>OZ024742.1:53941749-54104249 GCA_964016885.1 Eledone cirrhosa
ATATATATATATATATATGTCTATGTGTATATATATGTATATATATATATATGTATAAGTATATATATATAAATATTATTTTTATATTCTTTTAATTTCCCCTCATCTTTAACACCACTTTTCAACTGCATCTAACTCTTATTTATCATATCTATATGTATTAGTATCATTTTATCAATATAAATATACCCATCAATTAGATTAATTTATATTCTTTTCATAGATGTATTTTTTTCACTAACTTTCTTATCTTAAAACTTTAGTCACCTTAGATATTTGTATTGACATTACTATTTTATAACAGCAACTGCTTGTATACCTTTTACTGACCACCTGACCTATTTTCACCCCTAAAATAAGCTTCAATTACTACTATTTTACCATTTGGCCAATTATTAACTTTCTATTGGTTAATTCTAAACCTCTTACCAAACAGACAGAATATATTAGATCTTTGTTGGTTTTATTCAATGAACAAATAAAATTATTTCTGAGGTCAGCATAAGACCTATTTCTTCCCTAAAATAATCCTTCATTCATAATATTCTTTTCCATCCAAAACTGAAATCTACCTTCCTCTACCCATAATTTAAGGTTCTTCTACTACTATATTACTATCCTGACCCTCACTATCTCTCTATTGGTCAATTCAAAACCTGTTCCCAAACAGACCTATTGTATTGAATCTTTGTTTTTTTCAATAAACAAATATCATTATTTCTGAAGACAGCATATATATGTGTAGGTATGTATATTCCCTCTGATAGTTTGTATAAATATTGTACATAGATCTATAGAATATGCATACCAACTCTAACACATATATATCCTAGAAACGATCGTAAAATGATGAATTTTTTTAATATAAGGAACTGTTTCTTTGTTTATTCATTATTTTATTAATTCATCTTGACTCTGTTTTCCGTTTATTTTTCACCGAAAGTAGTTTTTGAATGCATCTTCTCTTTTCATGATATCCGGATTACATTGAGTTCTTCATACGGATTGGACACTACCGTAAACTTTTGGTAGATTTATCTATATATATATATATATATATATATATAATTGGAAATTTAGTAAAATCGAATCTTTGGCGGTTCGCAAGCAAATTCGGCCTACTTATATGAAATGATGAGTTAGCAAAGCACTCGATAAGGTAGGTCCTTAGTGTAATAACATACGTTTAAATAGCTTGAGAAATCGAACATTGTGGTAGGCTATATATATATATATATATATATATATATATATATATATATATCGAATAAGAAAAAGCGAAGTAGTTTCAGATGTTAAAGTCCTTTAATAATAATGCTGTGATACATATTTCAATGGCGACAGTGGCCACACTGTTTCGTGCGCCAATGCCGCGACATCGTCAGACAGCTTGTTACATAATAAGGTTATGTTTCCGAGGCAATCCAAATTGAATCGACATGGGAACGGACGAAGCGTGTACTCTTGGCTTCTTCGTCCGTTCCCTTGTGAGTACCAATTCACCCCCACAGGTCTGCGCACGCGCAGGTCCGAAGGAAGTTGACCATCAACTACCGCAGAGTTCTACGAAATTCGCCTAGGCACTTCGCTCTCTCAACCAAACAATGACCTATTCAGGCCTGTAATATATAGCTTACTGCTAGCCACCCTGTCAGTGGCAGTCAGCCGAAAGGTAGTGGGGTTGGGAGTAAATATGAGTATTAATAGGTTCAATACTACCCTACATTAAGCATGGACGGTAGAATTGACCATCAACCTCTAAGAGAAAATATATACTTAATTCTAGGTATTATGGTTGCACAGTGGAAATTATAAATGAGAGTTGGAAATTAAAACTAAAAATTAAAAATCAAAAATTAAAAAAATTACAAGTGAGAATCTAGATTGAAGTGAGTAAAAAAAATATGTGCACCTATATTAACTAATACATAGGGAGATGTTTGAGTAAGAATTTTTGAAAGGGGCATCAATGTTACAGATATATTATCTACATACTGAACGATAGTACCGTACAGTAGAACGGATGGTAAATTACACTATGAAAGGTAGTAGTTTGGCGGGTACATTTTTCTATCACATGGAACAAAACCCCCCCAAAACACAGATATAAAATACACAAAAAACAAAAAAAATATCTAAAAAATACAAACAATACATATAAGGCAAAATGAGATAGGAGATACATGATTAATATGATTGTCAATTTGTCCATATATAGATTGAATTGAGGGGGCTTCTGTTCAAATGCAATTTGGTGCAGGAAAATAGGGATTTATCGTTGTTTTTGTTTCCGCGTATTTCGGCAGGATAAATACGCGGAAACAAAAACAACGATAAACCCCTATTTTCCTGCAGCCAATTGCATTTGAACAGAAGCCCCCTCAATTCAATCTATATATGGACAAATTGACAATCATATTGTGTGTCACAAAAACAAGATAGCGTAGGACAGAACAAAGGAGAGGCACAAAACAAAGAAAATAATCCCCAGTCACTGAAGAGGTCACAGAATGTGTGACGAAAGAACTTTGACAATATATGAACAACCGTCCGGTGTGGAACCAACCAACCAACCGGAAATTTATAAATTCTTAAATTTATAAATTTAATTTATAATAAATTGGAGTGAAAGCAACTGGTGCGTGTGTTTCTTATTGGCAACATAACCCTCCCAAAGTATAACAATATATATATATATATATATATATATATATATATATATAACTCACTCGATATGCAAATTAGGCTGCTCAGCCGTTAATATGCATATACATGTATGTACGTATACATACTTATATTTAAGTAACAGCCGTACTAAGAGTGAGAAATGAAATTTCGTTTCATTGTTTCCGTTTATCGTTTTCGGTGCGCCCGGCCGATTAACTCACTCGATATGCAAATTAGGCTGCTCAGCTGTTAATATGCATAAGGAAAGTGTATACTTTCAGACGTTCAATCATCTGGCAGGAAGGTATACGTTGCTGACGATAGCTAATAAGCTTGAAACTAGTACAGCATTCCTTTGTCAGTGTTGAACAAAATGAGCAACTATGGTTGCTAGACACTGTACGGTTTAATTCGGGATGTTTGTTTACAAACACACCGAGCATTATAATAAATATTCGGTGAATCCATACGTACATATATATATGTGTGCATGTATGTATATATATATATAGGTACTACTGTACGTCTGTATACATATATGTATGTACGTACACATACATATATTTAAGTAACAGCCGTACTAAGAGTGAGAAATGAAATTTCGTTTAATTTTTTCCGTTTATATATATATACATATATATATATATATATATATATATTTACGTAGAACACGGAGCGTATGTGCATAAACACACATGCACCGTGTCGTATTTTGACAGTATTTTATAAGCTCAATATATGTATGTATATATATAGGAGAAAGTATGACCCCGACGGCAGAGCTCAAGCCGTTTCGACTGCTATTTATGGACCAGAAATAGCCATCGAAACGGCTGGAGCTCTGCCGTCAGGGTCATACTTTCTCCTATTACCCACTTTACTGCCCTAAGTATTGAGTACTCTGGTGCGTTATGGCCGATCTGGTTGCTTACCACAAATCCTTCGTTATATATATATATATATATATATATATATATATATATATATATATATATATATATATATATATGGCAAATATTACGCGGTGGTGACCTATCACAAAGATTACTGGTGACACCACCTAATCTCGCACTAACGATTTTTGCAACGTCACAATGAGTTCTAACAACGTTATCAGCCCTCACCATATGTATATATATATATATTGAGAAGTAAAAATACCAGACATAATTGATATGTTCTCATAACTTTAATTCGTATATAGCAGCTGCAAATCCTTTATTTTATCGGGCTGCTGTAACTAACACATTCACCTCCCTTTCTAGCAGAAATAACGTCCAGTTTTGTTTGTATCTGTAGCCTTGGTTTAAACGTAACTACACCATGCTGCATTGCGCATGGAAATGTATCGTTGAATTTTCAGTTATAAACAGTTATTTTTTATTATATACTATATCGCACCCTATATATATTTATTTCGCTTTATATAATTGACGAATTCCTCTGATGATTAATTCGCATCTCCCATAATTTAACTAAAATCAAGAGTTGGTGATCGATGATCGATTGTTTAGGTTGGTTTTAAGTTCTACTCCTTCGAATCATGGAATAGTGCTAATAGGAATTATAATTCTTTCCATCTAAATTACATATTTTCCCATGATATATGTACTTTGTATATATAGAAATTACTATGTGTTCTCATAACACATATGGTCATTGCTCTCTGCCCCTCTCTCTCTATATATATACATATATCTATTAACTTAGATTATATATATATATATATATAACAGCCGCACTAAGAGTGAGAAATGAAATTTCGTTTCACTTTTTCCATATATATATATATATATATATATATATATATATATATATATATATATATATATATATATATTTAATACATTAACAGAGAAAGCTTTAAGCAATACTTCCACCGGCTTCCGTTTCGCTCAACAAACATTAGGATATACCTTAGTATAATCACAATTATACGTTTGGGGTGCTAACTATACGTATTTTGCGGATAGCCAGTTGTATTATTTTATATGAGACATAATTAAAATACATCTCTCTTTCCAAACGATCGTTTCATTATAAGTTCTCTACAAATTGGGAAAATAATGTCCATGTTATGTAGAAGCCTACACATAGTCCGTAGGAATATATGTAGGTGGGCACTTATAAATCATCAGTGGATGCCCGACAAATATCGATATAAAAAAACCTTACCGATATATATATATATATAAATATATATATATATAACATCTCAGTCTGACGACCGATCCAGACGTATATTATTATTGTCTGGGATCCAGAAACCTTTGGTAATGGATTAGTTATATTTTGTGTTGCTCACTTTGTAATTAAATAGCTCTGTTCTATACATTGAGCACTCTTTTTCCTTTGTTTTTCCTTCGGAATTACCTAACACACACACACACACACACACGCACACACATATATATATATATATACTATATATACTATATATACTCACACAATTATACACACATTCATTTAACTATCTCTGTCTCTATCTATATATATGTGTGTATATATGTATATATATATATGCATATATGTATAATTACATATATACATATATATACATATATCTATCTTTATATATATATATATATATATATATATATATATATATATATATATATATATATATATATATATATATATATATATATATATATAATATTTATATGCAGATATTTATTTAATTACATATAGTTTTCTAGTAATAATACTTTGCAGGTGTACTGGATTATGGACTCACTATTTGCTATTATGGGAGACTGTTTACTAGCATCTCTCCTGTGGTTATTGACTGAAGAAAACTGTTTCGTTTTCACCATTCATATTATCAAATTACAAGAGTATCTATCTTAAATGAAACTAGGATTTCTTAGTGAAGTATTGTTATTTCAGATTATTATCTTGTTGCAGTTTTAATAAATGAATAAATTGCAAGAGATACAACTGGGGTTGACACAGCTGGAAGAGTCACAGCTGGAAGCGACACATTATAATACTATACAACCGATCTTCGCAGTGAAATGCCAATTAAACTTACAAAATAGTTCGAATTAACTAGACACCTACGCTGCTGAAGGTATTTGAATAGAGACTCGGCTAATGTAATACCGGGTGCCCCAAAGTCGCACAGGTGTCGCAACTGTTTATAATTCTTTTATTTTATAATATTTTTCTTTTCTTTTCAGGAATTATATGCACTAGGTCTGGGAAATTAATTATGAAAAAATACAGCACCGAGCAAGTGGATACATAATCACGGAATACCAACGCCTGAGTTAAGTACATATTTCAATACAACCATCAGAAGTACACGACAACATGGATATATAATTGAGAATATCTCCGATGTACTATCATGAGCACAAAAGTAACAGAAGAAATAATTCCGTGAATAATTCAACTTATAAGAAATTCCTATGTTGGAATTTAAAAAAAACAACGTTTTAATGAAAAAATCACTGGACAAATTTTCCAAGCAACATCAAATCACAGGAGCTCCAGTGGTAGAATAGAAGCAGCATGGTTGGAAAACATGCATGTGCGTGTTTGGTCTCTCTTGGTGACGGTTCGTTTTGATAGGAGCCTCTAAAATCATAATAATAATACTAATAAATATAATGATAATAATAATAATAATAATGCTTTCTTTATTAACCACAAGGGTTTACATAAAGTAGACATTAAAGACAATACAGGACAATACAGGACGGTACAAATGAGCATTTCTGCGTGTAAAAAACAAAAACAGAGGATGTAACAAAAAAATAACAATGAAAAATTCCCCAATACGGGGTAGACTTCCGAGGGACATTCGTGGATAAAGCCCATTAAAAAGCCACAGAGACCGTGACCACCAAGGCAAGTGCCCTCTCCCAGTTTTCCACCTTTAATTTACAGACACATACTCAGAGTAGGCCCTCGGGCCATTCTTCCCTCTCTCACCCATCTTTCAACAAAATGCTGGGAAGAGAGCACTTCCCTCTCTACCCTGATTTTCCTTTTCAAATGAAATTTGATAAAGTTAATCAGGGAATCACCGAAGAGGTCGTGCTCGTCTTCAGCCCTTTCAAACGTGTCCACCATACTATCTCTTTCGCCATGGCCACCAGACAGATAAAAACTGCCTGCTCTTCCCGGCTAAAGGAAGAGGGCGGGGAAATCCTCACGATGGACTCAGCTGATAGCTGGATCCGTCCTACACGCGACAGCAGGTGTTCGACATAAACTCAGAAGTCAGCAATGGACACTGGACACTGGACACTGGACGAGTGCGTGCAGCACGGTTTCGTCGCTCTGTGCGCATTCGGACATGCCCGGCTGACGGCACCTCCATGCGAGTAGAGTTTATCCCGAACTGGCAAAGCTCCTCGGTAGCACTGCCAGGCCAGGGATTTCTGGAAGTTGTCCATAGGCCCCGGCCCGAAAGTTTTTCTAAAGAGATTGGCTAGTTGATTTTCGTCGACGCCTAGAGTTTCCCCAAGTACGTCGTCGCTCTTCCGCTCCACTAATCCTCTATAGAATGCCAACGTGGAGTTTCCACCAATCACATTGCCCGAGTGGTCGGGGGCGGTGATCGCCTGAAGACATTCCAGTCTCCAAGCGCTCCCTCTGTGTCTTCGCTTGACCCAGGACTGCAGCTGCGTCAAGGAGACGAGCTGGGGAAAGACGCGTCTAGCAAACGGCGACCACACCTGATCACCGTCGAGGAAGAGGTGGAGATGTCGTAGCCTGAGTGTGTGTCTGCGCATCATCAGCCATGGCATGCCCAGCCCTCCACGTTACGGGTGTTGACAGCAGATGGACCGCCTGACCATCAGAGCGCGTCTCTTCCACAAATAGCGAAAGAGCAAACGCTTCACCGCAATCAGGTGGGGCTTAGGACAAGGTACGACAGTTAGGCGGTAGTAGATGACGGACGCGATGTACCCGTTAGCCACCTCCGCTCGACCTTTCAGAGATAGCTTCCTCTCCGCCCATTTCTGGGTGAGAGAAGTCACCCTGCTCGTCACCTCGTCTCAGTTTTTGTCCGTCTGGAGGTTCGGACCGAACCAGACCTCTAGCAATTTAACCGGTCCGTCCGGAACTAATCACTGAGGGAAGTAGGCCACGATGCTGTTGGACGGTATGGAGCTGCCTCTCCAGATGCCGAGCTGCAGGCCCGCCGACTTTTCCTGGTTGATCATTGCTCCTGTCACCGCTTCGTATTCTCTTAGTGTGGTGCCGATCGCCTCGATGTGTTTGGCGTTCGACACCACTACGGAGACATCGTCCGCATATACTGACACGGATCCTCCGCATCCTAGTTATCGCGGGACCCCCTCAACGTCTCCAGTTTGTGCAGTAATGGCTCGAGTGTCAATACGTACACGAGGGACGAGAAGGGACATCCTTGGCGGATCGAGCGCCTGATGTTGAACGCTTCCGAAAGGTGACCGTTCACTCTCACCACAGAGCAGATGTCGCTGTGCATGGCAGTCATCCAGCCTCTGAAGACGGGCCCAAAGCCAGCCACCCTCAGGACTGCCGCCAGATAACGATGGTCGACCCTATCGAAAGCTTTCGACTGATCTAAATTGATCAAGGCCCCATCCGTGCCAGGTTCCCTAGTTACCCCGACTACGATGTATCACATGAGGTAGAGGTTGTCGTGAATGGATCTGTTTTGAATGGTGCATGTCTGCGCCTATCCCACCAGACCACCAACGACAAGCGCCAACCTCTTTGCTAGCACCTTAGCCAAAATCTTGAACTCTGTGTTTAGCAGAGTTATGGTCCTGAAATTATCTATGTTATCCCCCTTGTTCGGATCCTCTCTCAGCAACGCCACCGCTTCTCGGCTCACAGAGCTGGGCATTCTCCCGTTCTGTTGCCAGTTGCAGTAGACGTCCGCCAAGAGGCCTCCGAACAAGCCTGGCATCTGTACGTAAAGTTGATAGGGCAGACCATCCTAACCAGGCGATTTACCCCTTGTGCAGCCAGACATTGCCTCCCGTACTTCAGCTGCTGTTATCAGATTTTCGCAACACTCCGCCTCAGTGGCTGAGAGCCGCGGTAGTCCGTCGAGGTAGGCACTAAAGTCCATCCCTCGATCCGGCCCGCGGCTGCCCCCAAACAGTTGAGCGAAGTGTCGCTGAAAATGTTCACACATTTGCTGTGTCTGAGAGCACGCACTCTAGCTCTGACAACGCAGCCTTCGTGCTTTGCATTGAAAAATTGGTCAAGGGCCAATTTCGCCGCAAGTACGTCGACAAATTTTCGAATTAGCGCCTCGACTAATTTTCGAATTAGGTCTCCCTCTGTTCTATATTTCTCTATTGCTAAAGCCTTACTAAACCTAATGGACACTATTCTAATCGCTCTTTTCAGTGCAAACCATCATTTGTTGTTGACGATGGCCCCCGCCAACGCCCGCTTAACTAGTTTGCTAATCCCGTCTCTGTAGGGCTTGCGCGCTGTTAATGACGCGTTTAGCTTCCAGTAGCCTGGTCTTTGTTTATGAAGCCTATGTGAGTCAACCACACAGATCATGAATTTGTGGGACGTGCAGCTGACTATCTTGAATTGTGGACAGCCTAGGCTAGACTTATCTATTTCCCTACAAAATACTCTATCTAGATATGATCTGGATGACCCGATGTGGTTTGTCCAAGTCCATATTGGCACATTCGGGAAATCCAATCGGTACCTGTCAGACAGTTCAAAATGTCTGACAGGTTGGTGAGGCTCTTGCACCCTCCTCCCCTATCCGCTAATCCCACACAATCCCAGCGTGCATCTAAGATCCCGTTCCAGTCGCCCAATAACACTAGAGAGCGGGACGTTCCAAGAAAGATTTCCAGACGCCGGAAGAACTCAGGTCGTCCTGCTCCTGTTGGGGCATAGGCGGCCACTAGCCTGAAAGCTTGTCCTTCTCTGCTGGTCACGTCTAGTACCACCAACTTACCGTATCTCGAGATCCAGACTTCTCCGGAAGAACATGCCCCCCCCCCCAGATCTGGGAAGGCTTGGAGATGTGTACACCTCGTAGCCGCCGAAAATCGGTGCGAATGCCCGTGCCTCGGAGATTCTGGTCTCGCTGATGGCCACCACGTCTATGTTTAGCGACCTGAGATCGTTCAGCAGGTGGCCCTGCTTCCAAGACGACCCCAGGCCACATACATTTATATACCTATTCTGAGAGAAGAATTGTTGGCTAGGATAGGAGAAACACAAGTGTGAGGGGAGAGGTTAAAAAAATTACCTGTGGCTCTTCTTTAGGACGGGGGTGGGTGATCCATCCCTCCGATCATTGGTGGGCTTCTCCAGGAGAATATCCGTGAATATTCTTTTGATGATGTTCCCTCAGTAGTTTCCAATTGATGTGGGGAACATTTTTTTTAATGTTATGTAATTTTTTTCCGTAATTTCTATTATTTGTATGTGTGTGGGATTGTAATTTTGGTGGTTTGTACGTAGTTTGTTTCTGTGATGTTGGTGTGGTGTTGAATGTAATTTAAAAGCTTTGTGTTGTCTGTGTCTTTGGCTGTGTATTGTGTCTGCTGTTTGGGTGTTGGTGCTTTCTGTGTTTGCTGTCGTGTTGTTGGAGGTGACGATGGGGTAGATGGTAAGTGTGGCGGTGGTGGTGGCGGTGGTGGTGGCGGTGGTGTTGGTGTTGGTGGCGGTGATGGTGTAGGTGGTTGTGGGGGTATGGCTGTTGATGGCGGTGGAGGAGGTGGGGTAGTTTTCATTTTGGGGGGGAGAGGGGTTCTTTCTTCTTATTGGGGGTGGGGTATGGGGTGCATGAGGGTAGGGAGTTCTTCCTTTTTTTTGTTGGAATAGTTCTCCACCCTTCGGCCTCATCGCACTCATTCTCCGATTTAGCTATATCAGGAAGGGGTATGCTTTCCATTGGCTCTGTGGGTGGTGGAAGAGATGGTGTTTTTGTTGTTGGGGGGTGGTGATTCTCTTCTGCCACTGTGTTCTTTGTTTGTTTGTCTGCTCCAGTTGCGGGGCACGGCGTGGGGAGAAGGGTCGGGCGCGTGCCTGATTTGGTAAGTTTGAGGCAGAATGCCTAAGGTGCGTCTTGTCACCGCATACATGACACCTTGGGCGCCTAACTTCGACAGTCACGGGTAGATGGCTGCCTCGTCCAGGTCTATTACGTCGGGGATGGCCTCAATGATCTCATGGTTTGCTTGGATGATTAGCTCCATCCCCGACCCTGTCCAATTTTCCTGTCTTATTCGCATGACGTTGAGTATGGTTGTTGAATCCTCAACGCCAGCGAGGACGACTGCCGTCAACCACACCATCTCCACTGAGGGCGGAACCTGGCCTACTCAAACCCTCACGACTCTCTGGCCGCAGTATGTGGGCATCATTATGATTTCGTCACTACGGAGTTGCGCAATGGAGTGTGCTCTGGCTTCCTCTGGTGTAGCAAAGAGCACACCCACAGTGCCATATCTCGATCCCCGGGCTATATATGTTTTCTGTGCTCAGATGGTGCCCATAGCTCTTTGGACCTCTGACTCCGTTGCCCGTTCAACTCGCCGCAATTTTGATCCGATCGTGCGATAACTGACCGAACACAAAAGTTTGTTTCTTATTATCTCAGCTGGGCGGGTGAGACTTACTCTGTGTCCGCTCTTTTTAACCAAGACCTTTGCTTGTTTTATCTCTTCGTTAGTGATGTGTATTTGTTCAAAATTGTTTGTCGCTTTAGCGAAAGACGTGTTTGTTTTGATTTGTGTTGACACGTCACTAGTTTTGTCTATGTTGCCGTCGTCGGTGTTTTTGTTTGTTTCTTTTTCCTTCGTGTTGCTGCTGTTATAATTGTTGTTCTTTGGGTTCTTTATGGCTGTTGCTGTTGTTATTGTTGTTATTGGGGTGGTGGTGCTGGTGTTGTTGTTTGATTTCTGTAACGCAGGAAATGTTTCGTTATAATTTTCACTACTGCTACTACAGTTCCAGTGGCTGCTGCTGCTGTTGCCACTACCACTGTCACTGTCGCTGCTGCTGCTGTTTCTCTTGTTTTTTACTTTGCCTTGTGATTGGGTGGAAATGGCTGTTCCTCCCTGTGGGCAATTTTCTTTGTCCGCCATATTTTTTCAAACAAAATTTTGGAGTTATGATTGTAAATAAAAGCAAATTTAGCCCCCAAGGGCGCGAGATACAGTTAAAAAAAAACACCTCCTTTGATAGAGGTGTTCTTTAACTACACACCGATGTAAAAGAAATATTATTAGAACTTTCGATAACTCATAAAAGTTCAACCAACTTACTCCGCCGTAGTTACCGCCGTCTTGTAATATAACAACAAATAATAATAATAATAATAATGATAATAATAATAATAATAATAATAATAATAATAATAATAATAATAATAATAACCACAGTTCTGATAATGAAAGACCGAATCAAGGGTAATGATGTTACCAACTATAGACCTATCACATGTCTGCCCGTAATGTGGAAACTGTTGACGAGCATTGTGTCTGAGGAAATCTACCATCACCTCCACACAAACAACTTGTTACCGGACGAACAGAAAGGATGCCGAAAGAAGTCACGTGGTACAAAGGACCAGTTGCTTATTGATAAGATGGTAATGGGGAATTGCAGGAGGAGACACACTGATCTTGCCATGGGATGGATAGACTACAGAAAGGCATTTGACATGGTGCCTCATTCCTGGATCACCAAAAGCCTGGAGATCTTCAGGGTGGCAGATAACATCAGACAGTTGCTAGGCAGGAGTATGGGGTCCTGGGAGACAGAGCTGACATCAACTGGAGTATCCTTGGGAAGCGTGAAGATCAAGAGAGGTATCTTCCAGGGAGATAGCCTGTCCCCTCTGTTGTTTGTCCTTGCCCTGATGCCCTTGACCATTATGCTGCGAAAAGTGAGAGCAGGATACAAGTTGGGAAGGGGAGAGCTTACCATCAATCACCTCCTCTTCATGGACGATCTTAAGCTCTTCGGGAAAAGTGAGAAGGAGTTGGATGTGCTTGTTGACACTGTCCGTATTTTCAGCAGTGATATATGTATGCAGTTTGGTATTGGTAAATGTGGAGTCATTGTGATGAAGAGGGGTAGGTTGAGCAGAAGTAACGGGATCCAGATACCAACAGGTGAGATGATAAAGGAAATTGACTCTGAGGAAGGATACAAGTATTTGGGCGTTCTGGAGGCTGATGGCATAAAGAACAAAAAAATGAAGGAATTGTTAAGAACTGAATACATTCGGAGAGTAAGGAGCGTATTGAAGTCACATCTGAACAGCAGAAATGCCATAAGCGCAGTAAATTCCCGAGCTGTGTCTATTATTAGGTACAGTGCGGGAATTCTGAGATGGAATGTTGCTGAACAAAAAGAAATGGATAGGAAGACTAGGAAGCTATTGACTATCTACAACATGTTCCACAAGAGGAGTGGTGTCGATAGACTCTACCTAAGGAGATCTGAGGGTGGAAGAGGTCTTATCAGCATAGAGGACTGTGTTCAGATGGAGAAAAACAACCTATACAAATACGTGACCTATAGTAAGGAGCCAATGCTCAGAACTGTACTGAAGGAGGGGACAGTAGGCCAGGGGATGTCCAAGGAGGAAATAACATCAAGGAGGAAGAGCAGCCTTAAGGGAAAATCCCTTCATAGTACCTTCTTTGAGAAAACTGAATTTAGAGATCCACAGACATGGAACTGGTTGAGAAGAGGAGACCTCAAAAAGGCTACAGAAGGAATGCTAATGGCTGCGCAGGAGCAGGCCCTCAAAACGAAGTGGTTGAAGCACCATATCTACAAGGAGGAGGCTAGCCCACTGTGCAGGATCTGTGGAGAGAGAGAGGAGACTGTGGCTCACATTGTGTCCGAGTGTAAACACCTAGCCCAGACCCACTATAAGGGCTGGAGACACGATGTGATGGGCAGGGTGATCCACTGGCACCTGTGCAAAGTAAACAATCTACCACATTCTGAGAAATGGTATGAGCATAGGCCAGAGGCGGTGATGGAGAACAATCAGGTGAAGGTGCTGTGGGATTTTAGGATACAGACGGACAAAAAACTGGAACACAATAGACCTGACCTGGTGGTTGTGGACAAAGAAAAAAGATCGTGCCTGATTGTGGATGTGGCCTGCCCGTTCGACACGAGAGTGCAAGAGAAGGAGAGGGAGAAAATTAACCGATACCAGGACCTAAAGTGGGAGGTGAAAAGGATTTGGAACTGCCATGAAGACAAAGTGGTCCCGATTGTCATAGGCGCACTGGCGACTATCTCCAAAAGTTTCCAGGGATGGTTAAAGAAAATCGGCCCCTTCACACTTTTTGGAACGCTTCAAAAGGCATGCTTGCTTGGAACAGCAAGAACCCTCCGATACGTCCTGAATATCTGAGGCTGCAGGTAGTGGCTTGATATTCAATCCAACGGACTTTCCAGTTAACCAACATCAATGACTGAGATTCAAGGAATAACAATAACAATAATAATAATAATAATAATAATCAGATGCTTTCTAATAGATGTATCTATCCCCATAGACGACAATATATCTTCGAAGGAAATAGAGAAACTCTCCAAATATAAAGATCTAGAGGTAGAGATAACTCGAATGTGGAAAATGAAAACAGAAACAATACTTATAATAATAGGTGCTCTAGGAATGATAAAAAATTACAGTGACAAATACATAGCCAAAACCCCAGGATTTACAAATGTATACAGCATACAAAAGATAGCAGTGCTAGGCACTGCACACATATTACGAGAAATAGTATCAATACGATAGAAACAATATCAGCAACATCTACACTGTTCATACCCAAGGCGCACAGAGCGGATGCCTATAACGAAGTTCCCTACAAGATTTAAAATAAATCGGACACCATCGACAAACCAATAATAAATATACTAAGAAAACGAAGGAGCAACATAGTGGACGAGAACTACCAAAAATAAATTTTATACACGGATTGTCCTTATAACGTAATTTTCTTTATTAAAATTGCGACCACGTGAGTACAATTCAACAAATTGAAAATGATCCGCAACATCACACAGAGAGTTTGAAATGACAACAAACAGTATATCGATTCACAAAATTTACTGATTGTATTACAAATGCTTTTTTATAAACACAACGAAAAGTGTACACAACACAATCACACAGATGTAGAGATGTTTGTTCTATGAACTTAAGGAAAGAATTTTACGATAGCAAATGCGTACAAACAGTACAAACACAGAAGTACCAAAAGCGATACCCTACAAAAATGATAACAATCTAAATAATTAGCCAGACTCTAATCCTCAAGTATCACTAATACAATAAAAAAAACACAAATGGACAACTGAGGAATATGCTTCAATTATACACACGTACCTTACGGCAGCATTATACTCTAAAAACGGATACACAACAACACATATACAATCTGGCGGAAAGACAACCCACATTTTGAGTTAATACTTGACCCTAATAAACTAGCAAATTTAAGGAGATACATATTAAACACAAACAATATATATACATACATACATATATATATATATATATCGCCGTATTTTGACTAAAGATATTAAAGAAATTATTTAGCCTGATAGTGGGGTTAAGAACCCTCGGAGAAATGGAAAAAGGTGAGTATTGACGTTCAAGGGAGTCGAACCAACATCTTTGGTTATCTGGACCACTGCGGTACCATTTACACCAACATATCAGCCATCTTTTTCCATTCAATTTAGAAGCTATAAACTTAGCGACTGTAATGTCAAGTAAGAATATTTTCGAAACAGCGAGTGGGTTTGAAATTATTAGAAATGTAAGCTATCGCCGTATTTTGACTAAAGCAATTAAAGAAATTATTTAGCATGATAGTGGGGTTAAGAACCCTCAGAGAAATGGGTTCGACTCCCATGTACGTCAATACTCATCTTTTTCCATTTCTCCGAGGGTTCTTAACCCCACTATCAGGCTAAATAATTTCTTTAATTTCTTTAGTCAAAATACGGCGATAGCTTACATTTCTAATAATTTCAAACCCACTCGCTGTTTCGAAAATATTCTTACTTGATATATATATATATATATATATATATATATTTCGTTTCTGAATTTGTTTAGCAAGATTCTTTATCTGAAATCGTGTGTTGAAACCGATATTGTTATACTTTGGGAGGGTCATGTTGCCAATAAGAAACACACGCACCAGTTGCTTTCACTTCAATTTAATTTAATATATATTTATAAATTTACAAATTTATAAATTTCTGGTTGGTTGGTTGGTTCCACAACCAGATAGTTGTTTATATATATATAGTCATAGTTCTTTCGTCACACACTCTGTGACCTCTTCAGTGACTGGGGATTTCTTTCTTCGTTTCTGTGCCTTTCCTTTCTTCTATCCTACGCCATTTTGTTTGTGTGTGGGTTGCGTGCTCAGTTTGCGCATGCGCCACATCCGGGTGTCTGTGTGTGTTTGTGTTCATTTTTTTATTTTTCTATTTATATTTGTTTGTTTATTTATTTATTTATTGTTGGTTGGTTGTTTGTTCTATGTGTGTGTGTGTTTTCATTTTGTCTTGTGTGTGTTTTCATTTTGTGTGTGTTTTCAATTGTAAGTTGTTTATATATGTGTGTGTGTGTTTTCATTTTGTCCTTAATTGTAAGTTGTGATGTTGCTGTTCCACTCATATTTTCTATTTAATTTTGGTTTTAATTCTTTTATGCTTACTGCCTCTGTAATTTGCCTAAACATTGCGTCTTTCTTGTGTGTGGATTCTATTTTTATTTCTATGCTCTCTAATTTACCCCTGTGTTCTATCTTAGCATGTTGGTAGAGCACAGATGATTCTTTACTATCTTGGAGGTCTCGCCAGTGTTCATTTATTCGTTCCCCTATACTACGAGCTGTCTCACCTATGTACACTATATTTTTGTTTCTACATTGTCCCTCAGTACATCTTATGCTATATACTACATTTCTAGTTTTACAGTTAATATGGGGGCTTATTTTACAGGTTATACATTTCTTATCTATACATGAGGGTCTTTGGAACGGGTATGTCTTGCTAATAAGTGTTTTTACGGAGGTACCAGGTCTTTCTACTATCTTAATATTGAGATTATGTTTCTTTAGGGCCCTTCTAAATTTGTAGGCTAGTTCACCTCTAGAGGTGAACTAGCCTACAAATTTAGAAGGGCCCTAAAGAAACATAATCTCAATATTAAGATAGTAGAAAGACCTGGTACCTCCGTAAAAACACTTATTAGCAAGACATACCCGTTCCAAAGACCCTCATGTATAGATAAGAAATGTATAACCTGTAAAATAAGCCCCCATATTAACTGTAAAACTAGAAATGTAGTATATAGCATAAGATGTATGAGGGACAATGTAGAAACAAAAATATAGTGTACATAGGTGAGACAGCTCGTAGTATAGGGGAACGAATAAATGAACACTGGCGAGACCTCCAAGATAGTAAAGAATCATCTGTGCTCTACCAACATGCTAAGATAGAACACAGGGGTAAATTAGAGAGCATAGAAATAAAAATAGAATCCACACACAAGAAAGACGCAATGTTTAGGCAAATTACAGAGGCAGTAAGCATAAAAGAATTAAAACCAAAATTAAATAGAAAATATGAGTGGAACAGCAACATCACAACTTACAATTAAGGACAAAATGAAAACACACACACACATATATAAACAACTTACAATTGAAAACACACACAAAATGAAAACACACACAAGACAAAATGAAAACACACACACACATAGAACAAACAACCAACCAACAATAAATAAATAAATAAACAAACAAATATAAATAGAAAAATAAAAAAATGAACACAAACACACACAGACACCCGGATGTGGCGCATGCGCAAACTGAGCACGCAACCCACACACAAACAAAATGGCGTAGGATAGAAGAAAGGAAAGGCACAGAAACGAAGAAAGAAATCCCCAGTCACTGAAGAGGTCACAGAGTGTGTGACGAAAGAACTATGACTATATATATATAAACAACTATCTGGTTGTGGAACCAACCAACCAACCAGAAATTTATAAATTTGTAAATTTATAAATATATATTAAATTAAATTGAAGTGAAAGCAACTGGTGCGTGTGTTTCTTATTGGCAACATGACCCTCCCAAAGTATAACAATATATATATATATATATATATATATATATATATATATATATATATATATATATATATATATATATATATATGTATATATATATATATATATATATAATTTATATTTATATATACACTATCTATAATTATTAACAGGAAAGGTTAGTATTTTTTATTTTTACCACCTTAATACCAGTATGAAAAATACCTCAATATAAATAAATCACATGTCTTACAGAGCAGGAATATAAATTACAGAATAATCAAAACTGTTCAAAACATTTTATTGCTGACAACCGTTTCTTCCACATTCGTTTGGAATCATCGGAGCATTTGCAAAGTTTAAACATATAATTAACCTCCTATTCCACAGAACAATCGTAAAGATACGTAGATATTACTGTTGTTATCAATAGTGTCATACTGAAAGAGTGAAGATGATGTGGTTAGTATCAGTGGGTGTGACAAACATTATAAAATAATTATAAAACAATTATAGAAGAATTATAAAAGAAAGTTACTCGCAAAATGAGGACATTAGTGGTACATAGGCACACATATAGAAGGAGTGTAGAGCAGAGGTATTAGGCATGTGCAGAATAATAAGGTAAACAAACAAGCATGGTATTAAGCATATATAACACAATATTGCCAAATATATCACATAATATAGGTGTAATAGTATATTAAGCAGTCAGGAAAGCGTGGGTAGGAAAAGTAGTTCCTTGAGACCTTTAAAATATTATATAGAAAAAAAATTCTATATAAAATTAAATATAAAAATTAAATAGCATTTTGGTAGTTTGGCAGTATCGGTAGAGGGTCGGACAACATGCTTTGTAGCACAGAGTTACACCCCTTTCTGATCTGAGTTCAAATCCTGCCGAGGTTAACTTTGCCTGTCATCCTTACGGGGTCGATAAAATAAAGTACCAGCAATGCACTGGTTAATTGCTGGCCTTGTGCCACAAGTAGAAACAATTATATAAGGATTCACTTATAATATAATATATTGTATATTAACACAGAGAATTTAACTAATTGTAGTTATAAACAACTAACACCAGATTATATATTTTTCTGTTATACACAAATTAATCTTCAATTACCCCCTTTCCCATTAGCTCCCTTTAGTGAAGATCTCTAATAACTTCCGGAAATTAAACCGTTAGACAGATCACTCCAGAACAACTCTAACCGTTAATAAGATTATAATAAGGACAATGTAGTTGTAGCTACTGATAAACATTTCCTAAAATATAAGCAATGTAATGGAAAAGAAAACCTTGATATTAATACTCACAACACATATACATTTGAACATTACCAGAACAATTATCACATTGCATCCACCATAAACTCACATAGAAACTGCTTTTCCTACCCACGCATTCCTGACTGCTTAATATACTATTACACCTATATTATGTGTGATATCTTTGCCATGATTATTATTATTATTACAGTTGCATTTATCTTGCTTTATGTTCATACGAGTTATCACCAAGTCACAACCAGTGACCTCAAGAGACAACAAGGTCCGCCATGTTCAAGAAAGAACATATATACACACACATGCATCTTTAGGTGTTTAGACTTGTGATGTACTTATATTGACAGAATCTTCCTTAGTATATGGGCAGTTCCTATTAGTACTATCTTTTGTATTTCTCCTATACGCGGGTTTCCTGGGATTTGCGATAAGTAATCATTAGACACCTTAGGTATAATTCCTAGAGCACCTACAACCACTGGTATTGTTTTAGTTCTCAATTTCCACAATTTTTCAATTTCTATCTGAAGGTCCTTATACTTGCTCAATTTTTCAAATGTTTTTATAGATGCATTCTTGTCTATTGGAACGGACATATCAATTAGCAGGCATACCCTCTTTTTAAAGTCCTTCAGTATTATATCAGGTCTATTTGCATCTATTTTTTGGTCTGTTTGGATGCTAAAGTTCCACAAGATTGAGATGTGATGTTTTTCAAGTATGGGAGGTGGTTGATGCTCCCACCAATTCTTTTGATGGGGCAGGTCAAAATACTTACACATTATCCAATGTATGTATTGTGCAGCTCTGTCATGCTTGTTTAGGTAATCGGTTGGAGCTATAGGACTGCACATTGAAATTATATGATCAATGGTCTCTGGTTGTTTTTTTACATACACGGCATAAAGGGTTGCATCCATTTTTTATTATGTTGGCTTGGTAATTTTTTGTTGGCAGACACTGATCTAATCAGTCCTTCAGTCTCCGATTTCAGTCCAGAGGATGCCAACCACTGATGGGTTAAAGTTTTGTCAACATCAGGATTGTTAGCTCTTTCTGGGTATTTTCCATACAGAGGCTTTTCTTGCCATTTCTTAGGCAGTTTCTGTAACAGTTCTTATTTTGCAGTTACTTTTACCTGCTTTTCTTTTTCTGTGTTTTTCATTTCAGCAGTAAATGGAACTTCTGAAATTTGTAGTACATTACTGTATCTTTGTGCATCTTTTGTAATGGAGTATGATCTTTTGATGCTTTCGTGTTTCAAAACGAGTTTGATCATCCAATCATGTGATTCCCTTATATATGTAGATAATCCAATTGTTGCAGTTTTCAACGCAATATCTAACTGGATTAACCTACGTCCTCCTTCTTTCCTAGGGAGATACATTCTATCTGTATCTGCCTTAGGGTGATGCATTCTGTGCATGTTTAAGAATTTTCTAATTTTTGTATCGAGCCTACGGATCTCTGTGCTTGACCAGTTGATGACATTGTAACTGTAGGTTACTACTGGTATGGCAAGCGTGTTTATGGCATCGATTCTCTTCCTTGCATTCAATTCCGTTCTTAAGATTGCTCTTACTCTGCGGTAACATTCCTTCCTTATCCTTTCCCTCATTGTCGAGTGCTTGATTCCGTCTCCTTCACAAACACCTAGATATTTTTAAGTTTCCTCTCGATCAAGTTCTCTTATCACATTCCCCCGTTCAAGATTAATCTTTGAACTTTTCAGCAGCTTTCCTCTGGTGAACGTTGCTTTAGCGCATTTATCTAGTCCAAACTCCATTTTAATGTCATCACTGAACAGCTTCACAGTGAATAATAGCCCTTGCAATTGTTCATAATTTTTTGCAAATAGTTTCAGGTCATCCATGTAGAACAAGTGATTAATGGTTTTGTCATAGAATTTATATCCATGTTTTGTTTCATTGAGCATTTTACTTAATGGTATAAGTGCGATGCAGAATAAAAGCGGTAATAAAGAGTCACCCTGAAAAATTCCAAAATTAATATTAACTTCTCCAGCTTCCAGTGATATTTTTTCTCTATTCAAAGGGAGTGTCATTTTCCATGTCTTCATGCTGAATGACAGGAACCTCCTGACAACGGGAGATATTTTGAAGATCTCTAAACATTTTTCAATCCAACTGTGTGGCAAACTATCAAATGCTTTTTTATAATCTATCCAAGCAATTGATAGGTTTTTGTGTCGATTATGACAATCTTCCAGTATCATTTTGTTAACCAAAAGCTGATCTTTACAGCCATATGAGCCTCGTATACACCCTTTCTGCTCATTGGGAAATAGATTATTTGTTATCAGGGGATCATATGTATATTCAGTTAGGACTGATGTTAAAATGTTATACATTGTGGTCAAGCAAGTTATCGGTCTGTAATTTTTGGGATTGTTTGTCTCATCATTCTTCGGAAGTAGGAATGAAATACCGTTAACTATCCATAATGGTATCTTTTCTGGCTCCTTATTTTATTGTAAAGTTGGGCTAACAGCTTATGAGACTCTGTGAAGGCATTTATCCAAACATTTGGTAATTTGTCTTTTCCTGGGGATTTCCATTTGCTGTTTTTTCTAAGAGGCAAACGCAATTGTTCAACTGTTATATTTTCCCATGTTTGTTCCTCAAGGTGAGCTGCATCTTTCATTTGTCTATCTATCCATGGGGCATGTATATTATGAACTTTTTCTTCGGCCTAGATCTTTTCCCATAATTCTTGCACTTCCTCCTTGGGTGGTATTGATTTAGCAGTTATTGTTGACTTACCAATTTTTCTGTAGAAGTTTCTTTGGTTGTTAGAGTTAGTGGGCGACTGGAACGGATCTTAGATGCACGCTGGGACTGTGTGGGATCAGAGGATAGTGGAGGAGGGTGCTAGAGCCTCACCAGCCTGCGCAGGTGTTTTGAACTGTCTGACAGGTACCGATTGGATTTCCCGAATGTGTCAATGTGGACTTGGACAAATCGCATAGGGTCATCCAGATCATATCTAGATAGAGTATTTTGTAGGGAAATAGATAGGTCTAGCATAGGCTGTCCACAATTCAAGATAGTCAGCTACACGGACCACAAATTCGTGATCTGTGTGCTTGACTTAGATAGGCTTCATAGACGAGGACCCGGCTACTGGAAGCTAAACGCGTCCTTACCAGCGTGCAAGGCCTACAGAGACCGGATTAGCGAACTAGTTAAGCGGGCGTGACGGGGGCCATCGTTAACAACAAATGGTGGTTTGCTCTGAAAAGAGCAATTAGAATAGAGTCCATTAGGTTTAGTAAGGCTTTAGCAATAGAGAAAAATAGAGCAGAGGGAGAATTAGTTAGAAAATTAGACGAGGCGCTTAGCAAAGGCATCGCGACCGACGTACATGCGGCGAAATTGGCCCTTGACCAATTCTTCAATGCAAAGCACGAATGTTGCGTTGTCAGAGCTAGGGTGTGTGCTCTAAGACACGAGGGGACGAATCCGTTCAATGGGCCCGAGTGGCGGAGGCGCGTCGTGGCAACAAAGCCACGATCCGGTCTTTGGTGGACTACGACGGGCGCATGCTACTCGATCCCGGGAAAATGTGTGAAGCTTTTCAGCGACACTTCGCACAGCTGTTCGTAGGCAGCGGCGGGCCAAATCGAGGGATGGACTTTAGTGTTTACCTCTTCGGACTGCCGCGGCTCTCGACCACTGAGGCGGAGTGTTGCGAAAAGCCGATAACAGCCGCTGAAGTACGGGAGGCAATGACTGGCTGCACAAGGGGTAAATCGCCTGGTTTGGATGGTCTGCCCTATGAACTTTACGTACAAATGCCAGAATTGTTCGGAGGCTTCTTGGCGGACGTCTACTACAACTGGCAACAGAACGGGAGAATTCCCAGCTCTGTGAGCCGAGGAGCTGTGGCGCTGCTGAGAAAGGATCCGAACAAGGGGGATAACATAGATAATTTTAGGCCCATAACTCTGCTAAACACAGAGTTCAAGATTTTGGCCAAGGTGCTAGCAAAGAGGTTGGCGCTTGTCGTTGGTGGTCTGGTGGGAGAGGCACAGACGACGCCATTCCCCCCAGATCCATCCACGACAACCGCCACCTCATGCGATACATCGTAGAGAGGGTAGCTAGGGAACCTGGCACGGGTGGGTCCTTGATCAATTTAGATCAGTCGAAAGCTTTCGATAGGGTCGACCATCGTTACCTAGCGGCAGTCCTGAGGGCCGCTGGCTTTGGGCCCGTCTTTAGAGGCTCGATCGCTGCCATGCACAGCGACATCTGCTCTGTGGTGAGAGTGAACGGTCACCTTTCGGAACCGTTCAACATCATGCGCTCGGTCCGCCAAGGATGTCCCCTCTCGTCCCTCTTGTACGTATTGACTCTCGAGCCATTAGTGCACAAACTGGGCACGTTGAGTGTGGTCCCGCGCGAACTAGGATGCGGAAGATCCGTGTCAGCATATGCAGACAATGTCATCGTAGTGGTGTCGAACGCCAAACACATCGAGGCGATCGGCACTACACTAAGAGAATACGAAGCGGTAACAGGAACAATGATCAACCAGGAAAAGTCAGTGGGCCTGCAGCTCGGCACCTGGAGAGGCAGGTCCATGCCGTCCAACAGCGCCGTCGGGCGCTGGACGGACGGACCGGTTAAATTGCTCGGGGTCTGGTTCGGTCCGGACCTCCAGACGGACAAAAACTGGATGAGGTGACGAGGAGGGTGGCTTCTCTCACCCAGAAATGGGCGGAGAGGAAGCTATCCCTGAAAGGTCTAGAGGAAGCGGCTAACGTGTATATCGCGTCCGTCATCTACTACCGCCTGACCGTCGTACCTTATCCTAAGCCCCGCCTGAGTGCGCTGGAGCGTTTGCTCTTTCGCTTTTTGTGGAAGGGACGCGCTCCGATGGTCAGGCGGTCCATCTGCTGTCAACACCCGTTACGTGGAGGGCTGGGAATGCCGTGGCTGATGATGCGCAGACACGCGATCAGGCTACGACATCTCCACCTCTTCCTCGACGGTGATCAGGTGTGGTCGCCGTTTGCTTAACGCGTCTTTCCACAGCTCGTCTCCTTGTCGGAGCTGCAGTCCTGGGTCAAACGAAGACCGATAGGGAGCGCTTGGAGACAAGAATGTCTTCAGGCGCTCACAGCCCGCGACCAATCGGGAAATGTGATCGGTGAAAACTCCACCTTGGCGTTCTATAGAGGATTAGTGGAGGGGAAGAGCGACGACGTACTTGGAGAAACTCCAAGCGTCGATGAAAATCAATTAGCCAATCTCTTCGGAAGGACTTTCGGGCCAGGGCCTATGGACAACTTCCAGAAATCCCTGGCCTGGCAGTGCTACCGAGGAGCTTTGCCAGTTCGGGATAAACTCTACAGGCATGGAGGTGCCGTCAGCCGGGCATGTCCGAGATGCGCGCAGAGTGACGAAACCGTCCTGCACGCACTCGTCCAGTGTCCGAGCATTGCTGACTTGTGGGTTTATGTCGAACACCTGCTGTCACGTGTAGGACGGATCCAGCTATCAGCTGAGTCCATCGTGAGGATTGCCCCGCCCCCTTCCTTTAGTCGGGAAGGGCAGGCAGTTTTTATCTGTCTGGTGGCCATGGCGAAAGAGATAGTATGGTGGACACGTTTGAAAGGGCTGAAGACGAGAACTTACCTCTTCGGTGATGCCCTGATTAACTTTTTCAAATTTCATTTGAAAAGGAAAATCAGGGTAGAGAGGGAAGTGCTCTCTTCCCAGCATTTTGTTGAAAGATGGGTGAGAGAAGCAAGTATGGCCCGAATGAATGGGCCTTCTCTGAGTATGTGTCTGTAAATTAAAGGTGGAAAACTGGGAGAGGGCACTTGCCCTGGTGGTCAGGGCTACTGTGGTCTTTTAATGGGCTTTCTCCACAAATGTCCCTCGGAAGTCTCCCCCCTATTGGGGAATTTTTCTTTGTTATTTTATTTCAACTTCTGTTTATTTTACACGCAGAAATGCCCTTTTGTACCGTCCTGTATTGTCCTGTACTGTCTTTAATGTCTACTTTATGTAAACCCTTGTGGTTAATAAAGAAAACATTATTATTATTATTATTATTATTATTATTATTATTATTATTATTGGCGACCTACGTAGTAAATCGTATCATCGTGAGCTCCGCAAAGGTTTGTTATTTCCGTTTGTTAAAAATTGCCATTTATGGAAAATTTTATTGTTAACTGTTTATAAGCACACATACATTGTTTTCCGAAAAGGACACCCAAAAAGATTGGGGCCTTGTGCCCAAAATTTTAACTTTTATTATTATCCAAAAATTCCTTTGAAAAAAATGGCTAATTCCCCTCTGCACGAAGCAGCTGAAAGCCTTCCTCACAAAATAACACCTCACACCGACACCACCATTGTAAATGTTACTACGTTTGCCAACCCCCCCAAAAAATATAAGCAGTAGCAATATTTTAAATTTGTCTCAGGCAGACATTCATTTCCCGCCATTACCAATGACTGCAGGTGTTAAAGCCTCCACCACCACCACCACCGCGACAACCACCACCCCCACCACCACCGCGACAACAGAAACAAAAGAAGAAAAAAATAAATTAACTCGTGATGTCGAAATGAAATCAAGCAAAATGGACTCTTCCGCACCAAAGACGACTGACGTCACCACCACCACAACTGAAACTAAAATTAATATTAACACAAATAACGATAGCAACAACAACAACAATGACATTATAAAACCGACCCTCAGTTTCGCCATAGTAGCAAAACAATTTGAAGCATTCACGGTAACTGAAGACGATTTAGAAAATGCCAAACAAATGATGAAGAAAAATGGGTACAGGGTCAGCCTCCCCCCCCACCTAATAAAATGGAGCATCGGCGCCTATGCACCGTGTCGTATAGAACAATATATGTAAAATCGCGCCGAGTGGAACGGGCATCCGAGTCCCAAATCCCAAAAGCTTTGGGACATGTGTGGGCAAGAAAAACCCACATCAGACGTGGGCAAAAGTATGGAACCGTGGATGTGTTCTTTGAAACACCAGAGGAGGCTAGAGAACACTCCATGGCCCCATTAAAAAGTGACGACTTCACACTCGTCCCAAGCTATTGTGGCCAGAGACTCGTAAAGATCAGGGTGACCCAGGTTCCACCGGCCATCGAAATTCCCTGGCTAATAGCGGCTGTCCTCGCCGGCATCGAAGCCAACACGAAAATAATAGCAATAGCAAAAGAAAAGCAGGAAAACTGGTCCGGATCTGGGATGGAGCTTCTAATCCAAGCGGACCAAACAAGCATTGAGGAGATCCCAGAGGTAATAGACCTCACTGACGACAGCCATCTCACGGTAATTGTCGAGGGCAGAAGACCTAGGTGTGTCGTTTGTGGTGAAGGAACCCACCTAAGGGCTTTCTGCCCTCAGGCTAAAAGGTTGAGGCCACCTCTCCTACCCACCCCAGTGACACAACGATCAACACCACCAGTAGCAGAGATGGCAGCAACAACTGTAGCAGCAACAACAGAAGCAACTATAACAGCAACAACCCCAGCAACAGTAGCAGAACCAACACCACCACCACCCAACGCTTCAGAACTAGCACCAGCGCCTACACCATCCACCACACCACAACCAAAACTAACGGCTGTGGAGGATTTTCCACTCCCCGGCCTATCACAACTGGAGACAGATTGTGACGACGAGGAGTGGGAAACGATATCCGGAAAAAAAAAGAAACCAAAAAAGAAAAAATTCTCTTCCTTCCCCCTCCAAAAACAAAATACAGAGGGAAACAAATAAATTAAGAAACAAAAAAGTTAGGACAGATATGCCACCATCCACACCAGCATCACCAACCCCATCAACCCAAACACCAACACCATCACCATCATTAACTCCAACACCACCATCACCTACACCACAAAAGTCACCAAAATGCGAAACAGAAACAAACCCACAACAAACGCAAACAAAACAAAACAACCAAAACGATACACACTACACAGCATTAAATTTGAACAAGCAATTATTACACTACATCCAACACAACACCAGCATCACAGAAAAAGACTACACAACACCCCAAAATTCACACCACCTCCACACATACAAATCACTCGCATCACACAGAAAACGTACATGACACTAAAACAAAAATTCCCCAAAGACATCGGAGACTTCCGACAAGCACTCTCCAGGAGGATTTATAAGGACATCCTTCCTGAGGAGGCCACAAGCAGTGAAAAGGATGGAAAAACCGTCCTTCCCCTACGAGAAGTAAGGTAAGTGGTCTTTCCCATCTTTTCCACTCCTTTTCAACATGACCTCACTCAGAATAGGCAGCATAAATGCGCGTGGCTTGGGGTCGTCATGGAAGCAGGGCCACCTGCTCAACAACCTCAGGTCACTAAACATAGATGTAGTGGCCATCAGCGAGACCAGAATCTCCGAAGCACAGGCTTTCGCACCGATCTTTGGCGGCTACGATGTGTACGCATCTCCCAGCCGTCCGGGATCGGGGGGAGGAGATGCTGTGCTTTTTCGGAGAGGTTTGGATCTTGCCATACGGGCCATCTCCTGGACCCAGAAGGTAAGTTGGTGGTGCTGGATGTGACCAGCGGAGACGGGCAAGCTTTCAGGTTAGTGGCCGTCTATGCCCCGACAGGAGCAGGGCGGCCTGATTTCTTCCGGCGTCTGGAGACCTTTCTTGGAACGTCCCGCTCTTTAGTGTTAGTGGGCGACTGGAACGGGATCTTAGATGCACGCTGGGATTGTGTGGGATTAGTGGATAGGGAAGGAGGGTGCAAGAGTCTCACCAACCTGCTCAGACGTTTTGAACTGTCTGACAGGTACCGAATGGATTTCCTGAATGTACGAATGTGGACTTGAACAAATCGCATAGGGTCATCCAGATCATATCTAGATAGAGTATTTTGTAGGGAAATAGATAAGTCTAGCATAGGCTGTCCACAATTCAAGATAGTCAGCTACACGGACCACAAATTCGTGATCTGTGTGCTTGACTTAGATAGGCTTCATAGGCGAGGACCCGGCTACTGGAAGCTAAACGCGTCCTTACCAGCGCGCAAGGCCTACAGAGACCGGATTAGCGAACTAGTTAAGCGGGCGCTGACGGGGGCCATCGTCAACAACAAGTGGTGGTTTGCTCTGAAAAGAGCAATTAGAATAGAGTCCATTAGGTTTAGTAAGACTTTAGCAATAGAGAAAAATAGAGCAGAGGGAGAACTAGTTAGAAAATTAGATGAGGCGCTTAGCAAAGGCATCGCGACCGACGTGCTTGCGGCGAAATTGGCCCTTGACCAATTCTTCAATGCAAAGCACGAATGTTGCGTTGTCAGAGCTAGGGTGCGTGCTCTCAGACACGAGGGGACGAAAGCCGTTCAATGGGCCCGAGTGGCAGAGGCGCGTCGTGGCAACAAAGCCACGATCCGGTCTTTGGTGGACCACGACGGGCGCATGCTACTCTATCCCGGGCAAATGTGTGAAGCTTTTCAGCGACACTTCGCTCAACTGTTCGGGGGCAGTGGCGGGCCGGATCGAGGGATGGACTTTAGTGTCTACCTCGACGGACTGCCGCGGCTTTCGGCCACTGAGGCGAAGTGTTGCGAAAAGCCGATAACAACCGCTGAAGTACGGGATGCAATGACTAGTTGCACAAGGGGTAAATCGCCTGGTTTGGATGGTCTGTCCTATGAACTTTACGTACAAATGCCAAACTTGTTCGGAGGCCTCTTGGCGGACGTCTACTGCAACTGGCAACAGAACGGGAGAATTCCCAGCTTTGTGATCCGAGGAGCGGTGGCGCTGCTGAGAAAGGATCCGAACAAGGGGGATAACATAGATAATTTTAGGCCCATAACTCTGCTAAACACAGAGTTCAAGATTTTGGCCAAGGTGCTAGCAAAGAGGTTGGCGCTTGTCGTTGGTGGTCTGGGGGGAGAGGCACAGACATGCGCCATTCCCGACAGATCCATCCTCGACAACCCCCACCTCATGCGATACATCGTAGAGAGGGTAGCTAGGGAACCTGGCAAGGGTGGGTCTTTGATCAATTTAGATCAATCGAAAGCCTTCGATAGGGTCGACCATCGTTACCTAGCGGCAGTCCTGAGGGCGGCTGGATTTGGGCCCGTCTTCAGAGGCTGGATCGGTGCCATGCACAGCGACATCTGCTCTGTAGTGAGAGTGAACGGTCACCTTTCGGAACCGTTCAACATCATGCGCTCGGTCCGCCAAGGATGTCCCCTCTCGTCCCTATTGTACGTATTGACTCTCGAGCCATTACTGCACAAACTGGAGACGTTGACGGGGTCCCGCCCGAACTAGGATGCGGAAGATCCGTGTCAGCATATGCCGACGATGTCACCGTAGTGGTGTCGAACGCCAAACACATCGAGGCGATCGGCACTACACTAAGAGAATACGAAGCGGTGACAGGAGCAATGATCAACCAGGAAAAGTCAGTGGGCCTGCAGCTCGGCACCTGGAGAGGCAGGTGCATGCCGTCCAACAGCGTCGTCGGGCGCTGGACGGACGGACCGGTTAAATTGCTAGGGGTCTGGTTCGGTCCAGACCTCCAGACGGACAAAAACTGGGACGAGGTGACGAGCAGGGTGGCTTCTCTCACCCAGAAATGGGCCGAGAGGAAGCTATCCCTGAAAGGTCGAGCGGAGGTGGCTAACGCGTACATCGCGTCCGTCATCTACTACCGCCTGACCGTCGTACCTTGTCCTAAGCCCCGCCTGACTGCGCTGGAGCGTTTGCTCTTTCGCTTCTTGTGGAAGGGACGCGCTCCGATGGTCAGGCGGTCCATCTGCTGTCAACACCCGCTACGTGGAGGGCTGGGCATGCCGTGGCTGATGATGCGCAGACACGCGCTCAGGCTACGACATCTCCACCTCTTCCTCAACGGTGATCAGGTGTGGTCGCCGTTTGCTAGAATTTTTTTTCCCCAGCTCGTCTCCTTGACGGAGCTGCAGTCCTGGGTCAAGCGAAGACCGAGAGGGAGCGCTTGGAGACTGGAATGTCTTCAGGCGCTCACAGCCCTCGACCAATCGGGCAATGTGATCGGTGGAAACTCCACCTTGGCGTTCTATAGGGGATTAGTGGAGGGGAAGAGCGACGACGTACTTGGAGAAACTCTCGGCGTCGACGAAAATCAACTAGCCAATCTCTTCGGAAGGACTTTCGGGCCGGGGCCTATGGACAACTTCCAGAAATCCCTGGCCTGGCAGTGCTACCGAGGAGCTTTGCCAGTTCGGGATAAACTCTACAGGCATGGAGGTGCCGTCAGCCGGGCATGTCCGAGATGCGCGCAGGGCGACGAAACCGTCCTGCACGCACTCGTCCAGTGTCCGAGCATTGCTGACTTGTGGGTTTATGTCGAACACCTGCTGTCACGTGTAGGACGGATCCAGCTATCAGCTGAGTCCATCGTGAGGATTGCCCCGCCCCCTTCCTTTAGCCGGGAAGGGCAGGTAGTTTTTATCTGTCTGGTGGCCATGGCGAAAGAGATAGTATGGTGGACACGTTTGAAAGGGCTGAAGACGAGCACTTACCTCTTCGGTGATGCCCTGATTAACTTTTTCAAATTTCATTTGAAAAGGAAAATCAGGGTAGAGAGGGAAGTGCTCTCTTCCCAGCATTTTGTTGAAAGATGGGTGAGAGAGGCAAGTATGGCCCGAATGAATGGGCCTTCTCTGAGTATGTGTCTGTAAATTAAAGGTGGAAAACTGGGAGAGGGCACTTGCCCTGGTGGTCAGGGCCACTGTGGTCTTTTAATGGGCTTTCTCCACAAATGTCCCTCGGAAGTCTCCCCCCTATTGGGGAATTTTTCTTTGTTATTTTATTTCAACCTCCGTTTTTTTTACACGCAGAAATGCCCATTTGTACCGTCCTGTATTGTTCTGTACTGTCCTTAATGTCTACTTTATGTAAACCCTTGTGGTTAATAAAGAAAACATTATTATTATTATTATTATTATTATTATTATTATTATTATTATTATTATTATTATTATTATTATTCAATACCTGTTCCGCTGTTACCAAGAGCAGGACAGGCAACAAACGAAGAAGCCCCTTCCACGGTGAGTAGGAGGGCAACGTCCGTAGCACCCGTACCAAGGCCACGGATAACTAAAGCAGCATCATCAGTAGCGGCAACACCAATAGCTACATTTGAAATAGCTACACCAGCAACAACATTGCCGAAGAGGGCTCCACTACCACCACCAACAGCCGTGGAGCACATACCTCTCCCTGACGCCTCAGAATCCGACATGGAGTTTGAGGCGGGAGTGACGTGGCAAACAGTCTGCCACAAAAAACAAAAAAACAAAAAAACCTTAGATTCACCCTCCAAAAGCGAAGGCACACAAAGATGGGTAAAGGCAGCAAGGAAACTTGCAGCAACACCACCACAAACACCAACAACGTAAACACAAGACACACACACCAAACAGCAACAAGAAGAAAACGGCAACAATATCACCCCTCCCCCCAAAAAGTACACAGCCATAAACATAGCAAAAAAAGAACTCATAAAATATATAAAGCATCACACAGACATCACGGAAAAAAATTACTACACCCCACCAACACCAAGAACTCTCCCGACAAACATAAGCATCATCGAAATCTCAGTAGAACAATACAAACTTTTAAAACAAAAATTCCCCAACGCAGTTGGAGACTTCAGAGGGACGGTTACCAAGAGGATATACACTGACATCCTCTTGGAAACACCCATGACCAGCGAAAGGGACGGTTCTACTGTCCCTTCACCACACGAACAAGGTAAGTGACCCTTTATCATTTGCCCCGTTTCTCATCCAACATGGCTGTACTCAGAATAGGCAGTATAAATGCATGTGGCCTGGGGTCATCTTGGAAGCAGGGTCACCTGCTCAATGACCTCAGGTCACTAAACATAGATGTGGTGGCCATCAGTGAAACCAGAATCTCCGAGGCACGGGCCTTCGCACCGATCTTCGGCGGCTATGATGTATACGCATCACCCAGCCGTCCAGGATCGTGGGGAGGGCTTGCCGTCCTTTTTCGGAGAGGCTTGGATCTCGCGTTACGGGCCATCTTCCTGGACCCAGAAGGTAATTCGGTGGTGCTGGACGTGACCGACAGCGAAGGCAATGCTTTCAGGCCAGTAGCCGTCTACGCCCCAACAGGGGCAGGACGGCCTGATTTCTTCAGACGTCTAGAGACGTTTCTTGGAACGTCCCACTCTTTAGTGTTAGTGGGCGACTGGAACGGTATCTTGGATGCACGCTGGGATCGTGTGGGGCTAGTGGATAAGGGAGGAGGGTGCAAGAGCCTCACCAACCTGCTCAGACGTTTTGAACTGTCTGACAGGTATCGACTGGATCACCCGAATGTGCCAATGTGGACATGGACAAACCGCATCGGGTCATCCAGATCGTATCTAGATAGGGTATTCTGCAGGGAACTAGATAAGCTAGTATAAGTTGTCCACAATTTAAAATAGTCGACTACACATACCACAAATTTGTGATCTGTGAGATCGACATAGACAGACTTCATAGACAAGGGCCTGGTTACTGGAAGCTGAACGCGTCTTTCCCGGCGCGCAAGGCCTACAGAGATCGGATTAGCGTATTAGTTAAGCGGGCGTTGACGGGAGCGGTCGTCGACAACAAGTGGTGGTTCGCTCTGAAAAGGGCAATTAAAGTAGAGTCGATTAGGTTTAGCAAAGAAGTAGTGATAGAGGAAAATAGAGTAGAGGGAGAGCTAGTCAGAAAGCTAGAAGAGGTGTTTAGGACAGGCATCGCAACCAACGTGCTTGCGGCGAGGTTGGCACTCGACCAATTCTTCAACGCAAAACACGAAGGCTGCGTTGTCAGAGCTAGAGCGCGTGCTCTGAAACACGAATGGACAAAAGCCGTCCAATGGGCCCGGGTGGCAGAGGCGCGACGTGGCAATAAAGCCACAATTCGGTCTTTGTCTGACCAAAACGGGTGCGTGATGCTCGAACCCGAGCGGATGTGTGAAGCTTTTCAGCAGCACTTTGCTGAACTGTTCGGGAGCGGCGGTGGCCCGGATCGGGACATGGACTTCAGTGCATAGCTCGACGGACTGCTCGGCTCTCGACGACCGCAGCACAGTGTTGCGAAAAGCCAATAACAGCCGGTGAAATACGGGAAGCGATGGCTAACTGCACAAGAGGTAAATCGCCAGGTTTAGATGGTCTGCCCTACGAGCTTTATGCATTTATGCCAGACTTGTTCGGTGACCTCTTGGCAGACGTCTACTGCAACTGGCAGCAGAACGGGAGCATTCCCAGTTTTGAGAGCCGGGGAGCAGTGGCGCTGCTGAGAAAAGAACCGAACAAGGGGGATGTTAGTGATAATTTCAGGCCCATAACTCTGCTAAACGCAGAGTTCAAGATTTTGGCCAAGGTGTTAGCAACGAGGTTGGCGCTTGTCGTCAAGGGTCTGGTGGGAGAGGCGCACACATGCGCCATTCCGGACAGATCCATACACGACAACCTCCACCTCATGCGATACATCATAGAGAGGGTGGTTAAGGAACCTGGCAAGGGTGGGGCCCTGATCAACTTGGATCAATCCAAAGCATTCGATAGGGTCGACCATCGGTACCTGGTGGCGGTCCTCGAGGCAGCCGGTTTCGGGCCCGTTTTCAGGCGTTGGATCGCAGCAATGTACAGCGACATCTGCTCAGTTGTGAGGGTGAAAGGTCACCTGTCGCAGCCGTTCAGCATCATGCGTTCAGTCCGCCAGGGTTGTCCCCTCTCGTCCCTCTTGTACGTATTGGCTCTCGAGCCGTTACTGCACAAACTGGCGGCGGTGAGGGGCGTCCCACGCGAACTAGGATGCGGGAAATCCGAGTCGACTTACGCTGACGACGTCACCGTAGTGGTGTCGAGCACCAGACACGTCCAGATGCTCGGCACCGCTCTCAAGGAATACGAAACGATGACAGGAGCAAAGATAAACCAGGAAAAGTCGGTGGGCTTGCATTAGGCACCTGGAGAGGCAAGTCCATGCCGTCCGACAGCGTCGTGGGGCGTTGGACGGACGGACCGGTTAAATTGCTCGGGGTCTGGTTCGGACCGGACCTCTAGATGGAGAAAAACTGGAATGAGGTGACGAGCAGGGTGGCCTCCCTCACCCAGAAATGGGCTGAGGGGAAGCTGTCCCTGAAAGGCCGGGCGGAAGTGGCGAATGCGTACATCGCATCCGTCATCTGCTACCGCCTCACCGTCATCCCTTGCTCCAGCCCAACTCTCACCAAAATGGAACGCCTCCTCTTCCGCTTTTTGTGGAAGGGACGCGCTCCCATGGTCAGACGATCCATCGGCTGTCAACACCCGTTGCGTGGAGGACTGGGCATGCCATGGCTGATGATGCGCAAACATGCGCTTAGGCTTCGACATCTCTGGTGCTTCCTTGATGATGAACGGGTGTGGTCGCCGTTCGCCAGGCACATTTTCCCACAGCTCGTCTCCTTGACGGAGCTGCAGTCCTGGGTCAGAAAAAGACCGAGGGATAGCGCTTGGAAACTGGAATGTCTCCAGGCGCTCACTGCCCTCTCCAAGTTGGGCACCAGTATCGGTGGAACATCCACCTCGGCGTTCTATAGAGGACTAGTGGAGTGGAAGAGCGACGACGTTCTCAGATAGATCCTGGGCGTCGAAGAAGATCAGCTGCTTGCTCTCTTCCGGAGAACTTTCAGCCCGGGGCCTATGGATAACTTCCAAAAATCCCTGGCCTGGCAGTGCTACCGGGGAGCGCTGCCGGTTCGAGAAAAGCTCTACAGGCACGGAAGTCCCGTCAGCCTAGCCTGTCCGAGATGCGCGCATAGCGACGAAACCGTTGTGCACGCACTCGTTCAGTGCCCGAGCATTGCTGACTTGTGGAGCTATGTCGAACAGTTGCTGTCACGTGTGGGACTGATCCGGTTGTCGACTGAGTCCATTGTGCAGATGGTCTCGCCGTCTTCCTTTCAGGTGGAAGGTTAGGCGGTTTTCATCTGCCTAGTGGCCATGGCGAAAGAGATTGTGTGGTGGACAAGGTTAAAAGGATTAAAGACAAACACTTTCCTCTTCGGCGAATCCCTGATTAACTTTTTCAAGTTTCACTTGAAGAGGAAAATCAGGGTGGATAGGCAAGTGCTGCTTTCTAGCAAGTTTGTTGAAAGGTGGGTGAATGTAGCGAGAATGGTCCGAGTGAACGGGACCACTCTGAATATACGTCTGTAGTTTGAGAGATGGAAAAATTGAGAGAGGGCGCTTGCCCTGGTAGTCAGGGTGGCCGTGGTCTTTTGTGTGGTTTTCGCCACGAGTAACCCTCGGAGGTTTCCCCACTATTGGTGAATTTTTCATTGTTTCAATTTTCATTTTATTGTTTATATATATATATGCTTTATGTCTTTTTTCTTTTCTTATATAAATAATAAAAATATTTACACGCACAAAACCCACATCGTACCGCCCTGTTCCGTCTGTGATGTTTTTCTTGATGTCAGCCCTTGTGGCCAATAAAGAAATCATTATTATTATTATTATTATTATTATTATTATTGTTATTACTCCTTGAGTCTCAGTCATTGATGTTAGTTAACTGGAAAGTTTGTTGGAATGAATATCAAGCCACTACCTGCAGCCTCTGATATTCAGGACGTATCGGAGAGTTCTTGCTGTTCCCAGCAAGCAAGCCTTTTGAAGTGTTCCAAAAAGCGGGGCGGGGCCAATTTTCTTTAACAATCCCTGGAAACTTTTTGAGATAGTACCTAGTGCGCCTATGACAATCGGGACCACTTTGACTTCATGGCAGTTCCAAATCCTTTTTACCCCCCACTTTAAGTCCTGGTATCGGTTAATTTTCTCCCTCTCCTTCTCTTGCACTCTCGTGTCGAATGGCCAGGCCACATCCACAATTAGGCACGATCTTTTTTCCTTGTCCAAAACCACCAGGTCAGGTCTATTGTGTTCAAGTTTCTTGTCCGTCTGTATCCTAAAATCCCGTAGCACTTTCACCTGATCGTTTTCTATCACCGACTCTGGCTTATGCTCATACCACTTCTCAGAATGTGGTAAATTGTTTACTTTGCATAGGTGCCAGTGGATCACCCTGCTCATCATATCATGTCTCCAGCCTTTATAGTGAGTCTGGGCTAGGTGTTTACACTCGGAAACAATGTGAGCTACAGTCTCCTCTCTCTCTCCACAGATCCTGCAGAGTGGGCTAGCCTCCTTGTAAATATGGTTTTCAGCCACTTCGTTGAGGGCCTGTTCTTGCGCAGCCATTATCATTCCTTCTGTAACCTTTTAAAGGTCTCTTTTCAACCAGTTCCATGTCTGTGGATCTCTAAATTCAGTTTTCTCAAAGAAGGTACTATGAAGGGATTTTTCATGAAGGTTGCTCTTTCTCCTTGTTGTTATTTCCTCCTTGTTGTTATTTCCTCCTTGGACAACCCCCGGTCTATAGTCCTCTCCTTCAGTACAATTCTGAGCATTGGCTCCCTACTACCAGTCACGTATTTGTGTAGGTTGTTCTTCTCCATCTGAACACAGTCCTCTATGCTGATAAGACCTCTTCCACTTTCAGATCTCAAGTAGAGTCTCTCGACACCACTCCTCTTGTGGAACATGTTGTAGATAGTCTTCCTATCCATTTCTTTTTGTTCAGCAACATTCCATCTCAGAATTCCCGCACTGTACCTAATAATAGACACAGCTCGGGAATTTACTGCACTTGTGGCATTCCTACTCTTCAGATGTGACTTTAATACGGTCCTTACTCTCCGAATGTATTCAGATCTTATCAATTCCTTCATTATTTTTGTTCTTGATGTCATCAGCCTCCAGAACACCTAAATATTTGTATCCTTCTTCAGTGTCAATTTCCTTTATCATCTCACCTGTTGGTACCTGGATTCCGTTGCTTCTGGTCAATTTACCCCTCTTCATCACAAGGACTCCACACTTACTAATACCAAATTGCATACATATATCATTGCTGAAAATACGGACAGTGTCAACAAGCACATCCAACTCCTTCTCACTCTTCCCGAAGAGCTTAAGATCGTCCATGAAGAGGAGGTGATTGATGGTAAGCTCTCCCTTTCCCAACTTGTATCCTGCTCTCACTTTTCGCAGTATAATGGTCAGGGGGATCAGGGCAAGGACAAACAACAGAGGGGACAAACTATCTCCCTGAAAGATACCTCTCTTGATCTTCACGCCTCCCAAGAATTCTCCGCCCGATGTTAACTCTGTTTTACAGGACTTCATACTTTTGCTCTACAACTGTCTGACGTTATCTGCCACTTTGAAGATCTCTAGGCTTTTGGTTATCCAAGAATGAGGTACCATGTCGAATGCCTTTTTGTAGTTTATCCATCCCATGGCAAGACCAGTGTGTCTCCTCCTGCAATTCCTCATTACCATCTTATCAATAAGTAATAATATTATTATTATTATTATTATTATTATTATTATTATTATTATTATAGAGTACGGGCCTTTACGATCTGAGTTCAAATCCTGCCGAGGTTGCCTTTCATCCTTACGGGATCGATAAAATAAAGCACCAGTAATGGGCTGGGATAATTGCTGGCATACATTGCTCCACATTCGAGTTATTTCTATCTCTAGATCTTTATATTTGGCTAGTTTCTCTATTACCTTGGAAGAAATATTGTCGTCTGTGGAGATTGATAGATCTACTAGAAGGTATTTTTTTCTGTGGTCTTTCACTATGATATCAGGTCGGTTGGCTTTGATCTCTCTGTCTGTATGTATTAGCATATCCTAGAGAATGGTTGTATCATCTTTTTTATGTTGGTAGTTCATAATGTTGGCATAATTTCCAGTGTATGAAGGTCCCAATTGTATCATGCCTGTGGATATATTCTTTTTTGCCTTGAGCTGGGCATCCAGAGACTATGTGGTTGATTGTTTCTTCCCTATCTCCACATATTCTACAGTTACTTATAGTGCTTTGTTTCATTATGTACTTCCGGTAGTTTCTGATAGGTAGACTCTGGTCCTGCGCTGCAATTAGAAATCCTTCTATCTCAGCTTTTAGTCCAGTGCTTCGGAACCAGTTTTGTGTGTTTTCTTTGTTTACTTCCTTTCTATTTAGCTTTTTGGGTTATTGGCCCTGTAAGGATTTCTCTTGCCATCGTTTTGACATGGCATTCTTGAGGTCAGTTTTCTATTTAAATTTTATGACTTTCACAATTTCTATTGTTGTGTTTTCTTTGCTTTCATTTTCCACACAATTATCTGTTAGTCCAGTTTCTGATTTGAACTTTTTGCCTTCCTTGAAGACCAAGAACAGCCTTTTTGTTTTGTTCATGTTTCGTGGCTATTTGTATTAGCTTTCCTTTGTTTTTTTAATTAGGTATTTTTGTAGTCCTGCAGTAGCTATTTTATAAGAGTTTTTTTAGTTGCATAAGGCCCCTTCCTCATTGTGTACTTGGTAGGTATGATCTTCCTACGTCTGATTTTGGAGGGTGTATTCTAAATGCGGTTGTTATTTTTCTTGTTTATCTATCTATTCCAGCTAGTTCTTTTAGTGTCCAGTTCAAAATATTAAAGCTCATTAATGGGACTGCTAAAGTTCTGATGCCAATCACCTTATTATTTGCATTTAGTTCAGTTTTGTGTATTAACCTGGTTCTTCTTTAGTATTATTTTCTAGTCTTTTCTTTCATCTGTGTGTGCTGAATCTTATTTAGTTCGTTGATTCCTAAGTATTTGTATGTTTGAGTTTGACCTATTTCTCTTAATTCTGATTCTTTATCTAACATGATATTATTGCTTTTCACTAGTTTCCCTATCTTCAAAGTTGCTTTGGCTCATTTTTCTAATCCAAATTTCATGCCTATTTCTTTGGTGAATCTGTGTACAGTTTGGAGCACTGTTTAGAGTTGTTTTTTCATTTGTAGCATACAGCTTTGGATCCTCCATATAGAGGAGATAGTTAATTTTCCCATTGTAGCATTTATACCCTGGCCCAGTTCTGTTTAGTGTTTCAAATAGTGGTGTTAATGCTAGGCAGAAAAGCAGTGGTGATAGGGAGTCTCCTTGAAATATGCCTCTGTTGATTGGGATGGGCTCTGTTTCTATTGTTTTATCTTTTGTTTGTATCAGCAGAATTGTTTGCCATTTACTCATGGCATATATAATAAATGTTATTTTTGCTTATACCCTATTCATGGCTAGTGTATGGAGAACACTGTCAAACGCTTTTTGGTAATCAATCCAAGCCAAGGTGGGTTTTGTTTTGTTTGTTTGTTTTTTGTTGTTTTTGTTTGTTTGTATTTTTTGCTATTTTGCAGTTTTCAGTCATGACTTTATTTATTAATAACTGATCTTTGCATCCACACGAGCCGCTGCGACGTCTTTTCTATTCTTATGGAAGCAAGTTGTTTTTTTTTCAGGTGTTTAGTTATTTTCTGTGTTAGTATTCAAGTTAAGGTTTTGTATGGAGTAGACAATCATGTTATGGGTCTGTAATTTTTGGGGTTTGCTGTGTCATTATTTTTTGGGATCAGGGTCTGTTTCCCCTTAGTAACCCAGTCAGGTATTTCTTTCTGGTTCTATCAGAATTTCGTTACATTCCTTTCCCAGTATTTCATGTGTCCCTGTTAAATATTTTAACTAGACGTTGGGGATCTTGTCATGTCCTGGTGCCTTCCAGTTGCTTGCCCATCTCGGTGTGATAGACACATCATCTGCTGCAATATTCTCCTATAGTTGTTCGTTTGCTGTGTTTACTGTTCTTGCTAGCTTTGTACATCTTAATTTCATTTCCCCTTCAGCCCATATTCTTCTCCAGAACTCCTCCACTTCTTTTACTTTGGGGTCACATTAACTTCTATTTTATTTCTATTAAGTTTTTGGTAGAGTCATTTTGCATTTTTCATATCCCCGGATTGTTTGTGTCTTTGTCTGTATTTGTTGTTTAAGGCTGTCCTTAGTGTTTGAGATTTCCCTTTCTCTTATGTTATATTTTTTAGTGTGTTTATTTTTTCCTTGCCCTTAGTTTTGTAGTTCTTTTCCTATTTCATTTAAGATTGAGAAGTCTTTTATTTTATTTTCTGTCTTTTTTGTAACTTTGATTTCCACGTTTGTATGGATTTTGTTTTTCTGGCTCCTATAGCTCTAAGAGGGAATCTACTTTCTTTTGTAACAACAGTGGCTGCTGTATATACTATATTATTTAAATCTGGAATATTAGAGATTTTAGTCATATATATATTAAGTCTGTGATGGTTAGATTAACGTTTGTTATAAGGGTTGCTACTTTATTACTAATTTTTATCTTTGGGGAATTCACATTTTTAGTCTATAAGGGAATCGCCTATTGTACTTGAAATATTTCCTTCTTTATCCTATTGTAATCTTGAATTTTATCATTAGGGGTTATTTTTCTCTCTATCTTGTTCTTCATATTTCTTTTCATTTGTATTCTTTGTTGTGTTGTCTGGAATCGGTTTTTGTTGCTTAGCATTCTGTGTATTTTTTATGGTTGGGGTTTGCTTTGTTTTGTTGTTTACTTTATCTATTTGACTATGTCGATTTTTACTTCACGTTTTAAATTTTCTGTATGTTTATGTTCGTTAATTATTATGTTATTATTATTTGTCTTTTCGTTGTTAATTTGTTCTTTTAGTTGTTCGATTTCAGTGTCTGATATATATATATTACAGAATAATCAAAACTATGTTCAAAACATGTTATTGCTGACAATCGTTTCTTCCAAACATTCGTTTGAAATCATCGGAGCATTGGCAAAGTTTAAACATATAATGATCCCTGAGGCGGAACAGACTAGGTCATTCTGGAGAGGAATATGGGACCAGGATGTTGAACATAATACACAGGCAGTGTGGATTGAGACAGTTCAAAAAGAGATTAGTGAACAAGCACACCAACAACCTGATTTAAGTATCACTGTTGAAACTCTTAAAGGGCAGGCCAAAAGACTAGCCAACTGGAAATCACCAGGCCCAGATGATGTGCAAGGGATTAAATCACCAGGCCCAGATGGTGTGGTGGATTAAAAATATAACACCCCTCCACCCGAAACTGACAACCATGTTCAATGACTGCTTGATGTCGGGTGAAGTATCAGAGTGGTTGACAAAAGGTACCACAGTTCTGGTAATGAAAGACCGAATCAAGGGTAATAATGTTACCAACTATAGGCCTATCACATGTCTGTCCGTAATGTAAAACTGTTAACAAGCATTGTGTCTGAGGAAATCTACCATCACCTCAACATAAACAACTTATTACCGGACGAACAGAAAATATGTCGAAAGAAATCCGGTGGTACAAAAGACCAGTTACTTATTGATAAGATGGTAATAAGGAATTTCAAGAGGAGGCATACTCGTCTTGCCATGGGATGGATAGATTACAAAAAGGCATTCGACTTGGTACATCATTCTTGGATAACCAAAAGCCTAGAGATCTTCAAGGGGCAGACAACATCAGACAGCTATTAAGTAAAAGTATGAAGTCCTGGGAAACAGAGTTAACATCAGGTGGAGAATCCTTGGAAGGCATGAAGACCAAGAGCGGTATCTTGCAGGGAGATAGTTTGTCCCCTTTGTTGTTTGTCCTTGTCCTGATAACCCTGTCCGTCATATTGTGAAAAGTGAGAGCAGGATACAAGCTGGGAAGAGGAGAGCTTACCATCAACCACCTCCTCTTCATGGACGATATTAAACTCTTTGGGGAGAGTGAGAAAGAGTTGGATCCACCTGTTGACACTGTCCGTATTTTCAGCAATGATATATGTATGCAATTTGTTGTTAATAAGTGTGGAGTCCTAATGATGAAGAAGGGTAAATTGAGCAGAAGCAATGGAATCCAGGTACCAACAGGTGAGATGATAAAGGAAATTGACACCGAAGAGGGATACAAATATTTGGGTGTTCTGGAGGAAGATGACACCAAGAACAAAAAAATGAAGGAATTGATAAGATCTGAATACATAAGGAGAGTAAGGAACATACTAAAATCATATCTAAATAGTAGGAATGTCGTAAGTGCAGTAAATTCCCGAGCTGTGTCTAGTATTAGGTACAGTGCAGGAATTCTGAAATGGAATGTTACTGAACAAAAAAAGAAATGGATAGAAAGACTAGGAAGCTAATTACTATCTACAACATGTTCCACAAGAGGAGTGATGTTGATAGACTCTACTTAAAGAGATCTGAAAGTGGAAGAGATCTTATCAGCATAGAGGACTGTGTTCAGATGGAGAAGAACAGTCTGCACATGACAGTAAGAAGCCAATGCTCAAAATTGTACTGAAGCAGAACACAATAGACCAGGAGATGTCCAAGCAGGAAATAACAACAAGGAGGAAGAGCAACCTTCATGAAAAATCCCTTCATAGCACATTCTTTAAGAAAACGGAATTCAGAGATCCACAGACATGGAAATGGTTAAACAGAGGAGACCTTAAACAATCTAGAGAAGGAATGCTAATGGGTGCGCAAGAGCAAGCCATCAGAACGAAGTGGGTGAAACTCAACTCTATATTGACAAGGAGGAGACTAGCTCACTGTGTAGGATCTGTGGAGAGAGAGAGAGAGGAGACTGTGGCTCACATTGTATCTGAGTGTAAACATCTAGCCCAGACTCACTATAAAGGCTGGAGACATGATGTGTTAGGCAGGGTGATCCACTGGCATCTATGCAAAGTAAACAATTTACCACATTCTGAGAAGTGGTATGAGCATAAGCCAGAGTCGGTGATAGAAAACGATCAGGTGAAGGTGCTGTGGGATTTTAGGATACAGACGGACAAGAAATTAGAACACAACAGGCCTGATCTAGTGGTTTTTGACAAGGGAAAAAGATCGTGCCTGATTGTAGATGTAACCTGCCCATTTGACACGAGAGTGCAAGAAAAGGAGAGGGAGAAAATTAACCGATACTAGCATTTAAAGTGGTAGTCAAAAAGGATATGGAACTGCTATGAGATCAAGGTGGTCCCGATTGTCATAGGAGCACTAGGTAGTATCTTAAGGAGTTTCCAAGGATGGTTAAAGAAGATTAGTCCACCCCGTATTTTGGAACACTTCAAAATGCATGCCTGCTGGGAACAGCAAGAACCCTCCGATACGTCCTGAATATCTGAGGCTGCAGGAAGTTGCTTGATATTCATTTCAACAAACTTTCCAGTTAAATGACATCAATGACTGCGACTGAAAGAACAATAATAATAATAATAATAATAATAATAATAAGATATTAATGAGAAATGACTTCACAAATAACAGCTACATAGAAAGTAACTAACTTATAGAGAACAAAAGGAAATTATGTGTCAGGTATATAATAGAATATAAATAGCAGTATATTTGAGTTTTGATTTTATGATTTCTTAACATGTCTGCAACTGATATTTCTTTAACCGTACTAAATGTTTCTGAGAAATTGATCACCAAAAGCACTTTAAAAATAATTTGAATAATAAAACATGGGAAATTAGTTAAATGAAACATCAAACAACTCAAGTAACTCAACTCGAACTATAGAAGATGCTATTAAATTTCAAAGAAAACAAATTGATTAGACATGTTTAAAACCAGAATTATATAGCAAACGCTAATTTGGTACTATGTTCACAAGAAACAAAGAAATTATACACGTATATAAGCTAAACTATATAACTAACACAGTCGAAATAATTTCATATGCCAGTCTGTTAACAAGTAGAATCTATTTTTACAAACCTAGTCAAGGATATAACACTAAACGTGATGTAGAAAGAGACATACAGATTGATGGGTGTCTAATAAATTTACAAATGCCAACATGAATCAATATTCAACGTTGCGAAACATTTTTGAGAATTAAAAGAACACACACAAAACAAAGAAGCAATTTAAATGTCTATACAGTATTTTAAAAGTACCTGATGAAAATGAGTGTTTAGACTGTTACTAAATGTTTAATGAAATATTTACTCTCCAGAAAACACGACCTTATATTTATGGATGTAAATGTGAGACAGGATACTAAGGTTTATGAAACGTATAAATCTAATTTAAGAATAACAGGCGTAATATTTATATAGATATCGTGTGTGAAAATCAAATTATACCAAGTGGCACATTGTAGATATAGCAGATAAATGTAATTATACCTGTGGACAGGCGGCTCAGCAACCATATCTGTATCAGTGAGCTGCTCAACATTACTAGACTTAGACCAATTACATCAATTGTCAAGTGAAGAGTACTTAAACTATACGGTCATATAAAAGAATCAACTCGTTGTGTGAGTAGGTTATGCCTGGAAGGAAGGCTGGCTGGTAAGATAAGTAGAGGCCGGCAGCCAAAACGATGGCTTGATAATGTCAACCTATGGACTGCACTTGATTTTTGCTCTTTAAACTCTGCTGGTGGTGATCGAACTTTGTGGGGGAAAATATCTCATGATGGTGCGCAGTCTGCAACTGGCGGAGTTTAGCGTCAAAGTAATACACGTGGAACCAAGTAGTAATTGCATCTCATGATGGTGCAACTATTTCTAGCTTCATAATACAACGCTTTTTTTCTCTTTCAAATGCTATTATCACAGAGTTCTTCCTCCTCAAGAACCTTCTAAAACTACATTAGTACAATAGCTACAAAGATAAATGATCAATACAATCAGATATATATGAAAATGTCAATATATTTTATAAAACCATATAATAAGCAATATTCATATATATATATACATACATACGCTAACACACACGATATTTTCATCTCAATTTCGACAACAATTATCACTTCATCCTTTTCTCACACATGGGTGGAACGAACATGACCTTTAGCCCCACCAAGGACTTACATTCCTTTCAGTGTGTGCTGCAACGAAAACAAAATAACATTTTTAGACCACAGCCAGTCATGTTCATGCAACACAAGTGATGCCTGTGTTTGAAGAAAGGGTTTTCACTGGTCCAGTCACATTCTCTGAACAACTGTGACAGTTATTCAAAAGAGAAGAGTAGGTAAACAACATTGACTGTCATCCAGTCGCAGGTTTACATCAGTGCTTTCCTTCTGCTAGAAGGATGTCCAAAGAAGGATGGCTTCGTCTCATCTTCTAGAATGATCATCACTTGATCCTATATATATACTAGTATGTATCAATTTAGACTAGTATGACCATTGTTCAGTTTATGAAAGAAAAGTGTAGGTATTGTAAGGAGTTACTGATCAACGGCTGAGCCCTTGCAATCGTCGAAACAACAGTACTCAGCCGTTGAGCAGCAACTTTTTAAAGTATATATATTATTTCATTATTATTCAAATGAAAAGGAAATTTATTTATTGTATAATATTAACAGACACATATATTTCTTTAATTATTTAAATATTTAAATCGATAATCATTAGACAACATCTATCAAAATACAACGGTAATGCCACTAAATTCGTAAACTAATAGTTTATCAATTCCTATAAATATATATTAACCTTCAGGATAAAATATCTTGTGACTAGTTTAGAATTCTATTTTTGAAATTCAAATTGAAAATTTACTTAAATAGGCTTTTGACAAATACTCAGGCTACAGTGAATAGTTGCTTTCCACAGAAAAGTTCTGAAGATATGTTTCTTTCCTTTATAATATAATTGGAAAATATAAACGATGTTATTGATTCCCATTATGCCTAAACAAATACAAGATTAAAAAAAATAAAAAAATGAATTTTAACATACATTGTTTATTTGGCCAGCACAAGTGACCTAGATTCATTAATACATCTTCAATATTGAAATACTGTCTTTGCAGGCAGAACATTATTCTAAAGAATACCGCTACGTGTGTTTTCGTTACAAAGTGGATGAAGAAAATGTTAACGTTATCAGAGGAAAAATGTATAAAAAGCTGTCAGTAGTTATTTTACGTGAGACGTTTTACTTAGAAACTTACATTGCAATATGTTATAAAGAAAATAATGAAGCATTATATAGTAACACAGCCAAATATACTTCATTATTGGAGTGGCTAACATAGATTCATATACATATAGTTCATTTTTAGTTCACATGATAAAAAAAGGGAAGAAAATAAAATTGAATCAATATCTTATTGCATTTAAAACATATAAAAACATAGGAACGCAGCTAGCAAAGTTTTAGAATTGAAATAGAAATAGAAGCACCGCTGTAACATTGACTAGATTATATAGTCTACTAATGGGGTGTATAAAAACACTAAACGGAAAACGATGGGTATCAACCCAGATGGAAGTGTGCGCTGATACCCATCTTATTCCGATCAGTAGATTTATACGCCCCATATATTAAATAGTCAATGTTGCGCTGACGCTTATATTTCTATTTCAATTCTATAAAAACACATTTTAAAAATAAACACCCGCAGGTCTTTCTTTGGTTTAAAACAGGTATAGATACATCTTTGCACTATAGTTTGTACAGACATGAACAAATTATATATATAACTAGCAGTAAAGCCCGGCGTTGCTCGGGGTCGCTCAGTAGCTGTGTTAAAGTTACAATGTTAAGTTTCTTTCTTGGCTTAAAAACTGTAATGTCTACTGTGCAGACTTGCATGTGGTGTTTTTGATTAATATTCCCTCAACCAACAATATGCCTTATGAAGTTAAGAAAACATAACGATAACCCGAATGTTATAACAAAAGAGGATGCTGGGGATAGAAACTGCACTGGTTATTTATTAACAAAGATCGAAAATGTAAACACTGCAACGCAGAGAAAAACATTAGCGTAACCAAATTATCAGTTATGTCTGTCTGCACGCCTATATCACCTCTCTGCACGACTGTCTGTCTGCACGCCTATATCACCTCTCTGCACGACTGTCTGTCTGCACGCCTATATCACCTCTCTGCACAACTGTCTGTCTGCACGCCTATATCACCTCTCTGCACGACTGTCTGTCTGCACGCGTATATCACCTCTCTGCACGACTGTCTGTCTGCACGACTGTCTGTCTGCACGCCTAACGACGAAATATTTGCTTGTTTTACGTAGTCTTTAAATAGACTTGTTTTCAAGTAAAAATATTGTTTTAAAATGCTTTTAAATGGAAATGAAGCAAAACGGAAGTTTAGTGTTCGAACTGATGAATTTTGCAGGTCAATATTTTGCTGGCTCGACAACTGTTCGTGTATTGTGTTAATGTCATTTTAAACGCTGAGAAAGCCAGCGTAATTTTTTACGTAAGACGCTCAATGTAAACAGAACAAAGGGAAATAACTGATAACTTACGCTCAAAAATCGATACATTATATTCGATTTCGTCACATAGGGTGGGTCAATTTGAAATATTCTTTTTCCGATGTCTTCGCTAGGGCTCAATGTACAAGTATAGCAATTTCGGTGCAATTCCGTGAGAGATTCTAACAGGAGATGTGTGCCAAAAATCGATAGACAGACAGACAACCACAGTTTTATATATATAGATTATACTAATACATGTAATACAGTGTCTAACATATATCGTGTCTAAAAAGTCGGATCCAAATAATTATTCCTCTCTCATACTAACCACAGATAAATACAGACCCTGCAGACAAGTAGAAGCTTTCTATACACTATTCCGCATATATATATAAATATATACACATACATATATATATATGTGAGAAAAACCACAAACCCTCCATCTCAATCCTACTTTTGAAAAGCAGAAGAACTGTAAAGAACCGGTAAAGGAACCAAATAAATATATAAGAAAAAAAAGACTCCAGTTGCATTTTCGATTTCATCTTTTTTCCTCATATATATATATATATATATATATATATATATATATATATATATATATATATATATATATATATGAATATATATATATGATTGTTCAACTCTGTCGGTCTTCTGCCTGCTTCTTCCCCCCTATATATATATATTTGTATCTATATCTAGAGAGAGATAGAGAGAGAGAGAGAGAAAGAGCAAATGATGTATATATATATATACTTACACATATGATTCTTCAATTTTATCTATCTCTCTGCCTCTCTCTCTCTCTAAAAACACCCATGCACGCATATATATATATATATATATATATATAAATATATATAATATATATATGATATTAAATAAATGGAAACTATATTTATAAAACCATATTTATTTCGTTATATATATTTCAGGGATATCAATCAAATCAACCTCCCAAATCAACCTCCCAAATGCAAGGTGATTGAAAGGTATGTCGTATCTATTTATTTATAAGACTGTTTATATTGTATTTTGTCTGAAGATGGCATAACATATTGTTAATATGATATCCCTGAAATATATATAACGAAATAAATATGGTTTTATAAATATAGTTTCCATTTATTTAATATCATAAATATACTCCAAATACTTGTTGAGTGCTTTTATATCAGTTATAAATATTTACTCGTTGTTAACCCAACAATTTAAATATAACTTTCCATGTATAATATATATACTATACATATATATATATACATATATATATATAAATATATATATATATGTATGTATATCTCCGAAGAGGGTGGTGCCAGAGAGACTAAGAGAGAAGGAATGCCTACATTATTTCAGATTATATTTCTACACATTTCAACTGTAAATAAAGGAGAGTATTATATATTTATTATACTATATGTTTTTAAGTAGGATTCTAAGAAAAACAGAACAAATGCAGAATCATTTTAAATGTGAGTTCAATCTAATATCATGCGTACATTCTAAATTTACATTAACTACAATACCCAAAACATTTTACCTCTTATGTTGTCATATATTATCTATTATATATTATACATTGTATTACATTATATTATATTATATACTGGAAACTATTTTATTTTCCATTTATTTACAGATTTCTAAATATTATGTTAGAAATATAGGTTTTTATGTCGCATAACACTAAATCATTTTTTCTGACTAAATAATAATGTAATTTGACGCGTACATTAACAATGTAAAATTCGAAATTATAATAAGAGAATCACCCAGTTTTTATTTTCCATTCCACGTCTAAATGTGTCTCAGATTACTTTTTACTTTTTCATATTTGGTTGATGTCTTTATATATCCGAATAAAAAATCAACTAAAATCTGATTTTTTCTGTATTCTAATATGTCTGTTTAAGTTTAAAATTTGAATCCTACTTAACTCTGCTATATTCATTATATATTGTGGTATGATAAGTAGTTGCCAACACAATGGATTTTTACATGGCCATACATATGTTGCCTTGTACTATTAAACGGATCGTTATTTATACTGTTTTTGCAGAATACAGGATTATGTGCCTTTGCTACGTGGGTGATGTAAGCAGTCGTGGTGGTATTTATCATAAAATGTGATCAAATATATAATTGTTTCTACTTTTGACACAGGCCAGCAGTTACCCAGTGCATTACTGGTACTTATTTTATCGACCCCGTAAGGATGAAAGGTAAAGTTAACCTCGGCGGGATTTGAACTCAGAATGGCAAGGGCCGTAACTCTATGCGTCAAAGCATGGCGTCCGACCCGCTACCGATACTGCCAATCCAATGCTAGTAAATCGGACAACGTTATCATAAAAATATAAATGAAAGACACTACACTACAATAGATATGTCAGCTTTGGATTACAAGAAAGGGAATGAGCAACGATGTATAGCATTTGTGGGTGATAACAAAGGGTGTGAGAAAGAACAACACATAGCTTCTCTGAATCAACAAAATGAGTGAGAAACAGCATCTAACCATAGGTAGGAGGAAGGAGAGCACATGCACTACGAATCATCAAACAGTCTCTGTTCTGTATGAAGACATTTAGCGGCATTTTGTGACACATTGTGGAATTTAGTGGAAGTTTGTGGCTCTTTGTGGATCTTCGTGCCCATTTGTAAACTCCTGGGCATCATGGTATTGTTTGTGACGCTAAACTCCGCCAGTTGCAGACTGTGCATCAACATGAGATATTTTTCCCCACAAAGTTCGATCACCAGCAGCAGAGTTTAAACAGAAAAGATCAAGTCCAGTCCATTAGTTGACATTATCAAGCCATCGTTTTGGCTGCCGGCCTCTGCTTCTCTTACCAGCTAACCTTCCTTCCAGACATAACCTACTCACACCACGAGTTGATCTTTTTATATGACCGTATAGTTTGAATACTCTTGACTTGACAATTGATGTAATTCACAAGGCTTCTACTACATGACATCTAGAAGTGGGACTTGGGCTGTGCAACACTACACTGGTTTAGCTGAAGTTAGGAAATGTGTCTATTTATGGTAATCTTTTCATTTAGCATGTTACTGAATAGTCCTCTGTTGAGTTTAGATGATTTCCATTGAAGTAGCCAAATCAAATATTTACCAAGGAATTGCGTATCTTCAGTAGTTATATGCGTAACAAGGATCTTAGTGTCTATCCTAGTGAAAGAACGAGGAGAGAGTTTGGGCCAAAACAGGGGATAAATAATGCTGACCCTATCGCTACATCTGTGCTTGTCACTTTTATATATGATATGCATATGGCGGTATATAGATTATTGTCGTTGATGTTGAGCTATCAATTATATACGTCGATGTCTATAGAGAAAGTAAATTTAGAAATAATTTGAATGGAATGCAATATAAAACCAATTAGAAACCTGTAGTGAGTTAGAAAAGCTTCGTTGGAGGTGACACATTGATGTTTGTCTTTTTCTTGTGTTAAATAATTCTGCTTAGTATAAAGAGAATATATTTTAGTGTATAGCTTGCTGCTATGTGAGGATGTACAATACTATAAGCTGGGGATGAATTGTAGAACGCTTGTACATCGATGGAGTGTTCCTATGAACACATATATTAAAGCGTCACTTTATCACGAGAAAAACATCATGGTACCACTTTAACATGATACAGTAGTTCAGAAATCTAACAAGAAAACCTAACTTCTGCAGTTCTTTTGCTTATGATTAAAATATGCAGCTGTCATGATGAATCATCAGATCTTCTAAGAACAAAAATTCCCATGTTTGAATATTTCATGTTCGTTTTGATCAATACTAAATATGCTTTCACTCTATTATATATATATATATATATATATATATATATATATATATATATATACATGCATGTGTGTGTCTGTTTGTATATATATATATATATATATATATATATATATATATATAATATATATATATATACATATACGTATATATATATATATATATATATATAAACGTATATGTAGATATATTTATATATTTAGTTTTAAGTTAATATGCGGTCATCTCATTATTTGCGAAACAGAGTTTTGTTTATAGATACAGTGTGGAACTTACAAGAAAAGTTTACATTCGTCATCAATGGGCCAGTTCGTTTGAGTCTTTGAATTAAAATAGTCTCTTGTATTACATAAACAGTTGAGACATAACTATAAACCACAGTATCAAATAGTCGAGCCTCACAAACTGGATTATATTAACCTACTATGAAAATGTACATGCATATAATCAATATTATGCTAAATTATTATGCAAACGTATATGTATATAATCAAACACTATAAATATAGTGAAAATGTATAGTAACTAAGAAATGTCAGTACAACGAATAAATATAATTACAATAGTAGAAAAGGTAACAAAAAACCCAGCAAAGATGCGCATTCAAGTACATATATTATGTAGATGTATATTCTATATTTTATATAAAGGCATATGTGAACCCGAATACGACATTATTTAACATACATTTATTCTAGATATAAGCATTGAAGATGTGAAAATGGCTCTCAGATCCACCATGGCAACCAGTATAAGATATGAGACTGCATTTCACTGTCGTTGCAAATTGTCAGCACATTATATTTACACCTGAATCCAACACAGTCGACTGAGAAGATGCAGACATGCATATATAAAGAGTGCGTTGGCGACGCATAATGACGATGAAATGGAGTCGCTGCTCTTATCTTGGTTTCTAAGGTACTTGTGAAATGTTCATAGCTTAAATGCTGACAATGGGAATAAATGTATGTATATTATAAGTAGAAATATACTATATGTGTTCATGTATACATTATTCCTAAATAGTGATAAATTCTGATCTCCCTACACACAAATAAACATGCGCATGTATACAGACACGTTCATTTAAAAACGTAGAAACACACGCAAAAGATCTGCTTGAATTGACGAGGTTGAATGTTCTCATAGTCTGATATGAATGGGTAAGAAATTTCCCCTTAACAGAATACCAGTGAGAAAATATTGCAGAAACTAGTGTTATACAAAAAGAAATGGATGCATCTACCGTCTATTATACCAGCATATTGATCAATATTTTGCAAGAATACGATTGCGAGGAAACTGTGCAGAAATCCATATATCACGTACGCGTGCGCACGCAACACATACATCTAAAGAATAAACAACAAGAAGCTAGAACACCAACAAATCCGAGACGAAAACACAAGTAATCACATTGCAGATTGTGAAGGAATTATCCTATCTAACATTATAATTTTCCCTATATATATGTGCTCAAGCTTTTCAACACAAAAAACAATAAATAAAAAAAAACTATTCATTAACAAATATAAACCATAACTAAATATGTAATCTTCAAAATCATGATTGAAAACCATCACCAGCGATCACCAGCGATCCATATGCACACACACACACACACACGCACACACACACACACACACACACACACACACACACACACACACACACACACACACACACACACACACACACACACACACACACACACACACACACACACACACACACACACACACACACACACACACACTCACACATATATATATATATTTATATACATATATATATATATAGAGAGAGAGAGACAAAGCACACACGCACCAGACGCACCACGAAATAAAAGATAAGTTATTTATATACGCACATTTTTTGCCAATAGTAACGGCTCTTCAAAATCATGATGGAAAACCATCATTATACTATACCCGTTTGTAAAAATACCCCCAAACACACAGACATGCACGCACACTCAAACACATACACCACGATACAAAAGCCAAATATATATATATATTAATTGTTTCCGTAGGAAAGGTAAAGGAAAAGAGACTGCTCTATGTAGTCCACAGACGTCTGACTTCGGTAGAAGTCAGACGTGTATGTCATGCTCGTCTGTCTTCGTAAAACCTTTGGTAAATGAAATAATTATTTTATGTTGTTTATTACATAACTATATATATATAGGTATATATGGGGGCTGCCAACTCGTTTTCGAGTACGGCCACTACTTTATTACTTTATATCCATGTAGGTGAACCCCTACCGATGCGCTGAACGAGTGTGACTTTTTAATCCAGCCAGCGACTTGAAAACTCTGGTACAAACACTACACCTGTGACAATTATTGACACATAGTGCAGGGCCCATAGTACCACGCGACGACAAGTGCAGAGAGATCTCCAGATATAAAGCAATGCCTGTGCCGTGAAGCTTTTATAGTGAGAAAAGGAACTGCACAAAGCCAGTCCCAGTCCCAGTCTCTTGACCAAGATGATATTTACCAAAAAGAAGAACAAGTCAACATCATTGGATACCATCAGGGTTGCAGGTGTTATATCAGAGTTCTCCTATTCCTGGAATTCTGCCTTGACAAAGGCTAAGGGGTCATCTCTCCCGGTGATTTTGGATGACCATTGACTCGTAAGAGGTCTTCTGCCCTTTAACAGGTTTTGCTTTTAGTCCTGCAGTATGTCCAAAGTCACCCTCCTCACCAAGAAACCTTGGTGGGGTTGCCAGTTTAGTCGCCGACTACCCGACTATGAGACAGGTTGTACTGGGATACATGTTACCAGTAGCACCAACTGGTGACCTGACAATAATAGGTATATATATATATATATATATATATATATATATATATATATACATACTTATATATATATATACATACATACTTATATATATATATATATATATATATATATATATATATATATATATACACGCACACAACCTCTCAACACATATTCCTAAATTAGAATTCCTTTGAAAAATCCTATATACCCCCCCCCCCCAGTTTTAACTGAAGTCAAAGCACTCATTCCTAGTTTATATCCTCTGTACTCCCCTGCAATTGAAAACTTGACCAATGTTTTACACAATAGAGATATACACTCACACACATATATATAGACATCTTCTTCCTATAACAGCGTTAACCAGTTAAACGCCACTAACACAACCTACATTGTGTGTGTATATATATATATATATATATATATATATATATAAACAGATTTTCGTCTCATCCCGGCATCACTATCGTGTATCCACGTGTGTTTTGTTATTTCAATTCAACACGCTGTTCGCTTGTCTTCTTTTAATTCCCCTCCGGCATTTTAGCAGTGGTAATTAGTTAATGTGTGAGCATTACTGAAGATCGATTCCAACCATGACTAACCCCACTGAAAAGTTTCGTGAAATAGTCTTTTAAGACTATATAGTGGATTTGTAGTTTTCCCTAAATTGACGGTTAAGTATTTTTTCTTGATTTTACTTTGAGCTAAGATTGTACTGCTTTTTCCCTAACTTACACAAAGTCTGAGGATAAAGTTTTCTTCTTGACTTGTTTTAAATTAAGATTGTATTACTTTTCCCTCATCTTACATTAAACATTTTTTCATCTTCAAGGTATAGTCACTTATATGCCTGAATTATTGTTGGTATTTTGCTTACATTAATTTTTCTATTTTCATTTATATATTAATACTCGGAGTTTTCCTAGAGTGCTTATTAATATTTATGACTAATCCCAGTTTAAAAAAAGAGAAAACTGCGATAATATTGCTTATGCTGAACTCCATATTTTTGTTGAGTTTTTTCGGAATGTTTTGACTGTTGTTTCTTTTAAACAGATTTTCGTCTCATCTCGGCATTACTATCGTGTGTCCACGTGTGTTTTGTTATTTCAATTCTACACGCTGTTCGCTTGCCTGCTTTTAATTCCCCTCCGGCATTTTAGCAGTGTGTTTACTTAATGTATTGAACACTACTGAAGATCGATTACAACCGTGACTAACCCCACTGAAGAGTTTTGTAAAATAGTCTTTTAAGACTATATAGTGCATTTTGTAGTTTTCCCCAAATTGACGGGTAAGTGTTTTTTCTTGGTTTTACTTTGAGTTAAGATTGTATTGCTTTTTTCCACAACTTACACAAAGTCTGAGGATAAATATTTTCTTCTTGACTTGTTTTGAATTAAGATCGTATTACTTATCCCACATCTTACATTAAAAATGTTCCATCTTGATGTTATTGTCACTTATATGCCTGAATTATTGTTGGCTTTTTGCTTACATTAATTTCTCTATTTTCATATATATATATATATATATATATATATGTAGATAAATCTACCAAAAGTTTACGTATGAAGAACTCAATGTAATCCGGATATCATGAAAAGAGAAGATGCATTCAAAAACTACTTTCGGTGAAAAATAAACGGAAAACAGAGTCAAGATAAATTAATAAAATAATGAATAAACAAAGAAACAGTTCCTTATATTACAAAAATAATATAAGGAACTGTTTCTTTGTTTATTCATTATTTTATTAATTTATATATATATATATATATATATATGTAAAATATTTCTCTAAAGTAACTTAGTTATTTTCACTACACGAAATATGAACAGACCTTCTTCAACCCTTAATTTTTTATTTTAAATCTAATTTAGATATTTAATATTTGATAAGATGAAATACATCGGAACCGCTACTATTTTATTTATTTTATAAAACCACTTTTTAAAAAAATGGTTTCCCCTTTTTAAAAAAATATACTTCCGTGCTGTTTCCACTATTGCCTTTATTCTATAACCTTTGATTTTTATACAACTTTACCCACTTTTCAACTACGCACACACAGACACACATGCAAACATACACACACACACACACAAAGGCGCACGCGCAGACACACACACACACACACACATATATGTGCCAGCCCTAGAAGATTGATTTCAAAAAATGCTAATCGCAGCTGCAACTTCGACTTTACTCACTATTATTATTATTGGTGGATTGGCAGTATCAGTAGAGGGTCGGACGCCATGCTTTGCAGCAAAGAGTTGCGGCCCTTTATGAGTTCAAATCCCGCCGAGTTTAACTTTCATCCTTACGGGGTCGATAAAATAAAGTAGCAGTCAGGCACTGGGGTCGATTTAATCGACTTTCCCATCCCCCAAAATGGCTGGCCTTGTGCCTATATATATATATATATATATATATATATATATATATATAAAATAAACTAAAATAAATAAGTCAAATGTTTAAAATTTGGCTTCGTTTATTACTGCTATATATATTTCGGTGACAGCCATCTTTGGCTGTGACCTCTTCAGGCAGTCCGAATTAGTGTGGTAGAGACGAGTACACATGTTGCTGAGGTGTTTAACTTTGTCAATACTCTGATATGCCCAGTTCCTGGTTGGGTTGTTCTTTCAATGAGGAACTGGAATCATATGAATTTAAATAAACGAATTTCAGCGTCAAAGGACATCTCCCCCCCCCCCCCCGCCATTGGTCAGTTGTGAGAACATTCCCAATCAAAAGTCTATAGAAATTCGTTCTGAGGCGAGGCAATCTGTAGTAGCTGTTCTTGTTATTGTTAAGTACATCTGACCTCCACTCTCATGTTGGTAATGGTATTGGTGTTGGAGTCAGCACCAACACCACTACCAAAAATAAGGGTAGAGGTCAGATGTACGTAACAATACATATATAATAATGGTTTCTTATATAGGCACAAGACCAACAATTTTGGGATGGGAAAATCGATTAAATCGACGCCAGTGCCTGACTGCTACTTAATTCAACGGTTTGTTTATCTATCTTTCTATCCATATATATCTAAGTCTAAATTATGTCTTGAGCCAGAAGGCTCATTTGGCCGATGCTTATCCCGGTTTCATGGCGTGAAGCGACGAGAGCACAAGACTCCCTCCACCCACCCCTGGACAGGACGCCAGTCCATCGCAGGGTTAAACCCCCTGCTATTGCTGGTACTCATTTTCAGCTGAGTATACTGGAGCAACGTGAAATGAAATGTTGTGCTCAAGAACACAACATGCAACTCAGGAATCGAACCTACGACATTATGATCGTAAGAACACCGTTACCACTAGGCCACGTGCCTCCACATTATATATATGTATATATGTGTGTGTCTGCTTCGTAATTAACTGATTGGGCTCGCTCTATCTCTCTCTCTCTCCCTCTCTCTCTCTCTCTCTCCCTCTTTCTCTCTCTCTCTCTCTCTCTCTCTCTCTCTCCCTCTTTCTCTCTCTCTCTCTCTCTCTCTCTCTCCCTCTTTCTCTCTCTCTCTCTATATATATATACACACACATATATATGTACACACAGATATATATGCGTGTATGTGTGTGTGTGTGTATGTGTATAAGAGAGTTTGTATGTGCTGTATATGTGTGAGAGAGAGAGAGAGTGGCTGAAAGCAAGAATTAGCACCTCTGGAATGTTCACATGTAAATACAAACTAGTTTTATAAATATCTTTCACTGCTCTTATATAAAGACTCATTTGATTTGATGAAGAAGTTAAAAGCGAATATTTCCAAAATTAGATGCAATCTCATAAGAACACAGCTTCACTGTAACAGATACCTAAATATGGAATGTTACGCACTGCCCCCCCCCCCCCCCGCACGCACACAGCCCCGGCGGACAAGATGGAGAAGGCGTTCTCCTGGAGGACCGCAAGCTGGAAATATCATTAAGCATTTAGCCTAATATTCTATGATTTTTGGTTCACTGTTTCATTCATATTCACTCTAAACGTTTGGTTTCTTCGTAGTTACCATATTTTTCACATTTCTCTGTACTCTTGCATATAAAATATTATTCCACCACCCCACACCTGCGATCAATAAACTATAGGCTTCCTGTCGCAGGCATATCAGAGTCTGTGTGGAGGGTGATTGGTGTTATTTTTTAAACTTTTTTAAATCTCAGCAAAGCATCAATTTTTCAGAAATCTTGACCATAAAATTGCAGATCACACTCAATATGTACGGTATGAAATATAACTTTTGCTTTGAGTTAATAAATTTTATTTGGTTGCGAAGGGAATTTCCGAGTAAATCTGTAGTTTGGTGAGAATATATGGCTTACATGTCATTTCAATCTGCACAATGATAACAATCTCTCTCTCTCTCTCTCTCTCTCTCTCTCTCTCTCACTCGCTCTCTCTCTCGCTCTCGCTCTCTCTCTCTCTCTCTCTCTCTCTCTCTCTCTCTCTCTCTCCCTCTCTCTCCCCCACTCTCTCTCTTTCTCTCCCTTTCTCACAAGGAGAGAAACGTTATATTAGTTTCACGCTTCAGAGTGAAACTAATATAACTGTGTACAATTGCCTTTGTGTTTTGTTTGTTCATTTTCAACTACACACACTCACGGACACGGACACACATGTACACACACACATACACACACCCACACATATATATATATGTATATGTATATATGTATATGTATATATAGTCCACCGTGTGGTGTTTCTATAATCATATTTATTTTAGAAATTTCGCTTTACTTAAACATGCCTACACAAATATATTTTATGTGTTCATGTTTACCAAATTTAAGGAATTTTCTCATAACGGCATTGCCACAGAAACATACCGGACACAAAATATTCACTAGAATATAAATCTGAAGTTACAGATACGGATCTCATCAAATGATAAAAATGATAAATACATGCAATATGTTATATTTCAGAAGGTTATGCTAGATATATGGAGATATTTAAGAATATATATTAGCAATAATATAATATGAGTGATCACTGAATAATCACCGGGAGGCATGTGTCAGCAAGGCTTCAGTTACATGCACAATTATGTAAAAACGGCTTTCAAATCAAATGAATAGTAAATACGAGAACCTCGTAAACTTGTTTGATATATTTTCTGTTTTATGTCTTTCTCCGTCAATTTTCCTTTAATTCTACATTCGTACGTAAAATATGAATGGCTTTTAAGAATATAATTGTTTTCGGGAAGCAATAAAGTTTCTCCTATGATGAAGATATTTGGCGCAAAACGACCCCCCTCCCACTTCCAGGTTCCATAAAAGAAAAGGATATTTGCCTGTTTCCTGCGTCATCAATACAAAAATATTTGTAAAAATAAGTTTTAAATGGATGCGGCATGCGTGGTGATTTCATCTATAATTCTACACTGCAATAAAACAATCAGCAGGACGTACACACACACACACACACACACACACACACACACACACACACACACACACACACACACACACACACACACACGCATACACACATATACATTTACAATAGTACTACTGATGACGTCACAGGTGTGTGATGAAAGAACTTTGATAGACTCTCTCTATATGTGTTTATCAATGTACAGGCAGCACCACCAGTGTATGGAATCTATAAGCTAAGAAAGGTGAGGTAGACGCATAATAATAAAAAATATGAATCAGAATGAATTTACCCACATTTATAGCCATATTTGTTTCGCCAAAAGATTAGTGTATGGAATGAAACACCCAGGTTCATGAGCGTGTGGTAAGTGAATACATTCCAGACAACTCTAAGAGAACGTAAGATAACTGCCTTGCAACATGTGGTAGAGAGAAAGAAATGCGTGCATGAGAGAGTAAACTAGTGACATGGGTGGGATGAGCGGCTAGAAATCGCAGCCCACAACCACTCAAATAAGGGTGCGCTATCAAACAGAGAGAGAGAGAAGACTGTTATTAGGAGCAATATATCAAAATAAATTAACAGAGTCATAAACTCGCGTTAGTGCCTGTGAATTATGAGCTCAAAGGAAAAAGAATACTGGGCACTTCAAATATATGTAGAAAAGATAACACACGAGAGACAGAGGTTTTCCCTGTACATTGACAAACACACAGAAACTCTCTCTCATGTGTTTTCTTTTCTACATATTATATTTGAAGTGGTCAGGATTCTTTTTCCTTGAGCTCATAATTTACAGGGACTAATGCGAATTTATGACTCCGTTAATTTATTTTAATATATATATGTGTGTATATATATATATATATATATATATATATATATATTAATCTCCCCTTTGGTCGAGATGATTTGGTCGTTTGACTACTGCTATTTATAGTGGTAGTAGATTGACCTCCCTGCCTCTGCCTTCTATCTTTGCACTCGGCACTGGACAGAATTGCTTCCACATCATTCATTCTCATCTCGGGAACAATTTTGAATAGCGTCAGTTCGTAATTTGAACTCGGGAATTTTATATTCTCCGAGTGAAAAAAACCTTCTGACGAGAGTTCATCTTTTCAATGGAAGCCCGTAAGGACTATCCATTTATTTTTGAGACTCGAAACCGATTCGGTAAAGGTAACCATAGTAAGTACAGTGAATTTTTTGAAATTTATTTTGAAACTTTTTCTTATTTGCTAAGCCTTGATTATATATATATATATATATATATATATATATATATATATATATATATATATATATATATATATATATATATATATATATATATATATACACACACACACACACACATATATATATATATATATATATATATATATATATATTAAAGAAAGCGATGAAGATTCGTTTACATGTATTGACCTCACACGTGCTTTTCGCAGAGGATTGGCTCAGAATCACCCATGGGAGTTATGGACACGACTCCATTATCGATCTGGTCGTCAGACTAGCGATGCGACAAAAATAGTGTTTGTTGTGATTTGTGAATGATTGGTGTATATATAAACCTCTGCCCTATTGTTTTGTGTGGGCGTATGTGGGTGTTTTAGTTCGCACACACACGCACACACACACACACACACACACACACACACACACACACACACACACACACACACACACACACACACACACACACACACACACACACACACACACACACACACACACACACACACACACACACACACACTGCGGCTACAAGTTCGATTTATATCAATTATTATTACTATTATTGTTGTGCTATTTCGTTTAGCTCAGTTCTGTTTCTCTGTTGCCGGGTTCAGGCCCTGAACCTATGGCAATAGATGTTTTTATTGTAGAGAGAGAACTCGCCTGAGAATGTGTGTTGTTCCTAGTAGCCTGATCTTCTGTAGCTCATATTTGCTGATCTTGAAGAGAAGGACGATAAGGTTGCAGGTATGAGGATTTGGGTACTAATCCTAATGCTCATATTAGAACAGGGATAGTACTATTATTATTATTATTATTATTACGATTTTTTCATTTATCTTGCTTTATATTCATACGAGTTATCACCAAGTCACAACCAGTGACCTCAAGAGACAACAAGGTCTGCCATGATCAAGAAAAAAACACACACACACACATGTATCATCAGGTGTTTACACTTGTGATATATTTATATTGACAGAATATTACTTAGTATATGGGCAGTTCCCATTAGTACTATCTTTTGTATTTCTTATATACGCGGGTTTCCTGGGATTTGGGATAAGAAATCATTAGACCTCTTAGGTATCATTCCTAGAGCGCCTACAACCACTGGTATTGTCTTACTTCTCAACTTCCACATTTTTCCAATCTCTATCTCCAGATTATACATGCTCAATTTTTCAAATGTTTTATAGATACATTCTTGTCTATAGGAAAGGTCATGTCACTTAGCAAGCATACTCTCTTTTTAAAGTCCTTCAGTATTATATCAGGTCTATTTTTCGGTCTGTTTTGATGCTAAAGTTCTACAAAATTGAGATGTGACCTTTTTCAAGTACGGGGATGGTTGAAGCTCACACCAATTCATTTGATGCGGCAGGTCAAAATGCTCACACATTACCCAATGTATGTATTATGCAGCTCTGTCGTCTCTGTTTGGGTATTCGGTTGGTGCTATAGGGCTGCACATTGAAATTATATGATCAATGGTCTCTGGTTGTTTTTTACATACACGGCATAATGGGTTGCATCCATCTTTTATGATGTTGGCTTGATGAATTTTTGTTGGCAGACACTGATCTTGTGCTGATATAATCAGTCCTTCAGTCTCCGATTTCAGTCCAGAGGATGCCACTTATGGGTTAAAGTGTTGTCAACATCAGCATTGTTACATCTTTCATGGTATTTTTCATACAGAGGCTTTTCTTGCCAGTTACTTTAATAGTTCATTATTTTGCAGTTACTTTTACCTACTTTGCTTTTTCTGTTTTTCATTTCAACAGTAAAGGGAACTTCTGAAATTTGTAGTTCATTAATGTATGTATGTACATCTTTTGAAAAAAAGAAAAAGGAACAAAAGAAAGGAGAAAGATAGAAGAGGAAAGAAAGAACGATTATATATATTGATAGTGAAAATAGAGTGCATGAAGAGATAAACATAGACAGCGTATGTATATCTAAATGAGAGAAGAAATGAGAATAGCGTGGAAGAATAATATTTATTTTTGATTATAATACTTATAATGATAGGTTGAAAAATTAGATTAAAATTAAATTAAACTTAAAAATTAGAAATCAAAATTAAAGATTAAAATTGACCTTAATATTAAAGATTTAATTTAATAATTTAATATTAATAATTATGTTAAGGATTATAAATTATTTAAATAAATATATAGTATTTTACATTAGAGCAAAACTAGTATAGTTTATTTTATTAAAAGTTGTAAGTCAAAATTTAAACATCCTCATAATTCTAAATTTATGAAAAATTTACGAGAGTTTACAAAAGAATAACCACTTAGTTATATTATAAAAACAGTAAGGAAGTGTAAAGGAAGTTAGAAGTGATTTTTTAAGAACTCAGAATACTCTAAGGATTAAATGTTATAAAGTTAAAAAGTTAAAAACTTTTTATCTTAAGAATATAATTAAAACATGAACCATATGTTATTTTATACGAAGTCATAAATTTACTTGCTATAAAGTTAAAACATTAACATTAAAACATTAAAAAAATGTATCATAAGAATATATTTAAAGCATAAACCATAGGTTATTCCACATATATATTAAAAAAACCTATATATAAAAATCATATGTTTTAAAACGTTTTAAGATATAACAAATATAAAAATATTGGGAGATATGAAAATAATGTTTTTTCTATATCTTTCAAAGGAATTTTCAAAGATTTTTCCTAAAACCGTCCGTAAGTTTTTCAAGAAACAAATTTTTCTTAAAGCAGTCATATAAACATTTTTTATAATCTATCGATAGGTGTAATAATATAAAGTTATAGTATATATATGTGAAGTAGAGATATGAATCATATATAGATATAGAAGACATTATGTAAAAGAGATAAATCATATATTACATTTTATATATATATTTAAAAGTTGAGTTTAAACGATGTTTGCAGGAACTGAATAAATTATTTCGCAAATTAATAGAGTTCTTACTTTTTAGTATAAAGGATATTTCTGCAACACAAAGAGAGCAATTTCGGGATAAAGTAGTGTATGAAGGAGCATTGGAAATAATTTTCCAAAGTAAAGAATAGTTAATATTCTTGGATTTCAGGTCCTATAATAAGTTAGATAGAGAAGTTGAAGATTTTTTACCAATATTCGTAAAGGAACATTTATGGTTATTAAAACGACATTTGAAGTCTGTGGAAGTAGAGCCGACATAATTAAAAGAGTTTTCATTTGTTTTAACATTACAGTTGTATACTATATTTTTAACTAAACAATTATTATTTAGAGGACAGTTAGATTTATTTCTACAATTACATTTATCTAAATTTATATTATTGGGAGCCGTAACATTATATTGGATATTGCTAGGGGTATTAATGCTATTCTGGTTAGGTTTCAAGTTTCTATTATTAATTCTATTAATATTCTGCGCTAAATTCATAGTGGCGGAATATGAGAGTTTAATAGTATGTCTATTAAAGATTGAGTAATACCTGTGTGTATACGCAATATTTATTTATAAAACAAATCTGTATTTTATCTGATGAAAGCGCACCATAATTTGCCTTGGTTGCCCTTGAAATATGTATAATAAAATAAATATGGTTTTATAAATATAGTTTCCATTTATTAATATATTGTATATTTAGTCCACTAACTGTTGAGTGCTTTATATCAGTTATAAACTTTTTTAAATTAAATATATAGCGGAACCTCGGTTCACAAACGTAATGCTTTCCTGAAGGCAGTTCGGCATCCGAAATGTCCGTAAAGCGAAACTATTTTACCAATAAGAAAGAAAGAGAGAGAGAGAGAGAGAGAGAGAGAGAGAGAGAGAGAGAGAGAGAGAGAGAGAGAGAGAGAGAGAGAGAGAGAGAGAGACTGTGTGTAAAAGAGAGATAGATATCACCATAGTAACTCACAACACATCAAGTGACTCTATCCTGCCGATTTTCCAAGCTGGTTGTAAACCGTTTTTGCTGGCTTGCGTGTGCGTTACTAGAGTGACCGTTCATGAACAGAGACATTATATATATATATATATATATATATATATATATATACAAACACATATAAAATTTGTAATGAAGTTGTTCCAAAGAAGAAATGACAATAATAATTGTTTCTACATTTGGCACAAGGCCTGCAATTACGCAGTACATTACTGGTACTTTATTTTATCGACCCCGTAAGGATAAAAGGCAAAGTTAACCTCGACGGGATTTGAACTCAGACCGTAAAGAGACGTAACTATGCTGGAAAGCATGGCGTCCGACCCTAGTCGGTGAATATATGTGATAGTTGAGAAAATCGAAGAAGTGCAAAAGTTAAGATATGTACCTGTGTTGGGACGAATACTTTTAAAATTTCATATTTGTAATATTTAATTAAACGACTTTACATGTATTCATATATATTGTGTCATTCATAAGTAGTACGCATTTTTCCAATTGAATGCAATAAAAGTTGGAGGGGGTGGGATAAACACTTGCATAAACTTGCTATAAAAGCAGGTATTAAATTTACCTTGTTCTCATTCTTATTGCAAGCTTTGAAAAATCCAGTTCATCTTAATTTAAAAAAACAAAAAGTATAAAATATACTGCATTATTTCCAGTATCGGTAGTGGGTCGGACGCTATGCTTTGCAGCATAGAGTTACGGTCCTTTACGGTTTCAGTTCAAATCCCGCCGAGGTTAACTTTGCCTCTTATCCTTACGGGTTCGATAAAATAAAGTACCAGTAATGTACTGGAATAATTGCTGGCCTTGTGTCAAAAGTAGAAACAATTATTTATGGTATGTCCCAATATGTACTAAATGAGAAGGGGCGGTAGAGGCAGTAAAAAAAGCAAAAATATATTATTATGGTATAAAACCAAGTAGATTGGCAGAATAATGGTTCTGATTTAGACACAAGGCCAACAATTTTTTTGGGGGAGGGGAAAATCGATTAAATCCACCCCGATGTATTACTGGTACTTTATTTTATCGACCCCGCATGGATGAAAGGCAAAACTAACTTCGGCGCGATTTTAACTCAGAACGTAAAGGGCCTTAACTCTATGCTGCTAAGCATGTTGTCGGACCGATTCTGCCAATCCACTGTCCTACCTTGGCAGAATATTAATACCTAATGATTGAGTTAAATAACTGAAGAATTGAGTTTGCCATTCTTTACCTATATTGTTTTTATACGACATATTGTAATACTTTCTTCCCCAGCGTGATTTTCTTATTATCTCTATTTCTCGATATCTGCCTCAGACGAAATAATATTTTCCATTGCATATGTCATGAATGAGTCACAAATAAACCCAATTTAAGAGAGTGATAGACAAGCACACACACACACACACGCATGGACACTCACACATACACTCGCGCATACATGGACACGCACAGAAACATGGACAGCAACACACGTACACACACACACATATATGGCTTAGTGTTTATGTCAATACGGCTTGCTGAACATAGTAAATCCCATCAATTTTCTCAGTTAACTTCACAATAACATTTCCAGTGACACCCAATATGAAATAAGAATTCTGCTGTCAGTATATACATTCCATTGTCTTGGCATTTGTTGTAACCCACTGAGCTGTTAGATCAAATCATGCTGAGGTTAAATTTCTCTTCATCCTATCGAGGTCGATGAAAAATACGAATCTAGTAATCGGCTAGATTAATCCACTATATCGCTTTGTCGCTTCTCTTCATATTTTCAATGAATTTCACACACACACACACACACACACACACACACACACACACACACACACACACACACACACACACACACACACACACACACACACACACACAAACTTATGTATATATATATATTAGAAAATGAGGTTTTTTTTACAAAATGAAAAAAACGAGATGTCCTACACGAGTGAAAGTATAAGGAAAAAAGATGAAATCGAAAATGCAACTGGAGTCTTTTTAAGAATATTTATTTTGTTCCTTTACCGGTTTCGCAGTTCTTGAGCTTTTCAAAAGTAGAATTGAGATGGAGCGTTTGTGGTTTTTCTCGCATCTGAGAAAAAACCCACATCTGCGAGAAAAACCACAAACCCTCCATCTCAATTCTACTTTTGAAAAGCACAAGAACTGCGAAACCGGTCAAGGAACGAAATAAATATTCTTAAAAAGACTCCAGTTGCATTTTCGATTTCATCTTTTTTCCTCATACATACATATATATATATATATATATATATATATATATATAGATGAGATTCTACAGGACTAGAACTGTTTCATTCATTAGAAATCATCAGGAATCTGGGTATCAAAAAATAAAAATGGTATTTATAGGTCTCTACAAGTGGTAGGAGAGGGTGGGGAGTGGGATGGGTGTAGATCATTGGTTGATAGAAAAGGGAATTCATTAAAAGCTAATTCTACAAAGCTATAGTTTATTTTTATTTATTTATGTTTTTAGAGTAACAAGGGCAGACAGAATTCTATAAACAGGTTCCGGATGGCATACCATTCCTTGTCATTAAGTTTCCCTTAAGCTAACAGATGTCTATAAGATCAGTGGGGGGTCAGTCATGGTCGATAGAATTAAAGAAAAGGGAGATTCTTTAAAAGCTAAAATCATTAAGGTTCTACTAAGTGACAAAGGTTTAGAGAATTCTGTAGACAGATTCAAAATACTGAGTGCATATCTTACAATTATCTTCGAACTTCTCTTAAACTAATCAACTATATGCCAAAAATCAACAGACACATTCACAAAAAAACATACTCACTCACGTGTGTATATATATATATATATATATATATATATATATATATATATGAGTGTGTGCGTGTGTATACCTTTAAATTGGATGGTTTACCACTGGATAGAATTGGTCATCCTCCAATATTATCCAAGACGTAATATGAGAAAAGCACCTGACGTTATACAACTCATCCATCTTTGAAGTTGAATCATGTTGGTGGTGCAGGAATGGAGTCAAATTGTGTAATAGATGTATGCCAACGGAATGATGATACACCTATTCCAAGAGGCTTTAAGGAAACAAGCAAAGCAAAAACCAGAGAAGAATAAAGTGTGTTTATGTTTTTGTCCCAGAGAAGTACGAAGCAGTATGTTGTTATAATGCCCCGTTGGTATACATCATATATATATATATATATATAATAATAATAATAGGGTTAAAGTATCGTAAGAGAGGTTGGAGCGGAGAGATACAAAGAGGTGCGATACAGAATACTAAATGTCAAAAGCCGAAGCGTAGTGTGTTCGATGCTTGGGTTAGCAGGGTTAAATATTAGAGAAGGTTAATATTTAGCGTAAGGTTTAAGCACAGCTGGAATAAGCAAGTGAATGAGTGAATGAAAGAGTTACAAGCCGTTAAAACATATCTTTATATAGCTCTTACACGTGTTTCGCCCAGAGTGGCTCGTCGGAGGTAGATATTCCAATGGCTAGCTCCTTAATTACAAATCTCTGAGAGGGTATTATAACATCACATCGCTATGCATCGTGACTCTTATAACTCTTTCAATCACTCATTCATTTGCTTATATATATATATATATATATATATATATATATATATATATATATATATATATATATATAATAAGTTGAGCCAACATATGAAGCATCATTTACAAATGAGACTAATCACCTCATTTACACTGACGAGAAAACTATATATTCTCGACTGTTTTCAAGTTTTCAAGTCCAAGTGTGGGAGGCATCGTCCTGATGAGGACCATTTAAGTCCGAAATGATAGACGATTGGCCCCCTTCCTTCGGCTGGACACCAGATGTTTTTTGCATAGCTACGGCTTTCTATATGTTTACCTGTAAACATACCGTGTTTCTTTAGAAATACGAAATTTCTATACATATCTGTATACAGCTGTGCCTGAAGGTAAATCCTAATTCTCTCTCTCTCTCTCTCTATCTCTCTCTCTCTCTCTCTCTCTCTCTCTCTCTCTCTCTCTCTCTCTCTCTCTCTCTCTCTCTCTCTCTCTCTATATATATATATATATATATATATATATATATATATATATATATATATATATATATATATTTATATATATTTATATATATATGTATATATGTATATATATTACATGATTATGTAAACTGATGAAGATGTAGCGTGTACCATTGCAGTGCCCGTTTAGAGCATCCAGATTTTTCAGAAGCATGATGCAACTGCCTTTCTTCAGTTTAAGTATGTGTGTTGGGAAGCCTGATGGGGTAAGTTTGTTGATGAACACAATTTGATATTACAGTTCATTATCTACTGTATCAGAGCCTCTGTAGATTATTTCATGACCAGGGAACTTGTTTAACATGAACTCATTCACCAATCTTGCTGCCTCATTTGTTGGAGTGATAATGGCTCTATTTGCAAGCCAAAGTGGGTTGTGTAGTTTCCTGGAAGATTTGTAAACACAAAATCACACAGTCCAGACACATTACCATATTCCAGACAAAGTTCATTTCGCAGAAGAATTGTGTATGCACCTACAGTTGGAACAGTTGGAATGTTACCATTTCCCACATCAAGAAGGTAGTTTGCAAACTGTCTTTCATCAGAGTCCTCTGAATTAATTAACCGTTGATTTGTTGTCTTCTCCATGGTTTCCACATAATCCCAGAGATAGGATCTCTTGATGGTTGCCTCAACTATTTGTGGTCTAGCACCATGACGTACAACTGGAAGAATTTGCTTCCAGTCACCAGATAGTAATACTGTTAGACCACCATATGGCTTTTTGCAATCTCGAACATCTTTGAAGCTCCTGTCAAGGCATTCAAAGATATGCTTATGTCCCATCCATACCTATCTCATCAATGATTAGCAGATCAACTTACTGCATAAGTTTACCTGTTTCATCCCTCTTTGTGAAGAAGCAAGTTGATTCAGCAGTCACATTGAGCGGAATCTTTCACTTAAAATGAAGAATTCAACCTTTGTGAAACAAAGTGGCTGCTATTCCAGATATGGCAGTGGCAAGTGCAATTCTTTTTTTAGATCGGCGGTAATCCAATAGGATGCTTATGACATAGGTATTTCCTGTACCTGCACTTGCATTCAAGCAGAAAATTCTGCCTACATTTTCATTTACAGACGTGATTACTTTGTGAAAAATAACCAGTTGCTCAGGATTCAATGTTGGCAGAAGTTCATTTATGTTTGCTTGCAGTTGGTGTGTATTGAAATCAGTTTCTGTCATACGAACCCTGTTGATTTCTGGTATGGCAACAATAGTTGGGTCTGACCGAGGAAGTCCATAGTTGGCATGAATGTCCAAGCCATCATGTTGAAGTCTTTGTTGGATCTTCTGTAGAACAATCTGCACGGTTTGCATGTACATGACTTGCTCATGACGTTCATGCATGATATCCTCTGCAAGACAATTCTTCCATTTCTCCCAGAACTGCGAAGGGTCATTTGGCATCCAGTACAATAAAATGGCACAGAAGATCTCTCGCAACTGAGGACCAAGTGTAATGGATGAGGCCTCTTCCATAGCTTTGTCTTTTTCTCCATCTTCATCTAACAGACCAAGTTTCCTGCATGCTTCTTGGAATGTTGGAAATTGAACTCCTTCAATTGTCCACAAATCTTTGTATGAAGTTGACCCAGCCTTGTGATGTAGGATCATTCTGAGTTAATATAATTCAGATTGATGTCTACTGAGAGGTACTGTTGGAATGCGCCCAAGAGATTCACTTTTAAATTGCTGATCACCATCCAGATGTCCCTTTTTTCATCTTTGCACCTTTTTGTTTGTCCAAGTGAAATATTTAGGAATATCAATATACAACATGTTTTGTGCCAGTGGGTCTTGAATATTCAGTTGAAAATATTCCGTCAACTAGTCATTGGCTGTCCCCTAGAAACAATACTTTCTTTCTGCCCTCGCTCATATACGACCATAAATGGCAAGGCAACTTTTCAACTGGCGGTTTACGTTGATGTAATGGAAATTTATAGATTCTCCAGAATGCTTCACTGGCTGAGATGTACCGTGCATTGATATAGGTCTCAATCTCATTTTGGGCATGGACACAATTTCCTTGATCATCCCAATAGTGAAAGGATCTTGTCTGATCCTTTCGTGATGTACTTATATAAGTACTTAACAGCCTTGACACTGTGGAAAATCTCACAATTGATGTGGCACTGATATCTCAATGAGAGGAAAGGGTTGTATGGAACAATCCAACGATTATAAACAGTAAATTCTTGACCTTTATGTTGGATTGTATGGGTGTGACCACTATGATCTCTATCCCTTCTTCTATACTCCGGAAAGGAATTTTCTGAAACAAATGTGGTTTGTCCGAATGCCTTGGGATAACTTTTTGAGCAATGGCGTTGTTGTCCTAGCCCTTTCATACATGAGCACATCATATTAGCTTGTCCACATGGACCATGAATGTTGGATGCAGGATGTGATGATCTTATGCAGAATTGGATTGGTCTCTTTATCAGAAATCTCACAGCACACTACCTGATCAATGGCATCAGCAGTTTTGGTTTTGCTATCTTCAGCCATTATAAACAGAATATGAGCATGCGTGGGGCCTCGCTTCTGCCACTCTATTGTAGCAGAATGAGCCACAACTTTTCCTAGGACATTTTCTGTCAATATGTCATCCACGAAGCTGTCATACTTGATCTTGAAGACTCTTGCACAAATATCAGGACGGTCTCTAGGTTCTTCACTAGGATGCAAACTATTTTTTATTTCATCCCAGTTAGGGTTAGTTGTTACCATGATCAAATAAGATCGCTTTCCCATGTGTCGAACCACAGCCATCGAATCCTGAAAGCAGTCACTGTAGAAGCGAGGGGAACAATAGATTGAAGGAGGAAGAACAATTCTCCGGCCTGCATTTACTGAATTTCCTTCAGCCACAGCATCATACAAACCCTTATACTTTTCAGCTCGTATCATGGTTTGATTGTTGCGGGCCCATTTGAAGCGACAATGTTCTATTTTTGCCTGGGCATCTACAGCATATTGCTGCATCAGCCGCCTGCTCTTCATGATAATGTTACTGTCACCTTGCCTAACCTGAAACCGATAACAGTAGAAATCAGTGGGTGTGAGTGTGTGGTTGTTGTCAGTCCTTTTCAAACCAACCTGAAACCCATTATTCCCCCAAGTAAACAGTAGCACATAATGCAGAGGATCATAAGAATGGTGCAACTGATGAACCCTCTGAAGACCACCATCTCGTTTATGAATGATTACATCCAAATGACATAATGTTGTATCAGGTTGAATAACAGCAATCTCAGATGCCATGGGGAGATTATATGTGCGACAATGAAAATCAGTGGGTTTTACTTTGTCAGCATGTATGACAGTATTCACATTTTCAGAGACTGGCATTTCAATGACTGACTTGAAGCTTCTTATATGGGTGTTGGAGTAGTGCAAGTCTTCTTGCAGGTCCTGCAGGACAGCAGCATCTAAATTAGCATGATGCAAGAGATTCTGAAGCTCATGATCTGTATCATAGAAGTAGAGCTGCACAAAACTGGGTGAAGCATCACTTGGAAGTAGTGATCCAATAATATGACAAATCTTACCTTGGATCTTAAATGTGGGACTAAATCCTGGTGCTTTAATCTGTTTGCAACCAATTTAAACTAAGGCAAGCACATTGTTATATGCCCGTATCTTATGGAGAAAAGAATTTCCTGCTTGAGTGATATCGAAATAGTTCAGTATATTTGGTGGAGGAGGAGGAAGTTAGGGGAGTTTCACTTTTCCCTGGAAGCAGCACAGAAATTTGGGTTTATGTGGCCAGTGATAAGCTTTGCAGTGCGGACAAACAGAGGCAAAGAGACTTCCTGCATTATGTTGTGGCATTATGGAAAGAACAGTTTGCTCTTGGAAAGGTTCATCTGTAGGATTCTTTGCCAGACCTTCAATTGACCTGTTCCTTCCTCTCTGAACGTTTGGTGTATTTGTTGTAAGTTGTGTTAACTGAATTACATTTCTAAAAGTGTGTTGGAATGTTGTAAAGCGATTATTGTTTGATTGATTTGTCCTCATCTCTCTTTGTCGATGTGAATCTGCTGCTATGCGTTGGAATTTAGATGAGAAATGTTTTCTGCGTCCCATGTTCAGTTTCTGTCATGTATGTATAAATATATATTATCTCTACGGTGAAATCTTAGAAATAAATATATGTTAAATCAAAAAAATAAATATAAATATAAATATATCTATATCTATATATATATATATATATAAGTTGAAAAAAATGAAAACGAAATTTCATTTCTCACTCTTAGTATGGCACTTACTTAAATGTAAGTATGTATGTATACGTACATACATATATGTATACAGACGTACAGTAGTATGCATATATATATATATATATATATATATATATATATATATATATATATATATATATATATATATATATATATATATATATATACATATATATACATACACATACACATATGCATACAGGTACACATACATATATGCACGCATCAGTTTAGCCGACGTTTATTATAACGCGTGCTTTGTTCGTTTGTTTGTCAACAAATCGAACAGCCTGAATTTATGCCATACAGTGTTAAGGCAACCACGTCACCTTTTTGTTCAACACTGACACAGGAACGATGTACTAGTTTCAAGCTTGTTAGCTATCATCAGCACCGTTTACCCATCTGCCAGATAGTTGAACGTTCGAAAGTATATACTTTCCTTATGAAAATTAACGGCTGAGCAGCCTAATTTGCATATTGAGTGAGTTAAATCGGTCAGGCATACCGAGAACGATAAGTTGAAAAAAATGAAAACGAAATTTCATTTCTCACTCTTAGTATGGCACTTACTTAAATGTAAGTATGTATGTATACGTACATACATATATGTATACAGACGTACAGTAGCATGCATATATATATATATATATATATATATATATATATATATATCTATATATATATATATATATATATATATATATATATATATATATACATATATATACATACACATACACATATGCATACAGGTACACATACATATATGCACGCATCAGTTTAGCCGACGTTTATTATAACGCGTGCTTTGTTCGTTTGTTTGTCAACAAATCGAACAGCCTGAATTTATGCCATACAGTGTTAAGGCAACCACGTCACCTTTTTGTTCAACACTGACACAGGAACGATGTACTAGTTTCAAGCTTGTTAGCTATCATCAGCACCGTTTACCCATCTGCCAGATAGTTGAACGTTCGAAAGTATATACTTTCCTTATGAAAATTAACGGCTGAGCAGCCTAATTTGCATATTGAGTGAGTTAAATCGGTCAGGCATACCGAGAACGATAAGTTGAAAAAAATGAAAACGAAATTTCATTTCTCACTCTTAGTATGGCACTTACTTAAATGTAAGTATGTATGTATACGTACATACATATATGTATACAGACGTACAGTAGCATGCATATATATATATATATATATATATATATATATATATATATATATATATATATATATATACATATATATACATACACATACACATATGCATACAGGTACACATACATATATGCACGCATCAGTTTAGCCGACGTTTATTATAACGCGTGCTTTGTTCGTTTGTTTGTCAACAAATCGAACAGCCTGAATTTATGCCATACAGTGTTAAGGCAACCACGTCACCTTTTTGTTCAACACTGACACAGGAACGATGTACTAGTTTCAAGCTTGTTAGCTATCATCAGCACCGTTTACCCATCTGCCAGATAGTTGAACGTTCGAAAGTATATACTTTCCTTATGAAAACTAACGGCTGAGCAGCCTAATTTGCATATTGAGTGAGTTAAATCGGTCAGGCATACCGAGAACGATAAGTTGAAAAAAATGAAAACGAAATTTCATTTCTCACTCTTAGTATGGCACTTACTTAAATGTAAGTATGTATGTATACGTACATACATATATGTATACAGACGTACAGTAGCATGCATATATATATATATATATATATATATATATATATATATATATATATATATATATATATATATATATATATATATATACATATATATACATACACATACACATATGCATACAGGTACACATACATATATGCACGCATCAGTTTAGCCGACGTTTATTATAACGCGTGCTTTGTTCGTTTGTTTGTCAACAAATCGAACAGCCTGAATTTATGTCATACAGTGTTAAGGCAACCACGTCACCTTTTTGTTCAACACTGACACAGGAACGATGTACTAGTTTCAAGCTTGTTAGCTATCATCAGCACCGTTTACCCATCTGCCAGATAGTTGAACGTTCGAAAGTATATACTTTCCTTATGAAAATTAACGGCTGAGCAGCCTAATTTGCATATTGAGTGAGTTAAATCGGTCAGGCATACCGAGAACGATAAGTTGAGAAAAATGAAAACAAAATTTATTATATATATATATATATATATATATATATATATATATATATATATATATATATATATATATAGCTGACACGGAGAAAAGAAATCTTTGAAATAAATGTATGTTTGAAATATGCATTTTCGTCTGCTATTCGAACACCAGATAAAATGAGAGAGGGAGAGAGTATTATGAGGTAGTCATAACAACAGGGGTAGCAGCAAAACGCGTATCAAAACAATATATAAATATATATATCTGTCACAGTCACTCCTCTCTTTATATACTCACACATACAATCTCTCATTCTCGCTCTAGCAATTTTATAAAATCAAAGAACAACAACATACACACAAGCACACACATACACATCAGCGTGTTGAAAAACATCCAAATTGCTTCATCTTTCTCTTTCTCCCTCTTTCTATAGTATAGATATACCGGAAGTATTGAAATTTGAATCTATTTAAAAGTAAATCTTGAATAATATTTTTAATATATGGTTAATCAGGTGTTACGAATTTTAGTAGATAAATTATGTAATATTCATTCATTATTTATTCAAAGTAATGCAACTTATTTTACAAACGGGATAAACAATTATATTCTGGATGCAGTCCCGTGCTACTTGCGTTATTATAGTTTAGATATATAGGTATATATATATATATAGGTATATATATACATATATATGATAGATATATAGGTATATAGATACGATAAAAATGTTAACTAATCAGCATAGCATATGCAAAACCCTAATGAGTGAATGGTCTTGTAATTAATGTTAAGCACTCGGCGTCATGTGATTTCTTCCAAACTAAAGTAAGAGAAGGGAACGGACTGATATGACGTTTTCACTACTGAGATGCGTTCCTTTGTCGTTAGCTTGCATCACGTTGGAAAGATACTTTTATTGCGTAATATGCAGTCTGATTACGGGATTCGAAGCATCACGGAGTGATAAACTGCATTGAAATATGTATTACAGCTTTTGAACATCTACATAGGATCTTCACAATACCCTTATATATATATATAAAGGATAACAAAATATCGTTATAGGCAATCCAATTAGAGGTTGTGAATACTTCTTATAACAACTAATAATCAAGCTCTGGGGTAACACAAATTAAGCAATAGATTGGTTTAATAAATTAGTCAATAGAGAATCTTCCGACTTTTGACATAAATGACATAAATGACTACTACTCTTCTATTTCCCCAGTTACCCTAAATAAGGCACTATTCTTTGCACCAAAAAATTCTGACCTTTCACCAGATGAAATTAAAATAATACTAGCTGCTAGAAGAACAATAATTAAATTCGACAATACTTACTGGGAGCGAAAAAATAGACAGAATAACTTCGATATAACTATGGGATCAAATGATTCAGGCCAAATTATAGACATTGTTGGAATTTATATAGCACATTTCTTACATAGGGAATTTGATAACCTACAAGGAGGAATCTATAGAGATGATACATTACTTTTAGCTAAAAACTTAAATAATCTAAACTTAGAAAGATTAAGGAAAAAGATTAGAAAATTTTAATAATTTAGGCCTTTACATCACTTTTAAACCCAACTCTAAAAAAGCTAACTTCTCAGATGTATCGCTCAACCTTAACCCAGGACTAATAGAACCCTTCCATAAAAATAATGAAAATTTAGCTTACATTGATTATAACTCTAATCACCCTCGATCCAAAATTAACTCCATAGCACATAGTATATCCATTAGAATTTCGCGCCTATCTTCTAACAGAAATTTTTAATGAACACGCTAACTACTACAACATAGCTTTACTTAAGGCAGGCCATAATGAGATACTCAAATACTTACCAAATACAAAAAATAACAACACACTTAATATTAATAGCACCATCCACACCTATAGAAACAACAAACCTAGGACTATACATAAAAATTGGCAACAAACATGTAAATTAAAGGAACAGAATACTAATATAAAGACCACTAATAACTATAGAAGATGCAGAAATAGAAACTACTCATGGTTCAATACAGTGTTTAACTCCTCTATAAAAACTAAGGTACCTTACACTTTCTTCAAATTAGTTGACAACTATTTCCCTAAAATTCATAAATATCATAAAATTTTTAATAGAAAAACTATCAAACTATCATACTCCACTGCCAACAACATAGAATCGCACATACATAAAATTAACTATAAAATAATCTATAATACAAGTGACCCTCAAATAAGTACCATAACACATAATACAAAACATAAGCATATAACATCATCACAACCAAACACACGCCAGAGTACATCACCACAATACATCAACAAACCCAATTCTCAGCCCATGCATAGCAACCTACAAAACCACATAGAAGAACCGGCGCATAGAAAAGCATCTAAATGTAACTGCCATCTACCTAACAAATGCCCTTTACAAAATAGAGACAAATATAGTATACCTATGTACTATAAATTCAGGTAGCTTAGCATGGCATTACATAGGTTCCACAGCTGGGGAGTTTAAGAAAAGGTGTTACGTACATAGACACTCTATGACTGACAGGAATCTCTCAAAGACAACGACTCTCGCCAATAAAATCTGGCAACTCAAAGATGCAAACATGGAATATAAAATCAGCTGGACAAAGCTATCAAATTGGTAAATCCCACTGTAGTCTCTGTAATATGGAACTTTTCCAAATTTTAAATTTCAATAAAATTCTTCTTAACAGTAAAATTGAAAACATAATTTTTGTCGACATAAATCGGCGATTAAATTTGAGAACTTTAGACCAGCTTAATTCCATCTTATCTATTCTATAACCCAGATTGTACCACTTGGATCTATTATAATATCACATTATCAGCATCATCATCATTATAATTATAATTATAATTATAATTGTCATCATCTATCAAAGAACAACATCAGAACCTCTTATATTTACATTCTTATTTTATATATCTCTATTTTTCACGCTTTATCTTTATGTTCCTCTCCCTAAATTTATTTCATCTCTGTCATTTTATTTTATCATATAATATAACTTAAAACTTAATTTATTAATTTATTAAAATAACCAATACACACATAAATATATTTAACATTATCATATTTCCACCATTTTTTCATATATTTTTTATATATCTATTTTTTTTTATTTACATTTATTCATGTATTAGCGTTTATTCATTTATTTGTCCCTCTATTCTTCTTTCTATCATACGTTATTTTTACTTATGTTTGTCTCTCCTCTATCTACCATCATCTTCTATATATCTTCCTCTCTTTATATTTCTATCTATAATAATTTCTCCTTTTCTTCTTTATTTTTCCTTCTTTCTTTCTTTTCCCTTCTTCTTCTTTCTCCTTCCTTTCCTTTCTTTCTTTACTGTATCTATCTCCCTTTCTTCCTCTTTTTCTCTCTATATCTTTATTATTAATATTATTATTTGTGATGTAATTTGAATTTGTAAATTTGCCGGTTACATATATATTTTCTTAACAGTTTCTGAAGATCTAATAGAGTTAACATCGTATTTAAAATTGAGTGGCACTGCTTTTAGTGTTCAGCAATTTTTAGACAACTCTATCAGTGAAATAATTGTTAGACTGCAAATAAATCCCCTTTTTTGTACTGTTGAGCATGTTATTCTCCACTTTTTCAATTATATATATATATATATATATATATATATATATATATATATATATATATATATATATATATATATATATATATATATATATGTATATGTATATATATTATAAGGTAAAATGACAGGAGACCAAACATGTTGAATTTCCTTAATTATTTATTTCTGCAAACTCTATGCACATTTCAATGGCCAGGTTGTTTAAGAAACCGGTGACATCTTCAGGCATTATAACAACATGGTGCTTCGTTCGTCTCTGGGGCAAAAAGATAAACACATTTTATTCTTCTCTGGTTTTTGCTTTGCTTGCTTCCTTAAAGCCTCTTGGAATAGGTGTATCATCATTCCGTTGGTATACATCTATTACAAAATTTGGCTTCGTTCCTGCATCACCAACATGATTCAACTTCAAAGATGGATGATTGCTATATATATATATATATATATATATATCATCATCATCATCATCACTTTACGTCCGATTTTCCCTGCTTGCAAGGGTGGGGCGGGTCCTATTCAACACAGCATCTCTCCACTTTTCACGGACCTTCGTCATCTCCTCTGTGAGCTTCAGCGATCTGAGGTCTCCTCTCACCACCTCCGCCCATGTTTTTCGTGGTCTTCCTTCTACTGGGATATCTTGGCACTTCTTTACCCAGCGGTCATCCTCCATGCGAATCACATGTCCATACCAGCGTAGTCTTCTCTCCCGCACACTACAACTTATTCCTCTTATACACAGTTTCTCTCTCAACTCATCTATGCTTGGTCTTTCACACACATTGACATTGCACATCCAACGGACCATGCTTTCTTCACTTCTCTCCAGCCATCGGATATCCTCTGCAGATGCTGCTCATATCTCACTGCCATGCAGCATCGCGCATCTCACAATATAACCGACCTTTCGTACGCAGGGAGAAACACCTCTTTGTCAACAGAGGAAGCAGCTTCCTAAACTTCTTCCAACCCGTCTTTATTCTAGATACTATGGCCTCGGAATACCCTCCACCCATGCTAATCTGATCACCTAGGTACCAGAAGCTATCAACCACTTCCATAGAAAAAATGTGTTTACCACTGCGACTTCTACTGTTAAATTTCCCTGTACATCTACTGCATACGTAGTTTTCCCTACCTGTTAGTTTGCCTGCTATCCCACTACATGTCTTGTGTACCCAAGATCTGCATTGTGTACATTTTATAGAACTGATGCCCGTTCCTTTTCTACATATCGAACATGACCATTTCTACTTATCAACACTTTTGTCTGAGCTATGTTCACTCTCAGTCCTCTTGATTCCAACTGCTGTTTCCATAGCCATAATTTATTCTCTAGCTCCTCTACTGATTCTGCTATAAGGACCAGATCGTTAGCATAGAGAAGTTCCCATGAGCATCCTCTGTTATGGCTTGGAGGACTATAATGAACAAGAGCGGGCTGAACCCTGATGTACTCCTACTTGTATCTGGAATTCCTCACTAAACTCCATTCCTACTCTCACTTTACTGACCGCACCTCTGTACATAGCTTGCACTGTTCTCACAAGCCATTCCTCTACAACTAGTTTCCTTAGGGACCACCAGATGACAGATCGGGGTACCCTATCAAAGGCATTCTCTAGGTCAACAAAAGCTAAGTATAGAGGCTTATTCTTCTCTAGGAACCTCTCTTGTAGTTATCTCACTAAAAAGAGTGCATCTGTTGTACTTTTCCCAGGCACAAAACCAAACTGCATCTCATCTAATTTGACCCTTTCTCTAATTAGTTGCGCTAATATTTTCTCTGCCACTTTCATAACTTGATCCATCAACTTTATGCCCCTATAATTGCTCCTCTCCAGAGCATCCCCATTACCTTTGTAGCAATTTATGAGAATACTGCTGCACCAGTCTTTCGGTATGACACCTCCATATATAGCTTGATTGATGATGCGTACAACCAGTTTAGTGCCTACTTCTCCTCATGTCTTCACCATCTCAGTAACTATCCCCGACGGTCCAGTGGTCTTACCATTTTTCATCTCCTTAATTGCCTCTTGGACCCTATATTTGTCAATCTCTCTATATATATTTCTCTCTCTCTACATATATATATATATATATATATATATATATATATATATATATATATATATATATATATATATATATATATATATATATATATATATATATATATATATATATATATTGTTATATTTGGGGAGGGTCATATTTGCGTAATATTGCCAGAATTAATAACAGAACACACTCACTGTTTGGTTGGTTTTCGCTTCTCGCTGTCTTTTATATATATATATCTGCGATCTAACTTACTCGGTCCTCAATGTTGCCATTGACTGACCGGCGGTCAAAAATAATACAGATACAATATAGACACAAACACATATATATAGTTTACATAATTTACATAAATCTTTCGTTGCACATCTGCAACATCGTCAGTGGTGTTATATTCATTGTTCCTCCTGTTGTGTTGTATGTCTACGCCATTTTTTTGTTCAGTCTGTCTATATATTTATTTATTTATTTGCTTGTTTGTTTATCTTATTTTATTTTGTCTTCTTTGCGCATGCGTTTGCGTGTGTGTATAGTGTTATGTGTGATGTGTGACTAGTGTGTATAGTGTTGTGTCTGCTGGGTGACTAGTGTGTGTTTATGTGCTTGTGTATGTATTTATTTATCTTATTTTATTTAATTTTATTTACTTATTTATACTTCTCTTAGGTCAGTGTTGTTTGTTTGGGTGTTGTTGTTGTTCCACTCATTCTTTCTGTTTAGCTTTGGTCTTCTAATTTCTATTTCACTGGCCTCTCTGATTTGCCTATCTGCTGGGTCATTACCTATGTTTAGATATTATTCTAATTTCTATGTTGTCTATGTTACCGTCATGTTGTTGTCTAGCATGTTCGTATAGTACTGACCCGTGTTGTCGTCCTTTTAGTTCCCCCCAGTGTTGGTCTATCCTTTCACCTATGCTACGAGCTGTCTCACCTATATATGTTGTTGTCATGTTTCTGCAAGTACCCTCTGTACATCTTATGCTATAGACTACGTTTCTAGTTTTACAGTTTATCCGGGGGTTCACCTTACATATGATACATTTCCTATTGGTACAGTGGGTTTTCTTAAAAGGGTAGGTTTTGCTGATCAGGGATTTTATGGTGGTTCCTGGCTTTTCTACCACCTTTATTTTTAAGTGGGTCTTTCTCAGGGCCTTTCTACACTGGTTAGCTAATTTCCCTCCAGGGGTGGCGTCCACAAACATGACACTCTGATATCTCTGGTTGTTGTACCATGATGTGGCCTTCCCTATCTTATGTCTAGCCCTATCTAAGCTATTCCATGATTTGCTCCTGTATAGTGGGCAAATTCCTTTCATGTCCAGTTCTATGAGGGTCTTATACTTTTCCATGGCTCCTTCGTATACTCTGACTCTGTCTCTTTGGTTGTAGCCAGAGAACTGCATGCGGTTGATGAAGTGTTGTTTTCTGTTATATATATATATATATATATAATATATATTTTAGACGCAAACACACACCCGCATCCACCCTCCCCCACATATATATATGTGTGTATGTATGTAGTGTAATTATTACATACGTAGGTATGTATGTGTATACCAAACGTTGACAGGTCGATATATGCGTTACATAATATGTGAATATATCGCAGTTGTTTTATTTCATATATATTTTCTATGTTGAAAATAAAACATTCATTAGTTACTTTTTCTTTCATAGATATAATATTTTATGGAAATATACGAATAAGATATTCAATAGCCTTTTTATCTTTTCTTTCTAAAGAAGTGAACGCATGAATAATATTTCTATTTTATTTTACTGCAGTTTCTGAATCAATTAGATGTTTTTCAACGTATTTTAACTAGCAATAATCGATGAATGTGTACCTAACATCTTTATGGTTTGAAATATTTTTCTGAGTATTTTGACATTCTTCATTAAAACAACTACTGCGGAAGTGGTGAGTAAGTTTGCAAAGATCGCAAAATATAGAAAATATTTTCTTGTTATATTTCAATTCAATATAAATTTGATTATGTTATATTGAAATACTAAGAAAAACGATTTTTATAAAACCTGTTTTATACGCCATCTATTTCTTAGAAACGTGTTAAAGGGTCGAATTGAGAAGACAATATCGCCCATGCACAAGTGAATTTAACATGTTATATTGTTTACTTCTTAAGACATGATACTTGCTAACGTATTGAAGTCCATATCGTTATATTTACACGTACACATATCAGAAAATAGACACATAGTGGGAGAGTGAGAGAAGCACACACAAGAAAAAGGGGAACACACAGGCATAAGCATGATCTCACCTCTGTCGTATGACAGAAGCCTGAGCTGGCGATCACAACAAAGCGGACTGAAAGATTGTCCCGTAATCTTAAGCTTTACCAGTATTTGTAAAATAAACAAATAATTTTAATGAGTGTTAAACGAATTGTACATTAGCTTAAAAGTAACTGATCAAAAGTTGATTGCTTTACTATGAAAAATTGTCGAACAGGTTGGGCATGTAAGTGTGATGAAAAATAAATCCTATAGAACAACCGACATTGTGGAGCAAGTGGTTGGACCAAGATGGTACTTGTAAACTCTTACCAAATACAGACATTGCACCAACAGAAATGAAAGGCGAATATCTTGTGGCTTGCAGCCTGATTAATCCACTACAGTTTACTGAATCCTCGCAAACAATCACAACAGGAAATCGATGAACTGCGTAAAGAGTTATTCTTTCTATCTTCAGCATTGATCAATTGAAAAGGGCCAATTGTTAGACCTCGACTACACATTACACAACTGAACAACTGAAACTGCAGAAGCTGGAACAGAACAATTTATGCCAAGAAACTCTGTCTTATCCAACATACTTACCGTTTCTAACTCCATTTTGAAATTAATGCTTGAAAACATGTACATTATGTTTTTAAAAAATCTGATATATAAGCAATAATCTTTTGAAAACCGCTGGTGATATGCATGTAAGAAAATATTCTCTTTATCTGATATTTTGTAACTAACCTTACATAGATCAATAACGGAATATAGCTACAATGTATTATCATCACCTAGAAACGATCGTAAAGCACTGAAGTATATCTCTAATGACTTGATTTTTTATTTCATTGTTTTAACTTATATCATGATTCTGTTTTCCTGTTAATGTTTTATTGTTTTCCGGGATTTATCTTAACCTACAACATTTTCAACATATGGATTACATCGAGTTCTTCATACAGAATAGACGCCACAACGTACTGTGGATACCTCTGTGTATATGTATATATATATATATATATATACACATAAATAATTACACAATCAAAACCACACACACACACACACACACACACACACACACACACACACACACACACACACACACACACACACACACACACACACACACACACACACACACACACACACACACGCTCTCACCACACACACACATGTATTTGTCATCTTGATACAGTCATTATCCTTCCTATTATAATATATAGCTCCTTTTCCATTCACTCGCTTCTTCTTCTTGAATTTCTACTTCACACATACACATATGCGCACACCACATATATAGACACACGCACACATCGTCACACACATGCACACAAACACACACCCCACAGCCATATGAATACGTTCACGGTATTTAATAAGGAGCTATTATCTCTAGTAGTTATTGTTATTATGGCCTATTCCAGAGAATCATGTCTGAACTGTCATTCACCAAGAAAATTGGAGGCAATCAGGATATCGATTCTATATCTCTCTTCAGCTCGAATATTTGTTGGCCACCATGGATTTTTTCTGCTTCTATAATTACAAATAAGCTATAATTTCCACATGCTCCTGTGCACCAGACCCTTAAAATATAAGTGTAAACATATTTACTGCGAAATATTTTTGCCTAGGAGTGTGTGTGTATTATTATGATTACACAGGGCGGTAGATTGGCAGTATCGGTAGAGGGTCGGACGCCATGCTTTCCACCATAGTTACGTCCCTTTACGATCTGAGTTCAAATCCCGCCGAGGTTGACTTTGCCTTTCATCCTTACGGGGTCGATAAAATAAAGTACCAGTAATGCACTGGGTAATTGCTGGCCTTGTGCCTAAAGTAGAAACAATTATTATGATTACACTTCTGGGTGTAGTATTTTTTTTAGTAATAGGAAAATTTAGAAAATGCACAACGAGCTTCATCAGTTTCCGTCTACCAACTTTCACTCACAATGTGTTGGTCAACCCAAGTTTATATTAGAAAGCACTTGCTCACGAAGCGGCGCTGAACCACAAAGCTAGGCTTTTGCAATGTAATTTGTCTCATCTATAACATGTTATTAAATTTACATCTTAAACCTATACAGGTATATTTGTATTCCTAATAGACAGTATCTCATTACATGTTTCTGTGGGGCTTCTCTTATGTATAGCACCGAGATATGAAGTGTCTTACTCAAGTACAAAATATACCTTCCGGTTTAGGAATCAAACTCACAAAGTTATGAATCAGCGACCAACAACCTAATCGCAAAGCCACTTGCCATCACGTATGAAATGATAAACGATATATAAGTTATATGTTTGTAAACATTCCAGGCTCAGCATGCCAGCAAAGTTGTATATTTTATTTATTTATTCGATGAAGTCAAAAACTAGATACAAAATTGATATATCGATATCGAATTATATTTTGTTTATTTCAAGTTGCGATATCTCATGAAATCATTGGAGAATTGTCACGTAAATATTTGATATTCTGTCAAATATTGCAGAGTGAGCTTTCATAGGACAAAAGGAAGATAATGCCATATGCCATGCATATATATATGTGTGAGGTTAAACAAAGTGATTATATATACATAGCTGCAGGTCTCATATATATATATATATATATATATATATATATATATATATATATAACGAAGGAAATGTGGTAAGGAACCAGATGGACCATAACGCAGTAGGGTAGTCGAGTGGGTAATAGGAACGAGTAGGACCCCGACGGCTGAGCTCAAGCCGTTTCGACGGCTAATTCTGGACTAAATGAAAATAATGTAATGTGATCTACCAGTGCAACGTGAGGACGGACACCTCAAACAAAGCTTATATAGGATTAACCACTTCAAGGCCCGGCTATACCAACACAGACATACTTTCCGAAACCCGGCCCGGCGTCACGTCACTACACTTTCGGGCCACATCTTTTTATATTTATAATATTTTAAATATTTTTCTATATATTTACTCCATATAGATTTACTTATTGTTTCTTTCAACCTCCTATCCTTAGAATCGGCTGTAGTTGTCACTTTCAACGCTCGACTGGGTTTCCTCCACTCCCTCTCCCTCATTCTTCTACTGGCAAGTTCAGCTACCCCTACCTTCCACAAAATGCCATGATAGAATAATGTGTCTCAACAACAAACCTTTGACCAATCCTTGTGACAATCACTTTTACCATATATGGAATTACCCCCTGAGAAGTTCGGCAATCCATTTACCAGGATAAAAATTTTCATTTCGTCCAGAATTAGCCGTCGAAACGGCTTGAGCTCAGCCGTCGGGGTCCTACTCGTTCCTATATATATATAATAAAATGTGGAGATGGAGCACACGAGTTAGGATATATATATATATATATATATATATATATATATATATATATATATATATATATGAAAATAGGGAGAAAGGGACGATTATTAGGAAGAAAAATATATTTTTTTCCCTTTTATTTTTTTCTATTTTTTCTGGGTTAGAAAATGTTTAAAACAAAATATTTTACTTTGTGTGAAGTATTAAGGTATTAATTAATTTATTTATTAATTAACAATGGCATTTATTTATTTGTTTATATATTTAAAAATTGTCTATTACCGGTTTCAGCATTTGTATGCATTATCAAATGATAATAATATGTATTGGTGTAAAATGGTGATGTTAAACATGTTAAGGAAATGGTGAAGAAAGAATAATGTTATTTACAAACAACGTTTTTAAAGTGGAAAGAAAAAAGAAAAAAAAGAGAGGGGGGTAATGTGGGACATAAGGCAATAGGAAAGAAAAATAATATTATTTACAGGCATAGTTCTTGAAGGTAAGCAGTTAAAAATGTGTTAATATAGCAAGAGTGCTTAGTTGATCCCTTTTTAGAGAGTTAATATGCAAGGGGAGGTAATTCAGGGTGGTCAGTTAGGTGAAAGAGAAAAAGGGTATTTATATAAGAAAAAGGATTGGTAGGGTGTACGGGATGCAACTCTTTAGAGAGACATCGGAATTTGGATTTGGTTCATTGTTCGTTCCAGTTTTAGTTAAGTCCGAAGTTTAATGCATTAAGTAGAGGTTGGTATATAATGAATAAATATATTAGTTTAAAGCGAGAAATGACAAGAGAAGAATATTAAAGTTTCGGACACTAGTCCTTCATCAGAAGATAGAATGTGAAATAAAGGAGGAAATAGAAAGATAAAGAGTGAGAAGAAGGCATGGAAAAAATGAGGAAGCACACGGGCGTATTCCGTCAGCCATTTTGGAGATATGCTAGTCAAAGGGGTATCTTACGCATTAGAGAGGTTAAGGAAGGGAGTAATCATTATGTATTAGAGGTGGACACGTTTCTATGCGAGCGTGTGTGCGTATGTGTGCGTGTGAATGTGCATGTGTGTGTGCGTGTGTGCGCACTTGTTTGTGCGTATGTGCGCACTTGTGTGTGTGTAGGTATGTTCGTTTGTTTGAAGGATGGACGTTGGACCGTAACAGCCTGGTTGCTGTTAGAGTGTGGGTGTGTGGGTCTCTGAATGGGTGAGCGTGCGTACGTGAACTAACGAAGGGAGATATACCGAAATGTTTATGAATTTCTACATATGCACACACACACACACACACACGTACACAGTAGCTGTCGAGATAAATATATACGCACACATATACATTTTTTGTATGTATGCATACATCTACAAACACACACACACACACACACACGCTCACACACACAGACACACTCACACACACACACACACACATATATATATATATATATGAGTGTTGAAGTTTGCTTGAATCATTGTAGAATAGTAGAAATAGTCGTTTCTGGAAGCTTGTAAAATGCAGATGGATAAATCTCCGCGCAACAACCCCAGCTGGGGGTAAAAAGAATGGGGATAAGAGAGAAGAGGAAGATAGGAAAAAGAAATGTAAAATAAAAATGAAAAAACAGAAACGAATTTACCTTGGATTTGACTTATTGACAGTGGCAGGCGTTGAACGCTTGGCATACCCGTTGGTCCATACGATATTGTCAGCACACCCGATAGGCTTCATCTCATGGGTAGTTCCGAGTTCTGTCGGTATATGTGGCCTAGAAAGTTAAATTACATGTTGTCGACAATCTCCGATGTTCCTTCGGACCTACTCTGATGATGGATGAGAAATCCGAAATGTAATTTCATCTCAGATTTTTCATTTTACAATTCTTTTTCCTATCTTTTTCTCCTCTACTATCCCTATTCTTCCTACCACCACCTGATATTGTTTCCCGGAGATTTGTCCAACTGCATTGTAGGGGCTTTTAAAAATGACCCGTTATATATATACACGTATATGAAGTCAATTCCCCCTCACACAGTTTCCATAACGCCCCTTTATCACTACTCTTTCCCTCTCAAACATATATGTACACGATTCCAGCAACAGCATAATACACACTCTCATTTATAACACCAACACATATATATACCTCTGCACACACATAACTCACACATTCCTATTCACAGACATGCATATCCGTCGTATCGGATTCATCGGTCTCAGCACGCAGTATATTTAGCTTTCCATGCCAATAAATTGCATACACACAGATACTATTGGCTAATATACGCATACATCTGCACCCACTATTATTATAACCCCCCTCCCCCACACATTCTGATGCCGGTACATGTATGTAAACGTGTACATACATATCCATATACACGCTATCACACACCACAGACATTATCGCTCCATGTCTCTCGCTTCAGGATGCATGTATGCTTGTATCTCTTGCGCACGTATATGTGTTCTCAGTGCTGAGGTTATGGCTGCGTTGATGTTTAATGTTTCTCTATATTTAAACCGCCCACACCACTTCCCGACTGTATTCACCTCAACGCAAATAGTGACTCCACGATTCGTAGTTCAGTTGTTTGTGGTAGAACCGCCTTATTATCGGTACCCGATGCCAAGCAGTTTCTCTAACGTTCTAACGACCATACCATGAAATGGGACAAGGCCAATATCACCAAATTCGCTATCAGCCCCCCTTCTCTAAAATCCCTTGCAATTGTTTCTACGTGTATGTACGTAGAATATCATATATATATTTGTATAACTCCCTGTGTTAATCAGTTCGCGCGCGCGCCCAGTCACATCTCTATACTATCACAGCAGCCATGTCAGGTACAGGCCAACGCCCATCCTTTACACATTTGCAAAGGGAAACCAATAAGCCTATACACCGACACACGCACACACGTGCGCTAACTCATGTTCACATGAAATATACAATGATTAATTCCCTTTCTAATCCTCTCTGATAAAAAATACCCAGTGACCACCATTTTCCGAAAATGGCTGACTGAGTACACACGTACTTTTTCTGAAAATGTTATTTCATTCCTTCCTCTTATCACTCCCTATCTTTCTATTTCATCTTCTATTTCTCATTCTAAATAAAATATATCTTGTCATCCAATGTTTGCATTTTGCACAGTACAGCTCTTCGTAAGAGTCTAAATACACACGTGAAGGTATATATTTATCTTGCTTATCCGACATGTCCCAGTAGAATTTGAATATAGAATGCATGAAACAAAAGCAAATATTACAGCCGTCCGTCCACGTTACCATATACTGAAATGAAATTCCAGGGAAAAAATTAATTCACTCTTCCAGAACAGCAGACAGTTTTCTTATCTCTGTCTCTTATCTCTTTCTCGTCCTCTCCCTCTGAAAAAAATCGACTGTGACCAAACGTTTAAAGAGATGCACGCCGGAGGGTTTAACATGACCAAACCATTCCCAATCTTACGAGGGTAATCTTTGAGAAAAGTAAAAGATGGGGAACTGGGTTTGAGGCCATGGTGTTAAGCATCTCCTGTGTCTAGATAATGTAATTTTAGCCTGATCAGATTTCACGGAAATTTGATCAGGCTGGAGCATGTTCAAACCAGCGAAGAATATGCTGAAAGAGAACATTGACAAAGCCACTCGCGCAAACCTCTTCAACAGCATGGTACTACTTGCGATGCTCTATGCAAGTGAAACGTGGGCGAGGACAAAGAGGGAGGATCATTAGCTAATAACGGGACAAAAGAGTATGGAGAGCTCGATGCTGGGAATCTCCTTGAGGGATCACACCCGAAAAGAGCAGATCAGGCAAAGAACCGGAGTTGAAGGAAGTTATCGCGGAATAACGTCTGTACAAACGCAGATGGGAAGGACATGTTTCACGGTTCAATGGTAATCGTTGAATCCATGCAGTTGTCGAGTGGTACCTGGGCGAACAGAAACGACCACTCGGAAGGCTACCACTCAGATGGATTAAGGATAAAAAGCGAAAAATATGACCGCAATGGAAGAGAAGAGTGACATGAAGAACCTAGTAGATGAAATGGTGTGGCCAGCGGATTCAAAGTTACATCAGACGTATATAAAACGTATGTATGTATATATACATATATATATATATATATATATATATATATATATATATATATATATATATATATATATATATATATATAATACCAATGATGGTTGGCAAATCACTGACGAGGGACTAATTTTATAATATGTAGCCCATGTGCAACCACGCAGTATTTCTCTTTCTTCTCATGTTTTTTATACATATTTACATGAAAAGGGAAGCTGTATTCAAAACTTTTTTCGATGAAAATCACAGGAAAACAGAGTCAAGATAAATTAATAAAAACAATGAATAAAAACAAAGAAACAGTAACTTATATTAAAAAATTCATCATATACATATATATATATATATATATATATATATATATATATATATATATATATAAAAATTCATCATATATATATATATATATATATATATATATATATATATATATATATATATATATATATGTATATATATATATATAAAAGACGTAAAATAAGAAAATCTTTTTCAAAAAATTTTTAAAAAATTTTTTTCCTACTTACTTAAATTTTCACTCCAACTAAGTAAGTAAGAAAAAAAATTTTTTTTAAATTTTTTGAAAAAGATTTTCTTATTTTACGTCTTTTATATTATTGTTCTGCATCCTCCTGCATTGAACCACCTAGGTACTATGACATAACCTGTGTATTTGCTGACATGGGCGTGCATCTGTGCGCTTATGTTAGTTGATATATTAAATTATCTATATATATATATATATATATATATACATTATTTTACGTGTATATAATGTATATATAATTGTTTCTACTTTTGGCGCAAGGCCAGCAATTAACCAGTGTATTACTGGTATTTTATTTCATCGACCCCGTAAGGATGAAAGGCAAAGTTAACCTCAGTGGGATTAACTTGCATTTCCTCCTTACGGGGTCGATAAAATAAAGTACCAGTAATGCAATGGATTAATTGCTGGCCTTGTGCCAAAAATAAAAACAATTATATATACGTCATATATATACACACACACACACATGTATATATATATATATATATATTATATATATAAATATATATATATATATATATATATATATATATATATATATATATATATATATATATATATATATATATATATATATATATATATATATATATATATATATATATATATATATCATAAAACATATCTATAGAATCACAAGATAAAATATATACCATTTCCTCTGCCAATTACCATAATTAACTATATAAAAAATAGAATAGACCAGGCTATAAGAATGAGGCTTCTATGAAGAAATCTCCAACAAATAACCGAAACTAGCCCTTCGCGTCGGCCGCAACGGAATATTTCTCGAATATTTCGAGAGCGTAATCGCCCAGATACAGTCAATTAAACAGAATTAGGTGTAAAATAAACTAGGAGAAAATAGAATACATTTAAATACCTCTACCATGGTTTCGTCCGCATTTTGAGATTTCCAATAATTATGTAATAATTATGTAACTCGAGCATCGGATTCAACAGGAGATTTGCTCTGATCTAGACACTAAATTTTCCAAAGTGATCGTGCCAAGAATTCATTCAAAATGGCTAAGAATCGTGACGCAGTCGCGGTCAAGTTGGAAGAGGTGGCTTTTTTGCTAGAAAGCACAGCACAATACAGCCAAATTTGAATCTCAACCTAATGGGAGATTATTACATATAAAAGTTTACATATATATATACATATATATACATATACGTGTTTTGCAACGGGTAACTTTGTGGCTCAATGAAAATTTAATAAATTAAATAATCAGAGCTATATATCATAAAACATGTCTCTCTCTCTCTCTCTCTCTCTCGCTCTCTCTCTCTCTCTCTCTCTCTCTCTCTCTCTCTCTCTCTCTCTCTCTCTCTCTCTCTCTCTATATATATATATATATATATATATATATATATATATATATATATATATATATATATATATAAAGGGATGAAAAATGGCGTGCTGCGTTGTTGCGGATATATATATATATCCGCAACAACGCAGCACGCCATTTTTCATCCCTTTATATATATATATATATATATATATATATATATAGACATGTTTTATGATAACTGTGATAGTGAGTAAAATCGAAGTTGTAGCTTTGTAGCTACGGTTTGCATCTCCCGAATGAACAATCCCCAGAACCTTGCACGAGCACTTAATGAGATGATATCGGTAAATCTCAGAGTAATAAACATACGTTAAAGGCGTGACAAAATGAAAACTGCAGCTTTGTAAAGAATGCCACAAAAGCCACTACAAGACTAAAAATACAAACAGGTTAATACGAATATATATATATATAATAGAATTAGCATTTAGACGGCTGGGCTCTTGCCATTTAAGCAGCTAGTTCCAGATTAAATGCGCATATAGACCCATACATGCATTTACATACTCACAGAAATACATAGACACACAACGACTCCGTAACCCTAAAATAATAACACTTATAAGAAAAACATTTACAATTGGGTAAATAATGTATGCCCTTATTTGATCAAACCACACCCCTCATGATACTGTCAGTAAACCGCCAAGCCCTTCAGCAATCAATCTGGAACTAGCTGTTGAAACGGCAAGAGCTCAGCAGTTGGATCCCGATTCTTTATAATATAACCATAAATAACTGCCCCAAGTACTCTGTTGAGTAATGGTCTAACCAGCCCATTATACAGGAGCAAATCATGGAATAGCTTAGATCTAGACATAAGATAGGGAAAGCCACCTCATGGTACGACAACCAGAGATACCAGAGTGTCATGTTTGTGGACGCTACCCCTGGAGGGAAATTAGCTAACCAGTGTAGAAAGGCCCTGAGAAAGACCCACTTAAAAATTAAGGTGGTAGAAAAGCCAGGAACCACCATAATTCCCTGATCAGCAAAACCTACCCTTTTAAGAAAACCCACTGTACCAATAGAAAATGTATCATATGTAAGGTAAACCCCCGGATAAACTGTAAAACTAGAAACGTAGTCTATAGCATAAGATGTACAGAGGGTACTTGCAGAAACATGACAACAACATACATAGGTGAGACAGCTCGTAGCATAGGTGAAAGGACTGGGGGGAACTAAAAGGACGAAAAAACGGGTCAGTACAATACGAACATGCTAGACAACAACATGACGGTAACATAGACAACATAGAAATTAGAATAATATCTAAACATAGAAATGACCCAGCAGATAGGCAAATCAGAGAGGCCAATGAAATAGAAATTAGAAGACCAAGACTAAACAGAAAGAATGAATGGAATAACAACAACACCCAAACAAACTACACTGACCTAAGAGAAGTATAAATAAGTAAATAAAATGAAATAAATAAATAAATAAATAAATAAATAAATAAATACATACACAAGAACAATAACAACAAGCACATAAACACACACTAGTCACCCATCACACAGCAAACAAAACACTATACACACACACAAACGCATGCGCAAAAAAGACAAAATAAAATAAACAAACAAGCAAATAAATAAATAAATATATAGACAGACTGAATAAAACTGGCGTAGACATACAATACAACAGGAGGAAAAGATAGCACCACTGACGATATTGCAGATGTGCAACGAAAGATTTATGATAAACTATATATATGTGTTTGTGTCTATATTGTATCTGTATTATTTTTGACCGTCGGTCAGTCAATGGCAACATTGAGGACCGAGTAAGTTAGATTACCGATATAAAAGACACAGAAGCGAGAAGCGAAAACCAACCAAACAGTGAGTGTGTTCTGTTATTAATTCTGGCAATATTACACAAATATGACCCTCCCCAAGTGTAACAATATTTGTTTCGACACACGATTTCATATAAAAAACCTCGCAAAACTATATATATATATATATATATATATATATATATATATACACACGCTCTAACACACGCTCATACACAGGCATATACACATACACACATTCATTCACATACATACACATATGCGCACAAGTGCATACACAGATGTACATACACACCTACGATTTTTTCATTCTGATGAATGAAAGTAAATATCGTTTGCTTTCAAGAAACCACTGGTAAATTAAACAACTATCCTATGTTGTTCATTACATAACTATATGTATATATATACATATATATACACACACATACATACACACACATATATACACAAACGTAAACTCACACATGTCCACACACACACATACGAACACATACGTACATAAACATTGCCTACACACGCACCCACACACACACACATATATATACATATATATATTTTTTATATAAGTATATATATATATATATAGTAATAATAATAATAATAGTAATAATAATAAATTTGAAGACTAAAATCCAAAGAGGGCTCGATAAGGATAAATATATATCAAATATATAAGAACCGTAGAACAAATATTTATATATATATAGATATATACACCCACACACACACACACACGACGACTATATATGTCGTCGTGTGTGTGGGTGCAGGTGCATGCATTCACGGGCCTCTATATGTGTGTATATGTATTTGTGCATACATGTATGTGTTTATGGGAATGTGTGCGGATGTTTATATATGGACTATATATGTTTTTTTCATTATTATTATTATTCATGTTGTATTATTTTATCACATACCCTTTATGCATACCCGTATATATGCGTATATGTACGTATGAGTCTGTGTACGTGTGCGTCTGTGTATGTGTGTGTATATATGTATACGTAGGTGCGTATGTGTATGTGTGTGTGTGTGTATATATGTATAATAGGGGGATATATGTATATATATATATATATATATATATATATAAATTAATAAAATAATGAATAAACAAAGAAACAGTTCCTTATATTAAAAAAAATTCATCATTTTACGATCGTTTCTAGGATATATATGTGTTAGAGTTGGTATGCATATTCTATAGATCTATGTACAATATTTATACAAACTATCAGAGGGAATATACATACCTACACATATATATGCTGTCTTCAGAAATATTTCTGAAGACAGCATATATATGTGTAGGTATGTATATTCCCTCTGATAGTTTGTATAAATATTGTACATAGATCTATAGAATATGCATACCAACTCTAACACATATATATCCTAGAAACGATCGTAAAATGATGAATTTTTTTAAATATAAGGAACTGTTTCTTTGTTTATTCATTATTCTATTAATTTATCTTGACTCTGTTTTCTGTTTATTTTTCACCGAAAGTAGTTTTTGAATGTATCTTCTCTTTTCATGATATCCGGATTACATTGAGTTCTTCATACGGATTGGACACTACCGTACACTTTTGGTAGATTTATCTACATATATATATATATATATATATATATGTATGTATGTGTGCATGTACCACATTGTATATTATATTTCATTGTATATTTTTCTTATGTCATTATACTATTTTATGTTATTATACTGGTTTTTATTGCATAATGTATTATCAACTGTTCACTTACAGGTGTGTTTATATATGTACATGTATATGTGGTGGCACTTCTGTGGGTAGGCAGATGTGCGTGCGTGTATGTGTATGCTTGCGGCAGCATGTATGCGCACGCATGTGTAGATGTATGTAGTTCGGCCTATGCGTGGGTATTTCTGTGTATATGTGTGGATATGCGTATGCGTGTTAAGTTGTCCTTTTTTTCTTTTTCTTTTTATTTTTCGTGTATATATCTATATATATACTTATATAAAAAAAATATATATGTGTATGTATATATATATGTGTGTGTGTAGGTGCGGGTGTAGGCAATGTTTATGTACGTATGTGTTCGTATGTGTGTGTGGACATGTGTGTGTGGACATGTGTGAGTTACGTTTGTGTATATATATGTGTGTATGTATGTGTGTCTGTGTGTGTATATATATATGTATATATATATATACATATAGTTATGTAATGAACAACATAGGATAGTTGTTTAATTTACCAGTTTTTACTTGAAAGCAAACGATATTTACTTTCATTCATCAGAATGAAAAAATCCTAGGTGTGTATGTATATCTGTGTATGCACATGTGTGTATATGTGTATGAATGTGATTGTATGTGTGTATGTGTATATGCGTGTGTATGAGCGTGTGTATGAGCGTGTATATATATATATATATATATATATATATATATATATATATATATATATATATATATAAAATATTAAACAAATAATGAACAAACAATTCCTTATATTAAACAAAAAAAGTTCATTATTTAACGATCGTTTCTAGGATATATATGTGTTATAATTGGTATGCATATTCAACAGATCTATGTACAAAATTATACAAAATTATACAAATTATCAAGATTAAATATACATACCAAACACATATATACGCCGTCTTCAGAAATAATGAAGTATATTTATTGATAATAACAACAATTCAAAATTTCAGTTCAAAATTGACCAATGAAAACACAAAGGGTTAAATGCAGTTCGGTGTGTGTATATACATGTAAAACCCTTACACATATTTTACAAAAATGTATGTATAATTTGTATACGCATACTAAAAGGATGGATGCAAATACGAAATTTCAAGGTTAATGTCTCTGTGAGCTTACAATGCGCAGATAAGATACTTATGAAATCAAGTATATAAATATATTTTTTCATACTCACACATATCAGTACAATCACACATACACGCGCGTATATGCATAAATATACACATAACCACGAACATACAAACACACACACACCCCCACTCACATTTATATATGTGGATATAAAATCATAAGCACATGGATATTAATTCACTCACATAAAACACTGGCACACACATTTCTAGATCAAGATACAGAAATTAGGTGGGAGGGGGGGGAGGGGTCAGTATTCAACTGTCTGAGCAAACTGTCTAATATAAATGTATCTATAAATTAAGAAAAAAAAAAAATAAAACAATAAAATATAATAAATATAATATAATATACATACACATACAGATATATACACATACATACATGTACTCACACATAGAAATATTTACGCATACACACATACACACATACATATACAGTCATACACACACATACACTTACACGAACATACACATACACATATATAAAGATATATATATATACACACACACACACACACGCAACACATACACACATACACATATATATAAAAATAAATAATAAAGATATATACCTATATATATATACACACACACATATATACATATATATATATATATATATATATATATACATATACACACACATACATCTAAATATACATACACATACATACACACATACATGTACATACATGTACATACATATACGCACATCGATATACATATATATATATATACATATATATATATACACACACATAGACATGTAGATACATACACACATAACTTACATACACACATATATATATACATGTATATTCATACATAGAATTAGATATATAATCATACATACTTATGCACTTACTTATATTCATATATACAAATACATACGCATCTATATATGCATATATATATAAAAAAAACTACAACCTCACCTAACTCAGACATACAAATAAAAATAATAATAAAAAGGCATATGTATATACATACACACGCATTAATAGAGATATATATATAGAGACACATACATACACATATATATATATATATATATATATATACACATATATATATATATATATATATATATACACACATACACTCATACATATATATATATATATATATATATATATATACACATAGATATCCACACACTCATACCACCATAAATACACATACAAACACCCACATATATATATATATACACACGTATATATATATATATATATATATATACACACACATAAAAAACAGACATGCACATATATATATACACATTAACTACATTTATATATACACATATTATATACACGTACACAACCTCACTTATACATACATACACATAAGTTATATTATAATAATAAAGAATAATATATATATATATATATATATATATATATATATATATATATATATACATACATATACATACATACATACATACACATACATACATATAAACATATACATACATAAATACACATATACTAATAAAGACATATATTCACACATAGACACCTATATATATATATATATATATATATATATATATATATATATATACATATATATATATACATATATACACACACACATATACACAGACACATATACACTCTCACATATATATATGTGTGTGTGCGCACACACACATATGTACACACACACACACAAATACACATAAACACATACATATGCATACATGCACACACACACACACATATATCACATAGATACGAAGATAAACATATAAATAGAGAGACATACATATATATACAACACACATACACACACATACATACACACGCATATACATATACATATATATATACATATATATATTCCTATATATACATGCATACACATATATACACATATATACACATACATACACATATACGTACACACATTCACATACACATACATATATAATGCATATATACACATATATACATACATATACACACTCTTATATACACACGCAATCTTACATTCATATTTGCATGCGCATATATGTATTTTTATATTTAGATATAAATACCCAAACCTATATAGACACCTACCTACATATATATTCATACATAGACGCTTACAAATACAGATGATAATAGTATGGGGGAAAGGGGGGGTTTGGAGAAGGGGATCAAAGTAAATATATGTTTCAAGAAACATAGAAAATTTTCCGTATTTTTATCCAATGTATGTTCTTACATATTTTCAGTGTTAGGAAATACGACAAACAAGAACCCAGGCAAAATCTATGCATCTCAAAATAAATAAGTATATCATTAATCATATGTTAACTAAACCAAAGATAGTCAACATATTGATTTCTAAGGTGTAAATTAGTTAGGTTTATAATATTTGAAGCAGAATTTTGAAGTCAAACAGTAGTAGATTATTAATTACAGTATAACTAAATTAAAGTTAATAACGTTATGGTATCAATATTAGGAAATGAATTTAGTGATAGGGAAAAAAATAAAATAAAGTATTACATCGGTAGTAGAATATAAATTATATGTTAACTAAATTAAAAATTATATACTTATTTCAATAGTATATGTTAATTAGGTATACAATACATAAAGCAGATACTGTATTTCATCAATAGCATAATATAATTATATGCAAATAGAAATCAAAACTAATACGCATACATATACATATACATACACATACACATATACATACATATACACACACATATATATACATATATATATATATATATATATATATATATACACATATATACATACATACACATACACATACACACACACACATACACATACACATATACATATACATATCTTTTTCAAAAAAATTGCATAGAATATATTAACTAGGTATATATCCAAAACGCATCCCATTCTATGATTACATGACATTCTGTAATTCGTCTGTATAAGGATACTAATTTTAAGCAAATTAAAATTAAAATTAAAATTTTTAGGTTGATTAAAACTAAAACCAAATAATAAATATATTTCTAAAATGTATATTAATTAGGTCTATAATACTAAAAATTATTTCTCTGTCATTGGATACACGATATTATTTTGTTATATTTTATCTGTAAAAGAGTTATAATAAAAGGTTTAAATAAATTAAAATTAATCTATAAATTAAATTACTAAGTATATATTAGTAATATTTAAAGGTTTTTCACAATTTATGATTACATAATATTTTATATTCTCATCTGTAATAAAATATTAATTAAATTAAATTTATAGGTTAACTAACATTTAAATTAAATTAATTTCTAAAATAATGTTATTAATTAGGTTTATAATATTTAAATGTTTTTTTTAGTTTATGATTACACGATATAATTAATTCCTGTCGTTTATTTAATAAGATATCCTTAGACTTCATTATTTCAAATAGTTCTTGGGAACATAATCTACATTCATTTCTATTATTTTGATAAGGGGTGGCTCTTTTGAGCACACTCCAGGTCAAATCATATTTTATATTCTTATTTTTATAACTATTGATTTTTTCTGCTAGAGATGTTGTATTAGCCAGTGCTGCATTTTTAAAACTATGCTTGTGGGTATTAAACCTTGTCTTAAAATTGTTAGAGGTAGCTCCTATATATGAGCAAATAGAATCTTTAGTTTTAACATTACATTTATAGACTATGTTGTTAACAAGACAATTCCCTTTTAATGGGCAGTTTGCTTTGTTTCTACAGTTACATCCTTTCGTTAATTCTGTATTTGAGGAGATATTATGGTTAATTTGATGTACTGGTGGTATACTTATGGTTTTCTTACATTTATATGCATTATATGCACTTATATTTTGTTTTATGTTATTTGTTGTAGAGTATGAGAATTTAACTGTAGACCTATTTAAGATTTGATGGTATTTGTGGTTTGGCGGGAAGTTTTTCTCAAGGATATAAAAAAATTTTTTAGCAATATTATCCTTAACTTGTAAATTAAAAGGAGCATTATACCAAGTAACCCGTCTATTACGGTTTCTATGTTGTTTATTATTTTTATTATTTTTATAGGTTGTATCATGATTTTTACTAGGAGGATTAATGTTAATGATCTCACCACAACTATTTTTAGTTATATTTGTAGATTTAGGTGTTTTATCTTTTTTATTAGGAGTTTTATTATTAATATTTATTATAGTTGTATGATGAGTAGTTTTTTGAGAGTTATTATACTTTATATTAGAAGATTTAGTATTTTGGGGTATAGTGTGGGTGGCATTTAGGTGTGTACTTTTCATTTGGTGTTTGTTGGTAATATTATGTTGTATGCTTTCAGTATTTTTAGTAGAAGGTATATACTCTAATCTATTTTTGTGGCCACTTCTATCTAGAGCTTCGTTATAGAAGGTCGCATTTTTATCAAATACATCTTGGTTAGAAGAAAGGTTAGAAATTCTAAGTGATATATTATATGCAAGGTTTTTAAGGATAGATTTAGGGTGATTAGATTGTGAGTGTATGTAATGTAAGTTTTGGTTAGGTTTATGGTAAGGTTGGTAGATACCCGTAGCTAAATCTAAAGTTATATCTAGGAAATTTACTACTTTACTTGTTTTTTCAAAAGTAATATTAAGATTATAATAGTCTTTAAGGAAAGTTCTAATATGTTTTTTGTTTTTTTCGATTTCTGAAAGGCTAAGGTTGTTAGAAAGAAGAAGACAGTCATCACGATATAAACCACCTTTGAGGTGGGGAAAAGAGGCATTTATGTTGAAAAGGAGAAAGAGGCCCACAAGATCAGTAATTTGGGCGGAATCGCTTGAACCCATAGTAATATCAAAAAGATTACTGTATGTGTTTCTGGTCCAGTATTCATTCTGAAATTCAATAAGTGTTAGTCTAGCATGTGTAATAATGTTAATGTCATCCAAAGTTAAGTTAGATCTATTTTTAGCAAAAATCAATGCTTTGTTCAGGAGTATAGGTGATATAGAAGAATAGTAATTATCTATATCAAATTGTAGGAAAGAAGCAGAAGATTTACACCTAATATTTTTAAACCAGTTAATTACCTGGGAGGTGTTTTCCCAGAGTGGTAAAATAACGTGTTTTCTTATTTGTGGGATGACTCTATCTAAAATTTTTTTGCTAATTATTCCAATATCTGATTTGGAGGGACATATAAGTCTAATAGAAGGATTTGAGTTAAAGTTAGATTTGTGATCTTTCAGGTTGAAGTGTGGTCTTTTCAATGCCAAAGGTTCAGTTCTATCTTCAATGTTTAGTTTTTTTACTATGTTGTGTGTTTTGTTGTTGATGTTGGTGAGTGACACATTATTAGATTTTTTATAATTTTTTCTGAGTTCTTTATATATGAACTCGTTATAATGTTCAATATTCCGCCCAAATTACTGATCTTGTGGGCCTCTTTCTCCTTTTCAACATAAATGCCTCTTTTCCCCACCTCAAAGGTGGTTTATATCGTGATGACTGTCTTCTTCTTTCTAACAACCTTAGCCTTTCAGAAATCGAAAAAAACAAAAAACATATTAGAACTTTCCTTAAAGACTATTATAATCTTAATATTACTTTTGAAAAAACAAGTAAAGTAGTAAATTTCCTAGATATAACTTTAGATTTAGCTACGGGTATCTACCAACCTTACCATAAACCTAACCAAAACTTACATTACATACACTCACAATCTAATCACCCTAAATCTATCCTTAAAAACCTTGCATATAATATATCACTTAGAATTTCTAACCTTTCTTCTAACCAAGATGTATTTGATAAAAATGCGACCTTCTATAACGAAGCTCTAGATAGAAGTGGCCACAAAAATAGATTAGAGTATATACCTTCTACTAAAAATACTGAAAGCATACAACATAATATTACCAACAAACACCAAATGAAAAGTACACACCTAAATGCCACCCACACTATACCCCAAAATACTAAATCTTCTAATATAAAGTATAATAACTCTCAAAAAACTACTCATCATACAACTATAATAAATATTAATAATAAAACTCCTAATAAAAAAGATAAAACACCTAAATCTACAAATATAACTAAAAATAGTTGTGGTGAGATCATTAACATTAATCCTCCTAGTAAAAATCATGATACAACCTATAAAAATAATAAAAATAATAAACAACATAGAAACCGTAATAGACGGGTTACTTGGTATAATGCTCCTTTTAATTTACAAGTTAAGGATAATATTGCTAAAAAATTTTTTTATATCCTTGAGAAAAACTTCCCGCCAAACCACAAATACCATCAAATCTTAAATAGGTCTACAGTTAAATTCTCATACTCTACAACAAATAACATAAAACAAAATATAAGTGCATATAATGCATATAAATGTAAGAAAACCATAAGTATACCACCAGTACATCAAATTAACCATAATATCTCCTCAAATACAGAATTAACGAAAGGATGTAACTGTAGAAACAAAGCAAACTGCCCATTAAAAGGGAATTGTCTTGTTAACAACATAGTCTATAAATGTAATGTTAAAACTAAAGATTCTATTTGCTCATATATAGGAGCTACCTCTAACAATTTTAAGACAAGGTTTAATACCCACAAGCATAGTTTTAAAAATGCAGCACTGGCTAATACAACATCTCTAGCAGAAAAAATCAATAGTTATAAAAATAAGAATATAAAATATGATTTGACCTGGAGTGTGCTCAAAAGAGCCACCCCTTATCAAAATAATAGAAATGAATGTAGATTATGTTCCCAAGAACTATTTGAAATAATGAAGTCTAAGGATATCTTATTAAATAAACGACAGGAATTAATTATATCGTGTAATCATAAACTAAAAAAAACATTTAAATATTATAAACCTAATTAATAACATTATTTTAGAAATTAATTTAATTTAAATGTTAGTTAACCTATAAATTTAATTTAATTAATATTTTATTACAGATGAGAATATAAAATATTATGTAATCATAAATTGTGAAAAACCTTTAAATATTACTAATATATACTTAGTAATTTAATTTATAGATTAATTTTAATTTATTTAAACCTTTTATTATAACTCTTTTACAGATAAAATATAACAAAATAATATCGTGTATCCAATGACAGAGAAATAATTTTTAGTATTATAGACCTAATTAATATACATTTTAGAAATATATTTATTATTTGGTTTTAGTTTTAATCAACCTAAAAATTTTAATTTTAATTTTAATTTGCTTAAAATTAGTATCCTTATACAGACGAATTACAGAATGTCATGTAATCATAGAATGGGATGCGTTTTGGATATATACCTAGTTAATATATTCTATGCAATTTTTTTGAAAAAGATATGTATATGTATATGTGTATGTGTATGTGTGTGTGTGTATGTGTATGTGTATGTATGTATATATGTGTATATATATATATATATATATATATATATATGTATATATATGTGTGTGTATATGTATGTATATGTGTATGTGTATGTATATGTATATGTATGCGTATTAGTTTTGATTTCTATTTGCATATAATTATATTATGCTATTGATGAAATACAGTATCTGCTTTATGTATTGTATACCTAATTAACATATACTATTGAAATAAGTATATAATTTTTAATTTAGTTAACATATAATTTATATTCTACTACCGATGTAATACTTTATTTTATTTTTTTCCCTATCACTAAATTCATTTCCTAATATTGATACCATAACGTTATTAACTTTAATTTAGTTATACTGTAATTAATAATCTACTACTGTTTGACTTCAAAATTCTGCTTCAAATATTATAAACCTAACTAATTTACACCTTAGAAATCAATATGTTGACTATCTTTGGTTTAGTTAACATATGATTAATGATATACTTATTTATTTTGAGATGCATAGATTTTGCCTGGGTTCTTGTTTGTCGTATTTCCTAACACTGAAAATATGTAAGAACATACATTGGATAAAAATACGGAAAATTTTCTATGTTTCTTGAAACATATATTTACTTTGATCCCCTTCTCCAAACCCCCCCTTTCCCCCATACTATTATCATCTGTATTTGTAAGCGTCTATGTATGAATATATATGTAGGTAGGTGTCTATATAGGTTTGGGTATTTATATCTAAATATAAAAATACATATATGCGCATGCAAATATGAATGTAAGATTGCGTGTGTATATAAGAGTGTGTATATGTATGTATATATGTGTATATATGCATTATATATGTATGTGTATGTGAATGTGTGTACGTATATGTGTATGTATGTGTATATATGTGTATATATGTGTATGCATGTATATATAGGAATATATATATGTATATATATATGTATATGTATATGCGTGTGTATGTATGTGTGTGTATGTGTGTTGTATATATATGTATGTCTCTCTATTTATATGTTTATCTTCGTATCTATGTGATATATGTGTGTGTGTGTGTGCATGTATGCATATGTATGTGTTTATGTGTATTTGTGTGTGTGTGTGTACATATGTGTGTGTGCGCACACACACATATATATATGTGAGTGTGTATATGTGTCTGTGTATATGTGTGTGTGTATATATGTATATATATATATGTATATATATATATATATATATATATATATATATATATAGGTGTCTATGTGTGAATATATGTCTTTATTAGTATATGTGTATTTATGTATGTATATGTTTATATGTATGTATGTGTATGTATGTATGTATGTATATGTATGTATATATATATATATATATATATATATATATATATATATATATATTATTCTTTATTATTATAATATAACTTATGTGTATGTATGTATAAGTGAGGTTGTGTACGTGTATATAATATGTGTATATATAAATGTAGTTAATGTGTATATATATATGTGCATGTCTGTTTTTTATGTGTGTGTATATATATATATATATATATATATACGTGTGTATATATATATATATGTGGGTGTTTGTATGTGTATTTATGGTGGTATGAGTGTGTGGATATCTATGTGTATATATATATATATATATATATATATATATGTATGAGTGTATGTGTGTATATATATATATATATATATATATATATGTGTATATATATATATATATATATATATATGTGTATGTATGTGTCTCTATATATATATCTCTATTAATACGTGTGTATGTATATACATATGCCTTTTTATTATTATTTTTATTTGTATGTCTGAGTTAGGTGAGGTTGTAGTTTTTTTTATATATATATGCATATATAGATGCGTATGTATTTGTATATATGAGTATAAGTAAGTGCATAAGTATGTATGATTATATATCTAATTCTATGTATGAATATACATGTATATATATATGTGTGTATGTAAGTTATGTGTGTATGTATCTACATGTCTATGTGTGTGTATATATATATATGTATATATATATATATGTATATCGATGTGCGTATATGTATGTACATGTATGTACATGTATGTGTGTATGTATGTGTATGTATATTTAGATGTATGTGTGTGTATATGTATATATATATATATATATATATATATATGTATATATGTGTGTGTGTATATATATATAGGTATATATCTTTATTATTTATTTTTATATATATGTGTATGTGTGTATGTGTTGCGTGTGTGTGTGTGTGTGTATATATATATATCTTTATATATGTGTATGTGTATGTTCGTGTAAGTGTATGTGTGTGTATGACTGTATATGTATGTGTGTATGTGTGTATGCGTAAATATTTCTATGTGTGAGTACATGTATGTATGTGTATATATCTGTATGTGTATGTATATTATATTATATTTATTATATTTTATTGTTTTATTTTTTTATTTTTCTTAATTTATAGATACATTTATATTAGACAGTTTGCTCAGACAGTTGAATACTGACCCCTCCCCCCCCTCCCACCTAATTTCTGTATCTTGATCTAGAAATGTGTGTGCCAGTGTTTTATGTGAGTGAATTAATATCCATGTGCTTATGATTTTATATCCACATATATAAATGTGAGTGGGGGTGTGTGTGTGTTTGTATGTTCGTGGTTATGTGTATATTTATGCATATACGCGCGTGTATGTGTGATTGTACTGATATGTGTGAGTATGAAAAAATATATTTATATACTTGATTTCATAAGTATCTTATCTGCGCATTGTAAGCTCACAGAGACATTAACCTTGAAATTTCGTATTTGCATCCATCCTTTTAGTATGCGTATACAAATTATACATACATTTTTGTAAAATATGTGTAAGGGTTTTACATGTATATACACACACCGAACTGCATTTAACCCTTTGTGTTTTCATTGGTCAATTTTGAACTGAAATTTTGAATTGTTGTTATTATCAATAAATATACTTCATTATTTCTGAAGACGGCGTATATATGTGTTTGGTATGTATATTTAATCTTGATAATTTGTATAATTTTGTATAATTTTGTACATAGATCTGTTGAATATGCATACCAATTATAACACATATATATCCTAGAAACGATCGTTAAATAATGAACTTTTTTTGTTTAATATAAGGAATTGTTTGTTCATTATTTGTTTAATATTTTATCTTGACTCTGTATACCGTTTATCTTTCACCGAAAGTCGTTTTTCATTACATCTCTTCTTTCCATGATATCCGGAATACATTGAGTTCTTCATACGGATTGGACACTACCGTAAACTCTTGGTAGATTTATCTACATATATATATATATATATAAAAATGAATAGAAGGTTGGCCGAATGTGTGCGTGCGCGCATGTGTATGTATATATGTGTACGTTTGATTTTGACATGCTTACCCAATTGATACAGAACAGTCAGAAGGCTCGTGGCAGCATGTATCAACAAGTGTGTGTGACTGGGTCCATGGGAGAGGGGGAGAGAGGGTTTGTGAGTATATATACTGCAATGTATGTATGTGGCGGTGTGGGTGTCTGTGCATGTAGACGTATGAGTGTGAGTGCATAGATAGGTGTATGTCTGAGTATATATATGTGTGTGTTACTATGTGATTATGTTAGTATGTGTGGGTGCTTACTCTGAAGTGTGAGCAGACGTGTGAGGTACTGAACCCAGCATGACTCCATTGAAATATGTCGGACGGAAAATAGTTGATGAACCGTGTGGCAGCAGGAACTGACCAGAACTTGTTATGACGTGAAGTAAAAACAGCCAATGGCATGACAAGAGTGGAAAGAAGGTATTTTGAGGGGTTGATTTTATAACACCCCAGTGATAAAATTTGCTCCGGACATAACAGACGTGTCTGAAAGAACCCACAGAAGTAGAATCATCCAGATCCATACAAGGACCATGACTCGAACTACATGCCGGCGAATCATTTGTACCACGAAATAAACTAAGCCCAGATGCATCACTGATTTTTCGTTTTCTTGATAATATATATATATATATATATATATATATATATATATATATATATATATATATATATATATATGTATATATATATATATACGTGTGTCTATTTGTTTGTGTAAACGTATATATATTTGAAACAAATAAATGTTTACAAAAACTTCACAGATCATTATTTTTCGCAGATAATGGTATTCTTCATTTCACTTATATAGACCTGATGAGGCCCCCATTTGAAAGTATATATAAATGTAAATATCTCATCACTTCACTGCAAATGAAGTTATGGCCCAAACATTATTAAACACCTTTATACCCGCCAACAAGAAATATATCGGAATTGCACTTAAAATGTCCTTCCTATTTAAGTACATTAGTTACATTATCCAAAGTGTGATAGTGTCCTGTTAGAGACTGATAAATTAAACGTTTGTGATTATAATAATTTTTCATAGATGAGTTGATATAAAGGAAGTGTGAAATTAGCACCTCTGAATTGGCAACTTTCCTCCTCTCTGCAAGGATATATATATTTAAGTATTTTTGCAGGAATGAGGAAACGGTGGCATGTGTCCAAGTTTATTAGATGTTATTCTTCTATCGGCAACCATAGTGCCTCTAATTGTGTTACGTTCATTGCATGTAGGCAGCGAAGTGGTAGAATTTTAGGACGTCGATTTCATAAGTTTCGGCATTCGTTTTGGGGATATTTTACCCTTGAGTTCAAAGACAGACCTAGTCCGACTTCTTTTATACCATAAACGTGGTTCTGTCTTTCACCGCTCCTATTAATGACGTTTTTTCCCGTTCTTTGCCAGGGAACGTTTCCTCGAACCAAAGTATCGTCTTCCTGTCTTCCTCCGGCTGCAACGTTTTTTGAAATATCCACTTCTGCGTTTACAGATTGACTTTGTTAGTTTCAGAAAATCCCGTTAAGGGTGAAAGCAGCGATTCTTTGCTTAAACTTTAATCTGTTATTTTAATATATATATATATATATATATATATATATATATATATATATATATATATATATAAATATATATTCAAAATTAAATTAAATTAATTTAAGGGTGTCGTGTCAGAGAGACATGCGCCATATCCACTGTAGAATATGCTCCAAGATTCCAATGAATAGATCCGACCATTTTATATAAACTAGAAATTGATTGACATATATATATATATATATATCTAAAATAAACATATGAAACAAATTACTCCCTGTGATTGTTTCATATGTTTATTTTATATATATATATATATATATATATATATATATATATATATATATGTCAATCAATTTCTATTATTTCTATTTGATATATATATATATACTAGCTGATGTACCCAGCTTCGCCCAAGTAAACAGATGATAAGAGAAGACAGGTAAAATACAAAATGACTGTATTGGATGTTTGTCTGGTTACAGTATGATGCGAGTCCGTGGTGTCTGTGTGATAAAAAAACAGTAAAACAAATCTTCCAGATATACCAGATTCTTCGTTGTACCGTTTGTGCATAGTATATGAACAATTCTAGGTGCTCCCACCTAGAAGAGTGGCCTCTATGAGATGGTTCATCTTCTGCCTGACTGTAAAACGTGTATCATTGCAATGAAGTGGTTGTTCCACATTTCTCAAAAGGATGATGGAAGTTCCAATCTTTTATTTTATATGTAGATATAGATAATTAATATAAAAGATGTCCGTCAATGTAAAAAAATAAAAAAAGGTCCCTATTTACTGCCTTCACAACTCTGTGTATGTTAGACTGACAGATAAACTGCGTGGCGATTGTGGAACACCGCACGTACACACACATACACGCATGGAAACGCGCACACGCACGCAAACTTACACACACACCTGTGCACTTACACATACTCACACATGTTGATAGTTTTTATTTTCCGTGGAACGCTGCACGCACACACACACATAAACATACGCGCAAGTAGATTCACAATCACACATGTTAATAGTTATTGCTTTCCTTCCCCTCTTATTTCCACACACATGTCTCTACACTGATACATATACATAGTGTATCCAACACAGCGTTCACTTTGCCTCTCTGTTTCTTACCCTCCCCTCTCACTCCCTCAATGGCATTATGCATATTAATTTAAGTTTGGCGTCGTTGAGGTGGGCGGAGTCGTTTGAAACCTATGAACCAATGATAATCGAGAATTATGACACACGGAATACTGGCATTGTTGAAATTAATATATAGATATATGGAAGGAATCGGAATGAAAATATCTAGATTTCGTTGTTCCGTAAACGTTTAATGTAAGAACATTTTGAAAATATTCATTCCAGAGGTCACTTATAAATGAATAATAGAGACAACACAATATAAGTACGTAATGTAATACATATTACATGTAGAAAGGAAATTAGAATAAGAAATATAGTTTTTGCATTACTTATTATACCTGAACTAAATATATACAGCTGTTTCAGATCTCAAGCAATAAATTCAAGAAATACCATGGTAAAAAAATAACAAGATAGGACTAATACACTTCAAAACAGAGATTTTTTTCAGTTGGAATCGTATTTTAAATGATAGCACACAATATAACTTGTCCAGTAGGAGACCAGTTGAATACATCATCACATCAACAATATCGGCAAATGACACTATATAAATATACAATGATATTAAATAAATGGAAACTATATTTATAAAACCATATTTATTCTATTATATATAATTCAAGGGTACCAAAACTTTGGTACGCTTTCATCAGATAAAATAAAAACTTTGTTTTATAAATTTTGACATAACCAAGAAAAGATACCTTAACGGTTCAAGTTTTCCTTGGACAATGAAGGGATAAGAGAAGAAAAGTAAGATATTTCAAATTATTAAGATGAGTATGCAAATGAGGTTCAGGTATGGGTCTGAAAAAAAAAAACGTTATTTTAGACGCTATGCAGAATTTAAATAATTAGGATAAATGTAGTATCTCGGATATTACTACGCTTTAAAGACAATATATCTCGACCCAGGGCGTCAATAACTGGATAAGTTATGGGAAATATATATATATATATATATATATATATATATATATATATATATATATGTATATATATATATATATATAGAGAGAGAGAGAGAGAGAGAGATTCATTTCATTAAAGTTAAATTGTAAATCTTGTTACTCTGGAGCTTCGGCTGTTTGTCATATATATATAATATTTCTTTGGTTTGAAATCAAAATTCGCTGGTGATTTCAATCAATTTTATATGAAATCTCACCAAGAAAACCCCGTGGAGGAAAAGACAGAGGAAATCGTCTTAATAGTACAACTTCAAAAGAAACTGCATAGAAATTGGAGTCTTGTTATACTGGAACCGCAAGACGGAAATGATAAAAGTGGATCGTAGCATCGAAGCAGGAAATGACATTAAAACTGAAAGAATATGACAGCGACCAACAGAGCAACAATGGCCTCAGTTAAATAAGATGGAAAAGTAATCGGTAAATGTGTGTACAAAATATGCGAAAATCGATGGCATGAAACTTCGTCTATTATAAGGAGGGTGTTTCACGTTCACGTGTCCAATCAACGAAGGAGATTAGTCGCGATATTAACATCTACGTTGCGAGACATTCCACAAGCACATGTAACATTAATGTAATTCTGAAGAGAGTTTCCTTTTTAATGATATGTACAATATATTAATATATATACGTGTGTGACTGTATATGTACACACACACACACACACACACACACACACACACACACACACACACACACACACACACACACACACACACACACACACACACACACACACACATATATATATATATATATATTAGGTAATTCCGAAGGAAAAGCAAAGGAAGAAAGAGTGCTCTATGTATAGAACAGAGCTATATAATTAGAAAGTGAACAACACAAAATATAACGACTCCATTACCAAAGGTTACAGGACTCTAGACAATATTAATACACGTCTAGATCGTTCATCAGACAGAGATGTTATAAGAGAAGTTATCAGATAACATCTCTGTCTGATGAATATACACAGGTACAATACCAACAACCACTCATAAACACACATTAGTGAGCAAAGATAGAATACAAACACACATAGACTCAGACACGAACACCCATACCAAACAGAAAACACACACGCAAACGCATGCGCAAACAGAGACAGAGACAAGAATAAATAAAGAAGTAAATAAAAATGGCGTAGACATTACAATAAAACGAGAGGAAACAATAGAATCACTGATGACGTCTCAGGTGTGTGACGAAAGGATGTTGATAGACTATATATATATATATATATATATTTATATCTATATTGTTAACCATTGGTGAACATTGATTGCCAGATAAATTTGATTGGATAAACATTGATTGCCAGATAAATTAACTATAAATTAACTATAGAAATATAAACATACAGAAGCGACAACCAATCCAAACCAAACAGTGAGTGTGTTATATGTTCAAATGAGTTCAAATCCCGCTGAGGTTAACTTTTCCTTTCATCCTTACGGGGTCGATGAAAGGAAGTACCAGTAACGTATTGGGGTCGATGTAATTGACTCTTACCTTCCCCCAAATTACTGGCCTCGTGCCTATACTAGAAAGCATTATTATTTCTGGCAATATTATAATATTATAACAATATGACCCTCCACAAATATAACAATATATATATTTATATTTATTAAAATAACAGATTAAAGTTTAAGCAAATAATCGCTGCTTTCACCCTTATATATATATATATATATGTATGTTTATATATATATGTATATATATATATATATATATATATATATATATATATATATATATATATATATGTATATATATATATATATTATACATATGTATTTATATATATATATATATATATAAAGAGAGAGAGAGAGAGAGAGTTGGAAGTATAGACATACTCGCATGTATAACTATACATTCGCACATGCACACACAAGCGTCTTTTTCTCAGGTTCTCTCTCTCTCTCTATCTCTCTCTCTCTCACTCTCTCTCTCTCTCTCTCTCTCTCTCTCTCTATATATATATATATATGTGTGTGTGTGTGTATGTGCGTGTGTGTGTGTTTATTTATATGTATGTATCTATAATTATATATGCTGGTGAGTGCGTGACAGAGAGAAGGTGGAGCAGTTGTCATTGTACTCTTATTATGAAAAAGATTAGGCTCGAAATGACCTCAGGAATTGATAGGCTTTCTTCTTCTTCTTCTTCTTCTTCTTCTTCTTCTTCTTCTTCTTCTTCTTCTTCTTCTTCTTCTTCTTCTTCTTCTTCTTCTTCTTCTTCTTCTTCTTCTTCTTCTTCTTCTTCTTCTTCTTCTTCTTCTTCTTCTCACACTTATTCATGAGAGTGTCGTAGCGTCAGAGTCCTCATAGACTCCTTCCAGCGGGTTCTGTCAGAAGCAACACTCTCCAACTGATATATCTGGATCCCCAAGCAAGACCAGCCAACGTCATGGATGTTATCCAACCATCTTGCTCGGGATCTCCCTCTGGGTCTCCTGCCGGTTGATTTTACCCGTAAAATCTGTCAAGCGATTCTTTCCTAAGACATTCCAACCACATGCCCATATTATCGGAGCTGTGATCTCTTAATTCGGAGAAGTAGCAGCTCTACCTTGAATGATTCTCTGATTTCCGAACTACGGACTCTATCGAGTAACGTTACCCCAAAGCCCTTTGGAGGAATTTCATTTCGGCTGCTTGTATTTGCGATCGTATTCTTTCTGCCATTACTCAAGATTCTTTACCTTAGGTAAGGATTGACTCGAATACCGAATTGAAGCTAGCGAGTTTCGTTTCTACGTCTACCCCTTTCTTCTGATTACCGAATGCTGAATCTGGCGCATTACTGAAATTCTTGCTTTCCATTAGGAACACGACCCCGATATACTTGAACTTTTCTATCTGCTTCAGTGGAACTCCATTAACATGTATTGTGCACTGCGCAGGCTTCCTTGAGATGAAGTTTTCTCAGCACTGATTTTAATTGCAGCCATGCAGCACCATCAGACCCATCGAATGAAAGTCAGAGATCACCTTCTGTCGAGTTAAGTAACACTATGTAGTCTGCACATTCCAGCCGACTGATTTTACACCCAACAGTCATGATACCACTTCCAATGTGGCTACGCATGTCAATCCTGTTCATATAAATAATTGTTTCTACTTTAGGCACAAGGCCAGCAATTACCCAGTGCATTACTGGTACTTTATTTTATCGACCCCATAAGGATGAAAGGCAAAGTCAACCTTGGTGGGATTTGAACTCAGATCGTAAAGGGACGTAACTATGCTGGAAAGCATGGCGTCTGACACTCTACTGATACTGCCAATCCACCAATCCACCAATTCTGTTCATATAAATAACGAACAAGAAAGGGCGACAGTACGCATCCTTGGCGGAGTCCGACTCCCACTTTGAATAGCACCATGATTTAGCACCATTTACCCGAACAAAACTACTCGGGCATTCGTATAGAGACATCAGGGCAGCAAGAAGCTGACCATTGATCCCATACTCCTATACAACCTTCCTATTATTATAATGAAAAATATTTTTGGTCCCCATTCATAAAGATGTATCGATTTACCAAGGACACATTATTGTACATATTTTTGGTATAAATATTTTAAGAAATAAGATAATCCTTATTGGTATAATTACAACTGAACGTTGGCTTCACAATCTTAATTATTCATGGATCGCTTTTACAGAAAAACCGTACTGTTAGTGATCAATAACTAGTAGACTTGCATTCCATTAACTAAAAATTCTAAAGGTCAAATCATTTCATAAGCGACTGTTATATACTTTCTTACTATTCTAGTCGCATAATTTCGTATGTTATGAATATTTAAAGACGTGTGTTCATTCATTTCAGTCTTGGTATATTTTCTCTAAACATTCAATTGAAGGGTAAACCACTTGACATCAAAGATGAGAATACAGACATTTTCGCACAATCTTCGTGTTTATATTTTACGCTGGACATACCACAGACGCAGTAATTACACGTCTACAAATCTAAAAAAGTGCATTATTTCATCTTCTCTCCTCCATTAATGTTTGCAAATCTACTTATGTTTCGCGTTTCAATAAATTTACTAGATTGTAATTGTTTAAGAGTAGATTTACCGAAAATATTTCTGATAGATTGTACGCTTTTCACTAAATCCCGAAAATCAACGCAAAGAAAGAAAACATCTAAAATTTATTCTTTTTAGATGGATGATAATATTACAACCACTGGAATAAGAAAAAGTATATATATAAATTTGTAATAAAAAGTGAATTGCATATTTCTAGTCTGTGGCATACGTGTCATGTTTTGACATAGTAAAGTCAAATACTACCTTGTAAAAGTAAATAAATTGACGTGGAGAAGTAATGGAAATAAACAATACTATAAATATTGAAAGAATAAGTGAGGGGCCCACATACTTCATTGCAACAATGGATACTTTCTCAATGCATTCTATGCTAGATGTTCTATTAGATAATAACTAGAATGTTTTTTCTTCCATACATTTTTTTTTTCCTGCGTTATATTTTCATGTTGTCAAACGGTAATTTCTGGTTTGTTTCCAATCTCTTGTATTGCAGAACGACGCCATTATCGTATTGTATGTATTTCATTTTTCTAATTTTACATTTTTCGTACATGTCTCACAAAAAATATATCACAATTGAAAAACGTTACTGAAATATTCATTGAAAAACTGACCTAAATAATAAACAAGAAACAAAAAATTCCATATATATATTAACATGTCAGTGGGAAATTATACAAATTATCTACGACAAAATATATTTGAAGCAATCATTAAATTAAATATAGAGTAAAATAAAATATCTCATTTCTGAATAATACGTGTCAGTCAAATATATGTTGCACAATACACGGAAAGAAATTATATATTAAATATATATTTGATGTATGACAAATTTTATAGAAAAACATATACGATTCGTTTCCGTTGTCTTTTAATATATGAACTCAATGAAATATTCTGGAATTTACATTTGAAATTTGCTATATTGCAATTGAAAACTCGTTATATTGAGTTTCAAGGATCTTAAGTAGTATGTTCATGCCACCAATGTCAAATACTCTGATTAATAAAAAGCTCGGTGGTTTTATAGGGAAAATTCAAAGACCGACCGACGGTTTGTTATATTCTTACTTATTATATTAGTACTGAGTTTGCTTTACTCGGTGGCACATATCGTAACCAATTTGGGTATGGAAGCACCTAAACTTTTCATAACAAATTTGGGTAAGGTGTTTGTGGAAGACCACCAATCGTCCATGCATACCAGTCATCTTTCTCCATGCCACTGATCTTGTCCTAGGGAAAGGCAAAGACCTATGTATCTATGCGAGGGAGGAAAGCCCTGGACGAGTGCCTTCCATCCTCACATTGATACCATAAACTATTCAACAGGCACACGGTGAAGTTATCATTCTCTACCATGCCCAACCTTGCAGAGATCATTGCCTCTCTCAATGATGTCCAGAGGAATTTGTCTATGTGGGTTCCACAAGTACCGAGTTCAAATCAGGCTTCCACAACCAGATGTGCTCCTTTAGCAAGAGGTCCAACACTAGTCTAGCCGAGTGCATGTGGAGTCTCAAGGGCGAGAACCGGAACTTCAAATTGAGGTGGAAAATTCTCCATTTTGCGGGCCCTCGGAGGCTGGACTGCTAGGTTTGTAGGCTCTGTATCCGTGAGAGTGTGGGGACCCTCAAGCTACTTGGGTGGTCGATGAAATCTAGGTCCGAAAATTTAAGTAATTGTATATATCGAAGGACCCATATGTTCGCCCATATCGCAGGTGGGCGCACCGCGAGGGGCTGCTATCTTTTGTTTATAACACTTTATTCTTATAAAACTCGGGGTAAGTGCATCCGTTGAATTCTAGCCCCGTGTTTGGTCATTCGATATGTTTGTTTGTATTTTTGTACTCACGCTCTATGCAAATTAGTAGTGGGCAGACTAATTTGCATAGAGCGTGAGTACGTACCGGTTCAACGGAGACGATAAAAACAAATAACGAAACGAAATTAAATTTCGTTTCGTTTGTAACTCACTTTTGTATGACTGACGCTTAAACAATTAAGTTAAAAATGTACATCCACATATGTATACTGAAATACTAGTATGCATATGAATACACACACGTATACATATGTAGATGTACCGAGTTTTTCACTGGTCACTTTACTGTGAGTGTCCAGCTATTCTGTATGTAAACACACAGACAAACCGGTTTTTAGAGTCATACTGGTTTTTGAGGAAACACCTTTCCTCTATTCTGCAGAAAGCCAGACAAGGAACATTGAACTAGTTTCGATGTTGTTACATCTCATCAGCAATATTTACCTATCTTCCGGCCTCTCTAGAGAATCGTAAAAGCACATATCGTTATATGCTTTTTCTATGAAAATTAGTAGTGGGCAGACTAATTTGCATAGAGCGTGAGTACGTACCGGTTCAACGGAGACGATAAAAACAAATAACGAAACGAAATTAAATTTCGTTTCGTTTGTAACTCACTTTTGTATGACTGACGCTTAAACAATTAAGTTAAAAATGTACATCCACATATGTATACTGAAATACTAGTATGCATATGAATACACACACGTATACATATGTAGATGTACCGAGTTTTTCACTGGTCACTTTACTGTGAGTGTCCAGCTATTCTGTATGTAAACACACAGACAAACCGGTTTTTAGAGTCATACTGGTTTTTGAGGAAACACCTTTCCTCTATTCTCTAGAAAGCCAGACAAGGAACTGGCTTTCTGGAGAATAGAGGAAAGGTGTTTCCTCAAAAACCAGTATGACTCTAAAAACCGGTTTGTCTGTGTGTTTACATACAGAATAGCTGGACACTCACAGTAAAGTGACCAGTGAAAAACTCGGTACATCTACATATGTATACGTGTGTGTATTCATATGCATACTAGTATTTCAGTATACATATGTGGATGTACATTTTTAACTTAATTGTTTATATATATATATATATATATATATATATATATATATATATATATATATATATATATATATATATATATATATATATATATATATATATTGTGTGAATATATATATATATTGTGTGAAAACAAAATAAACATTTGAGATGACTTACCAAAGTATTTTTCTTGACATGATCTTTGCAGGAGGTACGGTAACAGTCCAATTTGAGAGTTCATTGTACAGTATCCAAATGGAAGATGGCGGAGTTATTATTAATTTAAAGGTATAGTACTAGAAAAAACAAGCGTCTAAGCATGAAGTAAGGGTTAGAGGAGAAATATTTAATTAGAGTCCGTTCTTTAACACATGTTTCAGTACAACATCAGTCTACGAGCGTTGATTGCATATTATTATTATGCTCAATCACTAGCATTATATAAAATACTGCACATCTTCAGAAAGAGTTCATAGTTCGAGGTGAGGTCGCTGCAACTTGCAGAAAGGATTGTCTTACCGCTATCTACTCGGACCTTGAGGCAAATGTTTTACACTAATAGAGATGAAGCAGAAAATGTAGGCGTGGGAGAGACAAGATGAGTAAAATAAGCAAAAATAATAAAAAATGAGCGAGGGTAAATAAACCAAAATAATCACTTAAAGGGTGTACGTTTACAGATACATAAATACACATGTACACTTAAATATATGTAGATATACACACACTCATATATATATATTTATATATATAGATATTTTGCATTTTTGCAATAGTATAGACATCCTTTATTTACTGCTATATATATTTCGATGATAGCCATTGAGTGGTTATGACCTCATCAGGCAGTTAGTCAGTTCTTAGCCACTCAATGGCTATGATCGAAATATATATAGCAGTAAATAAAGGATTATGAGTTCATGCAATTGACTTATGTTTCGTCACGATTATAACTCCGGAACTTATATCTTCGTTGAGTGCTCCCTATCCGCATACTGAAGTACTGTATTTTACCAACACTTTCTTGCTTATATATATGTATATATATATATATACACATCGATACATATCTACACACTCATACACACACATACATACACACATACACATATATATATATACATACACATACAGACATATACACCCAAAAATTGTGACCAGCAGAATCGATCTTTAATGGCTAGTTCAATGAAAACCTATTTTTATATCCCCGACATGTGTCCTTATTGAAAATATACACTATCTAGTTCATTACTTAGAACAAAATACCATTTAGGAATATGGAGTGGATTACACAGCAAAACCATATAGTTTAGGAGGAAACAGGACGAAATATTTAATACGTTAAAGCATTTTAGTTGCTTTACTAAGAAGCGAACAATGATTTTCAAACAAATATAAAAACAGGATTTTAACAGAACAAAACAAATAAAAAAAAGAAACAGAAAAAAAAACATTAAACCACTTATTTCTGCTCACACGGATTTTTGTCTCACTGTTGCACAAAATATATGACAGTTGGAAATGAGGATATAACCGTGACCTCAACGAACAATATACGTGATATATGAAACAAGATTTATTTATTAGATAAATTCACAGACCGAGTAAAACCTCTAACATTTTAATAATCCTAACTGAAATCAATGTCGACATTTATACTGATATATCTCCTGATAGCTTTATGAGATTTTTGCCTGTGATGAAATAGAATTAATGAATTGTTAAGAGATAAACGGAATCATGCACAATGTAATTCTAACTCTTAAAATACGCTGTGAATATTAAATAAATATATACAGTTTATAAACACCTCTAACCTGTATGGTAAATGTATTTCCTCTTTATAAGCTACAGAATGACATGGCAAACTGCCCACTCTTACATGTAGATTTAACTCGTATAGTAATCACAGGATTACAGTTGCATAAAAAAAAAATCATTAATGATACAATATGTCAAGAGTCGACATATCACTGCTTGCCAAAATACTGAGCAAGCTCGTTAACCTTTCAGCCATGTATGTTACAGTAACAAAGAGATTATAGCTGTTTGACCTGAGTGTATATATGTTTGAAGTCATAAAGAAATCTGGATAATCAAATAGGAAATATTTAGTTTTACAAACCAATAAAGGCGTTTTGGATGAAGCCAGGCAGTTAATGTAAAGATTCTGCGTCAGTCCAGAAATTAGAGTTATTTTATTGATTCAATATGTGTTTGAATTCGAAAAAATAACTAGAGATTGGATAAGATGAAAGTATTTATTTTTTAAACATGTATTGTGTTTCGGTGACTGAGGCAATTGGAAGAACCTTGAGACATCTGTACTTAAATACTAGTTGGTACGCACAGTAAATAACGTTGGCAATCACATACACTTTAAATTTCAAAGTCCATTATCATAATGTATTAAAAACAAGTGATTGAACCATTGAAAAAAACCCCAAAATATCTCAGATTTGTATTTAACTAAATGTAAAACTTCCTTTTATAGAATAGCTTCCAGTCATTAAAATCTATTAGACCGATATAATTGCACTACCAGTGATCATTCAACGCATATATGATCACCACACAAACCAAGCACTTCTTCTCCCATACAAGCTTGTATAATTACAGCTTTTAATGTGTTTATTATCGGGGCTATCTTTTTTACGAACTGCATTGTACAGTGTTTTGGCCACTACATCATGCCTCATAGGTAGATAGTACCGCGATGACATCTTTCGACAGCTGCTGATGACATGGGTGATATCCTCGATGTTAGTTCTGCAGAGTCTGCACTTGTTATCACATCTAGGTGTTTTGCCTGCATCCCTATCTCTTTTGTGAATCAGGTATTACATGCTAATCTCCTGTTCCTGGATTGCAAAAGCGTATCCTTCAAAGTGGGTGCCAATATAGCAGTTGTTGGTTCAAGATAGACTACTTTCCTTATCTATATTACTCTCACTCTGGAGCTTCCTGGCAACATATCCATGCATGATGTTTTGCTGATAGGCATGCAGTTTTTCATCCATGGATTCACTGCGATACTGCTGAGCGACATCCCTGAGTGTGAGATTTTGATTATCACACAGGGAATATCTCTCGAGGAGTTCCTTCCCAACTCTCATGATCTTATCTGTTTCATGCCGATAGAAACGGTCTCCTACGCTTCGAGGTTCGTAGATGTTGTCGGAGAGATATGATTCGACATTAAAATGTTGTCTGGACTTATGTTAGGCATCTGCCTCCCTGCTTACGTTTCAAGTAAAGGCGGTCTATGTCACTGTTGATGTGGAAGTTTCCTGTGTTGTTCAGTATTTTTTGAGTTCCAACATCAACTGCTCGGATTTCGTCTATCGTCCAATTGAGTATTCCAAACGTTGGTGTTAGGACAGGCACAGCAAACACATTGTGAGCCACTGTTTTGTTTTGCGCAGAGAGTTCCGATGACCAGATCTTTCTTAATCGGGTGTAGTATTCCCTGGTTACGCGTTCTTTATTACAGATACCATTATAGGATATGTTCTCATCTATCCCCAGGTATCAGTAGCAGTCCTCATCAGATATCGGTGAAACAGTTAGGCCATTGATGACAATGTTGCTAGATTGGGTTGTTGTTTTTCCCCGCTTTACAGTCATGTATGAGCATTTATCTTGGCCAAACTCCATTCCTATATCCTTTGAGAACGTTGTAACCAGGTCAATATGTTTCTTCATCCCATCCATGTTCTTGGCATAGAGTTTCAGATCCACAAAGAAATTATGGGTTAGGTTCGTATTTCTGTCCTCCTGTGAGCCAATGATGTATCCCTCACATTTCTTGAACAGAAAGGACAAGGGGTTTAATGACGAGATGAATAATATCACAGAGGGACTGTCCCCCTGAAATATACCCCTGCAATATTTTATTTTATCAGTGAAAATAGAGTCCTCCCTCTCTGTCTTTAACCTTAGGATAGTAGCCCAAGAAGAAGACAGCCTCTCTATGGCTCTGACAATAATGTCTGGGACTTTAGCAAGTTGGAGGGCCTCTATCATCCAAGAGTGGGGAACAGAATCGAAAGCTTTCCTGTAGTCCAGCCAGACTGTAGTCATATTCCTCCTAAGTTGTCGCACCTCCGACATCGCAGTTTTGTTGATTAGGAGTTATTCAGCGCATCCCCAAACCCCTTTCTTTCCAGCTGCTTGTTCATCTGTGATGATGTTATTATTTTCACAGTGATCTTGGAGGAATAGGTTCAGGCAGGCTGTATACATCTTATACATCAGGTTCTGGCATGCAATGGGTCGGTAGTTTTTTCCAAGTCGGTGTTTTTGTTCTTGGGGACCAGTAATGTTTGTGCTAATGTCAACCATTCTGGTATAAGTGTATCTCCCTTAGGAACTTGTTCGTAGAGGTCAGTAAGATACCTCCGATAGAATATCAGTTGTTTGTACCAGTAGCCGACAATCATGTCTCTTCCTGGTGTTTTCTTATCTTGGAGTTTTCCTATCACAGTCTCAATGGTACCCTCACTTATTCCGTATGTTTTTGTTGTAGTGTAGGAGCAATAGTTCTTTCGAATTTCTCTTAGCCACACTGCATCTTGGTTGAAATTCTTTTTTTCACCCCATATTTTGCTCCAAAAGGAATCTATGTCTTTCTGGGATGGGGCCTCAGTGACACTTATTATTTTGCCCTTCATATCTCTATAGACTGATGTTTGGTTTCGTATGTATGTATGTATGTATGTATGTATGTATGTATGTATGTATGTATGTATGTATGTATGTATGTATGTACGTATGTATGTATGTATGTATGCATGCATGTATTTATGTTTGTATGTGTTTGTGTGTGGTTGTGTGTGGTTGTGTGTATGTGTTATACCAAGTTCTGATTCTATAACTTCTAGATTTATTCTTTATATTGATTTTTATACACGTTTGACAAACTTAACTTCATCTAATCATATATTCACATTAAACCTACAGAATAATATATCGGGTTATCACTTTATAGAACGTTTCAAGATTCAATACTGGAAGGACTTTTGTAAAACTCATAAATATGCAATACCTAACTGATCATAGATATTCTGAGAATGTTTAATGTAAATATCTTAAAGGGAGCAATATTTAAATGAATATATTAAATGCTTACCCAAATAGTTTAACCTTTTCTAGTATGATCACTTAAACATTCTGACATTTTCCAAAAAAAATACTCTAGCATTCCTTTTAAAGTTGCGTGCACGGATGTAATGAATTAGAGTTTTCTAAAAAATTAGCTTGCAGCTAGCAGTGAAACAATCCCTATTGTAATGGCTACAGATGTTATTTAATATATATTCTCTTATTTTTATTGATTTCAATCATTACTCTGCGGCATCACAGATATTTCGTCATGCTTTAGTTGATTATATCAACACCAGTAATTCTTTTTTCTTTAAATCGGTTACATTCTTCATCGATCTCCCTTTCGTGGAACTGCTAGGTCACTGGAGTTAAACACTGAAATAGACACGAACAAAAACACAGGTATGGAGTCACACACACAGACACGCATAAACATACATACACTCACACACACACACATATATATATATATAAATGTGTGTGTGTATATATATATACATGTAGATGTGTGTGTGTATATATATATATATATATAAATGTGTGTGTATATATATATATATATATATATATAAATGTGTGTGTGTATATATATATATATATAAATCTGTGTGTGTGTATATATATATAAACGTGTGTGTATATATATATATAAACGTGTGTGTATATATATATATAAATGTGTGCGTGTGTATATATATATATAAATGTGTGTGTGTATATATATATATATAAATGTGTGTGTGTATATATATATATATATATGTATATATACACACACACATTGATATATATATATATATATATACACACACACACACATTTATATATATATATATACACACACACATCTATATGTATATATATATATACACACGCACACATTTATATATATATATATATATACACACACACGTTTATATATATATATACACACACATTTATATATATATATATATATACACACACAGATTTATATATATATATACACACACACACATCTATATATATATATATATATATATATATATATATATATATATATATATAGATGTGTGTGTATGTATATATAAATGTGTGTGTGTATATATATATATAAATCTGTGTGTGTGTGTGTATATATATATATATAAACGTGTGTGTATATATATATATATAAATCTCTGTGTGTGTATATATATATATATAAACGTTTGTGTATATATATAAATGTGTGTGTATATATATATATATATATATATATATTCAATTGAAGGAAGCAGGTTGATTAAAAATCTGCCGACTTATTCTTTAACAGACGTGAAGTACATCGGGAGTTTTATTACAATAAATAAGAGAGATTGTTTTATTCGTACATCCCCATTTTATTCGTTATATGTATTTCAGAGATGTAAGGTTGTTATCTAATAACCCTTTTACACGTCTCTTCAGACAAACATTCAAACGAGATGTAATTTTTCATTGATATGTTAGCAGTCGACATGTTATTTACCTCGCCGACCAATTCACATATGACCAAATTTATATTGTAGCATTTCTATTATGTGTGGGAGATAGTATTAAAAAAGTATTCAATATGTTATATTTACATAAAATATATAAGACATTCCGCTGAGTATATAGTTAAAACTTCCGTAATTAATATAAAATAGACCATGAAATAATTAATAAACCATTCATAAATTTATAGATACATTATAACATTACCATCAAAGTACCAATATCTAAAATTTAAATTAATATCTAAGTGAGTAAAATCTAGTCTGGAAATATAAAAATAAAATAAAAACATAAATTATCTGTTCTTCCATGCCATACTATGAATCAAGCGAAAAATCTGATAACCTGATACCCCAGCCAGCGTACAATCACCAATGCTAGAAATAATACTATCTCCGACACATAATAAAACTGGTATAAGAGAAATATGGCCATATGTGAATTGGTCGCTGAGGTGAATAACACGTCCGACTGGTAACATATCAATGGAAAATTGCATCTCGTTTGTATGTTTGCCTGAAGACAGCGTATATTGGGCTTATTATATAACTACCCTACATCATCGAAATACGTATAACGAATAAAACCATCTAGCTTATATATATATATAACGAAGAAAGTGTGGTAAGGAACCAGATGCACCATAACGCACCAGAGTACTCAATACTTAGAATAGTAGAGTGGGTAATAGGAAAATGTTTGACCCCGTCGGGGTCAAACATTTTCCTATTATATATATATATATATATATATATATATATATATATATATATTAGTTTTAATATAGATGAGATTCTACAGGACTAGAACTGTTTCATTCATTAGAAATCATCAGGAATCTGATGATTTCTAATGAATGAAACAGTTCTAGTCCTGTAGAATCTCATCTATATTAAAACTTTTATACTCTGCTATGTATTGAGTACCTTACTTACTGTGGTTACCTCCGATTCAACCCGGAATAACGTATATATATATATATATATATATATATATATATATATTTCCTACATACACACACACTCATATATATATATATATATATATATATATATATATATATATATATTTCCTACACACACACACACACACGCACACAGATATATATATATTATATATATATATATATTATATATATATATATATATATATATATATATATATATATATATATATATATATATATATATATATTATATGAGTGTGTGTGTATTTAGAAAATATCTGTTTGTAAATGTCACGGAGAACTAGATTTATCACGTCTGTATCAGCCAGAGCTTCATTGGATGTGATGTACGAGTGCTAAGATATGCTAACATGCCATCAGATCACTACCTTCTTCTGACATCAGTGAGACTTCGGCTCAAAAGATCCACCAATATAGGCCATCCATGAACAAGATACAACTTTGGACTGTTCAAGAATAAAGGGACACAGGCTGCTTCCGGGATAAGCCTCTCAGACAGGTACTAGCCTCTACAGGAGACAATAAAAGACGTTGGGACAGATCAAATAGATAGCAGGCAGATTCCAGCAGGATGAGAAACCATTGAAAGACAACAATGGGTACTCATTGACAACAACTGCGGAACAACTGAAATGATGGGTAGAGCACTCCAGGGATCTGCTGAACCGCCCACCCCTAAAGTACCACCAGATACCCCACTAGCAGACACTCAAATACCCATTAATTATGACAATCCCTCAAAAGTAGAGATCAAGAAAGACATCCTGACACTGAAATATGGGAAAACTGTAGAGTCGGACGAAATATCAGCAGAAACCATCAAAGCAGAAATAGAAACATCTGTCAACATGCTACACAGCCTCTTCAGTAAGATCTGGGAGAAGGAAGATATCGCGACCCAGTGGAAGGAATGGATTATCATCAAACTGCCGACCAAGTTCTACTGGAGGGGATAAGAGTACTACTGGAAGAGATAAGAGTACAACTAGAGGGGATAAAGGAAACAGTGGAACCCAGTTTTCTGGATTAGCAGAAGGCATTCTGCAAGAACAAATCCTGTTCTGATCAGAACACCTAGCTACGCATTATCGTGGAGCAATCACTGGAATGGAATTCCCCACTCTACGTCAATTTCATAGACTACGAGAAAGCGTTCGACAGTGTGGACAGAGAGACACTGTGGAAGCTGCTGATGGACTACGGAATGACTGGGAAGATTATCTCCCTCATCCGGTGCACTTACCAAGACATGAGTTGCAGGACTGCCTAAGCCAGCCAACTGTCAGAGAGTCTCATGGTGAAGATGGAGTTCGTCAGTGGTGCTTGCTGTCTCTGTTCCTCTTCCTCCTGGTATGGAAACCACGACAGCATACAGGAACAATGGTATACAATACACACCCTGGACACAACTGGATGACCTCGATTTTGCTGATGACCTGGCATCTTCAAATCCAACGTGAAGGCGCTACTGCTGTACAGATGTTAAACTTGGAGGACAACAAAGAAGATGCAACAGAATATCCAGACATTCTTCAACATCTGTCTGAGGTGCATCTACAACATCAAATGACCGGAGAAGATCAGAAACGAATATCTGTGGGAGCAATCGGCACAGGATCCAGTGGTAAAGCAGATTCTGCAGGAGAAGAGGAGCGGTATTTGATATACCCCCAGGAAGCCATCATGCAACACAACACGGCAATCCCTGACCTCGAACCCGCATTGTAACAGGAAGGAGGGCGGCCTCGTGGGAGCTGGAGGTGTGACACTAAGGCTAAATTTAAAAAAAAATGGAAGCCAGCTGGAGTGGAATGACGAGAGCAGCCCAGGATACTGGGCGAAAGCTCGTCAATGGCCTATGCTCCACAGAGAGTGATTGGGTTAGATGAAATGATCTATATATATATATATATATATATATATATATATATATATATATATTAATTTTAATTATATCTCATAAAATAATACAACTGGCTTTCCACAAAATACATATAGTTAGCACCCCAAACACAAAATTAGGATTATACTAACGTATACCCTAATGTTTGTTGAGTGAGATGGTTACCAGTCAGAGTTTAGCTTAAAGCTTTCTCTGTTATGGTATTAAATATTTTACTCTTGATTTGGCCAGAGAATTTTATTTCCAGATACTTTTTAAACGTAACTTTCCGTATTTATTACTGTTATGAGATATTGTTTGTTATCTAGGTATCACTTCTCTGTTTTTAGCCTAAGAAAATATCTATATGCGTGTGTAATTAATACATGCATACATTTACTTTTTTAAAAATAATTAATAGAGTTCTTAACACGCAGGATTGATAATGGTTTTGAAAAAAACTAATTAACCCACGTGTATATTATTTTACTTTTCTTGTGACTCGCGATTGCCTCCCTTTTCCACTTCGTGACGCTATAATATTTCCTCAGTCTAAAGACTGCTGGAATTTCAAATTTCGCGGTCATTTGATGCGTGAGGGGACGATTTAGCGGACACGAAAAATAACTGCGGTAAGAAATTTTTTCTTATATCAAAGTTTAATGGGCATCCACTGATGATTTATAAGTGCCCACCTACATATATTCTTACAGAAAAAAATATGTTAGGCTTCTACATAAACTGGAAACATTCTCCCAACTTGTAGAAAACTTATAATGAAACAATTGTTTGGAAAGAGAGATATATTTTAATTTTAATTATATCTCATATAAAATAATACAACTGGCTTTCCACAAAATACATATAGTTAGCACCCCAAACACAAAATTGGGATTATACTAACGTATACCCTAATGTTTGTTGAGTGAGATGGTTACCAGTCAGAGTTTAGCTTAAAGATTTCTCTGTTATTGTATTAAATATATATATATATATATATATATATATATATATATATATATATATATATATATATATATATATATATATATATATATAGTGGTGGAACACTAGAAGGTAATATCCGTAGTGGTAGAGCACTCAGTCCATGGGACGAGTTAAGTAGGAGTGGTTACACAACAGTTAGTTCACCATACCGAGAACAATTGTTTCACCTTAGCGGATCTTCAGTGAACTAACTGGTGAACTAACTGTTGTGTAACCACTTTTATATTGCAAGCTTACAGAGAAAATCCTAAGGAATACAAATTGTAGAGTGCTTTACGTCTGTTTAAGAAATAGTCAATAGATTATTTGATCAAGCAACTTTCATCAACTGAATAATATATATATATATATACTAGCAGAATGGCCCGGCGTTGCTCGGGATTTGCTCTAGGGTTCCTATATATTTGATATATAATTATCCTTATCGAGCTTCGTGAAATATATACGTTTGTTTAATCGCCAGCCTTGTTTGTTTATATTTTGTTTTTGTGTATGCAAAAATATCTGTACACGAATATCTATATTGAAATAACATATCTATATTGAAATAACATATATATATTGAAATAACATATTAAAGTTTAAGCAAAGAATCGCTGCGTTCAACCTTAACGGGATCTTCTGAAACTAAAAATATCAATCTGTGAACGCAGATGTAAATATTTCGAAAAACGTTGCAACCGAAGGAAAACAGGAAGACGATAATTTGGTTCGTGAAGACGTCCCCTGGCATAAAGATATATATATACACACACACTATATATATACATATACACACACACACACACACACACTGATCGCGTCATAATGACGTAATGCAGACAGGCAGATACAGACAGATATTATAAAGGCGCGACGTCATATCTATGTATCTATCTAAAAAGAGAAAGACTAAGAGAGAGAAAGAGATCGCTAAATCGCCTAATGCGGTCCATAGGGCATTGAAAATTTGAAATTTCCTTTGCTCAGAACACTCAATAGGACCATAAGTATTACATGTGTAAAGTTTGAAACAATCGGTTGGGTGGTTCTCGAGCTTTAGTGATTGTACAGACAGACAGACAAACATTCATTCTCTGTTTTAGTAATATATATATATATATATATATATATATATATATATATATATATATATATATATATTGTTATATTGTTATATTTGGGGAGGGTCATATTGTTATAATATTGCCAGAAATAATAATAAAACACTCATTGTTTGGTTTGGATTGGTTTTCGCTTCTGCATCTTTTATATCTCCATAATTAATTTATCTGGCAATCAATATTTATCATTGATTGACCAACGGTTAAAAATACAGTTATAAATATATATATATATATATATATATATATATATATATATATATATATATATATATGTATATATAAATATATAAATATATATATATAGTTTCTAACTCAATACCTGATATCGTCGGCTCCGTCTCGTTGAGCTAATTTAAATGTCGTGTAAACCAGGCATAGGTTTATGAGACAAGCTACGCTCTGAAGACATGTGCGTTATTTCATATCGCACACAATTAAGCCTTCTGATATACTTAGAAGTGGAAGGACTGCTAATTTTTAACACCTACTGATGAGCAGAAAGTCGGTGTTTCCTTCGCTTAATAATTTGCGAGACAGCTCCTATAACTGTCTAGGTGTTTCAGGCAGTTGCCCAATATAGGTTCGTTCTTCTTTTTCTTGATATATTACTTTAAATTAAGTCTGGCAAACCATATTGTTATAGTTAGTATTTTTTTCACCCTAGTGATCGTGGTCCTTTACAATTCGAACACATGTATGTGTATATTTGTGTTTATCTCTCTTGTTTATTCAATTATATATATATATAGTCTATCAACTTATATATATATATATATATATATATATATATATATATATATATATTATATGTATGCATGATGGGCTACTGCAGTTTCCTTCTACCAAACCTCATTTACAAAACATTGGTCAAGCCGAGATTATATTCGAAATCTCTTGCCCGAGGTAGGGATCAGTGGAGGTCAGGTAGGGATCAGTGGGACATGAACCTTGAACCACATATCCGTGACTTCAGTGTTTTATAGTAGAGATCTCAAATGCTGAATCTTTTCATTTCCTGACATCGATATTTATTTTGTATTTCCATCTACTTACTTGCTAAGATATTTCCATTTTCTTTCCGGAATAATAGATTTTCCATCAAAGAAAGTTTGTGAAGTAAATAACAAAAACAATTCATTCGTTCATCAATACTTAAAATTCATCGACAATTTATTGCTTACCTGCATTTATATACATACAGAAGTGAAGAAATGAAAACATCATATTTTTACGCACGGTAATGTATACAAAGCCCACGATTTCTGTGCATGGGAATAACATAGATCTGACTTGTGACATACTATATACTATTTCTCTTGGCAATCGAATATGATGCTATATGACTAGAAATATTTTGATATGTTTGGAAAATAATATTTGTTGGTTTATTGACGTACAGCAAACGTGCTTGAGTTGTATCAATAATCGGTACGTAAAATGGGAAATAGACTTGAAAAAGCTTTTGGTTCTGAAAATGTATATATTAAATTCATAGACAGATAGATTATTTCGATGGATAGATATAATGATAGCACAGACACACACAGACACAGAGACACAAAGACACAGACATGCATATATATATATATATATCTGGGACTAGACTCCTTCCTCTCGTTTGACCTGTGCGAAATTCTTTCCTTGCTCACATTTCGATTAGGTTTGATGGTCTTTATTCTCTCTCGTCCACGATTTCACAGAATTATATTCATAGATTTCTGGGACTTGCCTCCTTCTTCCTCACTTTTCGTTGCATTACCATCTTTGATTGTTTACAGTCTCGCTCGATCCCCTTATTTGCGTGTCCCAACGACTTTCTTTAGCCGTTGCTCGCACCAACCGGAGGTATATGGTCTTTAAAGCGATGAAATACCAATGAAGGTTGGAAGATCACTGATGAAGGACTAAATTTATTCATATATATATAATTTCTATAGTTTTCATTTATATATATATATATATATATATAGTGAAAAATGGAACGGGAACAAAACAGAGAGGCAGTACGAACAAAGGTTTATTAGTTTCACGCTCTTGAGAGTGGGGTGGGGTGAGGAACGACGTTTCGGGCATAAGCCCTTCTTCAGGCGAAAAGTGTGTGGGAAGAGAGTTCCGAGGGTGTGTATGGGAGTGGGGGAGAGACATTTAGAAAAAAGGGTGGAGGGGGGTGGTAAGGAAAAGGAGGAAAAACGGTGGAAGGGGTACAAATAGGATTCCGGAGGCTGAGTGTGTATATATGTGGGGGTACGCACGTGTGTGTGGTGTTTATACGTATTGTGGAGTAGGTGGTGTGGTTGGAAAAAAAATTTGTGAGTGTATGTCCGTGGGTAAGTTCCTAAGGTTGTTCCGTAGAGGGAGTGGTGAGTGGCCGGATATTTTCCTTGTGATTGAGTTGATGGTGGGAACGATGGCCGATGTGTGTAATCCCTCGTTGTGTTGGTCGGAAGAGGAGAGATGTGGGGTGCGCGCGCAACAGGAAGTGGTCAGAGGGTCAAGGCAGGAGGAGGGTAGATGAGAATGATAGGTGGAGAGGGCTGTGTGTCTGTGTGTGCGGAGAAGTGGTCAGAGGGTCAAGGCATAGCAGCAGTAGAGGAGAATGGCAGATGGAGAAAGTCAGTGTGTCAGTGTGTGCGGTGGACAGGAGAGAGGATGGGTAGGTGTGAAAGGTTGAGTGGGGAGGGGGTCGTGCGGGGGAGGGGGGCGTATTAGTAGGAGTGTTAGTGGGATGAGTGTGTGTGAAGAGGTGTGGGTGGAGCGGGGAGAGGGAGAGAAAGGTGTGGGGGACGGTGGGGTGAGTGTAGTGTACTGGTGTGTGTGTGCGTGTTTGGATGAGTGTATGTGTGTGGTGAAGGGAGTGTTAGTGGGTGTTAGTATACTGGTGGTGGGGAAAGGGTTGAATGCGGGTGTGTTAGTGCGGGTCAATGGTGGTAGGGTGTGTAGAGTGCGTGGTGTAAGTGGGTGTGGGTGGGTGTGTGTGTTCGTGTGCGTGGGGTCGGGGGGATGTTAGTGGTATTAGTTGTGGGGTAGTGGGAGTGGATGTGTGGGTGAGGGTTAGTGGTGGTAGTAGGGTGTGTGGATGGTGTGAGTGCGTGTATATATGTACCGGTGGGTGTGTGCGTGATAGGGGTAGGGGTAGGGAGGGGGGATATGTGAGTAGTGTTAGTTGGGGGAGGGTGGTCAGGGGTGGGGTGGGCGTCTTAGTATTGTTAGTTGTGGGGTGGGTGATAAAAAGGAGGAGTGTTATAGTGGTGTTAGTGGGGGATATGTGTGTGTAGGAGGGGGGGACAGGGCGGTCGAAGGCTAAAGGAATAGGGGTGGGGAGTTCAGGCCGGGGGAGTGTGGGTCTGTAGGGTGAAGATGGTGCGTTGTTCGACCCTGAGGAGGGTGGTGGGTGTTACGTGGCATTGGAGTAGGCCACAGACCGTGAGGTGGTGCGCGGAATGTCCAGGGGAGCCAAAAAGTCGGGCGATGAGGGAACTCCCGCCGAGACGAATATCCCGGAGGTGTTCGGTGAAACGGTCCGCCAGGCGACGTCCAGTCTGTTCGACGTAGGTTGCGCTACACTCCGTGCAGCGAAGTCCATAGACTAGGTCAGAGGAGGTGCAGCGGAAGGCATGCCGGACAGAGAGAGAGTGGACTTTGGGACCCTGGAAGGTGGTGGTGTTGGTGATGTGGGGACAAGTGTTGCAACGAGGCCTGGAACAGGGAAGGGAACCGTTCTTGCTTTCTTCTTATTCTTATTTTTAAGCATCTAGCAACTACCCAGCCAACCCTCTTCTTCATATATTTTATCATGGTTCGCTGTGCCCCATCTTCTCTCTCCTTCTACCTACCTATTTTGTTGCTATCTACTCTTCCCCCTCTTTCTTTCTCTCTCTTTCTCCCTCTCACTATCACTCACTCTCTCTCTGTTAGCCACCTCATCGTTTCTCTCGTCTGACCCTCTAGCAGTTCTTTTCTCACTCACACTCGCTGGGATCAGACGTGTCTTTTCGCTCGTCCACACAATCCAGAACTTATGTTCAGTAATCGTCTGGACTTGAATTTTTTCTCTTTGAGTTGATCGACCACTCTTCGATTGGTTTTCTCTCGTTTATTTCTGCTTTTCTTTGCTGTTTTTCTCTTTTCTCTTTTTTCTCTTTTTCTTTCTGTTATCCTATATTATCTTTCCCTCCCTCCTTCGTTTTCCCAATAACTTACCTAGTTATTGAACGCACTGGGGGTAGATATCTTGTCTTTAATGCGTAGAAGTAGAAATATCCGAGACCCCCAGCAGACAACTGATGAGGACCCCGCCCCCGTTTTTGCTTTCTTCTTTTTCTTATTTTTAAGCATATATATAGATATAAAATATAGAAAGGGCTTCTACAGGACTAGAACTGTTACATTCAAAGGAAATCATCAGGAAAGGGCTTTCCTGATGATTTCCTTAGAATGAAGCAGTTCTAGTTCTGTAGAAGCCATTTCTATATTAAATATTTATACTCTGCTATGTTTTAAGTACCTTATTTTCTGTGGTTACCCCCGATTGAACCCGAAATAAACACACACACATGCACACACACACACGCACACACACACGCACACACACACACACACACACACACACACACACACACACACACACACACACACACACACACACACACATACACACACACACACACACACACATATACACACACACACACATATATATATATATATATATATATATATATATATATATATATATATATATATATATATATATATATATATATATAAAGTTATGAAACGAAAGGAGCTGTGTGGTTACTAAAAACAAGGTTTAGGATGGGGGTTAGGACAGAACAGGAGGAGAAAGGAAGAAAGGAGTTTCAATTACAGGACATCGGTGTAGTTCGGATGCGCCCGAGGCCTTTTATTAATCAATAGGCCAGCTGGAAAAGAAGAGAGAAAGAGAGAAGAAAAGGGGAGAAAAAAGGAGAGAGAAAAGGAAAGAGAGGGAAAGAAGGAAGAACAGGGGGGAAAAGATGAGGAGAGAGGAAGAAAGGGGGAAGAGAAAGGGGGAAAACTAGGAAAGGAATAGGAGAAAAAAAAAGTGTACAGGTCCCATCGTGGGAAGACACAGGTGAAAGAAACATGCAAAAGAGTAACCGTGGAAAAATAGGGAAAGTAGGTTGTGGCCAACCTGGGAGACTTTAGCCTGGTGGTCAGCTACGGCTCAGAGCTGGTATAATCGTGCTACCTCTCACATAGACAGGAGAAGGCGAAAGAGAGACACCGGCAACCAAAAGGAGGAGGAGAAGAGAAAGGGAGATAATCTAGAAAGTTTTTTTTTACGACGGTTGTAAAAACGTGCCGCAAAGATTGCGGACAGAGGCCACCACGGCACGTGTAAACATGTCAACAATCAAAACCGAACGGATGGATAGAGAGAGAGAGAGGGAGAGAGAAAAAAACGCGAGTGAAGAGGAGAAGGGAAGAGAGAAGGGAGGGTCGATGCGAAAGTGTGGAGGGAACATAGATCGACTAAAGCAGGTAGGGTCACAGCGGTAAATACAAAAAGTTATGAAACGAAAGGAGCTGTGTGGTTACTAAAAAGAAGGTTTAGGATGATGGTTATGACGGAACAGGAGGAGAAAGGAAGAAAGGAGTTTCTATCGTCAGCTGTAAATGTTTCCCGAACCGATGTTTCGGCGCTGAATTACAGCTTGAGCTCTGCCGTCGGGGTTTTAATATTTTCCTATATATATATATATATATATATAGATGAGATTCTACAGGACTAGAACTGTTTCATTCATTAGAAATCATCAGGAATCTGATTCCTGATGATTTCTAATGAATGAAACAGTTCTAGTCCTGTAGAATCTCATCTATATTAAAACTGTTATACTCTGCTATGTATTGAGTACCTTACTTACTGTGGTTACCTCCGATTCAACCCGGAATAACGTATATATATATATATATATATATATATATAAGTGATAAATTCCCAAGGCCAGTATAATGCGGATAGAAAAATATATACATAAATATGTTATTGGTATGACAAATAATGTTTTTTGCCCTGTATTTCATCATATTTTATATTTCATCATATTTTAAGGTAAATAACCCAAAACGATGCATCTTCCTGTAGTGTTCATTGTGCATGAATGGAGTAATCATAAACGCCACACTCCTCCATGTGGCTTGTTTTATTGTTCATTAGTGGTTTTTGTGTGTTTATAATTAAGGCTTTTTTAATTTTTAAATACCCCTACATTCTTCTCCGTCGCCTCAATGTTGATCTCAGTGTCTCGATTGCATTATTTATACATTATACTGGCCTTGTGCCTATACTAGAAATCATTATATATACATTATAAGGGTGGTGGATTGGCAGTATCGGTAGTGGTTCGGAAGCCATGCTTTGCAGCCTAGAGTTACGGCCCTTTATGATCTGAGTTCAAATCCCGCCGAGGTTAACTTTGCCTTTCATCTTTACGGGGTCGATAAAATAAAGCACCCCTACCCCCAAATTTCTGGCCTTGTGCCTATACTAGAAATGATTATTTATACATTATGATCATTATGATAATTGTTTCTACTTTAGGCACAAGGCCAGCAATTACCCCGTGCATTACTGGTACTTTATTTTATCGACCCCGTAAGGATGAAAAGCAAATTCAACCTCGGCGGGATTTGAACTCAGATCGTAAAGGGACGTGTCCGACCCTCTACCGATACTGCCAATCCACAATGTTTCGTACTTATGTATAGATACTCTATTACAGTATAACGCTTTCCAGCTGATAGGCTGATGCCATGCTGGGGCACAGTTTATTTTTCCAACATATCACTGTCGATTTAAATATATTGATTTTCTTTATAGTTAAATATTGGTATTTTGCCCATTAATTGTTTTTTAGATTCATATTCCAACACATTCAATATTTCCACCGCATATATATAAATCAGCCTATCCCTGGATACATTCACTATATTTCAAGTTAATGTTCTAATTAATGCTTAGATATATAAAGTTTATTTCCATTAGTAGGAATATTTAACTTTAAAGCTTAACTCTTAAATGGCAGTTAATTAATTTAATCACTGATTAATGCATGGAAAACTATTTATGCTAAATTTAACTCATCAAGCATCATTGCTTTTTGCATTTCTTCTTTCGCTTTTCTCTCAACTCTATTCGACTTCGCTTTATATATATATATATATATATATATATATATATATATATATATATATATATATATATATATATATATATATATATATAGGAACAAGTATGACCCCGACGGCAGAGCTCAAGCCGACGGATAATTCTGAACTCTGCCGTCGGAGTCATACTTGTTCCTATTAGCCACTCTACTACCCTAAGTATTGAGTACTTTAATACGTTATGCTCCATCTGGTTCCTTACCACATTTCCTTCGTTATATATATATATATATCACCAAAACAAAATATATCAGTCACATCACATTTTTAAGTCGCTGTCTCCACAACTACCTCATTCCCGGAAGTTTCTGCCTCAAGTTCCACCTCACCTCTTACTCCGCTACCACCACTGAGCCCATCATTACGCGCTCCTTTCGCGGGTGACTACCCGATCTACTCTCGCCCAAATCCGTCTCTCGACTGAGATCTCCCCAAGGCCTACCGCCATCTCTCCTCCACTTGCCACCCCTCCTCGCCCAATCCCTTATCCAATTCAACCATTACCTCATCGCCTCCTCTTCAATTTCCTCACTTCCATAAAAAAACAACAAACTTCACTCACTCCGCTCTCAGCATGCCGTCGCCACCCATATTCATTTCATCTCCAGCCGTAACCATACAATTCCATCACCTACCACCCCCTTTCCTCTCCCCACCACTGAATCTGTACACGTTATGCGTAGCCACCTTAGCCCCTCCGCCTCCGCCACTTTCACTCCCTCACGTCCCTCCACTGTTGTCACCATACCCCAGGACCTACCGCTCTCCGAAGCTGGGCGCTCCATCCTCACCCGGGGTTTGCGTTTTAAAACTAACCACATCAATCTGCCACTTTTCCCTACATGTCTCTGTCCGGGGTGTCCTTTTACATCACTGATCACAGGCCTCACACACCAGGACTGAATAGAGTTTTATTTACCGCCTTGCGTCCTGTTTCCCTCATGGACTTAGCTCCCCTCACCAATTTCTTCAATATTTCACATATACGTTCATGCTTACTTCTCTACCTTTTGTCCCCCTTTTTACCCCGTCCGTTATCACAGCCGCGCTTGTACATTCACCTCTAGATTCCTATGGCTCGCTTCTCAGAAACATATACTCTTACAGCTGATACACAATACGCACATAAACTCTACTTTTCCCTTCACAGCTCTGTATACACACACACACACACTCCCTTATATTAACATACTTTCGCTCACAGCTTCGTACTTACAAGCACACACCCTTTTGCTTACATATACGCACACATATCCTCTTAGCTTCGTACGGACGTATAATAACACACACACACAAATACACACATACACACACAAACACAGACACACAAACTCGCACACTCGCACACACACTCACAAACACACACACTCGCACACGTATAGCTTAATATACAAAAGTTTTTTATTCCATTTCAAGTAGCCGCGCTCCATCATCCACTTTTGTAAAATAAGTATATCACAGTTTTCCAAGAGATGTCAACATGAATGGACCTGTAATTTTTCTCTAAAAAAATTATTCTCCGATTCCGCCCTGCCGGCCCCCTCTATCTTTCTAATTTCTCGTTCTTTCTTCTGATGAAAGACTAGTGTCCGAAACGTTAAGATCCTCTTCCTGCTATTTCAAGAGTTAACTTAATATATTCCTTCCATATACTGTACCGATTGTGTTTATATTTCTGTTTACCTTTTACATACATATATATGTATATGCAGATATATAGAGAGAGACGTAGATAGAAGGATTGAGAACGAAGGAGAGAGAGAGAGTAATGTGCGTGTATATGTGCGTGTGAAGGCGCATTGTTTAGTAGTTAGCATATCCAGCCGACGATCGTGAAGTCATGAGTTCGATGACTGGCGCTTTGTATCCTTGAACAAATCATTTGCAGCATTAATGCGAAAGACCATTCATATCACATCAAGTTAAATTTACAAGTGTGACTGTTTACTCCACCGTATCAACTGGTATACACATCGTCGGAACCAAGGGTTGGTCAAAATACGCAAATACACAATCATACATACATACACATGCACACACACAAACGCACACACAGAGAAACCCTCGCACATATATGGCGTAGAGTTTAGTGTTAGAGATACAGTGTAAGTTTAGTCCAAGATATTGTTTATGGTTGGAGGGTAAGTTTATGGTGAAGAATTAGGAATATGATTTCGAACTATGTTTTACAATTAAGGTTTTGATTTTATAGTTAGCCTCTTTTAATGTCAGAACTTCGGTTTAGGAATTGTTGTATTGATAGAATTGTAATCTGCAATGTTTAAAGCATTGAATAGATTTTGCAATCAATAGGAACCATACGATTATAGTATTCACCATTATGACACGGTTGCATATATGATTTGTATTAGTGTCACACATATTCAATTAAATATTGAAACAAATTTGACAGTTATTTTATTTATCCATCGACGGTGAAATGAAATAAACTACAATGTGATTTGAATTCCGGACGGAAAGATTGTTATTTAAATATCTGCTAGTATTTTATTCAACCTTCTACCGATTTCGTCAAGCGGCACTATCATAATAATATCTAGCAATTGAAGGAGGTCACAATTTTTGTGGAGGGTATATATACATTCCATTTACCAACCACTGTATTTGAATATATTTTATCGAAAACAGTAAGATTAAATGAAATATTTTCGTCGCGGGATTTGATTTCAAAAACAATGTAACATAATACGCATTTCCTCACTGTATTATTCTAAGTCTGGCTTAACAAATATCTGATGTTTTCAAGCATGTCACGCCATTATTGAAGGATGTTCACTGTTGTGTGCTGCCTTATTGTTGTCGCTGTTGTTGTTACCTATGAAAAGTACTGACTTCGTAGAACAGAGCTATGATCAAAGACTTCCAGTCAGTGAGAATCCACCCTGTTTACATGTAGAGCGCACTCCAGGCTACACCAGTCAATGTGCATAGTACAATTTAAGGAAGATTGCTTTGTAATATATTTCCGGATGAGTAATGATATAAATTTATTACGAATTGATTAATGATGCAGCTTAAATGATTAAGCAAGATATGTCATCACATGCAGGATTTGGAAATTAATTATAACATAATTGGTTTTCACGTCAAGTTATTTACTTATAAAATTTATTCAATCTGCATTATTAGAGTTCCTCGTTGAATATAGCAGATATGCACAGCCATCCACTAGATTTTATGTATTTACTAGGAATTAAATATTGATATCTAATCTGGAACAAACATAAATATAACAAAAGAGGGAGCTTCATTGGGTCCACTGTGAGAGATAACATCCAAATTCTTCTGACTTAAAAATAGAAAACAACCTATTTAATGTTGTTCGAACAACACCCTGTCTAATTATTTGAGACACCGGCGCTTTGAATACCTTTTATCAATGACTATTTTGTTTTTGAGCCAGGCACTTTATTTCACGTTATACCTGTCCAGTCAACTAGAAAATAGGAGTACCCCTGTGGTGAGTTGGCACAATTATGTGTTCTCTTTACTTATTTAGCCATTTTCTCTCACATTTCTTTTTTACTCTTTATAATTAATACAGCAAAATATGAGATTCTACCCTAAACATATATAGCATTCATTCACATTGCTAATGGGTAAACGTTACTTGACAAATTATATTAACATAAAAGTCAATGTCTGATTACTGCGACATATATAATGTCTCCTATTCGAACCTTTGGGAATTACAGAATTTTATCTCATTACACACGAGTGATAATGTCATGTGATATCATATATTATTCCATGTGATGCTGTATAGTTCCATTGTTCTTTTTTTCTAATTGTACTCTTAATCAATGTCACTGGTCATTAATGTTTCGACATTCTGAATACATCGTTACACTTCCATTAACAATATTTAATTTTCATTATTAAAATATTGATTATGATTAACACATCTGTGTGATTGAATGGTAATTAGATTAGATGGTATAATTAAGTTTCTGCTTGTCAATTACTATAAAACAGATATTTGGCAAAATTAAAATATCATTCGGCTGCTCTATGTATACAAATGAAAGCATATGGTATAATGATATCAAATACGGTTCATATATTGTATCTATGGTTTATTTTTATCATATAAAAATTGGGGAATGAGAAAACAGAATATTATTTAGCAGTTACCTGAGTTCAAATATCTATAATAGGGTTATAAGACACTTCCCTGCAAATAAGTGAGGCGCTATCAAATATTTAACCAAACAAAGGTAATTTTGATTCAGAAGTTGTTCAAAGTCGGTCTAAATAATTTACAATGGTAAATTCCGGGCTAAATATCTTAACAACTAATGGTTGTATATTCTTTGTTGACACCCCATTGGCTTAGTCAATATAAACTGTACAGAACTGGTATTGACGTGGAATCATTCAGCTATAACGCCATTGTACTTCAAACATATTTAAATCTTTCATATTTATATGAATGTTGAATTATGGGGCGTAACTAATTTATTTACGTTATGAGTTCAAATCCCGCCGAAAATAAAGTTGTCTTTCATCTTTCCTGGGTTGATAAACTAAAGTATACCAGTAAAATACTGGGGTCAGTACAAACAACGTACCCTTTCTTAAAAGAAGTGCTGGCCTTATACCTTAGTTTGAAGCCATTATTACTTAATTTACCGAACTAACTCATATCAATTTGATGGTCGGTATTATAAAGCTTTGTTTCTGATTCATAAAAAATTGTTATGTAATTAGTTGGTTTTATTTTAATATCTTTCTATGAATATCACATGCTGTATCTTACCATGATACAGTAGAATGTATCATCGATTAGCATAATGCGATACGCTACACAACATAGCTTATTCTACCGTGACGTTCGAGAAATTGAAGGTATGAAGATTAAAGGAGCAGTTATGAGACTATGGGTTATACAATATATTTGCTGTTGTATCGTCATGGTTCCATGGTTGTTGCACAAACTAATACGAAACAATGGTAGAAAGTTTAAGATATAACCGAGTACAACACCAGCAAGAATATTGTTTACTAACATATCTTCAAATATATAGGAAACAGAAACTGTTGTTTTCTAATTCTATAACAGAGATAATTCAATACCTTTTAGACAATAATTCCCAAAGTATTTATTTTATATTCTGAAATACTATAGGCAATATGATGAGCATTGTGATGATGTGAAGAATAAATAACATGTTTCAAGAAAAAAAAACAACACCAACAAAAGATACTCCCGTATGAATGCAATCAAATTTACATCGCTGCCAGTAACCAATAGAAAGATTTATCTTATCTTTCTTTTGCTCGAGGAAGGAAGACACCTGGCTGATTTTGACAAACACACATTCAAATATATTTGTAATAGCATAAATTTGAACGTTAGTAATTGAATACGCTATAATTGTATCTGCCTTTTCTTAAACAATAGACTACTATTGATGCTACTCGAATAATAAATGGTAAGAATAACTACACACGCAAGCTGATATTTAGTGCATACACTAATGTATTATGAAATAAATATGTAATAAATTTTGGTTCAGTAACAGGGGAAAATCATGGTATAATGTACGGAGAGTGACAAACTTCACACCACAAAACTGTTGGCATAGACCGTGAAAAATACGAATGCAGCGAAATAATTAATCGCAAAAGTTTTAGTTAATTGGCCCGATGCAAAATGTTTGAATGTCATATGAGACACAGCTAGAGAAACGCAGACGACAAAAACAAGCAGGGAAAATTGATATCAGTGCATAGGTTAAATATTAGCGGTTTTCTGTTGATATCACTTAAACATGAATACGTCCCCATATCACATATATGCACCAATCAATCAATATATATGTAACTACATAATCTATATATACATTATATATATGTATCTATATAAATAAATAAATAGAAAAATAAATATATATATATATGAATATATGAATATATATATATATGGATGTATCTCTCTCTCTCTCTCTCTCTCTCTCTCTCTCTCTCTCTCTCTCTCTCTCTCTCTCTCTCTATCTCTCTCTCTCTCTCTCTCTCTCTCTCTCTCTCTCTCTCTCTCTCTCTCTATATATATATATATATATATATATATATATATATATATATATCGTTTCTGAATTTGTTTAGCAAGATTCTTTATCTGAAAACGTGTGTTGAAACCGATATTGTTATACTTTGGGAGAGTCATGTTGGCAAATAGAAAGAACTAGGGATAAGGTTAACAGAATAAACTCATGGTATGATAGCAATAAATACCAGAGTGTAATGTTCATCAATACAACCCCTAGAGGTGAATTAGCTTACGCATTTAGAAGGGCCCTAGATAAATTAAACTAAATATTAAGATAGTAGAAAGACCAGCTACTCCATAAAAACACTTATTAGTAATACATACCCTTTTCAAAGACCTCCCTGTATAGATAAGAAATGCATAATCTGTAAACTAAGACCCCATATTAACGGTAAAACTAGAAACATAGTATATGGCACAAGATGTACTGAAGGACAATGTAAAAATAAGAATATAGTGTACATAGGTGTGACAGCTCGCAGTATAGGAGAACGATTAAATAAACACTGGCGAGAGCTTCAAGATAGAAAAGATTCATCAGTACTCCACCAACATGCAAAAATAGAACACAAGGGCAAATTAGAGAACATAGAAATAAAAATAAAATCTACACACAGAAAAGACGCAATGTTTAGACAAATCACAGAGGCAATAAACATAAATGAACACCAACCAAAATTAAATAGAAAACATGAATGGAATAACAACATCACAACTTACAATTAAGGACAAAATGAAAACACACACACATAGAACAAACAACCAACCATTAACATGTAAATAAACAAATAAACAAACAAATAAAACCACACACAGACACCCGGATGTAACATGCGCAAATTAAGCACACAACACACAAAAAAAAACAAGATAACGTAGGACAAAACAAAGGAGAGGCACAAAACAAAGAGAAGAATGCCCAGTCACTGAAGAAGTCACATAATGTGTGACGAAAGAACTTTGACAATATATGAACAACTGTCCGGTTGTGGAACCAACCAACCAACCGGAAATTTATAAATTCTTAAATTTATAATTTAATTTATAATAAATTGGAGTAAAAGCAGTGGTGCGTGTGTTTCTTATTGGCAACATCACCCTCCCAAAGTATAACAATATATATATATATGGATGTATCTATCTATCTCTCTCTCTATATATATTATATATATATATATATATATATATATATATATATATATATATATATATATATATATATATATATATATATATATATATATATATATATATATATATATATATATATATATATATATATATATATACATATATATATATATATGTGATGAAACACAGATACCAACACATCTGTATATATATTGCAAAAGAAAAATTTAGCCAGATTGAAGTATACTAATTATTATACTACAGTTTGTCCATATCGATTTAAAATAATTGTAAAAGAATTCATTACCTTATTAATTTTAACTGCTCCTAGTTTGAGCTGCAAGCCGCCTCATATATACGACTGTTATTTCTAGCAGTACGGTTATGAGACTAGTTAGATACTGTAAAACCATGTGCGTCACGCAGTCTTTTAAATTATTTAGAAGTGAAGCATATCAATTTGTCTTTGGATGTTTACTGAGGAGAGCAGGACATGATATTCCTACACTTATTTAACTCGAAACATATTTGGATCTTAAAGTCTAAACTTATCTACGGAACAGGTTTGATTTTGAAATTTAAATGTGTCTAAACATCACGGCCTCTTGGCAATACAGTTCGTCTTCGTTGATTTATTATTTTAAATCGATATGGACAAACTGTAGTATAATAATTAGTATACTTCAATCTGGCTAAATTTTTCTTTTGCAATATATATACAGATGTGTTGGTATCTGTGTTTCATCACATACATATTAATTTATACACTGCTCAGGGGGTATTTTCCTCCTTCGAGCTGATTCCATTGTAAAAGAATTCATTACCTTATATATATATATATATATATATTAATTCAAATATTAACAAAATAGATATTCTTGTGATCAATTAAATTTTATTATACATATTTCAGAGGTACTTGAATCAAGTTCAACAGTGCGTCCTCATCTTAACCATCTAACATATCAGGGTATGTCATGTATCATTTTATTTTATCTGATGAGGACGTACTGTTGAACTTGATTCAAGTACCTCTGAAATATGTATAATATAATTTAATTGATCACAAGAATATCTATTTTGTTAATATTTGAATTAATATTAATAACGCTGGAAATTTTTCTTGTAGAGTGCTTCCAATCTACTGTAAAACTCATTCTTTGATGTACTCATTGAATCTTGCTTGACTCCTTAATATATATATATGTATGTATGTGCTTGTAAATATATGTATATGTGTGTATTGACCCATAACATAGTAGGTGAATAGATAGGGATCAATCGGATATAATGTTGATTTACCCTAATAGTAATATCGATTTACCTACAAGGCGTTGCCCTAGCTCGTGCTATTTTCTAGGAATGATATATTTACAATAATAGAAAACCTGTAATCTGAAACATGAACACGCCTATAAAACACAGAAATCTGAAGTGAGCTATAACATCTACAGAATAACAACAAAAATAGAACAAAACATATACGTAGACCATATGTAAGTTATATTTATCTATCAATTGTAATTGAAGTTATATATTTCGTGTAAAACATGTAGACAGGGGGTGGCATCGGTGCGTGTGCAATAGTGTGCGTCTATGCACGTGCGTGTGTGTGTGCGTGAGAGAGAGAGAGAGAGAGAGAGAGAGAGAGAAAGTGGGGAAAGAACGAGAATACTTTAATCTCAATTTGTAAAGAAATATGTAAATAGTTGTCAATGGTGACTGTGTGTGTATGTATGTGTGTGTGCTTGTGTGGGTTTTTATTTGTGTTTATTTGTATGACAAGGAAAGAGGCAGATTTAGTTTTACGACAAACAATTCTTGCCTATAAATTATAAAGGAGTACCATATTGCATTCTAGTAGTTTGTGTGATTTCTTAAATTTGTTGGGATTATTGTGCGTAAATTATAAATATATCATTTTAAATGTTCTATTGGTCTTCAATACTTGGGGTTTGTTTCCTGTGACAACATAGATATTTCACAGGATCAGCTAGTGCAAAATAAAGCATAGAAACAGTGTATGTAGATCTAAATTTGTAACATTCGCCACATTGCACTACTTTCATAATCGATTTCACGAGGGGAAGGAGTCGTTATTTAGTAAATCTAAACGCTATAAATAGCAGACAATGTTTTCATAAACCCCGAGCCAATTTCTTAGTTCCATGGCATATAAGAAAGAAAAAAAATGTGTTAGTTGTGACAAGTTACCTTTCCGTCATGAACTGTCTTGAATTTTTCTATCTAGGAAAAACAGCAATAGCTACAAGTTTGTCGCAACACAAATTTAATATTATACACAGTGTTTAAGAGCTAGTAAATTCAGTAATGCATCATTTGTGTTATGTAGAATCATGTTCTATAGTTTAATGTATCTATGCCAAAATTGTTGTTCATTATATTCTAGGGTTTTTAAAAGAAACAGATTGCTTTGTAAAATTCGAAACATTACATCTGCATATGTATGTATGTATGTATGTATGTATGTATGTATGTATGTATGTATGTATGTATGTATGTATGTATGTATGTATGTATGTATGTTTAGTTAGTTGGTCACAGGGTTATTTACTTTGGTAAACACCACTGCAGGCCAACCACTAATTTAATTCGATATAGATATAATAAGATTATAACAAACTCGCTCGAGAGTGAACTGTCCGAGAGCGGGTCGCCAAGAAAAGCCAAGATGTCACTTTTCTCCCTCCTTTATAATTCCTAGACCGGAAGTTCAAGGAATCCTTTAGAATTCAATGGGAAGTAACTCCAGCTACTTCCCTTTGTCTAGAGATCGCTACATATGTATGTTCTGGTTTTATAATTTCACAAATGTTTGCTAATAGAGAGAGAGTCGGTTTCTAACATAGATACAAGACTCTCTCAATGGAATTTACACATCAACTAGGTAGATATATATGCATGTCTGCATGCATGTGTGTGCAAGTATGGATGTTATTGTATATGTGGATGTGTATGTTTTGAGTTATATGTGTGCATGTGTATATGTTTGGTATCTGTACATGTGTACATGGAGTTATTAGATGCAGAATTTTTGGAATGTTTTACATAATTTTACTGTTCCATTAAAGGATTGTACTTGTCATTTCCTAACTAGTCGTGTTCTTTCTGTTTCTGTGAAGCCCAGCTTCTCAAAATGTGTACTGACGCAGTTACTAACATATCCCAGTTCCTCAATAATCACCGGTATAAATCTGAAGGTATAATCAGTGTGGGAGTATCTGCAGTTTCTCATTAGTTCTGCTTAGATATTCTCCTTTTCGCTAATCTTTAATATTATATTGGCATCTGCTGGGCAACTAACTTCTATTACTGCGCATGCATTCTTTTCTATGTCCCATCTCATTATATCTGGTCTGTTATGCCTGCATTTTATTGGGGTTGTGACTGAAACATTCGTCCAGTACTCTTTCATGATATGTATATGGATGTCTTCCACATTGCTGTAGCTAGCTTTTCTATGGATTGCACTGTAGAGTGTTTTGGTGACTACATCATGCCTCATAGGTAGATAGTACTGTGATGACATCTTTGGACAGCTGCTTATGACATGGGTAACATCTTCGATTTTAATTCTGCAGAGTCTGCACTTATTGTCACATCTAGGTCTTTTGCCTGCATCCCAATCTCTTTTGTGAATCAGGTATTTTGTGTTGATTTCCTGTTCCTGGATTGCAAAATCATTGCCAATATAGCGGTTGTTGGTCTAATATAGCCTACGTTGCTTATCTATATTACTCTCACTCTGGAGCTTCTTGGCAACATATCCATGCATGACCTTTTGCTGATAAGCATGCTGTTTTTTTATCCATGGATTCGCAGCGTCATTGCTGGGCAATTTCCCTGGGTGCGAGTTTTTCATTATCATGTAGACAGTATCTTTCGATGAGTTCCTTCCCAACTCTCATAATATTATCTGTCTCATGCAGACAGACTTGCTCAATAGATGGATCCTACGCTTAGAGGTTCGTAAATATTGTCGGGGGGATATGATGCGACATTAAAATGCTGTCTGGACCGATTTTAAGCCTGTGCCGCTCCGCTTACGTTTCAAGACGCGGTCTATGTCACTGTTGATGTTGAAGTTTCCGGTGTTGTTACAAGGTTTCGAGTTTTAATCATCAATTGCTCGGATTTCGTGTATCGTCCACTCGAGTATTCCAAACGTTGGTGTTAGGACAGGTACAGCAAGCACATTGTGAGCCACTGTTTTACTGTGCACAGAGAATTTTGATGACCATATATGACCGTAATCGGGTGTAATATTCCCTGGTTACGCGTTCCTTATTACAAATACCATTATAGGATATAGTCTCATCTATCCCCAGGTATCTGTAGCAGTCCTCGTCAGATATCGGTGAAACAGTTCGGTCATTGATACACATGTTGCTAGAATGGGTTGTAGTTTTTCTTCGCTTAACAATCATAGATGAACATTTATCTTGTCCAAACTTCATTCCTATATACGTTGATAAACACATCAATATTTTTTTTCCATCCAATTTATGTTCTTGGTATAGAGTTTCAAGTCATCCCCAATGAAATTATGGGTTAAATTCGTATTTCTGTCCCCCTGTGAGCCAATGATGAATGCCTCACATTTCTTGAGCAAAAAGGACAAGCAGTTTAATGACGGGATAAATAGCCGCCCAGAGAGTCTATTTCCTTGAAATATACCCCTGTGATATTCTATTTTATCAATGGAAATAGAATACTCCTTCTCTGTTTTTAACTTTAGGATAGTAGCCTAAGAAGAAGACAGCTTCTCTATGGCACTGATAATAATGTCTGGGACTTTAGCAAGTCGGAGGGTCTCTAGTAGCCAAGAGTGGGGAACAGAATCAAATGCTTTCCTGTAGTTCAGCCAGACTGTAGACATATTTCTCATAAGCTGTCGCACCTCTGACATCGCAGTTTTGTTAATTAGGAGTTGTTCAGCACCCCCTCCCAAACACCTTTCTTTCCAACTGCTTGTTAATCTGTATGATGACATTACTGTTGCAGTGATCTTGGAAAAATAGGTTCAGGCAGGCTGTATACATCAGGTTCTGGCATGCAATGGGTAGGTAGTTTTTCGCCAAGTCGGTGTCTTTGTTCTTGGGGAGACTAGTATTGTTTGTGCTAATTCAACCATTCTGGTATAAGTGTATCTCCCTTGAGAATTTGTTGGTACAGGTCGATAAGATACATTCGATAGAATATCAGTTTTTTTTACCAGTAGTCGACAATCATGTCTCTTCATGGTGTTTTCTTATCTTGGAGTTTTCCTATCACAGGCTCAAAGGTATTCTCATTTATTTCGTATGGTTTTGTTGTATTGTAGGAGCAATGGCTCTTTTGGATTTATTTTAACCACACTGCATCTTGGTTGGAATTCTTTTTTTCACACCATATTTTTCTCCAGAGGGAATCTGTCTTTCTCGGATGGGGCCTCAGTGACATTTATTACTTTGCGCTTCATATGTCTATAGACTGATGTTTGGTTTCATCTGAATGTTTTATTAATTACTTTTCTTTCATCTGTCCTCTCCAAGTACCGACGTTTCTCGATGACAGTTTTCAATTCTTGTTTGAGGGTTATCAGCTTATATTGAAGAGTTCTGGTTCTACTGTTACCAAACATCGTCTCTATTTTATTTTTCAGTCTTTGTTGGTGAGGAGTGAATTTTTGTTTGTTTGTTTGTAAATAGGGTGCATTGTCACATATCCTATGTAGGTCAGCAATCTTTCTTTTCTATTTTAGTTATATATGATGGTATTTTTGATGTTTTGTTCTTGTTAATATTTCTGCTGTCACCAAGATAATGCTTCACTGTCGTTGCTAAGGCATATAAGCAGGCGTTGGGGTTTTTAATTGATCGTAAATATGTATCCCCTACTTCGTTAATAGCACGTAAGATTTCATTATTTGGTTTTATTTTGTTTAGTATTGTTGTTGAGGGGAAATTTCAAAAGTTTATACTTTTGGTTATTATTATCGATAGTATTTTCCATGGTAGTCGAGGCAGAGTCAGATGGTACACGTGGTGTCAAATTTTTTAACGGAATAGTTGTTTCATGGGACAGTTCGATCTGGCTGCTAAAAGGTTTAGTAGCATGGCGACCTGTAGCACGTGGTGTTGATTTCCTGTTTGTTTTGAGGGACTTACAATTAATAATATTCTTGTTATTTTTACGTTCAACAAACATCGCTTTTTTGCATAATTGTTTGGCTGTGAAGTTATTTAGCTCTGGATGTATTTCGTTCCAGTATAGTTTCATTCTGTTCATATAGCCAACGTATTTTGTTTGCCATTTTATAACAATTAAATGAATCATCATTAAGTTCGTAACTCCAAAATAAATGCGATTTATAATTTCCGTTTTTTCTGTAGCTACAACTGAGTAAATTATGTTTACCTTTGTCATTGCCTTTTTTGGGTAAATTGTTCTCCTTACTTGTGTTCGGCAATTTGTTGATGTGCCCGACCATGCTGTTTGTAGCAAATCCATAAATGTCGCTGTGGATCCACCGTGGACCCTTTCGGCCGCTTTCCTGTCCCCACAGTGCCGTCCGCTTTCCACACCATGCTGCCGTCAACAAGGTCATAAAGCACAGTTTGGACGCTGCAGGTTTCTCCTCACAGCTCGAGCCGGTGGAGCGGGACCGAGGGGACGGAAAAAGGCCAGACGGCAGGACCCTCTTCCCGTCCGCAGTGGCAAACCCCTCGTCTGGGATGCCACTGGCAGTGACGCTTTTTCCAGCCGCAACCTGGTGCAGTCTGCGACTAAACAGGTTCTGCTGCACGTTGGGCTGAGGAGGCCAAACTCTCCAAGTACCGGTCGCTTTCCGACAGGTTTGCGGTCGTGCCCTTGGCAGTGGTGACTTCTGGTGTCCTTGGCCCTAGGGCTACCTCCCTATTCACCACCATAGGCGCAGGTGTGTGCCTCGCGAGTTGGAATGGCTCTTCCAGCGCATCTCCCTTACCATCCACCGAGAAAACGCCTTCTCCATTCTGTCCACCGGGGCTGTGGGGATGCCAACATGTGGGACCCCATTTGTTCACCATACGGAGAGATGGGGATGGCGAGAGAATTGGAGGCGATGACAGTGGGAGTTCGGCTCTTCCATGTTCGGACCATATCCTTGTGATTGTGTTCATTAAGCAGTTAATGAGTCTGTTTATGTATTGACTCAATGGTGTACATTGTGTATATAATACAGAAACCATTATTGTTGTTTTACACAGAGCTCAACTGTATGTAAAGATACTCAATTTTCCTTGACCTCTTTCGTGTCACTCTGGCTAACACCGTATTTCATTTTACACTCAGTTAAACCAATAACAAATCTTTGTACAATGAATTATGTATTTAGTTGGATGTCTCTACGAATTCGAATAAAAGGTGTCTCCAGTAGATATAGTTAGAAGAATATCCAGTTATTTAACACGACAAGTAGTTGTGGCATTACTGTCGGAGATAGTATTCATCTTAAATTTAATGAATAGTCTCCCACGCCAAAATGTGCGACAGATCGCGTTGATTGTATGTATGTATGTATGTATGTAGGAATGTCATCCTGCAGGACTAAAAACAAAACCTGTCAAAGGGCAAAGGAGCTCTTAAGAGTTAATGGCCATCCAAAATCACCGGGAGAGATGACCCCTTAGCCTTTGTCAAGGCAGAATTCTAGGAGAAGGAAAACTCTGATATAACACCTGCAACCCTGATGATATCCAATGATGTTGACTTGTTATTCTTTTTGGTAAATATCATCTTGGTTAAGAGAGTGGGACTGACTTTGTTCAGTGCCTTTGCTCACTATACAAGCTTCACGGCACAGGCATTGCTTTATATCTGGAGATCTCTCTGCACTTGTCGTTACATGGTACCATGGGCCCAGCACTATGTGTCAATAATTGTCACAAGTGTAGTGTCTGTACCAGAGTTTTCAAGTCGCTGGCTGGACTAAAAAGTCACACTCGTTCTGCGCATCGGTAGGGGTTCTCCTACATGGATATAAAGTAGTGGCTGTACTCGAAAACGAGTTGGCAGCCACCACCATGCAGGAATGTATGTATGTACGTATGTATGTATGTTGCAGGTTTAGTCACCGGCTTGGTAAGGAGAGGAATTTTGGACACCCTGCGGGATAAAAAACAAAACCCGACAACGGGTGGAGGAACTCAGAGGAGTCAACGCCCAACCAATAAAGTATTTTATTTGTGGAATATTTCTTCACTTAAAAAAACCTTCAAGCGCAGGCATTGCTTGATATGTGACGTCTGTTTGTTATGCATGGCATTGCTGGCCATAGACATTTCCACAGCAGGACTAAAAAGCCACGTCCTTGATGCTCATGCTTAAGTATCAAGTGATGGCATTACTCGAAATCGAGTGGCAGCTATCATCATTATGTTTGTATGCATTATGCTTTATCCAAAGTGAGAATCTCATAATTTGTTAATATTCTGAAGTGGCAGTTACTAAAGCGGAATAACCTACAACTCGTTACTACCCAGAGCCGGTTTTGAGTGACGAAATTTAATTTTCGTAGCTCATCAACCTGGCTATCAGGCGAAGTTCATCGAAATAAATGTCTTTCCATTCATTCATATTTCTTTATTAACCTTTCAAGTTAACCTCAATATATTGATTGATTTAATATAATGAAGAATAGTCCTGAATATACTTGCATAATTGCATTCACGTTTAAATTAATTACATTTTTTTTATTTATTAAACACTGACATATGCATGTCCATTGAAAGGAACGCCTGGATGGAGTTGAGATTTAGTATTTATTTTGAATTTAAGATGGCATTCGGTCTGTAGGAATTTGACAAATGAAGAACAGATTTTATATAGAAATAGAAACTTAAATGTTTAGAGTGATTTAATTATAATCTGAAATCTAGTATAAACGAAATAAATGGCATTGGGATCACCCATGTTCTACAAATTGAACACACAAGCATAGAAAAGTATTTATGAAACAACTAATCAATTTGATTAACCTTAGAAAATAGTAGAATGTAATTCTAAAACACTCTGGAAATATATAAGATAATAATATTGTTGCTGCTTTACACTCTCCTGAACGATCGAATGATACATCCATTCAACATATATATTTACTATTAATATATATAGACAATAAATCAGATATTGAATGCCATAAAACTGTGAAAAAAATTGTCAACAAGAACGGGGAAATTAAGGATAAATGTAAATATATATATTTGTAAATTTAGAATAATAGTAAGTGAAATATTTACAATTATATATATTGCCCTTGTTAGAATTAAATAAAAGATGAGTACATTAAAGCATTATACATTTTTAAGTCTCTAAATGATTTAATAATTTCTGAGAAAACAAACATTATAAGAACTGAGTTTGAATTATTAAATACCACTAGAATATGCTTAACACAGACGGTTATATTACAGAGTATCATAATATTCAAGGCAATTGTAAACTTTAAGCAATACAGCTAATATCGTAGCGCCACAAATCTAATGTCCAATAGTTATATAATACAATTGATTTACCATGTAATATATAATACTATGTCGCTGAAATATATAAAATGAGAATGCATATATTTTCGCAACAAATAGACTTTGTTATATTCTAATATATTTCTGTTTGTAGTCTAATATTACAGATCATAAAAGAAATTGAATTACTCAATCACATAGAACATTTTGCCGTATGGATTGTACAGACTTGACGCTAAGCACTATAAATTAATTCCAGTAAGTATATCATATATTTCGAAATACAGCTCGATTGGTATCAACCTAATGCTATTTCTCATACTTATAATTAATACAGGAAGCAGACTTTAGACAGAATGTAATATGACCTTCCTAAAAACATTATAATTATAGAGCATAACCAAAGCATATAACGTGTATATAAGCTTAATTATTACATAGATAGTAATATCAAATATATAGAAATATTACATTCCGTTGCTCGGTAGTTTGAGCTCAAATCTTCCCCTGTTTTTATTGCCCCAGTATCACTTCAGTGACAATATAATAGATAGCCTTCAAATACAATGATGAATTAAATCCACAAAATTAACCTGTCTCATGTAATGAATCTTTATTTGATATCATCCTCAATGTCAACATAGTTTATTAATAAAATTATTTTCTCTTTTCAATAATTATTAAATTAGGAACACACACAAGTACATTAAAATAACAGTAGAAATGCCCAATCTTCTATCATTATATCTCGATAATTTTATGTTGACCCAGATGCAGTAATAAAGTACATATTGTCTCCAAGAAATATCGTCTCATATTGTGTTAATAACTGCCTTATATACCATTCCATCTGAAAAGAATTCGCTGTTCTCTCATCAATGAGATTGTTCCATTGATACCAGCGCATTGCAACAAACAACACTCCTTATTCTTGGTCAGAATTAATTTTACTCCATAATATATTTGGTATTGTAATTACGCATATATGAACGTATATTTCCTGACAATTTATGCTTAAATAATTGAAAAATTAACAAATATATTCTAAATAACATAGCAAAGTGAAATTGAATCAATGAAATAGTTAAATAGCCGCACGGAATGGTGTAACAGCAATAGATGAATAAAGTCTGTCTAACAAGAACAGGAGGTTTTCTTCCGAAGGCTTCCGTAAGAATTCAGTCTCATTAATTCCATTTACAAGGATTTAGCCGAACAAAATGTATAGCAGTAGATGATTTAATAATGTGTCAGTCAGTTGGTGTTGTTATTATTGTTGGACGACCATCAGGTCCAAATATTAGAGTTAAAGGTGTTCGAATTAAGGAACAATATATTCGTAAAATCAATGTACAAATGGGTGGTCCTTTCAATTTGCACGTACAACTAATTTGTTTCCAATATTTTTCACAAGGTCGCTAGGCACTGATCGGAAATCGAATTCACAGCCCACATGATCTTGAATCGAAGACTCGCTAGAAAAACAAACAATAAATGACAATTCAAAGTTCGTAAAGCCACGTCGAATAAGGTCTACACACCCACGTGACTAAAAGCCAAATGGGACATAACTTTATATCTATAGGTAATTGAATGCCAATATACATCTAACTTGATTGCCTGGAACTATATAGAAATAGCCTATAATACTGAGGTGCATAATATGGAAATTTAACCATTATTTCCAGTAAAGGTATCGATTAATTTTATCGAATCTTTTTAATACTTATGTTTGTGATTCTTATGCCCTTTGGAGAAGCATATTTGCGTTGAAATATCAAATGAATTGGTAATCAATTAGAGTAAGTACTTTTGAGCTTGAAGTAGGTAGTTTTTAATGTTCTGAAATTCCTAATTTTTGCGTGGAAAAAGTTAGAAAATGACACTTCAAAGATATTAACAGGCAATAAACTTTCATGATAGTAATTAAAATAGTAATTCTCGTAATTATAAACATTTACGTACTTTTTATGAGAGTAGTTTACACAAACACACTCATATATATATATATATATATATATATATATATATATATATATAGTAATAATAATAAAATTGAAGACTAAAATCCAAAGAGGGCTCGATAAGGAAAATATATATCAAATATATAAGAACTGTAGAGCAAATATTTATTAAAATAACAGATTAAAGTTTAAGCAAAGAATCGCTGCTTTCACCCTTAACGGGATCTTCTGAAACTAACAAAGTCAATCTGTAAACGCAGAACGGGATATTTCAAATAACGTTGCAACCGGAGGAAGACAGGAAGACGATACTTTGGTTCGTGGAAACGTTCGCTGGCAAAGAACGGGAAAAAACGAATAATACGTCATTAATAGGAGCGGTGAAAAACAATTATATATATATATATGTATATATATATATATATGTATATATATATATATATATATATATATATATATATATATATATATATATATATATATATATATATATATATATATATATATATATATATATATATATATATATATATATATATGTGTATATATATATATATATATATATATATAAATATATATATATATATACGTATATATATATATATATATATATATATATATATATATATATATATATATATATATATATATATATATATATATATATATACGTGTGTGTGAGTGTATATATATATATATATATATATATATATATATATATATACATATTATATATATATATACCTTTATAACATAAATGGACCTATTATTTTTATCTAAAGACATTTTTTTCCAATTCCATCCCGCCCGTCCCCTTAATCTATTTTATTTCTCATTCTTTCTTCTGATGAAGGACTAGCGTCCGAAACGTTAAGACCCTCTTCTTGCTATATCAAGCGTTAACCTAATATATACCTTCCATATACTGTACCGATTGTGTTGTTATTTTACATACACACACACACACATATATATATATACACAGATATATATAACAATAAGGAAGGCATCAAAATAGTTTTATAATGTTTATTCATCCGCTCAAGGTACAATCAATATCGATCGATAGCTCATCAGACTCTTTAATGATGAGCCAGAATCTACTCATTATTAATACCCTGCTTATTAAGGATAACGACGACGGTGTAACACCAAATGTGCAATACCACATCGGCAAGCGGACCCACTTAGGCATTGAGTACTTAATTGGTGAACCCAAAACGCCCCCCTCTCTCTCTCTCTCTCTATATATATATATATATATACATATATACACACACACACACACACATTACTGTTGGCTTCACGCTCACAATAATTTCTATACTTTCATTTATATATATATATAACCTACTCCCCTTATGTTTTTCCTCTTTACTTTTCTCATACCGCCGCAAACCACTGACCAGCGAACCGCCCCCTCTTAGTACAGCACCACATCCTTTCGTCGCTCAACACGCATGCACTACCACACCCACACCGACTGCCTTCGTCTCACCTCATACACGCCACAATATTCATAAGCCAAAGCACTACACCCCCGCAATTCACACTAACCATCGCTCCCCACCACCACCTCATCTTTATGTTCAACCCCACCCACCTATCATACATGCTAAAACATTCCTTATAGTAAAGCCACCAATCAAAACAAAAACTGACCACCATGTGACTGCGAACCGCTACAGACATCTCTATGCTTTATATCTTCATTCTCTCATTACCGCAGCAGAGGTCCTACGAACTTTTTATTCCAGAATCGGGCCAGATCGATACAGATCAATCCGCGCGTCACTACTCAATAAACGTAATGAAGGCATAACATTTCGTCTTTTTACTGTTATCCTGATTAGTTCTTTCGTTGTTTTGGTACTGTATGGTTGGGTTTTGTCTACCGCAATTTTCAATTTGTCAAGCCATTTAAACGTAATGTTATTACTCTAAGGACCTACCCTTATTGAGTGCTTTGCTACTCATTCCTTATTGTAGGTCGACTTTGCTTGGCTACAACCAAAGCTTCGATTATACTAAGCTTCCACTTGTATATATATATATATATATATATATATATATATATATATATATATATATATATATATATAGCTCCCTATATATATATATATATAACTCCCCTGATGTAATATTCACGAATGGTTGTAACTGTAGAATCAAAAGAAATTGTCCATTAAAGGGAAATTTTCTTATTAATAACATAGTCTATAAATGAAAAATTAGCACTAAGGACTCCACTTATTCATATATAGCAGCTACGTCTACCCAATTTAAAGTAAGATTTAATACCCAGAAACATAGTTTTAAAAATGCCGCATTAGCTAATACAACATCCTTGGCTGAAACAATTAATAATTATAGAAAGAAGAATATCGATTGCAACCTGACCTGGAGCGTGCTCAAATGGGCCACCCCTTATCAAAATAGCAGATACGAGTGTAGGTTATGCTCCCAGAAACTTTTTGAAATCATGAAATCTAAGGATATCCTATTAAATAAGCGACAGGAATTAATTATATCTTGCAATCATAGAATTAGAAGAACCTTCAAATATTATAAACCTAATTAAAATACACCTTACTCTTATATTTTACATATATAGATCTATGTAAAAATATTACAAATTATCAGAGGAAATATACATACCTTCACACACATATATATATATATATATATATATAAAGAATCAAAAAGAACAGAAAGATGCAGTGAAAGAGATTTATTCGGTTCTAACGTACGTTTCAATAGACATCAATTTGCCTAGATCTCGCTGCATCTATAATATTATATAGTTAGTAGAGCATTCGACATCCAATGCACAATCAATTCCATATCATCAGAGTTTATGTTTACCGCACCAGAATGTTCAGGTTTTTATAGGAATTCATGTGAAGTTGAAGTAAACCCTCCTGCAGCAGACACACATATAAACCTAACGCAACCTGTACAAGATAATAATACTACAAGAGCTGATAAGTGCAACTGCAACCTACCTGATCGTTGACCTCTGAATAACAAATGCATGGAATCCAATATGGTGTATCAATGCACCGTTGAATCGGATAACCGGAGATGGCACTATATCGGATGTACCTCTACCGCTTTTAAATCTCGTTGGTACCAACACCGTAGTTCGATGAAGAACATCAAATACCGTTCCGTAACTACCTTAGCCAATACAATTTGGCAGTTGCGCGAAAGTAACCTGCAATACACTTTGAAATGGACAAAATTCTCTAGTGCTTCCGCATATCGTGCAGGCCAGTCTTACTGCCGATTATGCAATATGGAGCTATTTTACATACTAAAATCGAATTATACTCTCCTCAACAACAGAACGGAAAGGACTCTATATTGCAATCACAGACTCAAGACTACGTTCTCGAAATACAAACCTGGCTTGATTTGATCCTGCGACTTCTGCTTTCCTCTATCTTCCTTCTACCTCCTCTATCTGTCCCCATGGATTATTGCTATGCCTTCTATTGACCACATCTCCCCTATTCAACATCTCCTCCTACATACTTTACAAGTCACTCGGCCTAATCTCCCCTGCCTCCATCTATCATAGATCATAAACCTATCAACGTCTACCATCTCCCTAGCACACACACAGTTGGACTAGTCCATATCTAGACTTCATTATCGTATTTTATCCTCCTCTCTGTTTTACCTCAACAACCATGAAAAACCCCCCTATCTCTCTCGTCTTTGTCACATCCCCCTTCTTCTCTACTTCAACTTCACATGAATTCCTATAAAAACCTGAACATTCTGGTGCGGTAAACATAATCTCTGATGATATGGAATTGATTGTGCATTGGATGTCGAATGCTCTACTAACTATATATTATAGATGCAGCGAGATCTAGGCAAATTGATGTCTATTGAAACGTATGTTAGAACCGAATAAATCTCTTTTACTGCATCTTTCTGTTCTTTTTGATTCTTTATACACGCCCCGGAGTATAGCTAAACTGGAATATACACCTATTTTCTGCATTTCGTTGAGCATCACTCTGTTGTAAGCTGACCTTCCCCTACACGGTACATAACACTGTGTCCTGGAAAACCTTAATGCACTCGTGCATAACCAATTATATATATATATATATATATATATATATATATATATATATATATATATATCTTCGTTCATGTGAAGTCTCATGGCTTATTGTGCGGTTGTGAATTTGATTCTACGATCGAGCTATGTGTTGTGTTCTTGGGAAGGACATAATATTTCACGTTGCTTCAGTTCAATCAGCTGTAGAATTGAGTTGCCACGCCTCTGGTGTATAGGTCTTTGCCATTCCTTTGGACAACATCAGTGGCGTAGAGAGGGGAATCTGTTATGCATTTGGCCACAAATCGTCTTCTACAAACAACCTTGCCCGGACTTGTGCTTCGGAGGGAAACTTTCTATGTACAAATCACATGGTCATTCATGACCGAAGGGGGTCATTCCCCTATATATATATATATACATATATACCTTAAAATGGAGTGAGAATAAGAAGAAAGCAAGAACGGGAGAGAGTTTTCCTCATCAGTTGTATACCGGGGGTCTCGGATATTTCCACGCTTTAAAGACAAGATATCAACCGCCCAAAGCGTGTATATATATATATAACAGATTAAAGTTTAAGCAAAGAATGGATTCTTTGCTTAAACTTTAATCTGTTATTTTAATAAATATTTGCTCTACGGTTCTTATATATTTGATATATATTTATCCTTATCGAGCCCTCTTTTGATTTTAGTCTTCAAATTTATTATTATTACTATATATATATATATATATATACAAAAAAGTAATACTATTGTTAATATGATCGCGTAACTCTTCAAGTTACTGCCATTTTATAATGTCCACAATATGATAAATGGACCGGTAAAATAATTATAGAAAACGAGGAATACCCGACTCTCTCTCTCTCTCTCTCTCTCTCTCTCTCTCTCTCTCTCTCTCTCTATATATATATATATATATATAGATAGATAGATAGATAGATAGATAGATAGAGAGAGACAGATAGAGAGAGAGAGAGATAGTCGTGTATTCCTCGTTTTCTATAATTATTTTACCGGTCCATTTATCATATTGTGGACATTATAAAATGGTAGTAACTTGAAGAGTTACGCGATCATATTAACAATAGTATTACTTTTTTGTATATATATATATATATATAGTAATAATAATAAATTTGAAGACTAAAATCTAAAGAGGGCTCGATAAGGATAAATATATATCAAATATATAAGAACCGTAGAGCAAATATTTATTAAAATAACAGATTAAAGTTTAAGCAAAGAATCCATTCTTTGCTTAAACTTTAATCTGTTATTTTAATAAATATTTGCTCTACGGTTCTTATATATTTGATATATATTTTCCTTATCGAGCCCTCTTTGGATTTTAGTCTTCAATTTTATTAATATTACTATATATATATTATATATATATATATATATATATATATATATATATATATATATATATATATATATATATATATATATAGAGAGAGAGAGAGAGAGAGAGAGAGTGACACACGCACACAAGCATTTATATATATATATATATATATATATATATATATATACATTTATCCCCGGGTTCAATCGGGGGTAACCACTGTAAGTATGGTATAACAATTTAATATAGAAAGGCTTCTACAGGACCAGACTGTTTCATTCCGGAGAAATCATCAGGAAACCGGCTGTCCAAGTAATATGGTGGTACTTATATCTTTTCTGGCGGTAGGGGACGGTGGTGATTTGGGAGGGTGGAGGTCATTGGTTGATGGCTTTAAAGAAAAGGGAATTCTTTAAAAAACTATATTTAGAATAACAAAGGCAGAAAGAATTCTATAGACAGGTTCACTCTGGGGGTGCCAGTCCATATTTGTAAGCTTCACTTAAGTTAACAATGCCTTTGGTCAGGTGTCTACAAACACAGGCATACATATTCACACAGGCATACATATAAAACCCTCACTCCCACACACTCTTATACCGATATATATATATATAAAAAGAAAATTTCGCTCTACATGGCTGAATACAATATATGTAATATGAGTTTTTCGAATATTAATAATAACATTCGATTCGTTTGCAATTATGCAAACAAGCCTCAATTTTATAGCCATGTCAGTAGAATAAAGACTCCATTATTGCCCTTATGTCGGCATGCGAACAGAACTGAAGACACTAATGTTTCTGGGTATCACCCTTCATCAGTACGGCTCACTGTTCAATGCCTAACTGTCAGAGCTAGTGAAAATATATGCTATTTTCAAAAACACACAGTGACTGATCGGCCTGATTTGCATATTAGCAGACTCGCTGATCAGTCACATATATATATTACAAATACACACAGACATATATACGTATATATAGATACATATACACACTTACACACACACACACACACACACACACACACACACACACACACACACACACACACACACACACACACAAATATATATATATATAGAGAGAGAAAGAATAGAATTGGCTGTGTAGTTGCTATTTAAGGAAACTT
>OZ024742.1:54109249-54181749 GCA_964016885.1 Eledone cirrhosa
TTATATATACATATGTGTATCCGTATTTTTATAAATAGGGTATTTTTTGAAGGTTTTAACTCAGATTTTGGTATATTGACCTCAAGGTTTTAAACTAAACATATGGTCATTATTGAACAATGTTATTTTCTCATATTATATATCTATGTCTCATTCATGAATATTGATATTTACATCTTTATTATTCATTTCATATGAATTGTTAATTCAACTTAATATGACATGACGTAAAGTTGTCACTATATCCTCCTCTCTCTATATAGTACTTCCTCTCTCTTGAGTTTCTCTATCTGTATGATGAATTATTATCTCTCTGTTGCTTTCTTTTGTCTTTCTTCTTTCTTTCTTTTTTTCTTTCTTTTTCATTTCCTCCTATCTATTTATATATATCTTTCTTTTCTGCATACATTCCTTTTCTCTCTCTCTCCTTCTCTCTCTCCGTTTTTTCTTTCTCTCCGTCTTTTTTCTAACTGTGCTTAACACTATAACTAATAAAATAATTATAAACATCTCACTATCCAGACAGCTTCCAAAAATAATGGTCGCATCTAATAGGGTACGTCAAAATTATTTATAAAACTGTTTATATATTGTATTTTGTCTGATGAAGGCATACCATGTTATAATTTGGTATCCCTGAAATATGTATAATGAAATAAATATGGTTTTATAAATATAGTTTCCATTTATTTAATATCGTATATCTACTCCAAAAAACTTGTCGAGTGCTTTATATCAATTATAAAATATTTACTTGTATCACAACAATTTTAAATAGAACTTTTGCATATATATATATATATATATATATATATATATATATATATATATATATATATATATATATATATATATATATATATATATATATATATATATATATATATATAAGGGATAACAAAATATCGCTATAGGTAATCCAGTTAGAGGTTGTGAATACTTCGTATTGTGGATAGTTTTAGCGTACAGCGTTGTTTAACTCAACAAGGGGTTTACGTAGGTGGCGAGTTTATCAGTTCTCTTGCATTCCTATGTAAGTTTATCTTGGAGTAATACTATTGAAAGTGTGAAGCATAACAAGGTCAACAGTACAAAAAGGGTTTTATTTACAGTCTAACAATTGTTTCACTGATTAAGTTGTCTAAAAATTGCTGAAGACTTGGAGCTGTCCCAGTCAATTTTAAATACGTTGTTAACTCAACCAGATCATCAGAGAAACTGTTAAAATATGTTCCGTTTTCACCAATTCAAATTACAACATCATTAATAAATAGAGAGAAAAAATTGAACGAACACTTTTCTGTAGGCATAAAACGGCGACCAAATTCGATAATTTTAGACCAACTTAATTCATCCCATCTATTCCATAACTCAAATTGTACCACTTAAATCTATTATAATAACCTATTATCATTATTACTATAAAGGATGGTGAATTGGCAGTATCGGTAGAGGGTTAGACGCCATGCTTTCTAGCATTGTTACGTCCCTTTACAGTCTGAGTTCAAATCCCGCCGATGTTAACTTTGCCTTTCATCCTTACGGGGTCGATAAAATAAAGTACCAGTAATGTACTGGTTAATTGCTGGCCTTGTGCCTAAAGTAGAAACAATTATTATTGTCATCAACCTTTTATATTTTATATTTTCTCTCTTTCATTTTCTATCTTTCTATTTCTCTCCCTAAATTTATTTCATCTCTTACATTATATGTTATGGTATTATTTTCACTTCTAATATAGCTTATAATTAATTAATCAAATAATTAATTAATTATCTAATTAATTTATTAAAGTAACCAATACATACATGAATATATTTAACATTTTCATGTTTATACCATCGTATCTCTATATTTTAACCACCAACACCACAACTAATCTCAATAACCTTACTATGTTTACTTTTCTTCGCACATATAGACATGTTTTATTTATTTATTTTCATATTTTGTATTGTTTTGTATCATCCTCGATGTAACTTGTTTATTAGCATTTATTCATTTATTGTTGATATTATTTTTCCCTTTATTTTTATTTTTATTTACCTTTTATTTATTTATTTATTTATCCTTTTCTCTTCTCTTTCTCTCCTCTTTTCTCTCTGTCTTTTTTTTCTCTAAATCTTTCTCTTTTTCCTTTTCTCCTTTTTCTTTTTCTCTCTCTCTCTTTATTTATTAAAGATGTAATTTGAATTTGTGAAAACTGAACATATTTTAACAGTTTCTCTGATGATCTGGTTGAGTTAACAACGTATTTAAAATTAAGTGGCACAGCTTCAAGAGTTCAGCAATTTTTAGATAACTTAATCAAGGAAACAATTGTTAGACTGTAAATAAAACCACTTTTTTGTACTGTTGACCATGTTATTCTTCACTCTTTAAATATATATATATATATATTTATATGCATATATATATATACACATACACATACACACACATATATACATATATATGTATATAAGTATGTGTGTATGTGTATGTATGTGTATATGTATGTATATATCTCTCTATATATATATATGGGTTCGTACGCACCGATATATATATATATATATACGTATGCACCCATATATATATATATATATATATATATACGTACGCACCCACATATATATATATATACACAAATATATATATACATATATATATATATATATATACATATATACACATATATACACACATATATATATATATACACACACATACATACACACACACACACACACACACACACACATATATATATATATATATATATATATATATATATATACGCACCCACATATACATATATACACATATTCATACACACATATACTTATACATACGTACACACACACACACACACACACACACACACACATATATATATAGGTAGAACACTGGAAGGTAATATTCGTAGTGGTAGAGCACTCAGTCCATGGGACGAGTTAGGTAGAAGTGGTAACACAACAGTTAGTTCACCATACCGAGAACAATTGTTTCACCTTAGCGATCCTCAGCTCGTAATGGTCATCTTATAACTATGACCTTTGGTGAGGATCCGCTAAGGTGAAAAAATTGTTCTCGGTATGGTAAACTAACTGTTGTGTTACCACTTCTATATATATATATATATTTATTCAGGTTTGAGGTTCACCACTTCAGAGAGCTGGTCAATTCCGTATGGTCAATCTCAATGTAATAATATGGAGAGTACTCAACGTAAAGCAGTTCAACCGTCTTTGTTTTTGTAGTTGGTGGTGCTAGTACGGAGTTAAATATTATAATGAAATGACAGGAGGCTGGACTTGTGTAAAATGTTTGAAAGGTTTATTATACTATGATCATTTCAATGATCGGGCTCCGTATGAATCCGGTGATATCATCAGGTATTCGAAATATAATAAGTGAATGTAATAGATATATACATACACACACACACACACACACATATATATATATATATATATATATATATATATATATATATATATATATATATATATATATATATATATATATATATATATATATATATATATATATATATATATATGTATATATTTATATATATATATATATGTATATATTATATATATATATATATATATATATATATATATATATATATATATATATATATATATATAGTAATAATAATAAATTTGAAGACTAAAATCCAAAGAGGGCTCGATAAGGATAAATATATATCAAATATATAAGAACCGTAGAGCAAAAATTTATTAAAATAACAAATTAAAGTTTAAGCAAAGAATCGCTGCTTTCACCCTTAACGGGATCTTCTGAAACTAACAAAGATAATCTGTAATCAATATCCACCTCTGCGATTACAGATTGACTTTGTTAGTTTCAGAAGATCCCGTTAAGGGGGAAAGCAGCGATTCTTTGCTTAAACTTTAATCTGTTATTTGAATAAATATATATATATATTTATATATATAAATACACACACGTACACAAACATACAACATATGAGGCACAATTCAAGTACGTTATACATATGGAAAAAGCAGATAGGTAAGAAGTACGTACACAACCATAATACCGTGAGACAGGTCGAGATGGGGGTAGGGGTAGGGTGGTATGGAGGTGGAGGGGATATTTTGTCGAGTTGCTATTTTTATTTTTTTATTTTTTATCCATCTGACTTTAACACTGACTGAAGATATTTGAAAGCTGCAAATCTTTTGTGCATGCAATTCGGGCAATGTTCAAAGAGTTTGTTCAGTGTCTTTTGTTCAGTTTGTTCAAATTTCTATTTGAGCGTGAAAGGGGTGGAGTTCCTTTTGAGGTGCCAGATATAGGAGGCGAGTCTTGTCTGATTGGATTTGTCCGGACTTCTGAAAGAGTGGGTATGGGCATACCAGAGTACCAGCATACGAGCGGGTCTTAAAATTGTTGGAAGTCATTCCGATATAAGTCTTTTTGTTGTTGTCACCAGTGCCTGAGATGACATCAGATTTGTATACGATGTCATTTGTCAGGCATTTGTTTTCAAGTGGGCAGGCTTCCTTATTTTGGCAGTTGCACAAAGCTCCCGTCCGGGGATGGGTTTCGGAGGTAGTAGGCTTATTTAAATTTGTAGCGTTGAGATTGGCTATATTTCTAGCTAGGTTAGGTGTAGTGGAGTAGAAGAGTCTTATTGTATTCTTATTAAAGATAGTGTAGTACCTATGTTGTGTGGAGAAGTGTATATTTAGCAATTTGAAGTAAGTCGTAGCTATAGGTGCAGAAACCTCCCTATTGAAGAGGGGAGGCGGGAGAGGGGGAGGGTGGGTTGTACCAACTAATCTGCGTATGCCTATTTCTCCTAGGTAGTCTTGGGGTGGTTTCTAGATAAGTAATCTTTTCTTTAAAGTCAGTGCGGGCGAGGGTGTCGGTGTAGTGAGGGTCATAGGCGCTAAAGATATCTTCATTGGCCGAGAGACCGGAAATGCTTAGTGAGAGGCTTTTAACTAAGTTATCTGTGATGTTTTTGTGTTTTTGGGTGGTTCGAATTAACATTTATATATCTGAGGGACACGTTAGGTTTGAGGCACGGGTAATATATATATATATATATATATATATATATATATATATGTGTGTGTGTGTGTGTGTGTGTGTGTGTGTGTGTGTGTGTGTGTGTGTGTGTGTGTGAGTGTGTGTGTGTGTGTGTGTGTGTGTGTGTGTGTGTGTATCAACGGTTTCTCATAAACATATATACACATATGTATTTGAATGGTGTTGTATCGTGTACACATTTTTGTGGGACACTCTGTTTATATATATATATATATATATATATATATATCGTAAAATTGTAGTTATATCAAATGCGGTCCTAGCTGGGAAACGGCCAGATGCTACGATGATCATAGCAAATAGTCGGATTAAACGAAGGAGAGCAAGAAAGAAAAAAGCTTAGGAGTGAGAGAGAAAAGGAAACGAATAGAGTGTATAGAATATAATGAGAAATGGGAGGGTGTTAGAGAGGGAGAAGAAAAAAGGGAATGAGATTGATAGAGCATATGTGTTGACATGGAGAAGTGAGAACGGAATAACAGTTGAGAAAGTAAAGTTGAAGAACATAAAAGAACGAACTATAGTGTCGAGACCTCATGAAATTCCTTCTAGCCACATGATTTCGGATGATAAAGAAGAGTAATGTATTTAAAGTTAACCCACGCAAAAGAATCAGAATGTATATTGCTGTGATGAGTGTAGGTAGAGAAAAAATAAACAAGAAAGCAGCAGAACAAGTCAACTCAGGGTTGCGCAGGCAGAAAAGATGTAACCTCGTATATTGACGGAAGTAACAGTAGAAGGCGAGATGACAGTGGTAGAAGTGGAGAAGAGTTTCGAGAGAGAAATAAATAAAGTTAAAGGTTTATCTGTCCATGGCATTCTTTCCTGTCTATCATAGAAAGCCAAAATATATGTAAACATAATATGAAATGATTTTGAACGTTCCAGGTGTACATGTTTCATAAAATTGTTGCAATATTGGAAATGGAAATACCTGCAAAACAACCAGTTACTCCGAGGATCATAGCAAAGAGTTAAGCAAAAGCTCTTAATGCAGTTTTGATTTGATCATTGAAGCAGCTGGCTGATTTACGGTTATTTTCCTGCTCTAGATCCTACAATAATTTTACGAAATATTTACGCAGTCAATGCTCAAAATCATTTCATATCATGTTTACAACCCCCCCCCCCCCCCACACACACACATATAAATACATATATATATGTGAGTGTGTATGTGTGTGGGGATGTAAACCCGATATGAAATTAATTTTGAGCATGAACTGTGTAAATATTTCGTAAAACCATTGTACACACACACACACACACACACACACACACACACACACACATATATATATATATATTTATATATAATGTCAATCAGATCCCTAGGGATTTTTGTACAAGTTGAAAACATTTTATGTATAAATATATATAAATCTCTATATAAACAAGCAAATTATAAACGTAAACATGTAAGTATGTTTTTGAAACGGTGTGCGAGTTTGAAATTAGAAATTAGAAATTATAAGCTTTCACCGTATTTTAGACTAAAGAAATTTCTAGCCTGACAGTGGGGTTTATAACCCTCGGAGAAATGGAAAAAGATGAGTGTTGCCGTACATGGGAGTCGAACCCACATCTTTGGTTATCCAGACCAAAGATGTGGGTTCGACTCCCATGTACGGCAACACTCATCTTTTTCCATTTCTCCGAGGGTTATAAACCCCACTGTCAGGCTAGAAATTTCTTTAGTCTAAAATACGGTGAAAGCTTATAATGTCTAATTTCTAAATTTCTATATATATATACACTTGTACATGTACACGCACTCCCATATATCTATATATTGAGTGAGTATAAAAGACCAAAGCTCATTATTGAAAGTCTCTCCATTTCGCACAATATATTATATTTTTTTTATTGGAGCAGGTAAAATATTTTTCCGCAAAATTTGATTGCATTGTTTTGTTTCCCTTTATGTATTTTTGGTAAAATGTTATTTATTCATTATAAAAATTAAATGATAGCATAGCATTCTATATGTAGGTGGGCCCCGTTCATCTGCTGGCAACAATATTTTTAGACATTTATATATATATATCTATATATATATATATATAAATGTCTAAAAATATTTGTTGCCAGCAGATGAACGGGGCCCACCTACATATAGAATGCTATCATTTAATTTTTATAATGAATAAATAACATTTTACCCAAAATATATATATATATAACGAAGGAAGTGTGGTAAGGAACCAGATGGACCATAACGCACCATAGTACTCAATACTTAGGGTAGTAGGATGGGTAATAGGAAAATGTTCAAGACACCGGGGTCTTGAACATTTTCCTATATATATATATGTTTATATATATATATAATGCGGTTTTGATTTGATCATTGAAGCAGCTGGCTGATTTACAGGTATTTCCCTGCTCTAGTTCCTACAATAGATTTACGAAATATTTACACAGTCAATGCTCAAAATCATTCCATATCATGTTTACACCCCCCCCCCCCCCCCACACACACGCATATATATATAATAAAATAACAGGAGGCTGGACTTGTGTAAATCCTGGAAAGGTTTATTATACTATGATCATTTCAATGACCGGGTTCCGTATGAATCCGGTGATATCATCAGGCATTCGAAATATAATAAAAGAATGTAACAGATAAAATCCAGGGGTCTGAAAATCATAGACCCGAGGACGACCGACTATCTAGCATCTTCCACTTTAGCCGGTCGCCCTCAAGTGCTGGCTATTCGGTCTACTTCGATTATATTTCGAATACCTGATGATATCACCGGATTCATACGGAAGCCGGTCATTGAAATGATCATAGTATAATAAACCTTTCAAGGATTTACACAAGTCCAGCCTCCTGTTATTTTATAATAATAATTAACTCCGTATTCGCACCAACAACTATACAAACGAAGACGGTTGAGCTGCTTTACGTTGAGTACTCTCCATATTATTACATCAAGATTGACTATACGGAATGACAAACTCTATCCAGTGGTGAACCTTCAAACCTAAATAAATATATATATATATATATTATATATATATATATATATATATATATATATATATATATAGTTTTAATATAGATGAGATCCTACAGGACTAGAACTGTTTCATTCTTTAGAAATCATCAGGAATCTGGGTATCAAAAAATAAATATGGTATTTAAGGTCTCTTCAGGTGGTAGGAGAGGGTATGGAGTGGGATGGGTAGAGGTTATTGGTTGATAGAAAAGGGAATTCATTAAAAGCTAATTCTTTAAAGCTATTATTTATATTTAGAGTAACAAAGGCAGAAAGAATTCTATAAACAAGTTCAGAATGGGCTGCCACTCCTTATTTTTAAGTTTCTCTTAAGCTAACAATACTTATATTTCAGGTGTCTATAAGATCGTTGGGGGTCAGTCATGGTTGATGGATTTAAAGAAAAGGGAAATTCTTTAAAAGCTAATACTTTAAGGTTCTACTTAGAGTCACAAAGGCCTAGAGAATTCTATAGACCAGTTCAAAATATTGAAGGCCTATCATACCATTATCTTCAAGTTTCTCTTAAGCTATATTCCAAATGTCAACAGACACATTCACGAACACACACACTCACACACACACACACGCATCAACCATCGTTTGGTATAACAATGGCCTAACGACGATGGCTGACTTCCCACTAGCACACCTGAAGCCTGGAATACATTCCTAGAGTGCTTGGAATAATTGATTTCCATATCTTTCGCTAGGCGATCTCACTCGGAATGGCTGACACGTAGTTAGGATGGGCTGGCCGGAGCCTGCAGTCGCCGCATGCTGTTTGACTGCTAAACAAGGACATAATCTTTACTCTACATCCCACTAGGATAACTTATAGGGGATCTCTATAATACAATTAAAGTTTCTTCATAAAAGACTCTTTCTTTAACTAAACCTCGCAACCCAAAACCTTAACATTTTTTTAAACTGTTTAATTTTCAATTTTCTTATTTTTTTATTTTATAATGTTAATCTTAAATTTTTTAAACTTCATCCTATAAATCTGAACAAAAATTTAACGTTCCAATCTCCTGCTCACACATTATAACATGTAAATCCCCACTATATTTACCTCTGTTATAATATATACCTCTGTTAAGATACGGGTCCTTTAGAATAACTTTTTTCGCGGCATTCCTGGCCTGACTGTAGCATGACATTAATTCTGACTTTTCTTCCTCTTTCTTCCCTGTATTTTTTCTTGTAGCATGACATTAACGCTGACTTTTCTTCTTCTTCCTTGTAGCATGAGATTAATTGTTTCTACTATTGGCACAAGGCCAGCAATTACCCAGTACATTACTGGTACTTTATTTTATCGACCCCGTAAGGATGAAAGGCAAAGTTTACCTCGGCGGGATTTGAACTCAGAATGGCAAGGGCCGTAACTCTATGCGTCAAAGCATGGCGTCCGACCCCCTACCGATACTGCCAATTCACCGCCCCTTGTAGCATGACGTTAATGCTGACTTTTCTTCCTCTTTCTTTCTGTCTTTTTTCTTGTAGCATGACATTAACGCTGACTTTTCTTCTTCTTCCTTTCTGTTTTTCTTCTCTTTGACCGGGAGGTTAGCAGCACACTATAAGCTTTAGCCCCCTCAGCAGATGGCCTTAAGTAAGCCGAATGGGCAGCACTTGAGGGCAACCGGCTAAAGTGGAAGATGTTAGATGATCGGTTGCCCTCGGGTCTATGATTTTCAGCTCCATGGATTTTATCTGTTACATTCATTTATTATATTTCGAATACCTGATGATATCACCGGATCATATAAACCCGGTCATTGAAATGATCATAGCATAATAAACCTTTCAAGGATTTACACAAGTCCAGCCTCCTGTTATTTTATTATATATATATATATATATATATGCGTGTGTGTGTGTGAGGGGGGGGGGTATTTTGTTATATTATATACACACACACACACACACACACACATATATATATATATGTGTGTGTGTGTGTGTGTGTGTATGTGTGTGGGGGGATGTAAACCTGTTATGAAATGATTTTGAGTATTGACTGTAAATATTTCGTAAAACTATTGTAGGAATATATATATATATATATATATATATATGTAATGCGGTTTTGATTTGATCATTCAAGCAGCTGGCTGATTTACAGGTATTTCCCTGCTCTACTTCCGACAATAGTTTTACGAAATATTTATATATATATATATATATATATATATATATATATATAAAACTATTTTTAATTTATTTAATATTCTACTACTGATGAACTACATAATTCTGCTTTAAAAATTATAAACCTAATTAATATACACTTTTGAAATTAATATATAAACTATTTTTAATTTAGTTAACCTATAATTAATATTCTACTACTGATGAACTACATAATTTTGCTTTCCTTCTTACAAATATCATTTCCTAAAACTGATACCATTAAGTAAACATATATAATGCTTTAACTTCAGGTTATGACTCTATGTTCCTTGAAAACTATATATATTTACTATTTCTCACTAATAATTTTAATCCCCCCCCCAATAATTATATGTATATATAAGTGTATATGTGTGTGTATATGTATGTGTATGTATGTATATGTGCATGTATATATCTATGTATATATATCTATGTATATATATATATATATGTGTATATATATGTATATGTATATATATATATATGTGTGTATGTATGTGTGTGTATGTGTATATATATGTATATATATGTAAATATATAAGTGTATATATATATATATATATATATATATATATATATATATATATATATATATATATATATATATGTGTGTGTGTGTATGTGTATATATGTGCATATATATATATGTATGAGTATATATATATATATATATTATTTTTATATTCTTTTAATTTCCCCTCATCTTTAACAGCACTTTTCAACTGCATCTAACTCTTATTTATCATATCTATATGTATTAGTATAATTTTATCTATATAAATATACCCATCAATTAAATTAATTTCATATTCTTTTCATAGATATATTTTTTTCATTAACATTCTTATCTTAAAACTTTAGTCACCTTAGATATTTGTATTGGCATTACTATTTTATAACAGCAACTGCTTGTATTACCTTTTACTGACCACCTGACCTATTTTCACCCCTAAAATAAGCTTCAATTACTACTATTTTTCCATTTGGCCAATTATTAACTTTCTATTGGTTAATTCTAAACCTCTTACCAAATAGACAGAATATATTAGATCTTTGTTGGTTTTATTCAATGAAAAAATAAAATTATTTCTGAGGTCAGCATAAGACCTATTTCTTCCCTAAAATAATCCTTCATTCATAATATTCTTTTCCATCCAAAACTGAAATCTACTTTCCTCTACCCATAATTTAAGGTTCTTCTACTACTATATTACTATCCTGACCCTCACTATCTTTCTATTGGTCAATTCAAAACCTGTTCCCAAACAGACCTATTGTATTGAATCTTTGTTTTTTTCAATAAACAAATATCATTTATTCTGAAGACAACATATATATGTGTAGGTATGTATATTCCCTCTGATAGTTTGTATAAATATTGTACATAGATCTATAGAATATGCATACCAACTCTAACACATATATATCCTAGAAACGATCGTAAAATGATGAATTTTTTTAATATAAGGAACTGTTTCTTTGTTTATTCATTATTTTATTAATTTAATTTGACTCTGTTTTCCGTTTATTTTTCACCGAAAGTAGTTTTTGTATGCATGTTCTCTTTTCATGATATCCGGATTACATTGAGTTCTTCATTCGGATTGGACACTACCGTAAACTTTTGGTAGATTTATCTATCTATCTATATATATATATATATATATATATATATATATATGTGTATATACGGATTGGACACTACCGTAAACTTTTGGTAGATTTATCTATATATATATATATATATATAATTAAGTTAAAAGTGTACATCCACATATGTATACTGAAATACTAGTATGCATATAAATACACACACGTATACATATGTACATGTACCGAGTTTTTCACATACAGACTAGCTGGACACTCACAGTAAAGTGTCCAGTGAAAAACTCGGTACATGTACATATGTATACGTGTGTGTATTTATATGCATACTAGTATTTCAGTATACATATGTGGATGTACACTTTTAACTTAATTGTTTAAGCGTCAGTCATACAAAAGTGAGTTACAAACGAAACGAAATTTAATTTCGTTTCGTTATTTGTTTTTATCGTTTCCGCTGAACCGGTGCGTACTCACGTTCTATGCAAATTAGTCTGCCCACTACTAATTTTCATAGAAAAAGCATATAACGATATGTGCTTTTATGATTCTCTAGAGAGGCCGGAAGATGGGTATATATTGCTGATGAGATGTAATAACATCGAAACTAGTCCAATATTCCTGTCTGGCTCTCTGGAGAATAGAGGAAAGGTGTTTCCTTGAAAACCAGTATGACTCTAAAAACCGGTTTGTCTGTTTGGTTACATACAGACTAGCTGGACACTCACAGTAAAGTGTCCAGTGAAAAACTCGGTACATGTACATATGTATACGTGTGTGTATTTATATGCATACTAGTATTTCAGTATACATATGTGGATGTACACTTTTAACTTAATTGTTTAAGCGTCAGTCATACAAAAGTGAGTTACAAACGAAACGAAATTTAATTTCGTTTCGTTATTTGTTTTTATATATATATATATATATATATATATATATATATATATATATATATATATATATATATATATATATATATATATATATAAGGGCGGTGGATTGGCAGTATCGGTAGAGGGTCGGACGCCATGCTTTGACGCATAGAGGTAAGGCCCTTGCCATTCTGACTTCAAATCCCGCCGAGGTTAACTTTGCCTTTCATCCTTACGGGGTCGATAAAATAAAATACCAGTAATACACTGGATAATTTGCTGGCCTTGTGCCAAAAGTAGAAACAATTATATATATATAAACATATATATATATATATATATATATATATATATATATATATATATATATATATATATATATATAAATAAATACAATATCGGAGAAAGCTTTTTAGCGATACTCCGGCCAAATTCCAACTCACTCAACAAACATCAGGAAATAAGTGATTATATTCCCTATTATGTGTTCGGGGTGCTAACTAAAAGTATTGCGTGGAAAATTGGCTGTATTATTTCAAATGAGACATATCTAATATATCTCTTCCCAGACGGACGTCTCGTTTCATTACAGGACTCCTACAATTTGGGTGAAATTATACCAATTTATGTAGGAGCTTGTATACCATCAATATATATATATTCAAGTGGGCTCCTATAATTCATCAGTGGATGCCCCAACAATACTAATATTGATAATCTAACCAACATCAGCATTTAGCGATAATCACTTTCTGTGCCTGAAGTATCTGTCAGGTAGCCAGTCCAGCAGTTCTGAAAGAAGTGCTCTAACTGATTCAAAAAATGAGGAAGTGAATTACCGCCAAAAAAAAACAATACATGCGCGTGACAATGAACTCTGAAAGGAATTCAGGCCACGTGCTAAGAACTCATTGGAAATTGAAAAAAAAAAAAAAAAAAAAAAAAAAAATATATATATATAATATATATATATATATATATATATATATATATATATATATATATATATATATATATATATAGGAAAATGTCCAAGACCCCGGGGTCTTGAATATTTACCTATTACCCATTCTCATTTTCCTATTACCCATTCTACCCTAAGTATTGAGTACTCTGGTGCGTTATGGTCCATCTGGTTCCTTACCACTCTTCCTCCGTTATATATGTATATAAATGTCTAAAAATATTGATAACCAGGAGATGAAGGGGGCCCCACCTACATAAAATGATTTCAACTTGTACAAAAATCCCTAGAGATCTAATTGACATTATATACATATATATATATGTGTGTGTGTGTGTGTGTATCCATATACATATGTATATGTATGTATATGTATTGGTACACATATATATGTATATGTATGTATATGTATAGGTACATGGAGTTGCGACCGATAGATAGTATTAGCAATTGGAACGAACAATGGAAGCATCGTTTCTCCGGTTCGATTAGACGAAAGTCGATCGACTAAGAAGATATATATTGATGTGTGTATCTATCTATGTATGTATCTATCTATCTATCTATCTATCTATCTATCTATCTATCTATCTATCTATCTATCTATCTATCTATCTATCTATTTATCTATCTATCTATGTATTTACTACCGCCTGACCGTAGTGCCCTGCCCAAGGGAAACCCTCACCAAGATGGAGCGCGCGCTCTTCCAATTCCTTTGGAAGAGGCGGGCTCCTATGGTGAGGAGATCCATCTGCTGTCAACACCCTTCGAAAGGAGGGCTGGGGATGCCGTGGCTAATGATGCGTAAACACGCATTAAGGCTACGGCACCTCTACGTATTCCTCACCGGACAACCGGTGTGGGCCTCGTTTGTGAGACGAACCTTTCCCAGACTCGTCTCACTCACCGAGCTGCAATCCTGGGTCAAGCAAAGACCGAGAAAACTGGGCGCCTGGCACACTGAGTGTGCCCAGGCGCTCACCGCCCTCTGGCAGGCGGATCCGGTTATCAGTGGAGACTCCACCGCAACATTCTATAGAGGGCTGGTACGCAGCAGGTGCGACGACGCCCTCGGAGAAGCCCTAGACATGGAGGAGGACGAACTGGCCAGCCTGTTCGGTAGGACATTCAGCCCGGGACCTATGGACAACTTCCAGAAGTCCCTGGCCTGGCAGTGCTACCGAGGAGCTTTACCCGTTCGAGAAAGGCTCTACAGACACGGGCGCCCGGGTAGGGACCCCGCCAAAAAGATCTGTCCCAGATGCGTGTGCGACGAGGAAACCGTTGCACACGCATTGGTACACTGCTCGGGCGTAGCCGATCTGTGGGGCTATGTCGAACAACTGCTGTCAAGGGTGGGACCGATCCGGTTGACCACCGAGTCTATTGTAATGATCAAGCCGCCTCCCCCCTTCAAAGATGAAGCAGAGGCGGTGTTTCTGTGCGTAATAGCCATGGCGAAAGAGGTTGTATGGTGGACGCGTCTGAAAGGACTGAGGTCAGGCACCTTTCTCTCTGGCCAACAACTGGTCCGTTTCTTCCGATATCATTTCGGAAGAAGGATCAGGATGGAGAGAGAGGTGCTGCACCCCAGTCGTTTTTATGAACGGTGGGTGAAAGTGGCGAGAATGGCCCGTGTGAATGGGCCTTCTCTTTACATAAGCCTGTAGGTGGAAAAGAGGAAGGAACGAGGGAGCACCCCCTCTCTGTGCTCCTGAGGAAAAGGGTTGCACACTTTTTTCGGGGGTGTGTGCGACCCCCCAAGGCGCCTCCTCTCTATTGAGGATTTTGTTATAAATTTTATTTTTTGTTATATTTTATAACAAAATCCTCTATTGAGGATTTTGTTATAATTCTATTTTTTGTTATATTTTATTTTATTTTTATATATTGTTATTGCCTCCTCCCTATTGAGGACGCCTTGTTTTGTAAACTCCCCCCATTGTACTTGTCCCACTTTTGATGCCCTTGTGGCAAATAAAAGAAACATATCTATGTATTTATGTATCAATCTATGTATCTATCTATCTATATATATTGAGTATATGTTGGTTGTTTACCGACACCTGAGTATGCAGTTGGGGTACTCGACGAAATACGCAGGTTGGTTTGTTTACTCCGGAGTAATGTAAAATAATTAAGTCAAATATGTAAAATTTGGCTTCGTTTATTATAAATTATAGATACACTGCTATATATATTTCGGTGACAGCCATCATTGACTGTGACCTCTTCAGGCAGTTCGAATTGGTGTGGGAAAGAGAGGTGCACATGTTGTTGAAGTTATTTTCACTCCGTCAATACATCGATATGTCCAGATCCTGTAGACTATATTTAACCTGTAGACTATGTTTAACCTGTAGACTATATTTTAACCTGTAATCCTTGTTTCATTTCCATTATACCTCAATTCTCCCCCCTCTCTCTTACTCTCTGTGTTATTTGAATCTACTATGACTTGTGCTTACCTTATTCATATATATATCCTGTTGTATGCCAGTTAAATTCAAACTTACAATGATTGGCATTATTATTATATATATATATATATATATATATATATATATATATATATATATATATATATATATATATATATATATATATATATATATATATATATATATATATATATATATATATATATAAATATATATATATATATATATACTTATATATATACAGTGGCGGACTGGGTCTAAAAATATTGGTTGCCAGGTGATGAAGGGCTCACGCCTACATATAGAATGATATCATTTATAATGAACTACCAGTGGTACCCGGCGTTGCACAGTATAAGGTATTTGGAACGGGGGCCGCCAACACACCTAATCGTGGAAAAACTGCATGACGGACAATATGTAAAGAAAATAAACCGAATACTCTGATGGCTGCATAATCTTTAAGATTTTCCTCGATGAAGAAGGAAAAATGCAGGTTATCACCTAATGCGGGTCCTAGGGGATCAAGAAAATGAATTTTTTTTATGTGCATAATATGCCTTGAAATTTCGGAAAAATCGGCTAGACGTAACGCCTCAAAAAACCCCTAAAAAGCTGAAAATTGAAATTTTCCACCTAATACAGGCCCTAGGCCATAAAAAAGTTGGATTTTCTTTGCTCACGGTATGAAGAAGAGACTGACTAATACATAGTTACAATTTCAATGAAATCGGTCTGACGTAATGCCTAAAAAAATCCCATAAAAGGTTGAAAAAACGCAGTTTTTCACCTAGGAAATCAACAAAAAGTTGAATGTTTTTATGTGCCCAACACTCCTTGAAACATAAGTAATACACATGTAAAGTTTGAAACAAATCGGTTGGCTACTTCTCGAGTTTTAGGGATTCAAACTTACACACACACACATCCTCAGTTTTATATATATAGATAAATAACATTTTTCCAAAAATACATAAGTGGTAACAAAACAGTGCAATCAAATTTTTGCGGAAAAATATTTTACCTTCTCCAATAAAAAATATTAAGTATTTTACGAAATCCAGAGACTTTCAATAATGAGTTTCGGTCTTTCACACTCACTCAATATATATATATGGGAGTGCGTGTATATGTGTGCATGTAAATGAGTATATATAGATTTATATGTATACATAACATCCTAGGGATCTGATTGACACTGTTTCTCTATATATATACATGCATAGATATGTGTGTGTGTGTGTGTGTGTGTGTGTGTGTGTGTGTGTGTGTGTGTGTGTGTGTGTGTGTGTGTGTGTGTGTGTGTGTATAATTCTTGTTTGTATCGATTCTCCAGAACATTTCAAAATATTTACAATTTATAGAAAATACTCTTCACATGGTCTGTATATGTTATATGTTTATGTGTATGTATATATGTATAATTATTTGTATATGTATATATATATATATATATATACACACAAATACTTATACATATATATATATATATACACACACACACAAACAATTAAAAAAGCATTTGGTCAACCAATTCCCCAGGGAATTAATAGAAACCAATATATATATATATATATATATATATATATATATATATATATATATATATATATATATATATATATATATATATATTGGTTTCTATTAATTCCCCGGGGGATTGGTTGACCAAATGCTTTGCTTAATTGTTTTATTTATTTTTAGAAACATTTTACTCTTTCTCTTAGACTTCAGGTATTTTTCGAAAGCTAAGCATTGGCCCCTAAAATACTACAGTGGGCCCTGCAATGCTACTCTGGGTACCTGCATTGCCACCGTGGGGCCCTTGGCAACCTGGCAACCTGGCCCGTCCGCCACTGTATATATATATATATATAGTGACGAAACATAAGTCAATTGCATGAACTCATAATCCTTTATTTACTGCTATAAATATTTCGATGATAACCATTGAATGGCTACGACCTCATCAGGCAGTTAGTCAGTTCTTAGATATGCCAGCTCTGTGTTTATAGTGTTGATGGTATCAGAGCCTTGGGACATATATTTCTGTTTATCTTTGTAAACAGAAATAACAACACAATCGGTACAGTATATGGAAGGGATATTATTTGTTTGTTAAAATAATCAAATTAAATTAATTCAACAATTAAACCCACATAGGAATAATAAGCTGTAAATGTATATGTATATACAGTAGTTGTCTCTTTGGCCTATCTGTAAGTAGTAGAGACCGTGGAGTTCCTGGCCTTGGGTTTAATACTGGTCAAGAGGAAAATGTAAGCTTTTTTTCAGCTTTTATTTTACATCCCAAAGAAAAAACGGAAAATGTTTACCGGGTCCTTGCTCCCTACCCTGATCGGACTTCAGTCCATGATCACCACTGTCTAGCATCCCTCCAACTAGGCTGCTGAGACAGTTACAAAAGTATAACTCAAATTAATAATTATAAACTTATTTTCAAAATCAAACTTAAAATAGCTTTCCTGGAGCTATTACTTATATTTACGATCGACTTGTCAATCTTCTGGTTATTCCTATGTTTGTTTAACTGGTGAATTAATTTAATTTGATTATATTAACAAACAAATAATATATATATATATATATAGGAACGAGTAGGACCCCGACGGCTGAGCTCAAGCCGTTTCGACGGCTAATTCTGGACTAAATGAACATTTTTATTCTGGTATATGAATAGCCGAGCTTCTCAGGGGGTAATTCCATATATGGTAAAAGTGATTGTCACAAGTATTGGTCAAAAGTTATATATATATATATATATATATATATATATATAATATAGGATTAAAAGATGGTTAAAAGAGTTCCAAGTGTTTTATTAGGCGCATTTCAAAAACTATAATAATGGGATGATATCTGCGTTCTCATCAGATAAAATAGGGAGACATGATATGAAGCTTAAAAAATACTTGTGAGCAGTGAAGTTTTAAATCAACATATGAAAAATAAACTAAGATGGATATATGAGATTGGGAAAAAAATGAGGGAGGGGGGTAGGAAAAGGTAAGGAAGAGGAAGAAAGAAAAGTAAAGGATGGTGGGGGAGGAGTATAAGAAGGAAGGATGAGCGAGGAGGAGAAATGGGTCATAGAAAGAGAGAAATAGCCTTTATACCCGAGAAAATATTGTCTTACGGAGAGAAATTTAAAAAAACCGTTGGAAGATAATAGATAATTTAAAAGATTTTGAAATTAAAAGTTAATGAGGTTTATGCATGAAGAAAAAGGAATTGAGAATAGTTTTTAAATTAAAGTTTGTATATTGAAGGGTTTAATAATATGTGCGAAAAAAAGAATTTATTAATATGTATTATTAAAATAAAAATACTCCAGTCCTACAAACTGTAGAGTGCTACTTCTCCGATATTTGCATTGCTTTATTGTGCTACAATAAAACTCACCTCCTAAATTATATATATATATATATATATATATATATATATATATATATATATATATATATATATATATATATATATATATATGTGTGTGTGTGTGTGTGTGTGCATGTATGTGTATATATACATACTACTGTATGTCTGTATACATATATGTATGTACGTATACGTACTTATATTTAAGTAACAGCCGTACTAAGAGTGAGAAATGAAATTTCGTTTCATTTTTTCCATTTATCGTTTTCGGTGCGCCCGGCCGATTAACTCACTCGATATGCAAATTAGGCTGCTCAGCCGTTAATATGCATAAGCAAAGTATATACTTTCAGACGTTCAATCATATGGCAGGAAGGTATACGGTGCTGACGATAGCTAATAAGTTTGAAACTAGTACATTGCTCCTTTGTCAGTGTTGAACAAAAGGGCAACGATGGTTGGTAAACACTGTACGGCTTAATTCGGGATGTTTGCTTACAAACAAACCGAGCATTATAATAAACGTTCGGTAAATCCATACGTACATATATATATGTGTGCATGTATGTATATACATACATACTACTGTATGTCTGTATACATATATGTATGTACGCATACATACTTATATTTAAGTAACAGCCGTACTATTCTCCAGAACATTTCACAATATTTACAATTTATAGAAAATACTTCACATGGTCTGTATATGTTGCCTATGTACAATATACATTTTTGGTTGTCTTTATAAGTTCCTAAATTTATTCATAAAAATATTTATTATAATCAAATTCATACATAGAAATACTTATTATTATCAAAATGTATACATAGAAATATTTATCTATTTATTATTATCAAAACCATATTTACTATATGGACTCTGAAATATTATAGACATTTTTACTTATATTATAATATAAATTATGATTAATTATTAGGTTAAACATTAGATAAAACAATACATCTTTAAATAATATACATTCCTTAAATTACTAAACACTAGAGTTATCTTCCCCTTAATAAAAGTTTGTTTACAATTCACATATACGAGACAAACAACTTTTACATAAATGTTTAAATTTATATAACTAACCTTATACAATAGTAGCTTATACATACTATTATACATCTTCATTTAAAAAAATATAATTTTTACATTCTTAAGGTATATAAAAATGCATATATATTATCGCTTGATCTATCTTACGCTCTTTCATAATTCTATGTCTATATATATACTTAAATAAGATCTATATTCACGCATAATCATATATGTACTAAGCAAATTTTTTAAATAACTGTTTCTACTTTAGGCACAAGGCCAGCAATTACCCAGTGCATTACTGGTACTTTATTTTTTTCGACCCCGTAAGGATGAAAGGCAAAGTTAACCTCGGCGGGATTTGAACTCAGAATGGCAAGGACCGTAACTCTATGCGTCAAAGCATGGCGTCCGACCCTCTACCGATACAATAATGTCTTATACTATAATACATTATATTTATAACTGCACTCATCATAATATTAAAATATATGCGTAAGATATATCCAATCGTATATCTAAATACAGCATTTCTTTCACATTATATTGTTGTAATTACTTTAATAAATTAATAGTTCTCAATTTAATACATTCCTTCGTAATTCTCACCTAAATATTATAAATACTTCCATATTCTTGAAATATATTTTAAAATTAAATAAATAAATAAATATAATTATATCATTTTTTCTATACCCATGTAAATATGTTTGGGTGTATATATGCATATTTCTATGAATAATCCTAAATTAACTACTTTACAATATTATTTTCAAATTTAATAGCAAACGCTTTTAAAATATAATTTAGATAAATATTTAAAACCTATCTAGCGTTTAAACTTAACGGTCCTTTTCAGTTTGAACGTTATCCTCATTAGCATATTTCCCCTGAGTTTTGAAAGATTATATTTACTATCTTCACTGAACTTATAACATGAAGTTCACATGAAGATATGTTACTATCTTTACACCAATTATTGTATTTTATCTGACGAAAGCGTACTAAAATATTAGTACAATAAAATATTAGTATAATAAAATAAATATTGTTTTATAAAAATATAGATATTTTCCATTTATTAATATTATTGATATTATATATATATATATTGTTATACTTGGGGAGGGTCATATTTGTGTAATATTGCCAGAATTATATATATATATATATATATACATATATGTATATATATGGGAGTGCGTGTATATGTGCACGTACATGTATATATATATAGAAACATGCCCAGTTCCGAAGTGTGGTATTGTTTTCTCAACAATACCACACTTTGAGAAAACAACACCGCACATCAGAATTGAGCATATCAAAGAATTAACGAGGTGAACTTTGTTCCATCATTGTGTTTTCCTGTTTATTCTGTTCAAGTTCTAGCTGCCTGATGAGGTCATAGCTGTTGAACAATACTAGACAGCGTGCGGGAGGTGTAAGGGAGATAACTGCGAAAGTCCGGAAAGTTTTTAGGTTGAAAATAAAATAAAATAAAATAAAAATAAAAAATTACAAAGAATCAGTCCGGAGCCTTGTAGTTATACAATAGATGTTTGGTGACGTGTGGACAACGTGTGAAAAATTCACTTCTCGTGTTTAGGCAATCACTATTGCGTAATCTCTTTAAGATAGTTATTCTAAAAACTTTCAACCTAAATACTTTCCGGACTTTCGCAGTTATCTCCCTTACACGCCCCGCACGCTGTCTAGTACGGCGTGTGTGAAGTGACCGAGTTTCTGCGCATGCGCGTTCGTACGGTTGTCCTTCCGGTTCCTATAACCATATACATCCCGAGCTGAAGATCCGCGAAGATGAAACAATTGTTCTCGGTATGGTGAAGTAACTGTTGTGTAACCACTTCTACCTAACTCGTCCCTTGGACTGAGTGCTCTACCACTACGGATATTACCTTCGAGTGTTCCACCACTATATATATATAGATATTAGTCAATGAAAAAAGAATTAGTTGATTTCTAATCCACTGATTCTTATATAAAACAGGTGCCAAGCACTCAACTGTATGGATTTATCCGGAGTATAATAATAATAATAATAATAATAATAATAATAATAATTATAATAATAATAATAATAGATGAAATGAACAATGATAGTGGGAACCCATGAATCTAAGATTTTTAGACAGGAAAAAGTTAAAAGAAACAACAGCTAAGGTAAAAAAGTCATCCCATACCTTAAGTCGAGGAACCTTGACCAATGCAACAATATCCTCAAAGCAACAGCAAATGCGGTGAGGAAATTACTTGGCATAAAAGCGAGAGGAAACAACAAACAAGAAAGATCAGAACCTTGGGGAAGAAACGAGTGAATGGTCAAATCAGGGAAATGAGAAATGACATTGGAAAGCTTGAGTCCCTACTGAATGGGACACTACAAAACAGACACTAAAAATAGACTGGAAATAAAGTACAAAACTAGGAGGAAAAAGATAAATATTATCATAGAGGAACTGAAGCCACGTATTGTAGCAAAGAGTGCAAAGATTAGGCGATACGAGAGCAGAGTCAGTCAGTATAGACAGAACCGCATGTTTGACAACAACCAGAAGATGTTGTTTGGACAGCTTGAAGGGAAAGAAAGCGGCAACGACTTGGTCCCTGAATGCGGAACAAACTAAGACATTCTGGAGAGGAATATGGGAGCAGGATGTTAAACATAATGATCAGGCAGTGTGGATTGAGACAGTACAAAAGGAGATTAGTGAACAGGCACACCACAAACTGATTTGAGTATCACAGTTGAAACTCATAAAGGGCAGGCCAAAAAACTAACCAACTGGAAATGACCAGGCCCAGCTGGTGTGTGGTATTGGATTAAAAATATAACATCCCTCCACCCGAAATTGACAACCATGTTCAATGACTGTTTGATGTCGTGTGAGGTACCAGAGTGGTTGAGAAAAGGTACCACAGTTCTGGTAATGAAAGACCGAATCAAGCGGAATGATGTTACCAATTATAGACATATCACATGTCTGTCCGTAATGTGGAAACTGTTAACAATCATTGTGTCTCAGGAAATCTACCATCACCTCCACATAAACAACTTGCTACTCTACGAACAGAAAGGATGCCGAAAGAAGTCCCGTGGTACAAAAGACCAGTTACTTATTGATAAGACGAATAAGAGGAATTGCAAGAGGAGACACACTGATCTTGCCATGGGATGGATAGATTAAAAAAAGGCATTCGACATGGTACCTCATTCTTGGATAACCAAAAGCCTAGAGATCTTCAAGGGGGCAGATTATATCAGACAGTTGTTGAGCAAAAGTATGAAGTCCTGGAATACAGAGTTAACATCGGGTGGAGAATATCTGGGAAACGTGAAGATCAAGAGAGGTATCTTCCAGGGAGATAGTTTGTCCTTGCCCTGATACCCCTGACCATTATATTGCTAAAAGTCAGAGCAGGATACAAGTTGGGAAAAGGAGAGTTTACCATCAATCCCCTCCTCTTCTTGGACGATCTTAAACTCTTTGGGAAGAGTGACAAGGAGTTGGATGTACTTGTTGACACTGTCCGTATTTTCAGCAATCATATATGTATGTATTTTTTATTAATAAGTGTGGAGTCCTAGTGATGAAGAAGGGTAAATTGAGCAGAAGCAACGGAATCCAGGTACCAACAGGTGAGATGATAAAGGAAATTGACACTGAAGAAGGATACAAATATTTAGGTGTTCTGGAGGCTGATGACACCAAAATCAAAAGAAATGGAGGAATTGATAAGATCTGAGTACATTAGGAGAGTAAGGAACGTATTAAAATCACATCTAAATAGTAGGAATGTCTTAAGTTCAGTGAATTCCTGAGCTGTGTCTATTATTAGGTACAGTGCGGGAATTCTGAAATGGAATGTTGCTGAACAAAAAGAAATGGATAGGAAGACTAAGAAGCTATTGACTATCTACAACATGTTCCAGAAAAGGAGTGATGTGGATAGATTCTACTTAAAGAGATCTGAAGGTGGAAGAGGTCTTATCAGCATAGAGGACTGTGTTCAGATGGAGAAAAGCAATCTGCACAAATACGTGACTGACAGTAGGGAGCCAATGCTCAAAATTGTACTGAAGGAGAAGACAATTGACCAGGGGATGTCCAAGGAAATAACAACAAGGGGGAAGAGCAACCTTCATGAAAAAATCCCTTCATACTACCTTCTTTAAGAAAACTGAATTTAGAGATCCACAGACATGGAACTGGTTAAAAAGAGGAAATCTTAAAAAGGCTACAGAAGGAATGCTAATAGCTGCGCAAGAGCAGGCCCTCAGAACGAAGTGGGTGAAACACCATATTTACAAGGAGGAGGCTAGCTCACTGTGTAGGATCTGTGGAAAGAGAGAGAAGACTGTGGCTCACATTGTATCCGAGTGTAGCCCAGACTCACTATAAAGTCTGGAGACATGATGTGATGGGCAGGGTGATCCACTGGCACCTATGCAAAGTAAACAATTTATCACATTTTGAGAAGTGGTATGAGCATAAGCCAGAGTCGGTGATAGAAAACGATCAGGTGAAGGTGCTATGGGATTTTAGGATACAGACGGACAAGAAATTAGAACACAATATGCCTGACCTGGTGGTTTTGGACAAGGAAAAAAGATCGTGCCTGATTGTAGATGTAGCCTGCCGATTTGACACGAGAGTGCAAGAAAAGGAGAGGGAGAAAATTAACCGATACCAGGACTTAAAATGGGAGGTAAAAAGGATTTGGAACTGCCATGAAGTCAAGGTCGTCCCGATTGTCATAGGCGCACTAGGTACTATATCAAAGTTTCCAAGGATGGTTAAAGAAAATTAGTCCAGCCCGGCTTTTGGGAACACTTCAAAAGGCATGCTTGCTGGGAAAAGCAAGAACCCTCCGATACGTCCTGAATATCTGAGGCTGCAGGTAGTGGCTAGATATTCATTGAAACAAACTTTCCAGTTAAATAACATCAATGACTGAGACTCAAAAATAATGAAATTATGATCGAATGGATGAAAATGAAAGAATCTGAAATGGGGGAACGAGACACTCTCCCTAAGATCCAGAACACCAAACAGAACCAAAAGATAATACACAATAGTAACATAATTCTCAAAAACATTATCATCACAAACAAACTAAACATTACTGATCTAAATCATCTCTATTATGCATCGGCTAAAATAACCACTCATTTATGTGGAGTGAAAATGAAAAAACAAAGAAATTCCCACAAGAAACCTACTTGGCAAGACAACATCAATCGCCAAATAAATCTTCTCCGATCTGACATAGAAATGTTAACAAATTACAAAGTAGGTGAACATGTTAAACAAACTAAAGTTAGAAAATTGAAAAGAAAATTCAGTATGAAATAATACAGATAGAAATAATCAAGCAAAAAGTGTCGGCCAAAGCTGCTCGTATAAGGCGCTTTGAAAAACGATCTAGATTTTATATGGACAATAATATGTTCAAAAACAACCAAAGAAACTTCTACAGAAAAATTGACAAGTCAACAATAACTGCTAAATCAATACCACCCAAGGAGGAAGTGCAAGAATTATGGGAAAAGATCTGGACCGAAGAAAAAGTTCATAATATACATGCCCCATGGATAGACAGAGAAATGAAAGATACAGCTCACCTTGAGGAACAAATATGGGAAAATATAACAGTTGTACAGTTGCGTTTGGCTCTTAGAAAAACCAGGAAAAGAAAAAATACCAAATTTGTGGATAAATGTCTTCACAGAGTCTCATGAGCTGTTAGCCCAACTTTACAATGAAATGGTTAAGGAGCCAGAAAAGATACCATCATGGCTAGTTAACGGCATTACATTCCTATTTCCGAAGAATGATGAGACAAACAATCCCCAAAATTACAGACCGATAACTTGCTTGATCACAATGTATAACATTTTAACATCAGTCCTAACTGAATATACATATGATCAGCTGATAACAAATAATCTATTCCCAATGAGTAGAAAGGGTTTAAACGAGGCTCATATAGCTGTAAGGATCAGCTTTTGGTTAACAAAATGATACTTGAAGATTGTCATAATAGACACAAAAATCTATCAATTGCTTGGATAGATTACAAAAAAGCATTCCATAGTTTGCCACACAGTTGGATTGAAAAATGTTTAGAGATTTTCAAAATATCTCCCGTTGTCAGGAGGTTCCTGTCATTCAGTATGAAGACATGGAAAACGACACTCCTTTTGAATAGTGAAAACAAATCACTGGAAGCTGGAGAAGTTAATATTAATTGTGGAATTTTTCAGGGTGACTCTTTATCACCGCTTTTATTCTGCATCGCACTTATACCATTAAAATGCTCAATGAAACAAAACATGGATATAAAGTCTATGACAAAACCATTACTCACTTGTTCTACATGTAAAACCTGAAACTATTTGCAAAAAATGATGAACAATTGAAAGGGCTATTATCCACTGTGAAGCAGTTCAGTGATGACATTAAAATGGAGTTTGGACTAGATAAATGCGCCAAAGCAACGTTCACCAGAGAAAAGCTGCTGAAAAGTTTAGACATTAATCTTGATCGGGGGAATGTGATAAGTGAACTTGATCAAGAGGAATCTTACAAATATCTAGGTGTTTGTGAAGGAGACAGAATCAAGCATTCGACAATGAGGGAAAGGATAAGGAAAGAATGTTACCGCAGAGTAAGAGCAATCTTAAGAACTAGATTGAATTCAAGGAATAGGATCGATGCCATAAACACGCTTGCCATACCAGTAGTAACCTACAGTTACAATGTCATCAACAGGTCAAGCACAGAGATCCGTAGGCTCGATACAAATATTAGAACATTCTTAACCATGCACAGAATTCATCACCCTAAGGCAGATACAGATAGAATATATCTCCCTAGGAAAGAACGAGGATGTGGGTTAATCCAGTTAGATATTGCGTTGAAAACTACAACAATTGGATTATCTACATATCTAAGGGAATCACATGATTGGATGATTAAACTCGTTTTGAAACACGAAAGCATCAACAGATCATACTCCATTACAAAAGATGCACAAAGATACAGTAATGGACTACGAATTTCAGAAATTTCATTTACTGCTGAAATGAAAAACAGAAAATGCAAAGCAGGTAAAAGTAACTGCAAAGAAAGAACTGCTACAGAAACTGGCTAAGAAATGGCAAGAAAAGCCTCTGTATGGAAAATACCCAGAAAGAGCTAACAATCCTGATGTTGACAAAACTTTAACCCATCAGTGGTTGGCATCCTCTGGACTGAAATCGGAGACTGAAGGATATCAGCACAAGATCAGTGTCTGCCAACAAAAAATTACCAAGCCAACATAATAAAAAATGGATGCAACCCTTATGGCGTGTATGTAAAAAACAACCAGTGACCATTGATCATATAATTTCAATGTGCAGTCCTATATCTCCAACCGAATACCTAAACAGGCATGACAGAGCTGCACAATACATACATTGGATAATGTGTAAGCATTTTGACCTGCCCCATCAAAAGAATTGGTGGGAGTATCAACCACCTCCCATACTTGAAAAACATCACATCTCAATCTTGTGGAACTTTAGCATCCAAAGAGACCGAAAAATAGATGCAAATAGACCTGATATAATAGTGAAGGACTTTAATAAGAGGGTATGCCTGCTAATCGATATGTCCGTTCCAATAGACAAGAAAGTATCTATAAAAACATTTGAAAAATTGAGCAAATATAAAGACCTGGAGATAGAAATTGGAAAAATGTGGAAATTGAGAACTAAAACAATACCAGTGGTTGTAAGCGCTCTAGGAATGATACCTAAGGGGTCTAATGATTACTTATCGCAAATCCCAGGAAACCCGCGTATAGGAGAAATACAAAAGATAGTACTAATGGGAACTAAGGAAGATTCTGTCAATATAAGTACATCAAAAGTCTAAACACCTAAAGATGCATGTGTGTGTATGTATGTTCTTTCTTGAACATGGTGGACCTTGTTGACTCTTGAGGTCACTGGTTGTGACTTGGTGATAACTCGTATGAACATAAAGCAAGATAAATGCAACTGTAATAGTAATAATAATAATAATAGCAACTGATGCAGCTAGGCACATGAAATAGCTGGCAAAAGCAAAAGGGCACGGACAATTAGCATCAAATTGGGAGCAGAAATCTCTGCATGGCAAATATGTGGCCCGTAGCAAACAAGCTGATGTTGACCCAAAGCGCACCCATCAGTGGCTACGTAGTTCAGGGCTAAAGGCGGAGAGTGAAGGCTTCATCTTAGCTGCCCAAGATCAAAGCTTATTGACTCGTAATTACCAGGCCAATGTGATGAGAAACGGAATAAGCTCAAAGTGCCGATTCTGAAATGCTGGAGTTGAAAGAGTGGATCATTTAGTCTCTGGATGTAAAGTTTTAGCACCAGTAGAATACAAATATAGACATGACAGTGTTGGTCAATATCTACACTGGGTAATATGTCGGCATTACAAAATCAAACCTGAAGACAAGTGGTACAATCATCACCCTGAGGCTGTAACTGAAGGAGAAAAAGTAACAATTCTCTGGGACTTTCCTGTACATATGACAGGACCATAAAAGCAAATAGACCTGACATCATTGTAAAAGATCAACATAACAAGGTCTGTTTGTTGATAGATATGAGCCTCCCATGTGGTCACAATACCGCGGCAAAAGAATTTGACAAGCTACGAAAATATAAAGATCTGCTTATTGAAATTGAGAAAATGTGGCACCACAAGGCCGTTACAATACCAGTGATTGTGGGAGGACTGGGTATGATTAAGAAAGGAACAAAACAATATTTGCGAATGATTCCTGGTTTACCCTCTTTGCACGAGGTGCAATAAAATTGTGTTGACTGGTACTGCACACCTATTGAGAAGAGCACTATCCCTTCTTGTATTTACATATGCATATGCACATGTGTATATATGTATACTGTTTTTTTTGTTTTTCTTTTTAAATTATAATCAATGTGCTGTATTAACTGGCTTACCAATGCACACTGTGAATTTATTTGCCCTAGGTGTCAGGAAGACACTCGGCATATATCGCAGAAACAATAATGAAAGAAAATAAAAATAACAATAATAGTTTCTACTTTTGGCAGAAGGCCAGCAATTACCCCAGTGTATTACTGGTACTTTATTTTATCGACCCCGTAAGGGTGAAAGGCAAAGTTAACCTCGGCGGGATTTGAACTCAGAATGGCAAGGGCCGTAAGTCAATGTGTCAAAGTATGGCGTCCGACCCTCTACCGATACTGCCAATCCACCAATAATTATAATAGTAATAAACGAAAGATATCTATTTTATATCATCTTTGTTTATTTTATTATATATATTTCGAAGAAACAAAGTTTTATGTGTAACATAAACCAAAACTTCAGACAAAATACATTCGTGATGTATAGTTTTTTCCTGATACGCTGGTAGACAAACGAGCTGGACAGATCGGTCATCGGTCAACACCAAGCATATCCATATACTAAGAATTATATTTTCCTTATCTATTAAATTCTCATTACTTAGGGTAACCTTCACTACATGATTAACAATATTAAAATGATGTGCTGCGTTTTAATTTATATTGCAACGTAACTAAAATTTTTCTCAAATCTTCTTGGAAAAATATATAATTAAAACCTGAAACCACTGACTAAAACACTTTCCTACTTCAATATTTAATATATGCTATCTTCACAATAATAATGTTACGCGATTCACACATAATAGATCTAACCTGATACATGCTTAAAAAACAACAGGAATATCAGTAATATCTGCTCTGTTGCATAATGCCTCCCGAATTGGTATTCTGCTAGCTGTTATTAACTATATTGCAATAAACTATGATCGTGATAATTTGTAAAATTCCAAAAGAAAATCTCTTCAAGACGTTTTCATGCACAATACATACCGTAGGCAAAAGTTTACGCCTAGAAGGTATCGTGAAAAAAAAAAAAAAATTTGTAAAGCTTTGCTAAAACTGCGATTTATCGCAAATTAAGTATATGAAAACCAAACATGTCATTCCTGTTTATGTTTTGTTATGTTACTGTCATTACAATTTTACTGTCAGAGCAGCCTTGTTTCCTAGAGTTCTGATTCTCTGTTTTTCATTTATAATTTCATATCTTGCTTCTTGGAACTCAGTTATATTTATATTTTATGTGATTCTGTTTGTTGTGTCGGCTTTATGATGTATTACTTCGCAATGTGATTTTTCAAATATCATCCAATCAATTTCTTTGAATGTTTGTGGTGCAATACATTTTTGGTGTTATTGATTTTTAGGAAATGTAATTCCATTTCTTGACGGAAGTTATTTCACATTTATTTATTTGAAGTTTTGAAATATGGTTTTGTGTGCTTCATTGATGTCCCGATGTATCCGAAGGGATTTCAGGGATATTCTGAGATGACGAAGTTATAATAATGTGCTCATAGTAGAAAGTAATTTCAGAGAAGTCGTTAATACTTTACAGATTTTTAAAGGTTTTATGTTATTACAATTGTACGCAACGAAAATAATTTTCTTGTTGCTGTTCATATTGTGAGCTGTTGACATGCGGCATCCAATGACATGTTTGTTTGAGCTCCCCACTTTGATAGGAAGCTTTTGACTTCAATGTGACTGATCCAAATTTCTCCGTTGATATTTAGAAAATTATGATTTAACCACTGCTATTTATAGCGCATAGGTAAAGGCTATATTACAAAAGAAAAAAGTGGTTAACGTCTATCCGAAATCAGGCAGCTCATTAGGTGGAAGTTTATCCGACCTTCTTTAGTGTTAAGCGACAGAGTTTACATGCACCCACACCGGACAGGACACCATCCCCTCAGAGGGTAGTCATTTGTAGCTGAGTGGACTGGGGCAACATCAAACGAAGTGTTTTGCCCAAGAATATGACACGCCACCCGATTCAGAAATCAAGCCATATGTCAATGCGATCCTAATCCCAGCATTTTAAACGATAGGCCACGCATCCCAAAAGCGAAAGTGTTATCGTTGAAACCTATAATCAAAAACATTCCACCGTGTCCATCACGTCGTTTAATCAGTGACTTTCGAATAATTAAATCCCTTAATTCGCAAAGTTTGTGCTTAGATTGTGGTTAGGTTATTTGTTATCCCATGAAGCTCTGCATCTTTCTCACTCATATAGATGATATATATATATAGGAAAATGTTCAAGACCCCGACGGCAGAGCTCTCCCGTCGGGGTCTTGAACATTTTACTATTACCCACTCTACTACCCTAAATATTGAGTACTCTGGTGCGTTATGGTCCATATATATATATATATATAATTAGAATTGGCGCTCTGAAATAGCGATATATATATGAATGTATATATAGTGTATTTTGCAATACACTGTACGCTATTGTTTTAGAGTAGTGACAGTCTCACTTACTTATAATTTTGGCAAACAGGGGAGATAAAGCTGACAGAGCTGTGTTTCGCACTGATTGGTACTTATAAAAGCCACGTACTCCACCTGTTTGCTGAAAATCATGAATGTTTGATTCTTATAGAATGTCTAGTAATAATCAGGAACTGATTATACAGAGCGGTTGCCGGTCAAGCAGAAATTGAAAATTAGAATTGGCGCTCTGAAATAGCGATATATATATGAATGTATATATAGTGTATTTTGCAATACACTGTATGCTTAAGTAAAAGCATTTCGAAGACCTTAAGCTATTGTTTTAGAGCAAACAGCTGGAGTACTTGGCTTTGATAAGTACCAATCAGTACGAAACACAGCTCTTTCAGCTTTATCTCCCCTGTTTGCTGAAAATTAAAAGTAAGTGAGACTGTCACTACTCTAAAACAATAGCGTAAGGTCTTCGAAATGCTTTTAATTAAGCATACAGTGTATTGCAAAATACACTATATATACATTCATATATATATAGCTATTTCAGAGCGCCAATTCTAATTTTCAATTTCTGCTTGACCGGCAACCCCTCTGTATAATTAGTTCCTGATTATTACTAGAAATTCTATAAGAATCAAACATTCATGATTTTCAGCAAACAGGTGGAGTACTTGGCTTTGATAAGTACCAATCAGTGCGAAACACAGCTCTGTCAGCTTTATCTCCCCTGTTTGCTGAAAATTGAAAGTAAGTGAGACTGTCACTACTCTAAAACAATAGCATAAGGTCTTCGAAATGCTTTTAATTAAGCATACAGTGTATTGCAAAATACACTATATATACATTCATATATATATATTATTCAAAATATTAATAAATGAAAAATATTCTCATAACCAAAATATATATTTTATTATACATATTTCAAAGGTACAATGGTGTGTCAGTACGTTTTCATCAGATAAAATATATGAGAGATTGGATATGCGACATACCGCCAAGGTTTTGATTATTCAATTCCTGTATATATAATATATATACATATATAGTAGTTATTAGAAAAGCAAGGCTCATTTGTTGATGTTCGGTAATACATTGTCCTCGAACACTCTCCGATGAAATGCAATAGGACAATAGCGCAGAGTGAAATAATTAATTATATAATAGTCATGATTTCACAGGCCGTCAGTTTCACAATGTATTGAAACACGTGTAAGAGAATCTCATCTGTTAATAAACGCATCATTGAACATCAACAAATGTGCCTTATTTTTCTAATAACCAATACATATATTACTCCATAGATTACTCAAAAGGGACCGATTTATTTTATTTGGTAGCACAATTTATATCAACCAAGTATTTACAATAAAGCTGAACCGGTAAGTTGCCTTTTCCTTTTTGTATACTCACATCCACCCTACAACACAAATGTGCGAAGTTGTCTTCGAAAATTGGATACCTGTATAGAAACAGGCATATGTATATATGCGATTCTCGCTGAATTTATATTTGTATTGATCTCCTGAGTTTTACAATTAACCTGTAAATAATTCTATTGACAGATTAATTGTTTATTTTAAAAACTACCTGGTTGAGTGCTTATTCGATTTGTGCTATTTATGCAATTTTTTGCATGATGCACACATACTGAATTCATTTGCCAAAATCTGGGGATTTTCCCCTTGTGAATTACACATGTGCTTTTACGAAGCTCTATGTCATTCACAAATTAGGTACAGAGCAAAATACCTGTTGATAACGTTATCAACATTCCTTGTTCGATCATTATACCTAAAGCTTATAGTTTTAAGCAGACAGTATTATTGATTTGGGCGGTGGATTGGCAGTATCGGTAGAGAGTCGGACGCCATGCTTTCCAGCATAGTTACGTCCCTTTACGATCTGAGTTCAAATCCCGCCGAGGTTGACTTTGCCTTTCATCCGATAAAATAAAGTACCAGTAATGCACTGGGTAATTGCTGGCCTTGTGCCTAAAGTAGAAACAATTATTGATTTAGGTGTCATAGAAACCCTGCATTTGGATTTTACCATTAATTCCAATGGGTCCAGGTCTGTTTTTTTAATCATTTATTTTGTTTTGATCTGTTTAGCTTGATTTAGTTTTTGGCTTAGGTGGTTAATGCTTTCTTGACCACTTTTTCAGTTTGTATGGCGTTTTATCATATTGTTTAGCTATGGAGCGCTTGCCAGGATAACTCTGATTTTTGCGTTTCGTTTCGCTTTTTCTACCAGCCAAATTGCGATTCTCGCTGAATTTATATATATATATATATATATATATAGTTGTTATATAGTAAGGTGTATTATTGGTTGTGAAAAACGGTCCAATAAATTTATGTTAGCAATATTAAGTACTCCACGCTTTTGTATAACTCCAATTCCATTCAAGGGAACAGCTAGATGATGCGGACGATACGGATGTGTATATACCATAACATACACTTGAAGATATGGATGTTACAATTCAATCTATACATGTATAACATAACACTGAACTGAACGTACTTTATTTTATCGACCTCGTAAGGATGAAAGGCAAAGTTAACCGCGGTGGATTTGAACTCAGAAAGCAAAGGGCCATAACTATGCTGCAAAACATGGTGTCTGACGCTCTACCCAAACTGCCAAACCACTGCCCTTAATTGTTTCTACTTTTGGCACAAGGCCAGCAATGAACCAGTGTATTACTGGTACTTTACTTTATCGAGCCCGTTAGGATGAAAGGCAAAGTTAACCTCGGCGAGATTTGAAAAGAGATATAATACCAGACATCTTTGTGAGCTCTATTAAGGATTTGAGAAGCGAGTTCTCCTCTCGTTTTGCTGACTTCCGGCAAAATGGAACTCTATTTAAGTTATTTGGTACTCCTTACGAAACAGATGTGGAGCAAGTGGTAGAAGAATATCAGTTGGAGTTAATTGACTTACAGTGCGACGAATCTTTGAAATCGAAATTTCAGTTCGAATCCACTGCTGACTTCTACAAGAAATATATATTGGCAAGCGGAAAATATAAAAACATCTTGACTAATACGAAACTGATGATATCATTATTTGGAAGTACATATGCTTGTGAACAACTTTTTTCCAAAATGAAATATACTAAAAGTCATTTAAGAACAAGGTTGCGTGACGACCACCTGGATGATGTTTTGCTCCTGTCATCGACAAATATGTCACCTGATGTGGAGAAGTTATCGCACAATAAGCAGAAACAAGTGTCTCAATAAATCATTTATCATTTTTAACTGTATTTTGTTTGTAGCAAGGAATTTGCTTTTTTTGTTGTTGATTGTGATAGTAGTTGTTTTTCTGTTATTCCTGCAGTAAAATAAGGAATTTGATTTTTTTTTGTTGAATGTGTTTGTAGCTTTTTTTCTGTTTTTGTTGTTATTCCTGCAGTAAAATAAGGGGCGTTGTTAAAATAAAATTATATTAAATTCCTTGTTTTGCTTTAAACCTCCAGAAAATGTATTTACATTTTTAATATACATGGCCCTCCTCCATGACACTGCATAGCTGTTTGGCCCTCTCTCTCCAAAAGGTTGCCGACCCCTGTTCTACAGGTTTGATACTGTGTTGATATATATATATATATATATATATATATATATATATATATATATATATATATATATATATATATATATATATATATATATATGTGTGTGTGTGTGTAGGAAAAAGTATGACCCCGACGGCAGAGCTCAAGCCGTTTCGACGGCTATTTCTGAGTCCAGAAATAGCCGTCGAAACGGCTTGAGCTCTGCCGTCGGGGTCATACTTTTTCCTATTACCCACTCTACTACCCTAAGTATTGAGTACTCTGGTGCGTTATGGTGCATCTGGTTCCTTACCACATTTCCTTCGTTATATATATATATATATATATATATATATATATAGTGACTGCCAACTCGTTTTCGAGTACGGCCACTATGTTATATCCATGTTGGAGAACCCCTACTGATGCGCAGAACGAGTGCGTCTTTTTAGTCCAACCAGCGACTTGAAAACACTGGTACAAACACTACACTTGTGACAATTACTGACACATAGTGCTGGGGCCATGGTACCATGTGACGACAAGATCAGAGATCTCCAGATATAAAGCAATGCCGGTGCCGTGAAGCTTTTATAGTGAGCAAAGGCACTGCACAAAGCCAGTCCCACTCTCTTAACCAAGAAGATATTTACCAAAAAGAAGAACACGTCAACATCATTGGATACCATCAGGGTTGCAGGTGGTATATCAGAGTTTTCCTATACACACACACACACACACACACACACACACACACACACACACACACACACACACACACACACACACACACACATACACACATATATATATATAACGTACAAATACAAAGTTTAAACCGCCATAATACATAATAATCGTTGATAATTGGTATTTACTTCTAATTGAACGGTGGAATGTCCCTAGTGTGAGTTAATGATTGCTATATCAAAAATAAAACGAATAAGATCAATAAGACGAACATTTTCTGACAATTGCATATCTTAGATATGCAACGTTGAATGTTTAAACTACTTTCTGATAAGTTGTTAGAGTTTTAATCATGCATTCAATGAACAATCAACATTAATAACATACACACACACACGTACACACACACACGCACATACACACACACACGCACGTACACACATATACACACGCACGCACAGACACACACACACACACACACACACACACACACACACACACATATATATTATATATATATATATATATGCAGAAGTTATGTTTAATTTGTTGGGATTCCAACAAACTTAAAAGTTTATAACTTATATAAAGCACACAGCAGTTTAATGGAGTAAATATTCAATATATTAATAAATGGAAACTATATCACGACAATATCATTAGGATATAAAACAAACTTTTCTTCAAAATTTTAAGTCTAAAAAGAGGTTCATTAGAAAGTCTGTACAACAAAATGTTTTTAGTAAAGGTTGACGTTCGGACAAACCGGAGTTGAAAGTGGAAAAAGTCAAATGAAGTTGAAAGCACAGACTATAGATATTATTGTATATAATACACGGAGAGAAAAGGAGAGGAGGGAAGCAAGAGGGAAAAAATATGTGTGTTTATCTCATATTGTCTTGTGATAACTTTTCACTCTATTTTCAACTGTCATCAAATAATACTCCTGTCAACAAATTATATGTCCCAAATAAGAATCTGTTTCTATAAACTTCAATAGAGAAAACAACGCAAGTGAATATTATTGTTACGAGAACGCTAATTTTCCATTTATTGTAGTTAATATTTTTTTAGTATTGACTTTGTTAAATAATAATAAGTTCATATTAATGAAATGTGTGGAAGGGAAATATGAATTTTACTATTAATGAAATTGCCATAGCGCGTCGGGACTAGTTGGCGTCTATTTTACTTTCTTTTATTGTGGTATGATATAATTTGGACTAAAGAAACACTGAAATATTTCTCGATTTTTAACTATTCTCTAGTTATTTTTTCAGTTTGTATTTGCAATGAATATATTTATTTTCGAATAGTCGTTTTATTTGAATAGATTTTATCCTATGTAGCAGTTTCAATGTTAGCAGATGCAACGCAAGATTAATAAAGTAATTAAACTGAAAAGAAAAACATTACGAAAAAGATTTAAATTGTATAAACAGATTATAAACCATGTGAACCTCTTTATAATTGCAAAACAACAAAATTCGAATAGGCGATTTGCAAACTGAATACGTGTTTATATATTTCTATAATACGTGAATAGTAGTTTATAAATATTTTAAATATGAGTTTCATGTGACAGATAATATTTTGCCGAGGGAAATATAATTACGTCCATTAAAATACAAATATCTGATTTCACCATGTGAATAGATGTATTTATCTGCATGACCATCTTCCAAACAATCATGAAACGCTACCTGCTAGCTGTAAATTCATTCCTAATTTAGGCATAAAGCCATCAAAATAGGTTAAATCATTGCTGGAACTTTACATTATTTTATATTAACGATTTAACGATAAAAAGCAAAGTTGATATTGAAGAGATTTGAACTCAGGATGTAAGGAACTATAAAAACAAATACTGCAATTACATTTTACTCAACGGTGTACCAATTCTGCCTATCCACCACCATTAGGGTAGCTTTAAATCAAACAACCATCAAATGGATTGCCAATCTGATTACACATTCAGTTCTGCTGAAGTCTGAAGTATAATGTTTAATCTCTATTTCATTTCAGAGAAGGATTTATCAAGTTCCCTGTTTATTGAAACAATTGCGCCGTAGATACATAATTCATTAATCCTTTGAAATATGAAAGTACTTAAAGATTTCTGGCTACACAGCAATGTTACTATATTAGGTTGTAATGGATTTGCTGATACCTGAGATAAGGGTAAATCCGAATTTAAAGGAGAAAAACAAAATTAATATTTGATGGCCTCCTTAGAAAGCTAAACGCAATAACAAATAAAACATTATCTAAAAGTAAGAATCAGCTTTATAAGTGAGACATTAAAATAGTTTGTAAATGTTAAACAAAAGATCATAACTCCATATTTATTTCATAATAATTCAATATATTTCTTCTTCTTCTTCTTCTTCTTCTTCTTCTTCTTCTTCTTCTTGAAAGGGTCGTAGGTGCAGTGTCACTAAACACTCTTTCCAGAGCCTCATGTCAGAAGCAACCGTTTCCAAAGGATTTGGCTACATCCCCAAGGAAGACCATCCAAGCTCATGAATATTACCGAACCATCTGTTTTGCCCGTAAAATTTGTCCAGTGATTATTTAATGAGACATTCTAAACACATGCCCGTAATATGGGAACTGTCATCTCTATATTTGGAGAAGTAGCGGCTCTACCTAGACCAACTCTTTGATCTCTGAGCTACACATTCTATCGAGTAACGTTACTTCAAAGAACTTTTGGAGGAAACCTATTTCTGAACATTGTATTCGCGATCGTAATATTGTTTTTCTTTGTGTTTTCCTTTTTGCTAAGTAACATGTGATATTCCTAAGAATTGTAATTGATATTCACCGACATGTTTATCATAGTAGGAGACCTGCGTGTGAAATACTGAATCATAAATTAGTATGTCGCATATACCAAAATTTCCGGATATATGAACAACCATATGAAGTGGGAGATTTACGGTTTAACAAATTGACGGTTTGCATAAGAGAAACTCTATAGTATATGAGGATTACTGACATTTAAAAGTAGTTAAAGAAAAGAAATATGTTTTAATCATTTATTTCTAGGACGGAATTAGACAAATGTTCAGCAAATAACAATGGATTAAAATGTGAATGCAAACTTTTCCTGAGGCGAGTAATGCACTGTGTGCTTGTGTGTATTTGGATACCTGTTTTGAACAGAACATTTTAAAGTTATGGAAAGATATATATAATATATATATATATATATATTTTTTTTTCAACTAAAAACTTTTCGGCATTTTGCAGTTATCTCCCTTACACCTCTCGCACGCATTCTATTATTGCATGTGTGAAGTGACCAGGTTTCTGCGCATGCGCGTTCGTACGGTTGTCCTCCTGTTCGCTAAGGTGAAACAATTGTTCTCGGTATGATGAACTAATTGTTGTGTAACCATTTCTACCTAACTCGTCCCATGGGCTGAGTGCTCTACCACTACGGATATTACCTTCGAGTGTTCCACCACTATTTATGTCTCCAGCATCGATTAGAAGATTCTCTGCACTACGTAGAAGTTTGGCTTTTAGCAGATTCTTCACCACGTGCGAGTTTGGCTTACTACTCTGAGAGCGCTCTCTATATCCTCGTGTCCTACACAATTTTGCGATTCCTCAACGTCAGTATGGATTTATACGAACTGGATTACTCCCTGAAGAACATTCCAACTCCCTCCAACCATGTTTACCAAAAGCTCCTCCTACAAAAAGCGGAAGATGTCGTCAGACGCTTAAGATGGTGAACCCTAGCTTTCAACGGCAAAGTTACAGGCACCAACAACACCTTCAACCTGAAATCGAGAGCCTACCTTCCTAAAGCACCTGCTTACAGAAACACAGCTTTATCCAAATTTTGCAATTTGTGTATTGAAGAAATTTTCTACATACTTAAATGTAAGTCTTCATTAATTTACGTAACAATTTATTTAGTTCTTGTAAACATCGCCAAAACTCAACTTTTACATCTATATATAAAATATAATTACACACTCAATCTTCTCTACATAATGTTTACTTTATCCAAACACCTATAATCTCATTTCTGAAATTATATGCATATATGTTCATAAATTCTAAATCTTTAAATTTAAATTTAATGTAATTCTAATTGTAATATCTTTTACTTCTTAAATATATATAATTTACTTCTTAAATCTTTACTTTTTAATATTTTTACTTCTTTAATATCTTTATTTTTATCTTTATTTATCTAACTTCCAAAATATCTAATAATCTTTTTAGAAAAATTATTTAAAATTTTTTATAATATTACTTATTTCCCCCCAAAAACAAAAAATAAAACAAAAATTTTGTTGGTCACCTTAATATTTTTTATATATTCTTTAGTATTTTTCTAATATTTTTAAATATTTTAAATATTTTTAAATATTTTTAAATATTTTTTAATATTTCTTATATTTTTGAATAATTTTAGGTTTTTAATTAATTTAAAACATTTTAAAAATGTTTTTTAAAAGGTTTGAGTATCTTCGGAGTCTTTTTGAGATCTTTTAAAATTCTCTTGGAAAGTTTTTCCAGGAATTTTCAAGAATTTTGTCTAGAATTGTTAATATTTTATAGTCTTAATTTTTAAATGGTTTTAGTATTTTCTTATACTTTTAATTAATTTTTTAATTTTTAATTTTTGTAACTTTTTGTAATTATTTAATATTAGAGTTATAACCAATAACTAACTCTGGCTAAATATATCTTCAAACATATATTTGTCAAATTTATCTCATAATAACTAATAAATAAACAAAACTGGGATTTTCAATATTTCTCCAATGTAAAACATTAAAACATATAGGTAATCTTATTGACGCATTAATTTAATTTAATTTAATTTAAATACTTACACTAAATATAAACTAGTATCCCTCATAATTTATCTATAACATGATATACCCATCTATCCACTCATATATCTATCCTTATACCTATCCTTATATCTACATTTTATCCTATGCTTCGACTTCATATCCTATGCTTTTTATCCTATGCTTCTACTTCATATTTATTTAAATCTATTTTTAACATATATTAATATATTTTAATATATCTTTATTTTTTCTATATACTTATAGTAATATTTTTTCAATTTTTCGGACATTCATTTGCATATACACACAAAACTTTGAATTACCCTCAATAAAATGTTTCACTATCCAGCGAATTTTCAACCGTCAAGGTTGTTTTCCACGGTTATGTAAATATTTATAAAACAAATTTTGTATTTTATCTGATGAAAGCACACCAAGACTGCCTTGGTTGCCCTTGAAATATATATAATAAAATAATTATGGTTTTATAAATCTAGTTTCCATTTATTAATATATTGTATATATATATATATATATATATATATATATATATATAGTGGTGGAACACTGGAAGGTAGTATCCGTAGTGGTAGGGCACTCAGTCCATGGAACAAGTTAGGTAGAAGTGGTTATACAACAATTAGTTCACCATACCGAGAACAATTGTTTCACGTTAGCGGATCCTCAGCTCGGAATGGGCATGGTTATAGGAACAGGAAGGACAACCGTACGAACGCGCATGTGCAGAAACCCGGTCACTTCACATAGGCAATACTAGAATGCGTGCGAGAGGTGTAAGGGAGATAACTGAAAAATAAAATTACAAAGAATCAGTTCGGTACCTTGTAGTTATGCAATAGGTGTTTGGCGACGTGTGGACAACGTGTGAACAATTCATATCTCGTGTTTAGGCAATCACTATTGCCAAATCTCTTTATTCGTTCGTCAATACATAAGCCACACGTCGGATTTCCCCTTGCGTATGGCTTGGACTTAGTGATGGCTTTTCATTGAATGGAGTAGTCTATACTTGAGTCGTTGAGGGACTATACGTGGCTCGCGAATTTCGTGGATGATCGTCTGTCCGGGTACCTGAAGGTAGACTGGTGTTTCAGGAAACGTTCCTTAAAACGGCCCTCCGCCATTCCCACATAGGATTTGACCTCCTGTGTTTCGTTTGGTTGGTTGGAAGTGACCACAGCTTCGTAAATTACAGCTAGTGTGTTGCATTGCTGTTGAAGGTGGCAAGATTTAGGCTTACGGCAAGAGCACCCTGGTGGGGTATTGCTCCTAGGGCTGCTGGTGATGTGGGCCTTCATGTTCTTAGCGCAGGAGTATCCTAGTCTAAATTTGTGCCGGTTAAAGATGGAGCGGTATTTATGACCTATGGGAAAGTGTCTATCTAAAAGGGCTAAACATTTTTTTCTTACATTGGTTTTAACGTTGAGTGAGAAGGGAAGAGGGAACCAGATAGTTTGTCTATTGTTGCGCTTACTTTTCCTAATGGTGTTGTTGCTAGTGGGAGAGTAAGTGATAGGTTGTGAGAAGCCGCTGTTAGCCAACGCCGTGTTAGAGTAGGGTGCCGCTCTGTCAAAGATAGCCTTATTAGAGGAGAGGTTTGAGGTTCTAGTACTGATATTCTTAACGAAGTTTCTACAAACAGTGGCAGGGTAGCATGAGTCCTTGTGAATGTAATTGAGTTTCTCGTTTAGCTTATAGAATAGTCTGTGGGTGTGTGTGCGAAGGTCCAAATTAATGCCTAAGAAATCTACGCTAGAGAGGTTCGTGGCTATTGTTATCCTAAGTCCTAACTCATTGAAGGTAGAAGCTAAGTCCTTTTTAAACCGGTCGAGGTCGTGACCACTCTTATGGCTCGATAAAGTCAGTTCATCGTCGCGGTATATTCCCGTGTGGAAGTCCGGGAATCTAACACGTAATATGTCTAAGATAAATAGGCCAACCAAGTCACATACGTCAGCACTGTCAAACGATCCCATGGAGACGTCAAATAGGTCTGAAGTTGTAGACTTCTTTGCCCAGGCTACTCCGTCATTGAAGAGGAGGGTTTTCCGGCAGTGAGCGATGATTTCCCTGTCTAAACCATCGACGGTGGTATAAGTGGTAGCGAAATCCGACGCTTTGTTTAATAGGGTCTCTGAGATCGACGGGTAAAAATCGACAATATCAAACTGTGTGAACTTCGCTTTTTTAGATTTTAAGGAGTTAAACCACTTAATTACGGAGTCGCTGTTCTCCCACTGGGGCAGGTTGGACTTGGTCCTAATGGTCTTAACTATGTTTCTAAGTATGGCCTTACTGACTAGTCGCATATCTGTGAATGCCGGGTTTATTAGTCTAAATGTGGGGTTCGATGTAAAGTCTACCTTGTGATCTTTCAGGGTGAGGAACGCCTCCCGCTTAGCTAGAGATTGTAGCTTCTTATCTACCTTAAGGTCAGCGGCAAGTTCTTTGGCTTCTGTATTAATGTCGTGGTAAGCCATAGGGTTAGCTTTCTTATATTTAGAAGTAATAGCGTTATGGGCCAGGTGGCGGAAAGTGGTGTTGTCGACTTCGGAAATATTATTAGTTGTGTCGGAAAGGACGAAGGTGTTCTTAGAAGACCTAAATTTCTTAATATCATTTCTGAGTTTCGTTTGAAAGGTGTTAGTGTGTTTGCGAAAGGAAATGTTAGCGACTAAGTCAAGAAGGTCCGTCTCGAAAGGAGGGTAGGCTCTCGATTTCAGGTTGAAGGTGTTGTTGGTGCCTGTAATTTTGCCGTCAACAGCTAGGGCTCGCCATCTTAAGCGTCTGCCGACATCTTCCGCTTTTTGTAGGAGGAGCTTTTGGTAAACATGTTTGGAGGGAGTTGGATGTTCTTCAGGGAGTAATCCAGTTCGTATAAATCCATACTGACGTTGATGAGACGCAAAATTGTGTAGGACACGAGGATATAGAGAGCGCTCTCAGGGTAGTAAGCCAAACTCGCACGTGGTGAAGAATCTGCTAAAAGCCAAACTTCTACGTAGTGCAGAGAATCTGCTGATCGGTGCTGGAGACGTAAATAGTGGTGGAACACTCGAAGGTAATATCCGTAGTGGTAGAGCACTCAGTCCATGGGACGAGTTAGGTAGAAATGGTTACACAACAGTTAGTTAGTTCACCATACCGAGAACAATTGTTTCACCTTAGCGGATCCTCAGCTCGTAATGGGCATGGTTATAGGAACATGAAGGACAACCGTACGAACGCGCATGTGCAGAAACCCGGTGACTTCACACAGGCAATACTAGAATGCGTGCGAGAGGTAGATAACTGCGAAATGCCGAAAAGTTTTTAGTTGAAAAAAAAAAAAAAATATATATATATATATTATATATATCTTTCCATAACTTTAAAATGTTCTGTTCAAAACAGGTATCCAAATACACACAAGCACACAGTGCATTACTCGCCTCAGGAAAAGTTTGCATTCACATTTTAATCCATTGTTATTTGCTGAACATTTGTCTAATTCCGTCCTAGAAATAAATGATTAAAACATATTTCTTTTCTTTAACTACTTTTAAATGTCAGTAATCCTCATATACTATAGAGTTTCTCTTATGCAAACCGTCAATTTGTTAAACCGTAAATCTCCCACTTCATATGGTTGTTCATATATCTGGAAATTTTGGTATATGCGACATACTAATTTATGATTCAGTATTTCACACGCAAGTCTCCTACTATGATAAACATGTCGGTGAATATCAATTACAATTCTTAGGAATATCACATGTTACTTAGCAAAAAAGAAAACACAAAAAAAAAACAATATTACGATCGCGAATACAATGTTCAGAAATAGGTTTCCTCCAAAAGGTCTTTGAAGTAACGTTACTCGATGGAATGTGTAGCTCAGAGATCAAAGAGTTGGTCTAGGTAGAGCCGCTACTTCTCCAAATATAGAGATGACAGTTCCCATATTACGGGCATGTGTTTAGAATGTCTCATTAAATAATCACTGGACAAATTTTACGGGCAAAACAGATGGTTCGGTAATATTCATGAGCTTGGATGGTCTTCCTTGGGGATGCAGCCAAATCCTTTGGAAACGGTTGCTTCTGACATGAGGCTCTGGAAAGAGTGTTTAGTGACACTGCACCTACGACCCTTTCAAGAAGAAGAAGAAGAAGAAGAAGAAGAAGAAGAAGAAGAAATATATTGAATTATTATGAAATAAATATGGAGTTATGATCTTTTGTTTAACATTTACAAACTATTTTAATGTCTCACTTATAAAGCTGATTCTTACTTTTAGATAATGTTTTATTTGTTATTGCGTTTAGCTTTCTAAGGAGGCCATCAAATATTAATTTTGTTTTTCTCCTTTAAATTCGGATTTACCCTTATCTCAGGTATCAGCAAATCCATTACAACCTAATATAGTAACATTGCTGTGTAGCCAGAAATCTTTAAGTACTTTCATATTTCAAAGAATTAATGAATTATGTATCTACGGCGCAATTGTTTCAATAAACAGGGAACTTGATAAATCCTTCTCTGAAATGAAATAGAGATTAAACATTATACTTCAGACTTCAGCAGGACTGAATGTGTAATCAGATTGGCAATCCATTTGATGGTTGTTTGATTTAAAGCTACCCTAATGGTGGTGGATAGGCAGAATTGGTACACCGTTGAGTAAAATGTAATTGCAGTATTTGTTTTTATAGTTCCTTACATCCTGAGTTCAAATCTCTTCAATATCAACTTTGCTTTTTATCGTTAAATCGTTAATATAAAATAATGTAAAGTTCCAGCAATGATTTAACCTATTTTGATGGCTTTATGCCTAAATTAGGAATGAATTTACAGCTAGCAGGTAGCGTTTCATGATTGTTTGGAAGATGGTCATGCAGATAAATACATCTATTCACATGGTGAAATCAGATATTTGTATTTTAATGGACGTAATTATATTTCCCTCGGCAAAATATTATCTGTCACATGAAACTCATATTTAAAATATTTATAAACTACTATTCACGTATTATAGAAATATATAAACATCTACTCAGTTTGCAAATCGCCTATTCGAATTTTGTTGTTTTGCAATTATAAAGAGGTTCACATGGTTTATAATCTGTTTATACAATTTAAATCTTTTTCGTAATGTTTTTCTTTTCAGTTTAATTACTTTATTAATCTTGCGTTGCATCTGCTAACATTGAAACTGCTACATAGGATAAAATCTATTCAAATAAAACGACTATTCGAAAATAAATATATTCATTGCAAATACAAACTGAAAAAATAACTAGAGAATAGTTAAAAATCGAGAAATATTTCAGTGTTTCTTTAGTCCAAATTATATCATACCACAATAAAAGAAAGTACAATAGACGCCAACTAGTCCCAACGCGCTATGCCAATTTCATTAATAGTAAAATTCATATTTCCCTTCCACACATTTTATTGATATGAACTTATTATTATTTAACAAAGTCAATACTAAAAAAATATTAACTACAATAAATGGAAAATTAGCGTTCTCGTAACAATAATATTCACTTGCGTTGTTTTCTCTATTGAAGTTTATAGAAACAGATTCTTATTTGGGACATATAATTTGTTGACAGGAGTATTATTTGATGACAGTTGAAAATAGAGTGAAAAGTTATCACAAGACAATATGAGATAAACACACATATTTTTTCCCTCTTGCTTCCCTCCTCTCCTTTTCTCTCCGTGTATTATATACAATAATATCTATAGTCTGTGCTTTCAACTTCATTTGACTTTTTCCACTTTCAACTCCGGTTTGTCCGAACGTCAACCTTTACTAAAAACATTTTGTTGTACAGACTTTCTAATGAACCTCTTTTTAGACTTAAAATTTTGAAGAAAAGTTTGTTTTATATCCTAATTATATTGTCGTGACGCATTCAAAACTGTCTCAAAACTGAATTCATATACATACATATATACATATATAAATACATAAAAAACATACAAACATACATGCATAGTAGTGGTGTGAAGCCAGCTCGTGTCCGATTACTGAAATTACAAAAACTCAGACATTGACAAAATATCATTGATACAGTTGTTCTTGATGCAGTCTTAGGTGGCTCATCAAACCAGGAAGTGACTTACATGCAATACCACACACTGTGCAGGTAAGTTTCCCGCCTGCTTCATTTTGATTGGCGTGGGATGCTTCGTGGTACAACGTTAGCTCAGTTGCAGCTTAACACACTTTGGTACAGATGCTACATGAAAAACCATAGTACGTAGGATACTCGAGGTGTTATTATCATGAATATGACGTCTACTATGGCTTAGCACCATGTCTTTGATATAGATATACGGACTAATATCCCCATATATTTAGCTGCTCACTTCCCTTCAGCATACGCCCTCTGCTTCTTTTCGAATTCCTTAACACCGGTAGTAGTTAGATTTGGCCACTAGATTTGTCTGCTGCAAGATTTTCCCATGTTTTGATGTAGATGTTGACCTTCTTAGAAATATCTTTCAGGCAGTCTTTAAAGCGATAGTGTGGCTTGAAATGCGGGCGTTTGCTTTGTAATAGTTCTACCTACAATATTTGTTTTGTAAGTCTTCTGTCGTAGTATTAGCCCTGACCACTCGAAGCTCTGTTTCGTGATCATGGTCTTGATGCTTGAGGGGAAAGGCCAACTGTAGCACATCAGTGTTTTGTGTATGAGACCTCCTTGAGATCTTGAGGATTGAGCGCAATCATTGGCGGAAGCGTTTGAAGTGCTGGATATGTTCACAGTATGAGTTCATGTATCACACCCATACAATAAGATTGTAACCACACATACTGGATATACTCCATCTTCCGCGCGTACACATATCTCTTCATCAAGTTGCTGTTTCTGGAGAGTGTACTACCCAGGTAAACGAAATACTCTAGATCCTTCAATATTTTCCCTTGAACAGATATGCATAGTAGAATATATGCCTTTCCGGGTACATCCTGGTACATCACCATCTTTTAGGGCTGCCTGGGAGCCCAAATGCCTCACAAGCTGCCGTGAATACATCCAGCAGAGGTCAACGTCTTCTACCGTGCGGCTAACAAAATCACAGCATTTAACATTAAAACAATCTCGAATCAGTGCAATATATGTTTGAGATACAGCAACGAATCGTCAAAAGTTGAAAAGCCTTCTTCTTTTTTTATAATGAATATATATGCCAACAGACAACATCCGTGTTGCTGAATGCTTTTAACAAAACACCTGCAAAGATGATATTAGTCAACAGTCGGAGCGAACAGTTCACTCTATTTCACGCCTATCTCAAATTAGGAGCTCATCATTGACACAAACCCACGCTCGCGTATGATCATGCAATGAACGTTAAGCACCATAAACATATCAAGGTATCCCAGCTTCAAGACTATATGCTACAAAGGACTTTCGTAGTGACTATGCCAAAGGCCTTCAGAAGAGCAATTTCATACGGCGTACGCAACAGTTCGTCTCCATTTATTGATTGCAGTTGTGGGTAGGTCATATAAAGTACGCCGTTCGTAATATAAGGATTTAGCATCTCGCCTTTCTCCTGAGATCAGATGCACTTGTTTGGGCCACCATGAATATTTGCTGTTCTCCGCTGTACTGCCGCCGAGCATTACATTCTTTGAAAGACTTCTCCGACTGGGATTCTTCTACATCTTCATTTGAACATGACAAAACTTATACAGACTGGTTTTCTTTTCCCTTAAAAGGCTTTCCATGCCAACACCATGGTTCATCTGCTTCCGAACACGAACATGTTGGTCCGTCCATCACTCTTCCCCTCTTATACAACGGACAGATCTCACATCCCCATGCGGCTCAATGTAGTAGAATCACAACCGACATTCAAACATACATAGATGATGGCTGCAAATTCGTGTTCAAGCATTGCCATCGCCTGATAGAATGCTCAAAATGGGCGGCACGAATGTAACTCTTCACACCAGCTAAAGATTTGCACCCTCTGGCAAATATGTGGAAACTGTAGCTTTCCACTGCTTGGTTCTGACTGTGTGTTCTCATGTCTTTTAACACTTCCCATGCTTGCTCATTCCTTGCCATATTCCCTATACCTTTCCAGATCATGCTATTCATAATCTACATGAGGTCAACTGATATGACATTGTTCATGTTTAATCAAACCAGCTTTGCTCAGGCAGAGTCGATGACAGTGCTGGCAAACCAGATGTTGCTCAACAGCAGGCAGATCAGAAAATTTCCCTTTCCTCGCCTTCCTTTACAGTGTTAGGTGTTCTCTTCGACGAGTTTCAAACTGTTCACTTCCTGACTTGATCAAACGTCTCCACTTCACATGCTCCTCAGCCATTTTCTCCCATTCGTCAGATGAAATTCCAGCGCAAGCCAAGGTGCCCTTGACACAGTCCCGGTACCGCACTTTTCGTTTGTGTCGTGGTGAAACATCTCCAGTTCCTTGGGATGCTTTCTGTATGTGACCCACGTGTCACAAGCATAAAGCAAAGAGGAGACGATACATGTCAGATACACTTTTACCTTGGTGTCAATGGTGATACCTCGTCAGGACCATAAACGTTCATTCAGCCGTCCAAAATCATCACTGGCTTTCTTGATTCTTAAGGATATCTCAATATCAAGTGTGCATGAATTGTTCAATATAGAACCAAGATAAACAAACTTGTCAGCAACTTTCAGCCTCTTTCGGTTCACGTACACACTTGGTGTAGTGTATTCTTTCCCAGGTGCTGGCTGGTACACCACAACAGTCTTTTTCAAGCTTATTGTGAGGACCAAAGCGCTGCAAGCTTCAGAAAAAGAGTTCATACATATACACATACATACATACATATATGATGGCTGCCCCCTCGTTATCGAGTATGGCCATTGCACGGTATACTATTATTAATAATTATTAATTGATTCTATCGTGCGATGCCTGTGCGTGAAGATATTTTTTAAAGTGAGGAAAGGCTGTGCACTGAGCCAATCCGACTCTCTCAGCGACAGTAGCTATAACCCGAAAAGAAGAAAAGATCAACATCATCGGTAACTACTGAGCCGCAGGTTTTATATAGGAGTTATCCCAGTTTCCTGAGTTCCCTTCTCTTAGAAGAATGCCGTGACAAAAGCTAGGGGTCCTTCACTCCCAGTGGTTTAACCGCGCGATCGAGTGTCCAGCCCGACTATTTCTATGTCCCCGCGCATATACATACACCCATGCATATACACATATACATATACATACATATGTACATGTGTATATACATATTTACAAACTTTTGGATGGCCGTTGAATTTTATGAGTTCGTCCGCCCTTTGTCGGAATATATATACATGTATACATACATACATAACGCGATCAGTCACACATCATTTTGGCGTCGGAGACTATTCATTAAATTCATTAAATTTAAGATGAATGCTATCTCCGACAGTAATGCCACAACTACCAGTCATGTTGAATAACTGGGTATTCTTCTAACTATATCCACGAAAGACACCTTTTATTCGAATTCGTAGAGATATCCGACTAAATACATAATTTATTTTACAAGGATTTGCTACAAACAACATGGCTGAACACAACATAAACAACAACATCAGTGGAATACCGAAGAAAAACGAGAAAGGTAAATACAATTTATTCAGTTGTAGCTACAGGAGAAACCGAAATTATAAATCGCATTTCTCTTGGAGTTGCAAACTTAATGATGATTTATTTAATTGTTATAAAATGGCAAAAAACAATCCCTCTATTGGCTATATGAACAGAATGAAGCTACACTTGGACGAAATACACCCAGAGCTAAATCCTTTCAGGGGGAAACAATTACGCCAACAAGCGACGTTTGTTGAACGTAAAAATAAGATAAATATTATTAATTGTAAGTCCTCCAGAACAAACATGGAATCAACAACACGTGCTACAGGTCGCCATGCTACTAGACTTCCTAGTAGCCAGGTCGAACAGTGCCTTGAAACAACTATGCCTGTAAGAAATTTGACACCACGTGTACCATCTAAGTCTACCTCTATGCTAGGGAAAACATTATCGATAATAATAATAATCGAAGAAATAATAATAATAATCTAAGAAATTTGACACCTGTACCATCCGAGTCTACCTCGACTATTGTGGAAAATACTATCGATAATGATAATAATCAAAAGTATAAACAATTGAAAATTTCCCTAAACGAAATCTTCAACAGCGAAATTAATTCATGTATAAACATTTCTCTTGCTATTAAAATAACAATATTTAAAAAACAAACAAATAATGAAATATTACATGTTATTGACAAAATAGGGGATGAATATTTACGACGGATAAAAACCCTAACATTTTGGCAAATCAACGCCTGTTTATATGCTTTAGCAATGACAGTGAAGCATTATCTTGGTGATAGCAGGCATATTAACAAGAACAGAACACCACCAAAAATACAATCATATATAACTAAAATAAAAAAAAAACGATTGCTGACCTACGAAAAACCATAGGATATGTGACAATGCTCCTTACATGCAAACAAACACAAAAAAAATTCACTCCTCACCAACAAAGAGTGAAAAATAAGACGATGTTTGGTAACGGTGGAAGCAGAACTCTTCAATATAAGCTGATCACCCTCAAACAAGAATTGAGAGCTGTTAGCGAAAAGCGCTGATACCTGAAGAAGGTAGATGAAAGAAAAGAGCTTAATAAAATATTCAGACGAAACCAAACATCAGTCTATAGAGTTATGAAAGGCAAAATAATAAGTGTCACAGACGCCCTATCCCAGAAAGATATAGATTCCTTTTGGAGAAAAATATGGGGTGAAAAGAAGAATTTCAACCCAAGATGCAGTGTGACTAAAAGAAATCAAAAAGAACTATTGCTCCTACACTACAACAAAAACATACGAAATAAGTGAGGGTACCCTTTAGACTGTGATAGGAAAACTCCAAGTTAAGAAAACACCATGAAGAGATATGATTGTCGGCTACTGGTACAAAAAACTGATATTCTATCGGAGGTATCTTACCGACCTCTACCAACAAGTTCTTAAGGGAGCTACACTTATACCAGAATGGTTGACATTAGCACAAACATTACTGGTCCCCAAGAACAAAGACACCCACCTGGCAAAAAACTACCGACCCATTGCATGCCAAAACCTGATGTATAAGATGTATACAGCCTGCCTGAACCTATTCCTCCAAGATCACCGTGAAAATAATAACATCATCACAGATGAACAAGTAGCTGGAAAGAAAGGGGTTTGGGGTTTTGCTGAGCAACTTCTAATCAACAAAACTGCGATGTTGGAGGTGCGACAACTTAGGATGAATATCGCTACAGTCTGGTTGGACTACAGGAAAGCTTTCTATTCTGTTCCCAGTCTTGGATAATAGAGCCTCCCCCTCCCCCTGACTTGCTAAAGTTCCATACATTATTATAACAACCATAGAGAAGCTTTCTTCTTCTTGGGCTACTATACTAAAGTTATGGACAGAGAAGGAGGACTCTATTTTCACTGTTAAAATAAAATATTGCAGAGGTATATTTCAGGGAGACAGTCTCTCTGTGATATTATTCATCCTGTCATTAAACCCCTTAACCCTTCTGCTCAAGAAATGTGAAGGATACATCATTGGCTCACAGGAGGACAGAAATACGAACCTAACACATAATTTATTTGTGGATAATCTGAAACTCTATGCCAAGAACATGGATGGGATGAAGAAAATCTTGACCTGGTTACAACATTCTCAAAGGATATAGGAATGGAGTTTGGCCAAAATAAATATATGGGGAAAAATAACAACCCAATCTAGCCACATTTGTATCAAAGGCCTAACTGTTTCACCATTATCTGATGAGGACTGCTACAGATACCTGGGGATAGATGAGAACATATTCTATAATGGTATCTGTAATAAGGAACGCGTAACCAGGGAATACTACACCCGATTAAGAAAGATATGGTCATCGGAACTCTCTGCGCATAACAAAACAGTGGTTCACAATGTGTTTGCTGTTCCTGCCCTAACACCAACTTTTGGATTACTCGATTGAACGATAGACTAAATCCGAGCAGTTGATGTTGGAACTCGAAAAATACTAAACAACACCGGAAACTTCCACATCAACAGTGACATAGACCGCCTTTACTTGAAACGTAAGCAGGGAGGCAGAGGCCTAACATCAGTCCAGACAGCATTTGAATGTCGCATGATATCCCTCCGACAACATCTACGAACCTCAAAGCGTAGAAGCCCGTCTCTCGAGCAAGAAACAGATAAGATCATGATAGTTGGGAAGGAACTCCTCGAGAGGTATTCCCTTTCTGATAATCAAAAACTCACACCAAGGGATGTCGCTCAGCAGTATCGCAGTGAATCCATGGATGAAACATGCATGCTTATGACCAAAAATTCATGCATGGATATGTTGTCAGGAAGCTCCAGAGTGAGAGTATTATAGATAAAGAAAGTAGTCTATCTTGGACCAACAACCGCTATATTGTCTCCCACTTTGAAGGACACGCTTTTGCAATCCAAGAACAGGAAATCAACACGAAATACCTGATTCACAAAAGAGATAGGGATGCAGGCAAAACACCTAGATGTGATAACAAGTGCAGACTCTGCAGAATTAACATCGAAGATGTCATCCATGTCATAAGCAGCTGTCCAAAGATGTCATCGCGGCACTATCTACCTATGAGTCATGATGTAGTGGCCAAAACACTGTACAATGCAATCCGTAGTAAAGGTAACCCCGGTAATAAACACATTAAAAGCTACAGCAATGTCGAAGACATCCATGTACATAATATGAAAGAGTACTGGTGGAATGTTCCAGTAAAAAACCCAATAAAATGCAGGCATGACATACCAGATATTATGATATGGGACATGGAAAAGAAGCCATGCACAGTAGTGGAAGTGAGCTGCCTAGCAGATACCAATATAATATCAAAGATTAGCGAAAAGGAGAATATTAATGCAGAACTGATGAGAAATCTGCAGATACTCCACTCTGATTATACCTTCAGATAATTGGGGCACTGGGATATGTTAGTAACTTCCTCAATACAAATCTTGAGAAGCTGGGCTTCACAGGGACAGAAAGAACACAATTAGTTAGAAAATTACAAGTACAATCCATTAATGGAACAGTACAAATATGTAAAATATTCCAAAACTTTTGCATCTAATAACTGCATATACACATGTACAGATACTAAGCATACATACAACTCAAAACATACACATCTACACATACAATAACATCCATATCTACACACGCATGCATACATATCTACCTAGTTGATGTTGTGTAAATTCCAATGATGGAGTCTTGTGCCTCTGTTAGAAACCGACTGTCTCTCTATTGTCAAAACTTTGTGAAATTATAAAACTAGAAGAACATACATACACGCAGGAGTGCACCCTCCTCTGGAAATCGAGAGATGAACGGTTTGCCAATACAATCTCTACAGTCAGGTGACAACTACAGATATCTTGGACAGGATCAGAATGCCAGATATGATGGACCTATAAATAAGAGGAGAACAAGAACTGGATATTTCAGGAGAGTAATATGGTCATCAGAACTATCAGCGTACAAGAAATACATTGCCCATAATACTTTTGCTGTGCCAATCTTAACATTTGGTCTGCTGAACTGGTCATTCAAAGCGAGATGGATGTAAGAACACGCAAGCTTTTCTGTATTACTGGAAACTTTAACATCAATGGTGATGTGGAAAGACTGTACTTCTGATGCAAGGAAAGTGACCGGGACCTTATATTCATAATAACATCATACGAGACCCGAATACTAACACAGAAGCAACATCTTCAGCAGAAGAAAAAGGTCAGCAACTATCTTGCCCAGGTCTATGAGCATGAAGGAAATAATTGTTTCTATTTTAGGCACAAGGCCATCAATTACCCAGTACATTACTGGTACTTTATTTTATCGACTCCGTAAGGATGAAAGGCAAAGTTAACCTCGGCGGGATTTGAACTCAGATCATAAAGGGACGCAACTCTATGCTTCAAAGCATGGTGTCCGACTCTCTACCGATACTGCCAATCCACCGCCCTTTGAGCATGAAGGAAATAATATCATTAGGAAAGCCACTGATCTGGAGGAGAGGTATGGAATAAGGCCTGATATAAATCTCTCTCCCATGGAAATCGGAAGATCCTATTCAATGTTCGAAAAGATAAAGAAATTTACAGAGAAAGTTGTGCATGGGTACCTGAGACGAAACACACAGGCCATATAAGGGATAAATCATTCAAAAGGCCTGTCATGGAGTTCCGACAAGTTTATGACATCCCACTTTGAAGGATATCTCTTTGCAATACAGGAACAAGAAATCCCTATCAAATATCTGCTACACAGTCTGGCAGCTTCAAAATTTGCAGATCGAGCCACATAGAAAAAATATCATAACAAAATGAATTCAACTATGCAAATAGTTGTTCGGTATTTTAAATGATATTTGTAAAACCATGCAGGAAACTATATGGAATTTCGTTCAGTGAATGAACGCTCACTATGGTGATAAATTGCATTTAAAGATATATAGTTTTCTTTGTAGAAATATTTAGATTTTAAGCACCCTAATATATATTTTATCATTAGTTGACCCTGTGGAAATTCGATAGATCAATTACAAACACCCATTAAGTAGAAATGCTTCCTACTTTATATCAATAGATGGATATAATATAATCAGCCAGTATTATATAAAATCCGTTGCCGATAGCACCACAGTTCTCTTTCTTTTTCAGAAACACCCACCTACTCCCATGCAAGCGCGCGCGCGCACACAGATACGCAGGCATCAACAAACTCCCATGCGCACACACCCACACGCATTTCTTGTCTTCGTGTGTTCATGATTCTGTTCGCAAGTGATTTGTCGCTAAACACGTGTTGAATTAGAAAGCATTTCTTCAAAATATTGTAATATTTGAATAAATAGAAAGAAAATAAAGATATGAAATGAAATAAGATTAGTTTTGTTTCATAGATTTATCAATGAACAAATAAGAAATAAAAGAAACAACAATATTTACTAACTGTCAATTAATTCAATGTAATTAAATTATATCCGGTATTTCATATTTGCATAATCCTTTAATGTAACATGTTTAAACCGTAGCCAAATATAGCAATGTTTCTGCTGGAAATCTTGTTTGATAAACCCGAGAAACTCATGAAAGACATCCATGGATTATGAAATTAAATATCACGTTATTAACATGACTACTACATTGGTTACCACAATGGTCATTCTTGGTGGGGTTTATGATAACAGGAAATTCAAAAACGTAGAACATTCAGGATAATTAGAGCATAAATGGAGCCACTGTAGTTTATTGCATTTGCTTAGTGAGACCTTTCCTTACACATCATGATATGTAGAATGTAAAAGCATATGATTTCGTCTATAGATTATATTGAAAGTGTGTGAAAGAGGGATGAGAGAGTGAGTGATAGAGAGAGAAAGTATGAATTACAAATTTACCTTGAAGTCAAGTTCATAATGTAACGATTGCTACTTTCGTTCAGATTTCTGGGAGATTAGCAAAACTATACATTTTCGAAAACTTTAGGATATACTGAATCCCAAAACCAATGTCGCCATGTTTTTCAAGGTGTCTGTGGTGGCCATCTTGGAATTTCAAAATGGTGACTACCGATAACCTTTTTCAACAGTATCTCAAAATCTAACCAACTGGGCTTCTAATTAGTGGCTAATTTAACATAACAATAATAATAATGATAAAAATAATAACAATAATCAAATGACATGTAATTACTTCATTAGTGTTTATAATTTTTCAGACCATTGAACAATATGGCCACAGCAACGTTACCACGACTTGGTAGACAGCAACAAAAGACAATTGACTGGAAACCATGTATTTTGTGCCTACAAGATGCAGGCCAGTTTGTGTTACAACCAAAATTATATTCATACCATAGTTTGTTAGCTGTAGTGATGGAGCGAGCATTACTGCATGATGGCGAATTTGTCAAAATTCAAAAGAGGCTAGTAGACTACACAACAGAAACTTTGCAGAGAAATAAGGCTTTTTGGCATCGCACGTGCTACTCCAACGCCACAAGTAAAGTCAAAATGGAACGTGCAAGAGACCGTCACCAACGGTCTTTGTCTACTGGATCACATATCCGCAGAAAGCGAGGACGCCCTTCAAGCTTTGACAGGAGTGAGCGATCAACCTCTGCCGCAATCATAGGGCCAGCAACAAACCCACTAGAACATGATTTGTGCTTTTTTTGTCAAACGTTTGGTGACCAACAGTTGTTTGTAGTAAGAACTGCCAATGCGGTCCAAGCTCTAAAAATAGCTGTGGAAATCTCTCCTAATCCAGAACTAAAAACAAGAATGGTATCTTACATCTCCGAAGGGGATGCCCACGCTGTATCATAAACTGTGCTGGACAAGAAATGTGTCCCATTGAGATAAAGCTATCGCAAACAAAGCAAACAAAGAGAGTGGGTGTCAAAAGCAAACAGCTAGTTTCATTAAATTAGTGAACATTATCGACGTGCAAACTACAGATGGCGCATATCTTTGCATGGCAGACATCGAGAATACCTATTTGAACATGCTAGGTGGAGCAGAGGCTTTGCCAAATCACAGACCTGTCTATACCAGACAATGGCTGAAAGACAAAATATTAACAGAATTACCATCTGTAGTTCTGCAAAGCAATAGGCGAAATCAGCTGTGTTGTATTACCTTGAAGCCTCTGAAGTTAAAATGGTTCACTCTGCCATCACCTCTGATGACACGGACAACATGAAGAATCTCTATAGGTCAGCTCAGCTTGTTCGCCTCAGCATTGAAAATTTTACCAAAAGACAACCGCCACAACGTAATCCCAGTTTCCAGCAAAATAGAAGATGTGCCAGTGGAACTCTATACACTTATTCGCTGGATCATGGCAGGGCCTGCAAATGAACTGGAGACTGTTGTTCGAACACATGCTGTGGACAGAGCTGCCCTTACAATGAGTCAAAATCTGATGTTTGGATTCAAGTCTAAGAGACAAGTCACATACAGGCCCAAAACTGAGCATGCTGGCTTTCGCTCGCAGCATGTTAGAGAAAATCCCCAAGTTGTGAGATTGGCACTGAGCACCCTTCAAAAGACAATAAATAAGATGCTCGTTAATCTCCTCAACGCCCAAGATTACTGTATTTCATACAGCCGTATGCTAATGATGCCAACAGCCGTTGCCAATGCTGTAGTGGAGAATACCAAACAGTTCCAAGGGCTGTATGTGCCACCATTCCTCAAGAAAGGCACTTTTGTCTTCTTCGCAGTAGACAATGCGGATTTAACTGAGGACAGTCCAGATGGTAAAGGTACCACCCATGGCACTATCACTGCCGTATAGCAGAAAGCTGATGCCCCTGGAGAACCAATTGCATCACCCCTAAATATCACTGATGCACAGAGTCTCTCTGTGACCCCATATAATACAGCTATAGTTCCTTGTGAGAAGTCAAAGCTGAAGAGACCATCTGAGAAGAGGATGATTCAGTTTGCCATTGACAAAGAAGGTGTGGATAGTACCTACCAGCTCACACATCTGGGATGGGTCGTTGCCTACGCTGTTTCCCGAATGAACAATGGTGAATTGAGTCGAATTCCAGGCTGGGCAGGCTATAACTCACTTTTGTCGACAAGCCTACCCTTAACTGAGGTTGGAGCTCTACCTTTGCTCCCAGAAGTCGCGCATGAATGGCCAACATTGCTAACCGTTATGATGCAAGCAAACAAATTAAAAGAGCTGGCAGTTGCTGACAATTACCTCACTGTCATTTCCTTCGACATGGCACTCTACGAGAAAGCAGTACAGTTGGTTGATGCTAGGCCGGATTTGAAGGGCAAAGTGCTGCCAAGATTTATGGAGTTTCATGTTGTCATGGCTGCGTTGAGAGCTCTAGGCTTTTCAATTGAAAACTCGGGAATAGACGACGCCTGGATGGAAGCCGATCTGTATAGTTCTGCCACAACCAGACAAATTCTCAAGTGCACACACTACAAGCGTTCGCTACGTGCACACATTTACTCCCTACATGGCACTTTATGAACTGGCATTGGAGCAGTTCCTAGAGGACAATCCTCATCTGGAATATCTGTGTCTTCAAGCAACGATTCAAGTAGAAGAGGCAGTTCAGAACAAAGGCCCCAAGGCTGAGTCTGTGAAGCATGAGATGCTCATCTGCAGCAAGTCTTAGCAGAGTATGATGTGATCAAGAAACTGCAAGACTGGGAAGCAGAGAAGTCTAAGAATGCCATGTTCAGATCATTGATGAACTATATGCATCGGGTAGAGACAGTTCTGTACTTTGTAGCGGCATCGCGGAATGCTGATCTGAATCTTCATCTTGAAGCTGGAGAAGCACTGAGCAAGCTGTTCTTCTCAATGGTCAGGTTAAAGTATAAGAGAATCTGGCCACGCTACATAGCAGATATGCACGCATTGAAGACCAACCACCCCGACACAAGGGGGGAACTTGAAGAGGGCAATATATCCATCACCAAGAATGCCATCCGGTTCGTATCCATTGGAGGTGACCACGCCTGTGAACATCTTAACAAATTCATGAAAGTTCAAGCTGGTCTCATTGGAGTTTCCAATAATCCAAATGCAAGGCAACGCTTCTTCATGGGAGCTCCTGAAATGTCCTGCCTTGCAACGGAGTTTAAGGACCGATTCGGTGTTGATGAAAGCCATGAACTTGAGCCATGCCCTATCTCCAGTTGCAATCAAGAAAAAATGAAACGAAATTCCATACGAAATGAAACGAAATTCCATACGTACACACACATATATATATATATATATATATATATATATATATATATATATGTGCATGTATGTATATATATATACATACTACTGTACGCCTGTATACATATATATATGTACGTATACATACTTATATTTAAGTAACAGCCGTACTAAGAGTGGGAAATGAAATTTCGTTTCATTTTTTCTGTTTATCGTTTTCGGTGCACACGTCCGATTAACCCACTCGATATGCAAATTAGGCTGCTCAGCCGTTAATATGCATAAGGAAAGTATATACTTTCAGATGTTCAATCATCTGGCAGGAAGGTATACGTTGCTGACGATAGCTAATAAGCTTGAAACTAGTACAGCGTTCCTTTGTCAGTGTTGAACAAACGAGCAACGATAGTTGCTAGACACTACGGCTTAATAGGGGATGTTTGTTTACAAACACACCGAGCATTATAATAAATGTTCGGTGAATCCATACGTACATATATATATATCTGTGCATGTATGTATATATATATACATACAACTGTACGTCTGTATACATATATGTATGTACGAATACATACTTATATTTAAGTAACAGTCGTACTAAGAGTGGGAAATGAAATTTCGTTTCATTTTCTCCGCTTATATATATATATATATATATATATATATATAAAATTGAGATGAGCGGAACAAGTAAACATTAAACAATCTTTTAAATAAATTAAAATACGATTTAAATATTCACCTATCCAAAATGCTTTTATCGACGCTTTCGCCTCACAAAAGATTGGAATTCCAAAGGACTTCCAGTGGAAAAGATCGGCTCCTCAGAAAGCTATTTACATTCTATAGGACGTAAAGTCTCACAGTTTGTTAATGTATCGCCTACTGCCAGCTAGCGTAAGGTCAGGTCGTTAAAATGACCCACACATAAACTGGTGATCTTGTTCAGAAGATCCCGTTAAGGGTGAAAGCAGCGACTCTTTGCTTAAACTTTAATTTGTTATTTTAAATATTTGCTCTAGGGTTCTTATATATTTGATATATATTCATCCTTATCGAGCCCTCTTTGGTTTTAGTCTTCAAATTTATTATTATAACTATATATATATATATATATATATGTGTGTGTGTGTGTCAGTGTATTTATACTTAGTGAGAGAGGTATAGATATACATAGATATATAGATATATGTCAACTCTTTTTAAATGCCGTCGGAAGCATTGTTTCGGAGAATAATGCGGGGTATACAGAATATGTGATCGAATACAAAATTAAACCTAAAATTGAATCACATCGTTTTGAAAGACATTTTCATTGCTTTCCATATCCCGCCTCCATATATCGATTAGCAGGAGAAGTATTGATTTATTCATACGAGAGAATGTTGTAATAATGTTCTGTGGAAAAAAGAAAATATGCTTCCGGTATTAGATCAGACGTTTTACAAAATATATGTATGCATTTGAAGTTAATTTATAGTATTGCCTAGCCTCGTGCATGTATTACACACATGTATAATTATGATAATAGTGAGAAATAAAAGTAAATTTGATAGCAGATTGAGATTTTCAGCATCATGACATAGCAGTTATTCAATGTGTACGCCTCAGTGGATCATTATATGCAATAATTGTGGTACATAAATTCTTACTTATTTCATTTCTATACAGTGTGACACAAACGCAACCAGCCCCATTTTTATGTTCGTTTACATTATATATGTTTGAACACAAACTGATGAAACTCCGGATATATTTACTTCAAACCATAAAGCATCATTTGATGTTTCTGTCCAGAGTTACAGTATATGTTCCAAGTGATCCCCATTTGAATCCATGCAAAAAACTAAAAAAAAAGTTAAAGTCCAAGCATATTAAAAAACCTAGTTTTTATATACATTCCTTAATTACACTCTGGATTGAGAAATTATTTCTTCAATTTCACTGATTTGTTCACTTTCAGCTGCAGTCTGTGGGTCTTGAATTCTGTATACTTCCAATGCCCCAATCTTGTTCAATATAGGTTTTGAAACATCGAAGATTTGCAGCATTTGCCATATCGTTTTAGACCTTATTTTACAGAAAGTGTCCACCTACGCATAGGAAGCTGCATTACTGCTGAACAACTGTTTGACTTCGGCATTTGAGTTTATCATTATTAATTTGTTAATTGTAAATTTTGCAGCATCTCTAAATTGATTTCCTCCAGTGGCATCTTTATAGTCCCGAACCTCTAGCCAGAATGCCTCACTATTAGATATATTTCTCCATTTAACTAAATGGATGCTATTAAATCGAATTTCAATTGAAGCAATTCTTTTCTTTATTTAAATGCATAGCTCCTTAGACAGGAAAAATTGGCTCTTTTAAATGTATCAAAGTATTCTGTACTGAAAAACATTTCATATTCCTCCGTATATTAATGTTGTCTGTCAAATATTTGAGATATTCATAAAAACAGAATACAAGTTTTTTCGGTCACTGTTCTTGAGTCATTTTTGTAGTAGCTTTCTCTCAAAACCAGTAGCCTACATTTGGTTTTAAGATTAAGAGCGTCTTAAAAGCATTAGGATCAAGAAGATCAATTCTACATGTTGACAATACTATCACATCATCAATAGATTTGATCAAATTTAAAAGAATTTCAAGTAATTTTGTTTTGTAAACAGTGTTTGATGCAAGCAGTTTATTAACCTCCTGAAAAATTCATTCCCAGAATTGCAAAGCATTTTGTGTAGCGATTCAGCTGTAGATCATATTTCTTTTCTACCTGTAGATTGGAACTGAGATTGTAATTGGCTTAAACTTCTACTTACAGCTGGTTTTATTGACAGCTACGTATGCGCACAGGAATTCTCAATCTTCAAGAGATACTTATCATTGATAACAAGGTAGAATTGCTTGTAGGCTCTTTGGCTAGTTGAGAAGTGATAGAACCATTTATAGGTTTCGGATACTAAATTTTCCGTGTTACTTGGCAGGCATTTAACAAAAGTGTAGGATACTGTCAACTGTAAAGAAATACATATACATCTAAATAGAAGTAATGATGGAACTTTCTCTTTTAATCTCAGGTAAACACCAATGTTGACCCCTAAACATTACACAGAAGATTTTTTATGTCTAATTTCCTTTTCTTTAATTCATTTTTTTTTTCAAACTTTCATCTCATGTCTATAGCTGAAAATACAAATATATATAGAGTATGGAAAAAATTAGAAAAATAGCAATTTGAAAAACAAAGGGTAACCTTGTTTTTCCACACAAGACAGAAAATGCAAAACATATTCGAAAAAACAAAAGCTTATTTGAAAACTTAGTCAAACTGAAAATAAATCAGCCTGTCATGTCAAAAACTCATCCCTGAAGAATTAGTATGATTGCTAATGTCAGGTGGTAGAATTTATGTCTTTTTCTTATTAGTGACATGTTTACATTAAAGAGTATAGGTGGGGTGCCCAGATGCTGAGACGAGTTATGCCTCCATCCGCACTTGTTCAGAGCGAAAAAGGTAACAATAAATTACTCTATAACCGTTTATTTCATGAAAATGAAAGAAACGATTCAACAATATGCGATAGTATCAAAATTTGGCTGTAAAATAATAAAAATAGAAAAGTAGAAAAAAGAGAAAAAGAGAAAGGAAAAGAGTAACTGTTGTGGAAATGTTAAGAACAGAAAAATACTAAATAATTTTTTGAAACAACTATTTCCCCGCCAAATGCTACATTCGAACTTTTCCTGCTAAATGCTTCGAAATAAATGTTAGGTCTAGTATTAAAAATACTAAATTTGGTAACATCGAATGGGACAGCCTGCTCTTGGAAATTCAGGCTATTTTAATTACATTTACAGTTTATTTTGTCCAGATAAGTGGACTTGCACAACTTGAAATAAAGTGTCTTGATCACAGATAAAGCACACCACAAAGATTCGAACTCACGAGAATGAGATCATAAGCCGAACAACCTAGACACTGAGCCACGCATGCGCACTACATGCAGTGTAACAGTTAAAAGAATGGCATACATTTTATATCAACCATACCTTCATCATCATCCATACACTCATCTGTCTGTTTATCTATCTGACTCTCACTCCATCTCTCTATATCTCTTTTTGTCTCTCATTATGTGTTTCTCTGTGTGTCAGTCTGGTTGTGTGTGTGTGTGTCTCTTTCACTCTCTCTCTCTGTGCAACTCATTACCTCTCTTCCCCTCTCTGTCACTCTGTCTCTCTCTCCATCTCTGTCTCCCACACACTCTATATGTCACCACTCTCTCCTACTTTTCCTCTCTGTTTCACTCTTTCTGTCTCTCTTTTCCTCTCTCAATATACTTCTCTATCTGCCTCTCTCTCCTTACTTTTTTCTTCTTCTCTCTCTATACTTCTCTTTCTCTCTCTATCTCTCTAACTGCCAAAGTATTAATACAGGCATTCTATAATATAATTGCTTTTTAAAAGCTTCTAACCTTAACAACCTACATTTTTATTTTTCGAAGAAAATAATTAATGTCTGAAATTTAACGCTTGTGGACCATGAAATTCCTCAGCAGATGATATATTTGTCATGTTTAATTTACTGAAATTACAATATGACTTCTTGAAAATTAAACATCGCTAAACAGAATGTTACAATAAATACAGTGTCCTTCTTTGTTACACTGCACTATTTTCTAAATAAAACGGTTGTAATTCAATATGAATGTACTTTGAAGCGGACAATAAATAAATATAACATAAAAGGAAGAAATATCTTTATTTATTTCAAGTATCTTGGATGCTTCTATGTGGATTTTCCTTGGAAAATTTTAGGAAAGCAGACACCCTATAACCTATTTTCCCATATTATTCCCACCCAAATTTACGAAGAATACATACATACATACATACATACATATATATATATATATATATATATATATATATATATATATATATATATTTCGTTTCTGAATTTGTTTAGCAAGATTCTTTATCTGAAATCGTGTGTTGAAACCGATATTGTTATACTTTGGGAGGGTCATGTTGCCAATAAGAAACACACGCACCAGTTGCTTTCACTTCAATTTAATTTAATATATATTTATAAATTTACAAATTTATAAATTTCTGGTTGGTTGGTTGGTTCCACAACCAGATAGTTGTTTATATATATATAGTCATAGTTCTTTCGTCACACACTCTGTGACCTCTTCAGTGACTGGGGATTTCTTTCTTCGTTTCTGTGCCTTTCCTTTCTTCTATCCTACGCCATTTTGTTTGTGTGTGGGTTGCGTGCTCAGTTTGCGCATGCGCCACATCCGGGTGTCTGTGTGTGTTTGTGTTCATTTTTCTATTTTTCTATTTATATTTGTTTGTTTATTTATTTATTTATTGTTGGTTGGTTGTTTGTTCTATGTGTGTGTGTGTTTTCATTTTGTCTTGTGTGTGTTTTCATTTTGTGTGTGTTTTCAATTGTAAGTTGTTTATATATGTGTGTGTGTGTTTTCATTTTGTCCTTAATTGTAAGTTGTGATGTTGCTGTTCCACTCATATTTTCTATTTAATTTTGGTTTTAATTCTTTTATGCTTACTGCCTCTGTAATTTGCCTAAACATTGCGTCTTTCTTGTGTGTGGATTCTATTTTTATTTCTATGCTCTCTAATTTACCCCTGTGTTCTATCTTAGCATGTTGGTAGAGCACAGATGATTCTTTACTATCTTGGAGGTCTCGCCAGTGTTCATTTATTCGTTCCCCTATACTACGAGCTGTCTCACCTATGTACACTATATCTATAGATAAGAAATGTATAACCTGTAAAATAAGCCCCCATATTAACTGTAAAACAAGAAATGTAGTATATAGCATAAGATGTACTGAGGGACAATGTAGAAACAAAAATATAGTGTACATAGGTGAGACAGCTCGTAGTATAGGGGAACGAATAAATGAACACTGGCGAGACCTCCAAGATAGTAAAGAATCATCTGTGCTCTACCAACATGCTAAGATAGAACACAGGGGTAAATTAGAGAGCATAGAAATAAAAATAGAATCCACACACAAGAAAGACGCAATGTTTAGGCAAATTACAGAGGCAGTAAGCATAAAAGAATTAAAACCAAAATTAAATAGAAAATATGAGTGGAACAGCAACATCACAACTTACAATTAAGGACAAAATGAAAACACACACACACATATATAAACAACTTACAATTGAAAACACACACAAAATGAAAACACACACAAGACAAAATGAAAACACACACACACATAGAACAAACAATAAATAAATAAATAAACAAACAAATATAAATAGAAAAATAGAAAAATGAACACAAACACACACAGACACCCGGATGTGGCGCATGCGCAAACTGAGCACGCAACCCACACACAAACAAAATGGCGTAGGATAGAAGAAAGGAAAGGCACAGAAACGAAGAAAGAAATCCCCAGTCACTGAAGAGGTCACAGAGTGTGTGACGAAAGAACTATGACTATATATATATAAACAACTATCTGGTTGTGGAACCAACCAACCAACCAGAAATTTATAAATTTGTAAATTTATAAATATATATTAAATTAAATTGAAGTGAAAGCAACTGGTGCGTGTGTTTCTTATTGGCAACATGACCCTCCCAAAGTATAACAATATATATATATATATATATATATATATATATACTTGGGGAGGGTCATATTTGTGTAATATTGCCAGAATTATTAACAGAACACACTCACTGTTTCGTTGGTTTTCGCTTTTCGCTTCTGTGTCTTTTATATCGGTTAATTTAATTTATTCGGTCCTCAATGTTGCCATTAACTGACCAACGGTAAAAAATACAGATACAATATAGACACAAACACATATATATAATTCATCGCCGTTATATATATATATATATAATGAAAAATTTGAACAGGGACAGAACAGAGAGGCAGTACAATAAATGTTTATTAAATTCACGCTCAGGAGAGCGGGAGGTAGGTGGGGGACGACGTTTCGGGCATAAGCCCTTCCTCAGGTGAGAAGTGTGTGGGAACAGAGTTCAAAAGGTGTGTAGGGGAGTGGTGGAGAGACATATAGCGAAAGGAAACGGTGCGAATGAAAAATTAACAAATAAAGATAAAAAATATAAAAAATAAAAATAAAGCATGATCAAAATACAAGGAATGAGAACATTTAAAAATAAAGGCATGATCAAAATAAACTGAAATTAAAAGGGGGGGGGGGTAAACAGGTGGTGGAAGGGTGTGGGGTGAGTAGGGGTGGTGGCGGGTGGAGTGGGGAGAGGGAGACGGGGTGTCCGAGCGGGGAGGGCTGAAGGTGGTGTGTGTGTGTAGGTGTGCGTGTGTGTGTGTGTGTATGTGAAAGTGAGGGTTGGTGGAAGAACGGGTTGCATGTTCAGGAAGAGGTGTGTGTGGGGCGTGTTTTATATATATGTGTGGAATTGATAATGGTTTTGAAATAACTAATTAACCCGCGTGTATTAAATATTTTACTCTTAATTTGGCCAGAGATTTACATTCCCAATCGCCTTTTAAAGCGTAACTTTCCGTATGTACTACGGTTATGAGATGCGGCTTGTTATTTGGGTATCACTTCTGTTTTTAGCCTAAGAAAATATCTATATGCGTGTGTAATTAATACACGCATACATTTATTTTTTTAATTTCAATTGAGTTCTTAACACGTTGGATTGATAATGTTTTTGAAAAAACTAATTAACCCACGTGTATATTATTTTCTTTTCTCGTGAATCGTTGTTGTCTCCCTTTCCCGCTTAGTGACGCTATGATACTTCCTCAGTCAAAAGACTGCTGGAATTTCAAATTTGGCGGTCATTCGATGCGTGAAGGAGCAGCTTAGCAGACACGATTTTTAATTGCGGTAAGAATTTTTTCTTATATCAAAGTTTAATGGGCTTCCACTGAAGATTTATAAGTGCTCGCCTAAATATATTCTTACATGAATATATGTTAGGCTTCTACATAAACTGGAAACATCCTCCCAATTTGTAGAAAACTTATAATGAAACAATTGTTTGGAAAGAGAGATATATTTTAACTTTAATTATATCTCATAAAATAATACAACTGGCTTTCCACAAAATACATATAGTTAGCACCCCAAACACTTAAATTGGGTTTATACTAACATATAACCTAATGTTTGTTGAGTGAGATGGTTACCAGTCGGAGTTTAGCTTTAAGCTATCTCTGTTATTGTATTAAATATATATATATATATGTACTTCATTTTTGAATTTCTGTTGCAAGATTTCTTATCTAAAAACGTGTGTTGAAACAGATGTTTTGGAAATAAATTCATGTCCATACGGCCTCAAGCAATAAGATACAGTCACGTATAATGTTTGGGGCATAAAACCATATAAAGCGTATAAGTAGCTGACAATCACAGGCGAGATGATGTAAATGCCAAACAATGTGCAGTGTGAGTAGATAGTAAACCAATTAATAAATTATTGTGTAAATCTATACAAAGAAAACACTGCGACCAAAGTGTGCCTCCCTATGGGAGATATTGAAACACAGCAATGTATATATATACATATATATAAGAATATTCACAAATACACACCACACACACACACACACACACATACTCATATATATATATATATATATATATATATATATATATATATATATATATATATATATATATATATATATAAATTTAGCGAGAATCGCATTTCGGCAGGTAGAAATTACCGAAACGCAACTTCCGTATTGTGTAGACAAGCGCTCCATGGATATGAAGATACCAGAGCTATAAACATAAGTTGAAAAGGTCATACAAACTGAGACGATGGTTAAGAAGCGATTAACCACCAGAGCCAAAAAACGAACAGGCTAAACGTGTCAAACAAAATGAAAATAGAGAAATTAATGTAAGCAAAAGCCAACAATAATTCAGACATATATATATATATATATATATATATATATATACACATTGGAGGACCTAACATATGATATAACATATTTTTTATGCATTATCCCGGGACCACCGCCTTTGTAATATACAATAATCATTAAAAAATGTATATAATAAACAGAAGATAGTCATTAATTTTTAATGCACTTGATAGGTTTCATGCCAAGTGATGCATGACTTGTATAAATTTCAGTGCTGCCATAACTGAGACACTTGTCCTCTCCAGGAAGCTTGCACCATGCAATCTATTTTACAAGTGGATGGAGTTCCACTGAAGCAAGTGGTGAAGTTCAAGTATCTCGGGGCCGTATTCAAGAGTACTGGAAAGAAGTAGACGGTTGCTTCTGACAGAACTCGCTTGAAGGAGTGTAAGAGGACTCTGCCCTCACCACCCTTTCAGGAATAAGTGGGCGAAGAAGAAGAAGAAGAAGAAGAAGAAGAAGAAGAAGAAGAAGAAGAAGAAGAAGAAGAAGAAGAAGAAGAAGAAAATATTTTTTGTTATTACTCTTGGCACTACGCAGGCTTCATTTTAGAGCGGTTACTTCTTCGAATCGAAAGATTACAGCTACGATATTATGGACATATGGTTGGAATGTCTCAGGAAAGAACCGATGGATAGATTTTACGAGGAACATCAATCGGCATAAGACCCAGAGGTACAGCCCCAGCAAGATGGTTGGATAACATTAATGACCTCGCTTGAGGATCGAAGCGGATTAATTGGAAACGGCTGCTTCTGACAGATGCCATTAGAAAAAGTGTCAGGTGACTCAGCCCCCACGTTTGCTCTGTTACTCTAATTAGCAGTTTAACATTTATTCGATGATGATGACATGAAAGTAACAGTATGATAAGACAAGTGTTTCATGTAGGTTATAATGAAACATTTCCATTCGTTTGCTTTTACAACCACATTATTTGATATTTCAATTACTATATATAGAAAAAGTCTTTTGGTGTTTGATCCATAAAATTAGTTATATTAGGATATCAATAGATTGTATTTTGCTCTTCTTTCATCATGTATCAATCTTCTGTGACCGTAGCTATTCTATTGTAAAGAAGTAATGGTGTTTCATGGACTATATTATTGACAGCATAGAGAATGTGTGATGAGGTTAATGGAAAGATTTAACTTGATTTGTTGCGACCAGACTTAGGAATAATGTTTTATATCGATTATTAACATTCATATGTGATTAGTAAATATTAACTCACGACGTACAGGAAATTGCAAGATACAGTTAGTGATATGCTTCATTTAATCTTTAAGAATACTGCACATATCTAACTAATGAAAAATGTAATGATTACCATGCATTGTTTTTGTTGATTTGCAATCATTAGCGTCGGTGACGGTGCATAATTAATTAATTAATTAATTAAACTTTATGTTAGCGAAATGTATTTGAATAGATTTAAATGTGTATGCCTAAGAAACTTGTTTATATGAAAATTGTTTCTCAATATGTTCCATTGGAAGATTGAAAACAGGGAGGAAGATAGAGTGATAATGAGAGATAGAGAAAGGAAGTCGTGAACAATCTATTGAATTTCCATCGATACACCTTGACTATCACATATTTGTAAAACAGACAAAGGCAAATTTACCTACAAACACACCCTCATACAAAATATTGATAAGAATATACCTTTAAATATAAGTTTAAAAGCAGATCCAATAGATAGAAATTCCAGTCGAATTTTGTCGACGAGGAAGAGAATATCCATAAGTTTAAGATGCACAACAAGTCTCCGATATTGAAGTAGCTAAATGTTGTCAGCAGAAGTGTATACAGGGTTCATGACATACATACGGCTTGACTCCGTTAGAATATAGGAAGGAAACACTTGCATGAGGTGGGTTTCTTCTCTGAAGATATTCTGCTGCCGAGCTCTCTCGAGAGTTACTTAATATCATATATATATATATATATATATATATATATATATATATATATATATATATATATATAACTTTGATAACTTTGACTTTGATAGGTTTCGGCCATTATTGGCCCAGGCCATGTCTAACTTGTTAGCACCACCTGGCGAAGTCTTACAAATCAGTGTTTGGGCACCATGGCCCACTCGAGCAGAGAGTTATTGTTTACGGAGGCATATCCGGGTGTAGGAGGCTTATCCGGGATTTCTTGAAGGAATTTATCCAAAGACTTCTTGAACTTGATGGTGTCTGTCTCTACTTTGATGTGTTTTGGTGTAATGTTAAAGAGTGCAGGGCCAATTGAGGTGAAATAATTGTGCCGTATTGTTGTTATGTGATGCGAGTGGGATTTTTGTCCTGGGCGGATATATATATATATTACTCTTTTACCTGTTCCAGTCATCCGGCCGAGGCCATGCTGGAGCACCGTCCTTGAAAAAATTATCGCCTGCGTGGCTTCTATAATGTAATAGTTACAACCTCATCAGGCAGTTTTGTGTAATCTTTTGTCCGATGTGTAATATGTCCCGGGTGGGATTTGATGTTATTTCTCCAACACCCATATTAAATATGGATTTAGTATAAAAGACTCTAGTGTGTTCAGACAATCTCATAGGGAATTTTTCACTCATCACCATGATCATTCCACTTTTGGTTAAAGGTTACTTTTAACCTAACAATTAGATATTTTAGAGATGTGTGTTAAAGCATAATGTCGGCAGTTCGAAGAACCTTCAGTAAATTAGGTGTCTGTAGTTGTAAAGATTCGTCTTCCCAGTATGGGGTTGCTTTTCTTCACATTTAATTGATTTGATGGTACTAATACAAGTATCTATATAATAGACACCACGTAAATATATATAACAGTAACAATGTAATGAATAAAATAATGTAAGATCCAAGACTTCTACATTATTACATTAGTATTCTGTAGTCTGAGGCTTAGCGTATTTACATCACCATAAGGAAAGTAAAGGGCGCCGAGGGTTCAATCCTCCCTACAATTGATTAGTTATCAACGAATACAACTTGGAATCAAACAACCGAATAACTAACACCAAAGAACTAATATATATATATATATATATATATATACATATATATATATATATATATATATATATATATATATATATATATATATATATATATTATTTCTGAAGACGGCGGGTAGTGAAGAGGTATGTATATTTTCTTACTATGATATTTTGTAATATATTTTACATAGATCAATAATAGAATGGACATACGGGGAACTACCCCCAGAAACGATCGTAAAATAATAATTATTACTGGAATTCTATAAGAATCCAACATTCATAATTTTCAACAAACAAAGGGAGTGCTAAGCTCTGAGGAATACCAACAGTATGAAACAGAGATCTGTCAGCTTATCTCCCTTTGTTTGTTGAAAAAAGAAGTAAGTGACATAGCCACTACTTTACAACAATAGCGTAAGGTCTTCCAAATGCTTTAATTAAGCATACAATGTATTGCATAAAACACTATATATACATTCTTATATATATCGCTATTTCAGAGCACCAATTCTTATATATATATATATATATATATATATATATATATATATATGTGTGTGTGTGTGTGTGTGTGTGTGTGTGTGTGTGTGTACATAGG
>OZ024742.1:54184249-54256749 GCA_964016885.1 Eledone cirrhosa
CACACATATATATATACCATAATTATCATTTGACTATTTATCACGACTAACTTTGATGTTGCACAGTGCCAGTTAATTTAGGGAATAGCGTGCTACAACTAGTAATCTAGAATAACTCCAGCTTTTCACATCATTCCTTGTAATTTCATTACTGCTGGCAGGACACAATCTTTCTCAATATTCGGACTATCTCCAGTAGGCATGTCTTCTTTACTGCTTCAATCCCTGGTGCAAAGGCTATTTTCTATTTTTACAGGTAATTTTCAAGCTTTTTGCTACCATTCCAAGAGCACCAATCACCACTGGACAGTGGTGACTGTCTTCACTTCATTACTCCAGCATTTCAAGATCTCATATTTTAAGTCGGTATAAGCCCTTATTTTCTCCTCTTTTCTTTCGATTCTGGGGTCAAAAAGAGAGTAAAATTACTTTCCTTTTCAACTACAAAATTATTTGGTGTTTTTGCGTTCAAATTTCTCTAGCACTTTCATCTAATTTGTGCAACCATGCTCATAAGTATTTTTCTCCATATGGAAGTCCATACTTTATGCACAAGCTCCTGTGCCCAATTTGAAGCCACCTTATCATGTCTACCTATTTTATACTTATTCTGGGCTAACAGCTTACAATCTGAAATGATATGGGCAACTGTCACTGCTTTCTACCCATAAATTTTGCATTCAGTTTGAACATCTTTCTGATCTAGGTTTTTCATTACCCACTTTGTTCTTATCGTTTGATCTTGCGCTACTAATGAGTCGTTCCGTTTCTTTCTTAATGTCGTCTTTCCGGAATTCTAAACAAGTAATTTTGTTATCACACATTTAAAAATAATGCTGAATGCAGGGGCTTTTCATCAAATGTTTATTTTCGCTCCTCAGCAATCTCAGTCTGTGTTTTCTGGGTCTTCATCTTTCTCAAATATGCCTTCCCTGAAAACCTTCAATGTAAGCCTTTCTTTCATATTTTTTATGTAGACTCCCATTTCACTTTCGGCTATGAGATAGTACCTAGTGCGCCTATGGCAATCGGGACGACTCTGATTTCATGGCAGTTCCAAATCCTTTATACCTCCCACTTTAAGTCCTGGTATCGGTTAATTTACTCCCTCTCCTTTAATTGCACTCTCGTGCCGATTGGCAGGCTACATCTACAATCAGGCACGATCTTTCTCCTTGTCCAAAACCACCAGATCAGGCCTATTGTGTTCCAGTTTCTTATCCGTCTGTATCCTAAAATCCCATAGCACTTTCACCTGATCGTTTTCTATCACCGACTCTGGCTTATGCTCATACCACTTCTCAGAATGTGGTAAATTGTTTACTTTGCATAGGTGCCAGTTGATCACCCTGCCCATCACATCATGTCTCCGGCCTTTATAGTGAGTCTGGGCTAGGTGTTTACACTCGGATACAATGTGAGCCACAGTCTCCTCTCTCTCTCCACAGATCATACACAGTGGGCTAGCCTCCTCCTTGTAAATATGGTGTTTCACCCACTTCGTTTTGAGTGCCTGCTCTTTAGCATTCCTTCTGAAGCCTTTTTAAGGTCTCATCTTTTTAACCAGTTCCATGTCTGTGGATCTCTAAATTCAGTTTTCTCAAAGAAGGTACTATGAAAGAATTTTTCATGACGAATGCTCTTCCTCCTTGTTATTATTAATATTATTATTATAGTTGCATTATCTTGCTTTATGTTCATACGAGTTATCACCAAGTCACAACCAGTGACCTCAAGAGACAACAAGGTCCGCCATGTTCAAGAAAGAACATAAATACACACACATGCATCTTTAGGTGTTTAGACTTGTGATGTACTTATATTGACAGAATGTTCCTTAGTATATGGGCAGTTCCCATTCGTACTATCTTTTGTATTTCTCCTATACGCGGCTTTCCTGAGATTTGCGATAAGTAATCATTAGACCCCTTAGGTATCATTCCTAGAGCGCCTACAACCACTGGTATTGTTTTAGTTTTCAGTTTCCACATTTTTCCAATTTCTATCTCCAGGTCCTTATACTTGCTCAATTTTTCAAATGTTTTTAAAGATACATTCTTGTCTATTGGAACGGACATATCGATTAGCAGGCATACCCACTTTTTAAAGTCCTTCAGTATTATATCAGGTCTATTTGCATCTATTTTTCGGTCTGTTTGGATGCTAAAGTTCCACAAGATTGAGATGTGATCTTTTTCAAGTATGGGAGGTGGTTGATGCTCCCACCAATTCTTTTGATGAGGCAGGTCAAAATGCTTACACATTATCCAATGTATGTATTGTGCAGCTCTGTCATGCCTGTTTAAGTATTCGGTTGGAGCTATAGGACTGCACATTGAGATTATATTATTATTATTATCATTATTGTTGTTCTTTGAGTCTCAGTCATTGATATTATTTAACTGGAAAGTTTGTTGAAATGAATATCAAGCCGATACCTGCAGCCTCAGATATTCAAGACGTATCGGAGGGTTCTTGCTGTTCCCAGCATGCATGCCTTTTGAAGTGCTCCAAAAAGCGGAGCTGGACTAATCTTCTTTAACCATCCTTGTAAACTCTTTGAGGTAGTACCTAGTGCGCCTATGACAATCGGGACGACCTTGACTTCATGGCAGTTCCAAATCCTTTTTACCTCCCACTTTAAGTCCTGGTATCGGTTAATTTACTCCCTCACCTTTTCTTGCACTCTCGTGTCAAATGGGCAGGCTACATCTACAATCAGGCACGATCTTTTTTCTTTGTCCAAAACCACCAGGTGAGGTCTATTGTGTTCCAGTTTCTTGTCCGTCTGTATCCTAAAATCCCATAGCACCTTCACCTGATCGTTTTCTATCACCGACTCTAGCTTATGCCCATACCACTTCTCAGAATATGGTAAATTGTTTACGTTGCATAGGTGGCAGTGGATCACCCTGCCCATCACATCATGTCGCCAGCCTTTATAGTGAGTCTGGGATTATTATTATTATTATTATTATTATTATTATTATTGTTATTGTTATTCCTTGAATCTCAGTCATTGATGTTGGTTAACTGGAAAGTCCGTTGGATTGAATATCAAGCCACTACCTGCAGCCTCAGATATTCAGGACGTATCGGAGGGTTCTTGCCGTTCCAAGCAAGCATGCCTTTTGAAGCGTTCCAAAAAGCGTGAAGGGGCCAATTTTCTTTAACCATCCCTGGAAACCTTTGGAGATAGTCCCCAGTGCGCCTATGACAATCGGGATCACTTTGACTTCATGGCAGTTCCAAATCCTTTTCACCTCCCACTTTAGGTCCTGGTATCGGTTAATTTTCTCCCTCTCCTTCTCTTGCACTCTCGTGTCGAACGGGCAGGCCACATCCACAATCAGGCACGATCTTTTTATTATTATTATTATTATTATTATTATTATTATTATTATTATTATTATTATTATTATTATTATTACAGTTGCATTATCTTGCTTTATACGAGTTATCACCAAGTCACAACCAGTGACCTCAAGAGACAACAATGTCCGCCATGTTCAAGAAAGAACATACATACTCACACATGCATCTTTAGTGTTTAGACTTGTGATGTACATATATTGACAGAATGTTCCTTAGTATATGGGCAGTTCCCATTAGTACTATCTTTTGTATTTCTCCTATACGCGGGTTTCCTGGGATTTGCGATAAGTAATCATTAGACCCCTTAGGTATCATTCCCAGAGCGCCCACAACCACTGGTATTGTTTTAGTTCTCAATTTCCACATTTTTCCAATTTCTATCTCCAGGTCCTTATACTTGCTCAATTTTTCAAATGTTTTTATAGATATATTCTTGTCTATTGGAACAGACATATCAATTAGCAGGCATACCTTCTTTTTAAAGTCCTTCAATATTATATCAGGTTTATTTGCATCTATTTTTCGGTCTGTTTGGATGCTAAAGTTCCACAAGATTGAGATGTGATCTTTTTCAAGTATGGGAGGTGGTTGATGCTACCACCAATTCTTTTCGTGGGGCAGGTCAAAATGCTTACACATTATCCAATGTATGTATTGTGCAGCTCTGTCATGCCTGTTTAGGTATTCGGTTGGAGCTATAGGACTGCACATTGAAATTATATGGTCAATGGTCTCTGGTTGTTTTTTGCACACACGGCATAATGGGCTGCATCCATTTTTTATTATGTTGGCTTGGTAATTTTTTGTTGGCAGACACTGATCTTGTGCTGATATAATCAGTCCTTCAGTCTCCGATTTCAGTCCAGAGGATGCCAACCACTGATGGGTTAAAGTTTTGTCAACATCAGGATTGTTAGCTCGTTCTGGGTATTTTCCATACAGAGGCTTTTCTTGCCATTTCTTAGCCAGTTTCTGTAGCAGTTCTTTCTTTGCAGTTACTTTTACCTGCTTTGCTTTTTCTATGTTTTCCATTTCAGCAGTAAATGGGACATCTGAAATTTGTAGTCCATTACTGTATCTTTGTGTATCTTTTGTAATGGAATATGATCTTTTGATGCTTTCGTGTTTCAAAACGAGTTTGATCATCCAATCATGTGATTCCTTTAGATATGTAGATAATCCAATTGTTGCAGTTTTCAACGCAATGTATAACTGGACTAACCCACGTCCTCCTTCTTTCCTAGGGAGATATATTCTATCTATATCTGCCTTAGGGTGATGCATTCTGTGCATGGTTAAGAATTTTCCAATTTTTGTATCGAGCCTACGGATCTCTGTGCTTCACCAGTTGATGACATTGTAACTGTAGGTTACTACTAGTATGGCAAGCGTGTTTATGGCATCGATCCTATTCCTTGCATTCAATTCCGTTCTTAAGATTGCTCTTACTCTGCGGTAACATTCCTTCCTTATCCTTTCCCTCATTGTCGAGTGCTTGATTCCGTCTCCTTCACAAACACCTAGATATTTGTAAGTTTTTTCTTGATCAAGTTCTCTTATCACGTCCCCCCGATCAAGATTAATGTCTGAACTCTTCAGCAGCTTTCCTCTGGTGAACGTTGCTTTGGCGCATTTATCTAGTCCAAACTCCATTTTAATGTCATCACTGAACTGCTCCACAGTGGATAATAGCCCTTGCAATTGTTCATCATTTTTTGCAAATAGTTTCAGGTCATCCATGTAGAACAAGTGATTAATGGTTTTGTCATAGACTCTATATCCATGTTTTGTTTCATTGAGCATTTTACTTAATGGTATAAGTGTGATGCAGAATAAAAGCGGTGATAAAGAGTCACCCTGAAAAATTCCACAATTAATATTAACTTCTCCAGCTTCCAGTGATTTTGTTTCACTATTCAAATGGAGTGTCGTTTTCCATGTCTTCATACATAATGACAAAAACCTCCTGACAACGGGGGATATTTTGAAAATCTCTAAACATTTTTCAATCCAACTGTGTGGTAAACTATCGAATGCTTTTTTATAATGTATCCAAGCAATCGATAGATTGTTGTGTCTATTATGACAATCTTCCAGTATCATTTTGTTAACCAAAAGCTGATCCTTACAGCCATATGAGCCTCGTTTAAACCCTTTCTGCTCAATGGAAAATAGGTCATTTGTTATCAGGTGGTCATATGTGTATTCAGTTAGGACTGATGTTAACATTTTATACATTGTGGTCAAGTAAGTTATCGGTCTGTAATTTTTGGGAGTGTTTGTCTCATCATTCTTCGGAAGCAGGAATGTAATGCGGTTAACTAGCCATGATGGTATCTTTTCTGGCTCCTTAACTATTTCATTGTAAAGTTGGGGATTTCCATTTGCTGGTTTTTCTTAGAGCCAAGCGCAACTGTTCAACTGTTATATTTTGCCATATTTGTTCCTCAAGGCGAGCTGTATCTTTCATTTGTCTGTCTATCCATGGGTCATGTATGTTATGAACTTTTTCTTCGGCCCAGATCTTTTCCCAGAATTCTTGCACTTCCTCCTTGGATGGTATTGATTTAGCAGTTATTGTTGACTTACCAATTTTTCTGTAGAAGTTTCTTTGGTTGTTTTGGAACATATTATTGTCCTTATAGAATCTAGATCGTTTTTCAAAGCGCCTTATACGAGCAGCTTTGGCCGACACTTTTTGCTTGATTATTTCTATCAGCATGTCTATGTCACTTGTTGATTTTATACTATACTTTCTTTTCAATTTTCTAAGTTTAGTTTGTTTAACATGTTCACCTACTTTATAGTTTGTTAAAATTTCTATGTCAGATCGGAGAAGGTTTATTTGGCGATTGACGTTCTCTTGCCAAGTAGATTTCTTGTGGGAATTCCTTTGTTTTTTCATCTTCACTCCACATAAGTGAGTGGTGACTTTAGCCGATGCATAATAGAGATGATTTAAATCAGTAATGTTTAGTTTTTTTGTGATGATAATGTTTTTGAGAATTATGTTAGTCTTGTGTATTATTTTTTGGTTCTGTTTGGAGTTCTGGATCTTAGGGAGGGTGTCTCGTTGCCCCATGTCAGATTCTTTCATTTTCATCCATTCGATCATAATTTCATCCTTCAAGTTGGCAAGTTCATTCTCATTCATTTCTTTATCATTTACGATCTCATTATTTTCATTTGGAGTTTCATCTTGAGCATGCACTCCCTCCACTTTTTCGATCCTTTCTTTAATTTGTTCTGTTGCCAGTGATTCCGCCCCAACCCTGGGATTCGAAGTGTTACAATTTACCTCGTTTTCACTGACACATGTTTCATTTTCCCTTCGCTCACTTTGTGCTAATAGCTTGATCTGATCAATTTCTATATCAGTTAGTAACTTTTTTTTTACAATATTTCTTCGTATATTGGCTAGTTTGTTACTGTCAATATAGCCTCTGTTTTCGCGATGTTTCTTTTTCCAGTTGATATATGTCTGTTCTGTATTCGATGTATTTGATGGGTAGTACATGGCAGTGTAGAAAGCCTCAAGGACTTCTTTATTATCTTCCCTTGACCATTTTTCTCTCTTTTTCTTTGGATTTCTTGGTGGTGAGCATGGAGGGCCAACAGTAGGAGTATTCCAGTTATGGGAGACTCCAGCTGCGAAGTGATGGGAAGGTTTGAACCATTAGCTGATTTTACGACCCCAGTCTGGTTCCTCTCTGAGGGACGCGGCCCTTGTTTACCCGGGTGACGGCCGATCCGGTATGAGATTTTATCATTAGACATTTACTTTATTTTGTCGCGTTTTATCCTTATCCGCCAAGGGGTAATCATTTCGTGTTACCACTTCTAGAACGAGTGTCAACCAAGACTAGAGGGGTCGTTCTCCCCTAGAGACACGGCTATTCCCCGCCGGCCGCCATCCCGGTATTTCTTGGTCACGGGGTTTTCTTTTTTGTTGTTTTTTTAAAATTGTTATTATCATGAGTGGTTCCTTAATGTGTGCATTGCGTGGCTTAAGAATGAAATTTTAATAATGATAATTGTCTCCTCTCCAGACACAAGGCCAGCAATCACCCAGTGCATTACAATAATATAATATACTTTTTGCTGAAGTTGCCTGTTATTGTTGTTGGCTATGTCGGTGGTGGTGCTGGGGCTTTTTATATTGTTGGTGAGGAAGGGGGGAGCCAGCAGTGCCATAGTTGTTGACGTTTGGGCGGTGGCCAGGTCACTAAGTCAATCTATTTATATCTTTTGCTAGCCTCTCCCTTGTCTAGTGATACCGACACCATCCCCTTTCTTAAGTTAACAGGGGAATAGTGGTGGTAGCAATGAAGGAGTGGTGGCGGCGGTGATGGGGTAGTGGTAGTATATAGGAAGTTCCAATTAGTACTATCTTTTGTATTTCTCCTATACGCTATTATTATTATTATTATTATTATTATTATTATTATTGAATGCCATGGTTGACGGAGGCTCGGCTCTGTAAGGTATTGTAAATTTTAACCGCTATAACAATTGTAAATTGTTTAAAACTTTAACCAAATTGTAGACAAAAACACCCTTGTCCTCGTGATCGGGGTCTTTCTGCCCGTTATTTGGTCCTTCGGGGTTAAATAACCGCTTATTGGGGTTTTGTGCCCAATATTTATTTTAAACAAAAAAAAACATGGCTACGAAAAAGAATTTTCACGAGTCACTCCCACTCATTCCATCTTCTTCTTCCTCAATCGTCACTACAGCAGAGAGAAGATTGTCTCTCTTCCTTCCTTCTCTAAATGTGTCTCTCTCCCTCCCTTCTCTTTCGCAAGCGACGCTAGTAAAGAAAAATCCCGTGCAAAGCATGAAATATTTCTCCGCGACGACGACAATGACGAAAAAGTTGTGCGGTAAATACGAAAACCCATTTCATTCGTCTGACGTCATGAAGAATAGCAGTAGCAGCCGTAATAACAGCAGCAGCAGCAACAGTGACAAGGAAAACAACAGTAGCAGCCGCAACAGCATCAGCAGCAGCATAAACAACAACAGCATTAGCAGCAACAGCAACAACAACAGCAGCAGCAGCAGCAACAACAACAACAACCACAGCAACAGCGGCGGCGGCAGTAGTCGTAGTACCTGCAGTAACAACAAAAGTAACAGCAGCTCTGACGACAACAACAACAACAGCAGCAAAGAAAAACCAATCTCGTTTGCAGGTATCACAAAGAACCTGGAAACCATCCTCATAACAAATGAGGAATTACAGAAAGCGAAGAAGATGGTGACGAAAACCAGAGACCGAGCAATCTGCAAGGCAGCCGAAAAGTTTTTCGAAACCCAACAGCACTGTACGGTCACGTACCGTACAGTAAGCACAAAATCCCGCAGGGTTGAAAGAGCCACAGAGGCTCAAATACAAAAACCTTAGGGTCTGTGTGGCAGCGTAAAACGCATATCACCCGAGGCAAGAAATATGCCACCGTAGACGTGCTTTTTGCCACACCCAGGAGGCAAAGGCTCAATCCTTAGTGACCCTAAGGAGCGAGGAAATGGTCTTGGTGCCCTCCTACTGCGGGCAAAAATTGTGAGGGTCAAACTGACCCACGTACCCCCCGGGATGGCCCCTTCTTGGCTGGCCGCGTCTGTGCTCGTCGGAATCGAGGACAAAACAACTGTACTACAAGTACAGAAAATAGTAAGAGAAGATTGGGTCGCCACCTCCATTGAGATGTTAATCCAAACCAACCAGGAGTGCATCGAAGCTATCCCGGATGTGATAGACTTCGATAACGGCACTCAACTGTCCATAAGTGTTGAGGGCAAACGCCCGAAATGCTTTCGCTGTGGATCGAAGACTCACCTCAGGGCCTTCTGCAACGAGAAGACCCTGAGAAAGGAGAAAACCCCCCTCCTTCCGAAACCGGCTCCACTGCTACCAGCAACAGGACAAGCGGCAACCAGGAACGATAGGCCCGTGGCAGCCATACTCACGCCACGGAAATCAAGAACAGCAGCAGCAGTGGAAGTATTAACAACAACAACAGTAATACCAACTGCAGCTCCAACAGAGACTCCACTGCAAACATCACCAACAACAACAAGTGAAAGAGTGGAGCTGGTACCCCTCCCCGACCTCACAGAATCAGACATGGAGTGTGAGGTGGGAGAGGGATAGCAAAAGGTCGCAAGAAGGCACAAACGCAGAAGCAGCGCATCGTCGCCTTCGAAAAGGGAGGAAAGAAATGAAAAAAGGGTAAAGGGTACTGCAAAGAGACTCACAGCAGCAACACCACCAACACCATCACCACCCACACTAACACCACCATCACCACCGGCGACAACCCCACCACCAACAACAACACCACCACCACAAGCACCAACATCGCAAACACAACAACAAAACACACACACCCAGCAACAACGACAAGAAAATAGCAGAACCACACCCCACCCCCAGAAAAACAAATGCACGGCAATAAATACACACAAGAAACTAATGACTTACATAATTGAACACACAGACATTTCACAGCACGACTACATAATACCAGCACCAATCAAAACACCAACGAACATAAGACTGGTAAAAATAGCACAGAAACAATACACAAACATTAAAACGAAATTCCCCAACGCAGTTGGTGATTTCAGAGACCTAGGAGGGTCTCTCAACCGTAGAGTATATTCGGATATACTCATAGAAGAGCCGATGACCAGCCGAAGGGACGAATTAACGGTCCCTTCACCAGACGATCAAGTGAAAAGGGATGGAGAAACCATCCTTCCTCTACGAAAAGTAGGGTAAGTGGTCTTTCCCATCTTTTCCACTCCATTTCAACATGACATCTCTCAGAATAGGCAGCTTAAATGCGCGTGGCTTGGGGTCCTCATGGAAGCAGGGCCACCTGCTCAACGACCTCAGGTCACTAAACATAGATGTAGTGGCCATCAGCGAGACTAGAATCTCCGAAGCACGGGCCTTCGCACCGATCTTCGGCGGCTACGATGTGTACGCATCTCCCAGCCGTCCTGGATCGGGGGGGAGGGGAGTTGCTGTGCTTTTTCGGAGAGGTTTGGATCTCGCCATACGGACCATCTTCCTGGACCCAGAGGGTAAGTTGGTGGTGCTGGACGTGACCAGCGGAGACGGGAAAGCTTTCAGGCTAGTGGCCGTCTATGCCCCGACAGGAGCAGGGCGGCCTGATTTCTTCCGGCGTCTGGAAACTTTTCTTGGAACGTGCCGCTCTTTAGTGTTAGTGGGCGACTGGAACGGGATCTTAGATGCACGCTGGGACTGTGTGGGATTAGCGGATAGGGGAGGAGGGTGCAAGAGCCTCACCAACCTGCTCAGGCGTTTTGAACTGTCTGACAGGTACCGATTGGATTTCCCGAATATGCCAATGTGGACTTGGACAAATCGCATAGGGTCATCCAGATCATATCTAGATAGAGTATTTTGTAGGGAAATAGATATGTCTAGCATAGGCTGTCCACAATTCAAGATAGTCAGCTACACGTACCACAAATTCGTGATCTGTGTGCTTGACTTAGATAGGCTTCATTTACGAGGACCCGGCTACTGGAAGCTAAACGCGTCCTTACAGCGCGCAAGGCCTATAGAGACCGGATTAGCGAACTAGTTAAGCGGGCGTTGACGGGGTCATCGTCAACAACAAGTGGTGGTTTGCTCTGAAAAGAGCAATTAGAATAGAAACCATTAGGTTTAGTAAGGCTTTAGCAATAGAGAAAAATAGAGCAGAGGGAGAATTAGTTAGAAAATTAGACGAGGCGCTTAGCAAAGGCATCGCGACCGACGTGCTTGCGGCGAAATTGGCCCTTGACCATTTCTTCAATGTAAAGCACGAAGGCTGCGTTGTCAGAGTTAGGGTGCGTGCTCTTAGAGACGGAGGGACGAAAGCCGTTCAATGGGCCCGAGTGGCGGAGGCGCGTCGTGGTAACAAAGCCACGATCCGGTCTTTGGTGGACCACGACGGGCGCATGCTACTCGATCCCGGGCAAATGTGTGAAGCTTTTCAGCGATACTTCGCACAGCTGTTCGGGGGCAGCGGCGGGCCGGATCGAGAGATGGACTTTAGTGTATACCTCAACTGACTGCCGCGGCTCTCTGCCACTGAGGCGGAGTGTTGCGAAAAGCCTATAACAGCCGCTGAAGTACGGGAGGCAATGACTGGCTGCACAAGGGGTAAATCGCCTGGTTTGGATGGTCTGCCCTATGAACTTTACGTACAGATGCCAGACTTGTTCGGAGGCCTCTTGGCGGACGTCTACTGCAACTGGCAACAGAACGGGAGAATTCCCAGCTCTGTGAGCCGAGGTGCTGTGGCGCTGCTGAGAAAGGATCCGAACAAGGGGGATAACATAGATAATTTCAGGCTCATAACTCTGCTAAACACAGAGTTCAAGATTTTGGCCAAGGTGCTAGCAAAGAGTTTGGCGCTTGTCGTTGGTGGTCTGGTGGGAGAGGCGCAGACATGCACTATTCCCGACAGATCCATCCACGACAACCTCCACCTCATGCGATACATCGTAGAGAGTGTAGCTTGGGAACCTGGCATGGGTGGGTCCTTGATCAATTTAGATTAGTCGAAAGCTTTCGATAGGGTCGACCATCGTTACCTAGCGGCAGTCCTGAGGGCGGCTGGCTTTTGACCCGTCTTTAGAGGCTGGATCGCTGCCATGCACAGCGACATCTGCTCTGTGGTGAGAGTGAACGGTCACCTTTCGCAACCGTTCAACATCATGCGCTCGGTCCGTCAAGGATGTCCCCTCACGTCCCTATTGTACGTATTGACTCTCGAGCCATTACTGCACAGACTGGAGACGTTGAGGGGCGTGCCGCGCGAACTAGGATGCGGAAGATCCGTGTCAGCATATGCGGACGATGTCACCGTAGTGGAGTCGAACGCCAAACACATCGAGGCGTCGGCACTACACTACTGGAATACGAAGCGGTGACAGGAGCAATGATCAACCAGGAAAAGTCAGTGGGCCTGCAGCTCGGCACCTGGAGAAGCAGGTCCGTGCCGTCCAACAGCGTCGTCGGACGCTGGGGACGGACGGACCGGTTAAATTGCTAGGGGTCTGGTTCGGTCCGGACCTCCAGACGGACAAAAACTGGGACGAGGTGACGAGCAGGGTGGCTTCTCTCACCCAGAAATATGCGGAGAGGAAGCTATCCCTGAAAGGCCAAGCGGAGGTGGCTAACGCGTAAATCGCGTCTGTTATCTGCTACCGCCTGACCGTCGTACTTCGTCTTAAGCCTCGCCTGTCTGCGCTGGACCGTTTGCTCTTTCGCTTTTTGTGGAACGGACGCGCTCCGATGGTCAGGCGGTCCATCTGTTGTCAACACCCGCTACGTGGAGGGCTGGGCATGCCGTGGCTGATGATGCGCAGGCACGCGCTCAGGCTAAGACATCTCCACCTCTTCCTCGACGGTGATCAGGTGTGGTCGCCGCTTACTAGACACGTATTTCCCCAGCTCGTTTCCTTGACGGAGCTGCAGTCCTGGGTCAAGCAAAGACCGAGAGGGAGCGCCTGGTGACTGGAATGTCTTCAGGCGCTCACAGCCCTCGACCAATCGGGCAATGTGATCGGTCGAAACTCCACCTCGGCGTTCTATAGAGGATTAGTAGAGGGGAAGAGCGACGATGTACTTGGGGAAAATCTAGGCGTCGACGAAAATCAACTAGCCAATCTCTTCGGAAGAACTTTCGGGCCGGGGCCTATGGACAACTTCCAGAAATCTCTGGCCTGGCATTGCTACCGAGGAGCCTTGCCAGTTCGGGATAAACTCTACAGGCATGGAGGTGCCGTCAACCGGGCATGTCCGAGATGCGCGCAGGGCGACGAAACCGTCCTACACGCACTCGTCCTGTGTCCGAGCATTGCTGACTTGTGGGTTTATGTCGAACACCTGCTGTCTCGTGTAGTATGGATCCGGCTATCAGCTGAGTCCCTCGTGAGGATTGCCTCGCCCTCTTCCTTTAGCCGGGAAGGGCAGGCAGTTTTTATCTGTCTGGTGGCCATGGCAAAAGAGATAGTATGGTGGACACGTTTGAAAGGACTGAAGACGAGCACTTACCTCTTCGGTGATGCCCTGATTGACTTCTTCAAATTTCATTTGAAAAGGAAAATCAGAGTAGAGAGGGAAGTGCTCTCTTCCCAGCATTTTGTTGAAAGATGGGTGAGAGAAGCAAGAATGGCCCGAGTGAAAATATATACTCTGAGTATATATCTGTAAATTAAAGTTGGAAAACTGGGAGAGGGCACTTACTTTATGTAAACCCTTGTGGTTAATAAAGAAATCATTATTATTATTATTATTATTATTATTATTATTGGCGACCTTCGTAGGAAATCATATTATCGTGTGCTCCGCAAAGGTTTATTGTTTTCAGTTGGTTCAAATTGCCAGTTATGGAAAATGTTTGTTATTAAGTGTTTATAAGTTCACATATATTGCTTTTTGAAAAGGACACAAAAACATATTGGGGCCTTGAGCCCAAAACTTAAAATTTTTATTTATCAAACAAAATATTTCTTTGAAAAAAAACAACATAGACGACAAATTTACTGTTTTTAACATACCAACAGCACCACCAACACCATTGTAAGCCTTGCCACAGTTCCCAACACTGAAAATATAATTAATAGCAGTCCGAATTATTTAGAATTGCCGCTTAAAGACATGGATTTCCCGCCATTACCAAAAACTGCAGGCGTTAAAACCGCCACCCCCACCATCACAATGTCAAAAAGAACAGCGAACACTACTGATACCACCATCATCACCACCACCACCACAGCGATAACAGAAACAAAAAAAAATTATTATCTCGTGATATCGAAATGGATTCACCCAGAATCGACTCTTCCACGCCGAACACCACTGACACCACCTCCACCACAACTGAAACTAAAAATAACAATAACAACAACAGCAACAACAACAATGAGAATAACAACAACATAAATACCACCGCAAAACAAAATGTGTCGTTTGCCAAAGCAGCCAAGAAAAGCGAAACAATCGAGGTAAGCCAGGATGAATTAAATGAAGCCAAGCGAATGGTAAAAAAAGATAGGTACAGGGTCAGCCTCACCAAAATAAAATGGAGCATCGTCGCCTATGCAAGGTGTCATATCGGACGATAAACAAAAAATCACGCCGAATGGAACGGGCATCCGAGTCCCATATACAAAAAGCTTTGGGACATGTGTGGGCGAAAAAAACCCACATCAGACGTAGGCATAAGTATGGAACTGTGGACGTGTTCTTTGGAACACCACAGGAAGCCAGAGAGAACTCCATGGCCCCATTAAGAAGTGACAATTTCACAATTCGTCCAAAGCTATTGTGGTCATAGACTCGTGAATATCAGGGTGACCCACGTTCCACTGGACATCGAAATTCCCTGGCTAATAGATGCCGTCGTCGCCGGCATCGAGGCCAACACGAAAATAATCGAAGTAATAAAAGACAAGCAGGAGAACTGGTCTGGATCTGGGATGGAGCTCCTGATCCAAGCGGACCAACATTGAGGAAATTCCAGAGGTGATAGACCTCACTGACGGCAGCCACCTCACCGTAATCGTTGACTGTAGAAGGCTTAGGTGTGTCGTTTGTGGTGAAGGAACCCATCTAAAGGCTTTCTGCCCTCAGGCTAAAAGGTTGAGGCCACCTCACTTACCCACCCCAGTGACTCTACCATCAACACTACCAGCAGCAGAAATGGCAGCAACAACTGTACCAGCAACAACAGAAGCAACTGTAGCAGCAACAACCCCAGCAACAGTAGCAAAACCAACACCATCACCAACCATCGCGCCAGAATTAGCACCAGCGCCTCCACCATCCACGAAACCACAGCCCAAACCAACGCCTGTGGAGGATTTTCCACTCCCCGACCTATAGCAACTGGAGACAGATTGTGACGACGAAGAGTGAGAAACTGTATCAGGAAAAAAGAAAGAAAAGAAAAAGAACCCAAAAAAGAAACAAATTCACTTCCTTCCCCCACCAAAAACAAAATACAGGGGGAAACAAATAAGCTAACAAACAAAAAGGTTAGCTATGCACCATCCCCACCAGCATCACCAACCCCATCACCACAAACACCAACACCATCACCATCATTAACCCCAACACCATCATCACCAACACCACAAAAGTCACCAAAAAGCGAAACAGAAACAAACCCACAACAAACGCAAAAACAGAACAACCAAAACGATACACACTACACCGCATTAAATTTGAACAACCAATTATTACACTACATCCAACACAACAACATCATCACAGAAAAAGACTACACAACACCCCAAACATTCACACCCGCTCCACACATACAAATCACTTGCATCACACAGAAAACGTCCACGACACTAAAACAAAAATTTCCCAAGGACATCGGAGACTTCCGACAAGCACTCTCCAGGAGGATTTATAAGGACATCTTTCCGGAGGAGGCCAGAAGCAGTGAAAAGGATGGAGAAACCATCCTTCCTCTACGAGAAGTAAGGTAAGTCGTCTTTCCCATCTTTTCCACTCCTTTTCAACATGACCTCACTCAAAATAGGCAGCATAAAGGCACGGGGCTTGGGGTCGTCATGGAAACAGGGCCACCTGCTCAACGACCTCAGGTCACTAAACATGCATGTGGTGGCCATCAGCGATACCAGAATCTCCTTCGCACCGATCTTCGGCGGCTACGGTGTGTAGGCATCTCCCAGCCGTCCTGGATCGGGGAGAGTTGCTGTGCTTTTTCGGAGAGGTTTGGATCTCGCCATACGGACCATCTTCCTGGACCCAGAGAGTAAGTTGGTGGTGCTGGACGTGACCAGCGGAGACGGGAAAGCTTTCAGGTTAGTGGCCGTCTTTGCCCCGACAAGAGCAGGGCGGCCTGATTTCTTCCGGCGTCTGGAGACCTTTCTTGGAATGTCCCGCTCTTAATGTTAGTGGGCGACTGGAACGGGATCTTAGATGCACGCTGGGAATGTGTGGAATTAGCGGATAGGGGAGGAGGGTGCAAGAGCCTCACCAACCTGCTCAGGCGTTTTGAAATGTCTGAAAGGTACCGATTGGATTTCCCGAATGTGCCAATGTGGACTTGGACAAATCGCATCGGGTCATCCAGATCATATCTAGATAGAGTATTTTGTAAGGAAATAGATAGGTCTAGCATAGGCTGTCAACAATTCTAGACAGTCAGCTACACGGACAACAAGCCTCGCCTGACTGCGCTGGAGCATTTTCTCTTCCGCTTTTTGAGGATGGGACGTGCTCCGATGGTCAGGCGGTCCATCTGCTGTCTACACCCGCTATGTGGGGGGCTGGGCATGCCGTGGCTGATGATGCGCAGACACGTGCTCAGGCTAAGACATCTCCACCTCTTCCTCGTTGGTGATCAGGTGTGGTCACCGTTTGCTAGACACGTCTTTCCCCAGCTTGTCTCCATTACGGAGCTGCAGTCCTGGGTCAAGCGAAGACCGAGAGGGACCGCTTGCAGACTGGAATGTCTTCAGGCGCTCACAGCCCTCGATCAATCGGGCAATGTGATCGGTGGAAACTCTACCTTGGCGTTCTATAGAGGATTAGTGGAGGGGAAGAGCGACGACGTACTTGGAGAAACTCTAGGCGTCGACGAAAATCAACTAGCCAATATTTTCGGAAGTAATTTCGGGCCGGGGCCTATGGACAACTTCCAGAAATCCTTGGCCTGGCATTGCTACCGAGGAGCCTTGCCAGTTCGGGATAAACTCTACAGGCATGGAGGTGCCGTCAGCCGGGCATGTCCGAGATGCGCGCAGGGCGACGAAACCGTCCTGCACGCACTCGTCCAGTGTCCGAGCATTGCTGACTTGTGGGTTTATGTCGAACACCTGCTGTCGCGTGTAGGACGAATCCAGCTATCAGCTGACTCCATCGTGAGGATTGCCCCGCCCTCTTCCTTTAGCCGGGAAGGGCAGGCAATTTTTCTCTGTCTGGTGGCCATGGCGAAAGAGATAGTATGCTGGACACGTTTGAAAGGCCTGAAGACGAGTACTTACCTCTTCGGTGATTTCTGATTAACTTTTTCAAATTTCATTTGAAAAGGAAAATCAGGGTAGAGAGGGAAGTGCTCTCTTCCCAGCATTTTGTTGAAAGATGGGTGAGAGAAGCAAGTATGGCCCTAGTGAATGGGCCTACTCTGAGTATATGTCTGTAAATTAAAGGTTGAAAAGTGGGAGAGGGCACTTGCCCTGGTGGTCAGGGTCACTGTGTCTTTTTATGGGCTTTCTCCACAAATATCCCTCGGAAGTCTCCCCACATTGGGGAATTTTTCATTGTTATTTTTTAATACATCCTTTGTTGTTTTTACACGCAGAAATGCCCATTTGTACCGTACTGTATTGTCCTGTACTGTCCTTAATGTCTACTTTATGTAAACCCTTGTGGCTAATAAAGAAAGCATTATTATTATTATTATTATTATTATTATTATTATTATTATTATTATTATTGGCGACCTACGTAGTAAATCGTATCATCGTGAGCTCCGCAAAGGTTTGTTGTTTTCAGTTGTTTAAAATTGCCATTTATTGAAAATTTTATTGTTAACTGTATATAAGTGCACATACATTGTTTTCCGAAAAGGACACTCAAAAAGATAGGGGCCTTGAGCCCTAAATTTAAACTTTTATAATTATCAAAGAAAAATTTATTTGAAAGAAATCATGGATGACTCACAGTCACACCTTCCTCACAAACTAACACCTCAAACCGACACCACCATTGTAAATATTACTACGTTTGCCAACAGTAAAAATATAAGCAGTAGCAATATTTTAAATTTGTCTCAGGCAGACATTCATTTCCCGCCATTACCAATGACTGAACTTGTTAAAGCCGCCACCTCCACCACCACCACAGCGACAACAGAAACAAAAGAAAAAATAAATTAACTCGTGATATCGAAATGAATTCAACCAAAATGAACTCTTCGACACCGAACACCACTGACCCCACCACCACACAACTGAAACTAAAATTAACAATAACAAAAATAACGATAACAACAACAGCAACAATGAAATTAAGAAAACCACCCTGAGTATTGCTAGAGTAGCAAAACAGTGCGAAGCATTTCAGGTAACTCAGGAGGAATTAGAAGCCAAAAAAATGGTAAAGAAAGATGGGTAGAGTGTCAGCCTCACCCCCACCCCCATCCCACCTAATAAAATGGAGCATCGGCGCCTATGTACCGTGTCTTATCGAACAATTAACATAAAATCGCGCCTAGTGGAACGGGCATCCGAGTCGCAAATCCAAAAAGCTTTGGGACATGTGTGGGCAAAAAAAACCCACATCAGACGTGGGCAGAAATATGGAACCGTGGACGTGTTCTTTGAAACACCACAGGAGGCTAGAGAACACTCCATGGCCCCTTTAAGAAGTGACGACTTCACACTCGTCACAAGCTATTGTGGCCAGAGGCTTGTAAAGATCAGGGTGACCCACGTTCCACCGGCCATCGAAATTCCCTTGCTAATAGCTGCCGTCCTCGCCGGCATCGAAGCCAACACCAAGATAATCGAAATAGCGAAAGAAAAGCAGGAGAACTGGTCCGGATCTGGGATGGAGCTCCTGATCCAAGCGGACCAAAAAAGCATTGAGGAGATCCCAGAGGTAATAGACCTATCTGACGGCAGCCACCTCACCGTAATCGTCGAGGGCAGAAGGTCTAGATGTGTCGTTTGTGGTGAAGGAACCCACCTAAGGGCTTTCTGCCCTCAGGCTAAAAGGTTCGGGCCAACTCTCTTACCTACCCCAGTGACTCAACCATCAACACCACCAGCAGCAGAGATGGCAGCAACAACTGTACCAGCAACAACAGAAGCAACTGTAACAGCAATAACCCCAGCAACAGTAGCAATCCAACACCACCACCACCCAACGCGCCAGAACTAGCACCAGCGCCTACACCATCCACCACGCCACAACCAAAACCAACGCCTGTGGAGGATTTTCAACTCCCCGGCCTATCACAACTGGAGACAGATTGTGACGACGAGGAGTGGGAAACGGTATCAGGAAAAAAGAAAAAAAGAAACCAAAAAAGAAAAACATTCTCTTCCCTCCCCCTCCAAAAACAAAATACAGAGGGAAACAAATAAACTATCAAACAAAAAAGTTAGGACAGATATGCCACCATCCACACCAGCATCACCAACCCCATCATCACAAACACCAATACCATCACCATCATCACAAACACCACCATCACCAACACCACAAAAGTCACCAAAAAGCGAAACAGAAACAAACCGACAACAAACGCAAACAAAACAAAACAACCAAAACGATACACACTACACAGCATTAAATTTGAACAACAACCAATTATTACACTACATCCAACACAACACCAGCATCACAGAAAAAGACTATACAACAACCCAACAAGTTCACCCCACCTCCACACATACAAATCACTCGCATCACACAGAAGACGTACACGACACTAAAACAAATATTCCCCAAAGACATCGGAGAATTCCGACAAACACTCTCCAGGAGGATTTATAAGGACATCCTGCTGAGGAGGCCACAAGCAGTGAAAAGGATGGACAAACCATCCTTCCTCTACGAGAAGTAAGGTAAGTGGTCTTTCCCCTCTTTTCCACTCCATTTCAACATGACCTCACTCAGAATAGGCAGCATAAATGCGCGTGGCTTGGGGTTATCATGGAAGCAGGGCCACCTGTTCAACGACCTCAGGTCACTAAACATAGATGTAGTGGCCATCAGCGAGACAAGAATCTCCGAAGCACGGGCCTTTGCATCGATCTTCAGCGGCTACGATGTGTAGGCATCTCCCAGCCGTCCTGGATCGGGGGGAGGAGTTGCTGTGCTTTTTCGGAGAGGTTTGGATCTCGACATACGGGCCATCTTCCTGGACCCAGAAGGTAAGTTGGTGGTGCTAGACGTGACCAGCGGAGACGGGCAAGCTTTCAGGCTAGTGGCCGTCTATGCCCCGACAGGTGCAGGGCGGCCTGATTTCTTCCGGCGTCTGGAGACCTTTCTGTTAGTGGACGACTGGAACGGGATCTTAAATGCACGCTGGGACTGTGTGGGATCAGCGGATAGGGGAGGAGGGCGCAAGAGCTTCGCCAACCTGCTCGGGCGTTTTGAACTGTCTGACAGGTACCGATTGCATTTCCCGAATGTGCCAATGTGGACTTGGACAAATCGCATAGGGTCATCCAGATCATATCTAGATAGAGTATTTTGTAGGGAAATAGATAGGTCTAGCATAGGCTGTCCACAATTCAAAACAGTCAGCTACACGGATCACAAATTCGTGATCTGTGTGCTTGACTTAGATAGGCTTCATAGACGAGGACCCGGCTACTGGAAGCTAAACGCGTCCTTACAGCGCGCAAGGCCTACAGAGACCGGATTAGCGAACTAGTTAAGCGGGCGTTGACGGGGGCCATCGTCAACAACAAGTGGTGGTTTGCTCTGAAAAGAGCAATTAGAATAGAGTCCAATAGGTTTAGTAAGGCTTTAGCAATAGAGAAAAATAGAGCAGAGGGAGAATTAGTTAGAAAATTAGACGAGGCGCTTAGCAAAGGCATCGCGACCGACGTGCTTGCGGCGAAATTGGCCCTTGACCATTTCTTCAATGTAAAGCACGAAGGCTGCGTTGTCAATGGGCCCGAGTGGCGGAGGCGCGTCATGGCAACAAAGCCACGATCCGATCATTGGTGGACCACAACGGGCGCATGCTACTCGATCCCGGGCAAATGTGTGAAGCTTTTCAGCGATACTTCGCACAGCTGTTCGGGGGCAGCGGCGGGCCGGATCGAGGGATGGACTTTAGTGTCTACCTCGACGGACTGCCGAGGCTCTCGGCCACTGAGGCGGAGTGTTGCGAAAAGCCGATAACAGCAGCTGTAATACGGTAGGCAATGACTGGCTGCACAAGGGGTAAATCGCCTGGTTTGGATGGTCTGCCCTATGAACTTGACGTACAGATGCCAGACTTGTTCGGAGGTCTCTTGGCGGACGTCTACTGCAAATGGCAACAGAACGGAAGAATTCCCAGCTCTGTGAGCCGAGGTGCTGTGGCGCTGCTGAGAAAGGATCCGAACAAGGGGGATAACATAGATAATTTCAGGCCCATAACCCTGCTAAACACAGAGTTCAAGATTTTGGCCAAGGTGCTAGCAAAGAGTTTGGCGCTTGTTGTTGGTGGTCTGGTGGGAGAGGCGCAGACGTGCGCCATTCCCCAGATCCATCCACAACAACCTCCACCTCATGCGATACATCGTAGTGAGGGTAGCTTGGGAACCTGGCATGGGTGGGTCCTTGATCAATTTAGATTAGTCGAAAGCTTTCGATAGGGTCGACCATCGTTACCTAGCGGCAGTCCTGAGGGCGGCTGGCTTTTGACCCATCTTCAGAGGCTGGATCGCTGCCATGCACAGCGACATCTGCTCTGTGGTGAGAGTGAACGGTCACCTTTCGGAACCGTTCAACATCATGCGTTCGGTCCGTCAAGGATGTCCCCTCTCGTCCCTCTTGTACGTATTGACTCTCGAGGCATTACTGCACAGACTGGAGACGTTGAGGGGCGTGCCACGCGAACTAGGATGCGGAAGATCTGTGTCAGCATATGCGGACGATGTCACCGTAGTGGAGTCGAACGCCAAACACATCGAGGCGATCGGCACTACTCTACTGGAATACGAGGCGGTGACAGGAGCAATGATCAACCAGGAAAGGTCAGAGGGCCTGCAGTTCGGCACCTGGAGAGGCAGGTCCATGTCGTCCAACAGCGTCGTCGGGCGCTGGACGGACGGACCGGTTAAATTGCTCGGGGTCTGGTTCGGTCCGGACCATCAGACGAACAAAAACTGGGACGAGGTGACGATTAGTGTGGCTTCTCTCACCCAGAAATGGGCGGAGAGGAAGCTATCCCTGAAAGGCTGAGCTGAGGTGGTAATGCGTACATCGCGTCCGTCATCTACTACCGCCTAACCGTCGTACCTTGTCCTAAGCCCAGCCTGACTGCGCTGGGGCGTTTGCCCTTTCGCTTTTTGTGGAAGGCACGCGCTCCGATGGTCAGGCGGTCCATCAGCTGTCAACACCCACTGCGTGGAGCGCTGGGTATGCCGTGGCTGATGATGCGCAGACACACGATCAGGCTACGACATCTCCACCTCTTCATCGACGGTGATCAGGTGTGGTCGCCGTTTGCTCGACACGTCTTTCCCCAGCTCGTCTCCTTGACGGAGCTGAAGTCCTGGGTCAAGCGAAGACCGAGAGGGAGCGCTTGGAGATTGGAATGTCTTCAGGCGCTCACAGCGCTCGACCAATCGGGCAATGTGATCGGTGGAAACTCTACCTTGGCGTTCTATAGAGGATTAGTGGAGAGAAAGAGCGACGACGTACTTGGGGAAACTCTAGGCGTCGACGAAAATCAACTACCCAATCTCTTCGGAAGTAATTTCGAGCCGGGGCCTATGGACAACTTCCAGAAATCCCTGGCCTGGCAGTGCTACCGAGGAGCTTTGCCAGTTGGGGATAAACTCTACAGGCATGTAGGTGCCGTCAGCCGGGCATGTCCGAGATGCGCGCAGGGTGACGAAACCGTCCTGCACGCACTCGTCCAGTGTCCGAGCATTGCTGACTTGTGGGTTTATGTCGAACACCTGCTGTCACGTGTAGGACGGATCCAGCTATCAGCTGAGTTCATCGTGAGGATTGCCCCGCCCTCTTCCTTTAGCCGGGAAGGGCAGGCAGTTTTTATCTGTCTGGTGGCCATGGCGAAAGAGATAGTATGGTGGACACGTTTGAAAGGGCTGAAGACAAGCACTTACCTCTTCAGTGATGCCCTGATTAACTTTTTCAAATTTCATTTGAAAAGGAAAATCAGGGTAGGGAGGGAAGTGCTCTCTTCCCAGCATTTTGTTGAAAGATGGGTGAGAGAAGCAAGTATGGTCCTAGTGAATGGGCCTACTCTGAGTATGTGTCTGTAAATTAAAGGTTGAAAAGTGGGAGAGGGCACTTGCCCTGGTAGTCAGGGTCACTGTGTCCTTTTAATGGGCTTTCTCCACAAATGTCCCTCGGAAATATCCCCCCTATTGGGGAATTTTTCATTGTTATTTTTATTACATCCTCTGTTTTTTTTTACACGCAGAAATGCCCATTTGTAACGTCCTGTATTGTCCTGTACTGTCCTTAATGTCTACTTTATGTAAACCCTTGTGGTTAATAAATAAAGCATTATTGTTATTATTATTAAAGGGCGGTAGATTGACAGTATCGGTAGAGGGTCGGACGCCATGCTTTGACGCATAGAGTTACGCCTCTTGCCATTCTGAGTTCAAATTCCGCCGACGTTATCTTTGCCTTTCATCCTTACGGGGTCGATAAAATAAAGTACCAGTTATACACTGGATAATTACTCGCCTTTTGCGAAAAGTAGAAACAATTATTATTATTATTATTATTATTATTGCTGCTGTTGTTGCTATTGTTGCTTAAATTCGTAACTAATTTGAATATGGACTGCTTGCTTTGTTTCTCTCTAAGATATTTTATTTCTTCTTGTCTCAGCTGTAAAGTGATACTACACATTTGGTTCAGATTTCCAAAAAAAAAAAAAAATAAATAAATAAAAAGAAAGTTATATTATAGTTTTCTACCATATAAATTCAGTTTTGTGAGGTGACCAGGTGAGTCAGACATATGATATCAATATGTTTATATAAATGTATCTACATATCTGTATATATATATATATGCATATATGTAGTTTTATATATATATATATGTATATATATATATGTATATATATATATATATGTATGTGTATATATATATATGTATATATATATATGTATGTGTATATATATATATTTATATATATATATATATATATATATATATATATATATATATATATATATGTAGATACATACATATATAAACATACAGATATATATGTGTGTGTATGTAATGTATATATAGTAATGTAAAAGCATATGATTTCGTCTATAGATTATATTGAAAGTGTGTGAAAGAGGGATGAGAGAGTGAGTGACAGAGAGAGAAAGTATGAATTACAAATTTACCTTGAAGTCAAGTTCATAATGTAACGATTGCTACTTTCGTTCAGATTTCTGGGAGATTAGCAAAACTATACATTTTCAAAAACTTTAGGACATACTTAATCCAAAAACCAATGTTGCCATGTTTTTCAAGGTGTCTGTGGTGGCCATCTTGGAATTTGAAAATGGTGACAACCGATAACCTTTTTCAACCGAATCTCAAATTCTAACCAACTGGGCTTCTAATTAGTGGCTAATTTAACATAATAACAATAATAATAATGATAAAAATAATAATAATCAAATGCCATATAATTACTTCATTAGTGTTTATAATTTTTCAGACCAATGAACAATATGGCCACAGCAACGTTACCACGATTTGGTAGACAGCAACAAGAGACAATTGATTGGAAACCATGTATTTTGTGCCTACAAGATGCAGGCCAGTTTGTGTTACAACCAAAATTATATTCATACCATAGTTTGTTAGCTGTAGTGATGGAGCGAGCATTACTGCATGATGGCGAATTTGTCAAAATTCAAAAGAGGCTAGAAGACTGCACAACAGAAACTTTGCAAAGAAATAAGGCTTTTTGGCATCGCACGTGCTACTCCAACGCCACAAGTAAAGTCAAAATGCAATGTGCAAGAGGCCATCACCAACGGTCTTTGTCTAGTAGATCACATATCCGCAGAAAGCGAGGACGCCCTTCAAGCATTGACAGGAGTGAGCGATCAACCTCTGCCGCAATCTTAGGGCCGTTTACACGGTCAGCAACAAACCCACTGGAAAATGATTTGTGCTTTTTTTTGTCAAACGTTTGGTGACCAACAGCTGTTTGCAGTAAGAACTGCCAATGCGGGCCAAGCTCTAAAAAAGCTGTGGAAATCTCTCCTAATCCAGAACTAAAAACAAGAATGGCATCTTGCATCTTCGAAGGGGATGCTGACGCTGTTGATATCATTAAATATCATAAACAGTGCTGGACAAGAAATGTGTTCCATGTTCTGAGAGATAAAGCTATTGCAAACAAAGCAAACAAAGAGAGTGGGTGTCAACAGCAAACAGCTAGTTTCCTTGAATTAGTGAACATTATCGACGTGCAAACTACAGATGGCGCATATCTTTGCATGGCAGACATCGAGAATACCTATTTGAACATGCTAGGTGGAGCAGAGGCTTTGCCAAATCACAGACCTGTCTATACCAGACAATGGCTGAAAGACAAAATATTAACAGAATTACCAGGTGTAAGGTCTGTTCTGCAAAGCAATAGGCGAAAGTCAGCTGTGTTGTATTACCCTGTGAGGTTAAAATGGTTCACTCTGCCATCACTTCTGATGAGACGGACAACATGAAGAATCTCTATAGGTCAGCACAGCTTGTTCGCCACAGCATTGAACATTTTACCAAAAGACAACCGCAACAACGTTCAATCCCAGTTTCCAGCAAAATAGAAGATGTGCCAGTGGAACTCTATACACTTATTCGCTGGATCATGGCAGGGCCTGCAAATGAACTGGAGACTGAAGTTCGAACACATGCTGTGGACAGAGCTGCCCTTACAATGAGTCAAAATCTGATGTTTGGATTCAAGTCTAAGAGAAAAGTCACATACGAGCCCAAAACTGAGCATGCTGGCTTTCGCTCGCAGCTTGTTAGAGAAAATCCCCAAGTTGTGGGATTGGCGCTGAGCATCCATCAAAAGACAATAAATAAGATGCTCGTTAATCTCCTCAACGCCCAATATTACTGTGTTACATACAGCCGTATGCTAATGATGGAAACAGCCGTTGTCAATGCTGTAGTGGAGAACACCAAACAGTTCCAAGGGCTGTATGTGCCACCATTCCTCAAGAAAGGCACTTTTGTCTTTTTCGCAGTAGACAATGCGGATTTCACTGAGGACACTCCAGATGGTAAAGGTACCACCCATGGAACTATCACTTCATCTTGAAGCCACTGAAAAGAACAATCTCAATCACAACAGGAGGGTTGCGGTGGTAGATGGAATGGTGCTTATTGAGAAGCTCACTAAAAAACCTGCTACCATGGTTACAGTGAGAGATCTAAGCCAAAGTTTTTATGAAAGACTGATGAATCTCACGCAGAACTTTGACGAAATAATTCTCGTGTTTGACACATATAAGACCGATTCCTTGAAGAATGCAACCAGGCAGAAGAGACGCCAAGGGAAGGATCTAGTCCAGTATCAAGTCAGAGATGAGACGAGCATCAAGCACATAACCATGAGCAGATTCCTATCACATGAAAAGACGAAGGCTGATTTGACCAAGTACTTAGTAGAAAAGACTCTGTACTACAACAAATATTCCTCGAAGCTTGTCATCACTTCAGCATCTGACCAAACCATGAGCAACAAATATTTGGAACCTTTCAGTGAAAACAACCACGAGGAAGCTGACACACTGATGATATGCCTTGCAGTATCTTCAACAAGGCGAAACCCAAGAGATATGCAATTAACTTTTTTCTCACCTGACAGAGATGTCCTGGTTCTGGTAATTGCCAACTATGATTTGTTACCTAGGCACACCTCCATCTCCATGGCATCAAGTGTTCTAAAAATCCAGCCATTCTGGGACGTTCTAGGTCCAACAAAGGCGAAGAATTTACATGCATTCCATGCCTCTCTGGCGCCGATAATACGGGAAGGTTTGCTAGAGTAGGAAAGGCCACATGGTTCAAGATCTTCCTTGCAGCTGACGATAACACCATTGACAAAGCTGAAAAAGCTGTCTGATGACACGGAAGTGACTGAAGAACTTATGTTATATATATATATATTTCTTTTTTTTTCTCTTTTTTTTTAACCACAAACATGTTTATTTAACTCTACTGGGATGAAAGAATGGTATTTAACTAATGTAATGGTACGCGATGGGGCCCATCCACAGCCCCGGCGGACATAATGGAGAAGGCGTTTCCCCGGAGGACGGCAAGGGAGAGGCGCTGAAAAAGCCACTCCAACTCGCGGGGATCACACCTACGGCTGGCCAGCTCAGCGCCTATGGTGGTGAGTAAGGAGGTAGCCCTGGGGCCGAGGACACCAGAAGTTTCCACTGCCAGGGGAACGACCGCAAACATGTCGGAGAGCGACCGGTATTTGAGGAGTTTGTCCCCCTCAGCCCGACGTGCCGCAGAACCTGGGTCAGTCGCAGACTGCACCAGGTTGCGGCTTCAGAAAGTGTCGGTGCAGGTGGCATCCCAGACGAGGGGTTTGCCACCGCGGAATGGGAAGATGGCCATGCTATCTGGCCTTTTGCCGTCCCCTCGATCCATCCCCACCGGCTCGAGCTGGGAAGGGAAGCCTGCAGCGTCCAAGCCATGCTTAATGACCTCGTTGAGGGCAGTATGGCGTGGAATGCGGCTGGCACTGTGGCGACAGGAAAGCGGGTGGAGGCCGAAAGAGTCCACGGTGGAACCGCAGCGACATTGGTGTGGCTGGCAGATCCAGAGGCCGAGCCTCAGGGAAACGCCGATTCGCAGGCTATGGTTGTCTAGCTGCGTGCCAGTGGAGAAGGAGGGCAGAGCATGGATCCAGGCACCACTGTGGGATTTGGAGGCCGCACGAAAACAAGCAAGGTGGTGCTGGTCGAGCTGGCGCGTGAGCCTGTCTGAGGCCAGGCTGCACTGGATGGCATCCCAAGTGCGTTGGGGGGATTTGACGTCAACAGGGGGAGAAGGAGGAGGGACGTCTACTGGGCCAAGTCCCAGCCGGTCCCACGTCTCACAGGCGGCCTCACGTTCTCTGAACACAGAGGGTTCTGTTGTGTTTTGAAGAACCCTGCTGACGAGGACGCGACACGAGGTTACCGACGAAAGATACGCCAGCAAAGCTAGTGAGATCGGGGATCGGAGGCCTAGGCCTAGGCCGCCATACCTGAAGAAATTCTGACCAGCTTGGAAAGTTTTGTGTGTCCTGCCTACAATCCAAAGGGAATCCAAATCAAAAGCATTCCAGAGTTGCGATGGTACCTGTTCTGTAAATACATGTCAGAGAGTGACAAGTTACCACCTACAGTTGGTGCCCTCAAGCAGCACATCTTAAGGGTACATGTGCAAGCACGAGTTTGGGGCCAGGCAAGCACCCTCAAGCAAGTTCCGTTGGATCCAATGGAGATGATGGCCAACTAAAGCCAACCACTACTGATGATCCTCCAGCACCTAAAACCATCATTGAGATTGTGAGATGCCAATGCAAGGGAGATTGTTCCTCATAAAGATGTTTCTGCAGGTCAAAGAATCTGCAGTGCACCGACCTTTGCCTGTGCACCACACAGTGTGAAAGTGACGCGGAAAGAGTTTATGAAAACCTTGACTCAGGTAATACTGATAGTGAGAGTGATGACTGATATCATGGTTATGACTGATTCCGTTCTAAAAGTGGCAATAACAAAGTGTGCACAAATTCGTATTCCTGCCTATTAAAGGTCATGACGGATTTTATCGTGAAATGGACAAAAGCAAAGTGTCCACGAATTAATTGTTTTATGTATTAAAATAAAGTGTACGTCAGACAAATTTATATTTATTTGTTTTATTTATTAAAATAAAGTGTACGTCAGACAAATTTATTTTTATTATGTTTGACTCGTGCTTCGATATCCTGATTATGAGTGGATCTAGAGAAGAAATATCATATTTGCATGTGGTGTTTGCAGTTTTGTCATTAAAATTGGTATTTTTATTTAAAAAAATCTTTCTTCATGTTAAACGTAAGTGATTGTAATCAATTTCTCTAGACTTCTGGCCCCTTAAAATGTAAGTTTAGCCACTGAAAGTAAAAGGCTATATGGCTTGGAAGTGGATATATTGTTAAATTTAGATTTCAAACTGTCGCCATTTTGAAGCCCTAAGACGGCCATGTTCGGAGCCCTAAAAAAATAGCAACATTGATTTTTGTGTTCAATACATCCTAACGTTTCCAAAAGTGTATAGTTTAGTAAATCTAAAAAAAAATTTGAACGAAAATACACAAGGAACTGGATTAATATGTAACGCATTTCTTTCAGAAATACCCAATATAGTAGCCACTTTATATATTTAATCAACTTGAATAAGAGAGAACTCTCCAATCAAGCTATACAACATCGACCTTCGATCCCGTAAATCATTGTTGAATTTTTTTAGTTTTTGAATGACGATCAATAAAATATAGTGTGATAATGGGAGAAATAGATTAGACAAATATTTCATACATAAAATTGCTTAAACTTCAAATATTACGACGACCACCAATGAAGTTAGCGGCTTTTTGTTTCGAAGTTTCAGAAATTACATTGCATTGGATTTATTTTACAGTCGACTCTTAGTGAATGGAACTGTTCGATTTCTTAGATCAATCATTTTTATGACAACAGAATAGTCCAAAAATACGGGCATTAAAATCATACTTATTTCATTATTCTAATGCACATGCCTTATAAACTGATATTTCTAGTAGAGGAGATACGATTCCTATTGCATTAGCATCAATCGATATCTCTCTAGTTATATAGGCTTTATTGATTTTATAGAAATTCTCTAAAACATATATTTTTTTGGAATTTCATACAACTTTTTACCGAATATGATTATGCATATTTTCCGAAAAGTTTGATATATCTAATGAAAGTTTTGGTAAATTATAATTTGTGGAATAAAGAGAATTTGATAGATTAACTTGATAAAAATATAGAACATACAATTTTAAAACAGTCGGGAAAATATGTTACCAGATGCAAATATACCTGATATTGGATTCTATTTTTAAAATAGTTCTACTAAAATTTTCCTATTTATGGTGACATATGATAGAACACATAACGTAATGTGAGCTATTCAATATTAACTACAGGCCCGTGTAAAGATGAAAACATTTAGAAAGGTGAAGTTAACACTTCTTCTTCTTCTTCTTCTTCTTCTTCTTCGACCACTTATTCCTTAGAGGGTGGTGGGGAAGAGTCCTCATACACTCCTTCCAGCGGGTTCTGCCACAGAAGCAACCACCTCCAACTAATATAGCTGCATCGCCAAGCGTGACTAGCGAAGCTCATGGATGTTATCTAACCATCTTTTTTGTGGGTGTTCCCCTGGGTCTCCTGCCAGTTGATTTAGCCCTTAAAATCTATCCAGCGATTGTTTCCTGGGACATTCTAAACCAGATGCCGATAGTATCGGAGCTGTGATCTTTTAATTCAGAGAAGTATCAGTTCTACGTGGAGTGACTCCCTGGTCTCCGAGCTACACACTCTATGGAGTAACGAATACTATATGATATTTATTTCCTATTTGAATTACGGGTGTTAAATAAACTATCTACAATCATTGGCAAAATCTCTTTGTCTGTATATTGGCTATTGTCTTTTAGTTTTTTGTGGCATTTTTGCATAACGCATGGAATCACTTGACTTGCTAAATAACACGGTTTCTTTCCTTCTTGATATTATATATATACCTATATATATATATATATATATATATATATATATATATATATATATATATATATATATATATATATATATATATATAATGCATTTTAAAGACAATTGCATATACTATAGAATTTGTGATGGTAAAAATCTATAACTAACGTAAATCAATATCTCTCAAACAATACATTTCATATTGATTTTAGCGTTATTAGTAATAAAATATCATCTATTACCAAATATATTCATGATTGATTTAAGAATATTTTGAATTTTCAAATGGATAGTTATGTATGATATATATTTATGAAATGCATCAGAAATGATGGATTTATTTGCTAAAAAGGTCAAATTGAAATATAATAATGGGCATTATTTGCCATCGTGTAAATATTTATGATTCTCGGAATGATATTTAACGTATTGCCATGCTATCAGCAGTGAAGCGAAAGCAAATTAAATATTACACTCTTGATATTCAACACATTTAAACAAGCATATTTCATTTGTAAAAACGCTGGCTTCTAATAAGATAGTTAATCCAGTTACAAAATGTGTGAACTTAAAGAGAGGATATTCAAGACTTCAATGAGTTTGCACCTCTCCTTTTTGTGTCAGGGCCGATCTCGTCTGAGCGCGGACAGGAATCAAACTACAATAATATATAACATTGTCTCACATTGAAATTAAATTAAATTTGGTTCTACCGTATGTGAATAACTTACAAGCTATTTGTGAAAATATAACATAATCATTCAGCAAACTGGTCGAAACATCATTAAGAATGCTGCGCATTATTTATTTTATTAAGTTTTTATTACAAAAGAAAATATTTATGCAATATATATTTGACTATACAAACCCAGTAATTTTTTAACATTGTCGATTTAGGAAAAGAAGAAATATCGACGTTTCTAGCGGTTCTCGTCTCCTAAATTAAATTGATGTTATTAATGAAGTAAGCTTAGTGGATCCAACTAGCGAATGATCTTGCACTGCAGATTATGTTCCTGAGATTAAATATACATCTACATTCTACATGATATATGATTATGAATCTATTAATGTTTTAAAATGTTAGGTTCTATATATAGTTCGTATGCATGTGTTTTAATGAGTAATAATAGATAGAGTTAACATCTATTGCAGTAAAATACATAATACATTTATATAAAACATGACGGGAAGAAAGAATATTTGATTGATCCAATTGATTGATCCCAAATTACATGACTTTTACCAACTTTATTGACAAGTGAATTGTCTGAACGTCTAGAAATAACTATCGAACTGCTCAAAATAACATACAAATTGAGACTTACCTTTTTAATGTGAAAAGGAATAAGGTTTCATTAATGTAGCGCAAAACGTAATGTACTATCTAGAATAATGATAGAAATATTATTATGCGGCGTTAACAGTAAACAATGCTCACCTAGATTGCAATACTGAACTCATATGCAGTAGAATAGCATTAAAATACGGTGCTACAATATCTTACCACATAAGGTATACTAATTATTTTATATTTCAAGATGTGACTATTACGATGTAGTATTGGAGCAATTATAGATCCATGCAATTTGTTTAAACGTCAATTTATTTCAATGAATCTTTTTTTTCTACACTAATTAGGTAGCCTGATATCACCCCATTCTTAACTGCTCTATTGTCCAAGTAGTCAATGCAGTGATACAATAGAATGTCTATATTAATTGTAGTATACGGTGGCTTAAAGAACATGCGCCATTTGTAGATTTCATATATATATATATATATATATATATATATATATATATATATATATATATATATAAATGTATAAAGTCATATATACTTCATATATATATATATATATACATATATATATATATATATAAACATATATCACATTACAAAGTATGAGGAAATAATATATAAAAATATACCTATATATTTTCTTCAAATAGGTGTGATTTTGATGGTGTCATCCTGGAGTTCTTTAACCAGCCACTGGGGAAAGGAGTTGCCCAGGATCAGTGGACGGTCAGTATCATCGTCCCAGTGAAGATTTCCCCCCGACACCAATAACTACAACTGCATTTCACTCACGTCACTTGTGTCAAAGACCCTCAACAAAATAATTCTTACCAAAACGCAGCCCAAGATAAGGAGGAAGCTCAGGGACAACCAGAACGGCTTCAGATAGGGATGATCAACTATCAGTCACATCCTGATGCTGACGAGAGTTCTACAGGGAGCCCGAGCTAAGAGCCTTCTTACTGCTATGGTTTTCATTGACTCTCGGAAGGCCTTTGATTCTGTGGACCGTGATTGCTCGATGAAGATCTTACAGGCTTATGAAATCCCCAAGGAGACAGTGGACCTAATATCACTGCTCTACATCGGCTCTGGAGCGCAGATCAACATACCTGGTGGGATGACGGAGTTCTTTGTGATATTGGCTGGAAGACTCCAGGGCGATGCATCGACTCCCTACCGTTTTGTCATCGCAGCGGCTTATCGTATGTATATTTCATTGAGGAAACATTGTGACCCCAGCTCAGAGCAGAAGATTTAAGGCTAAAATCATATCAGATGCTGAATTTGTTGACGGTAGGGTTGTGTAGCGGACACATTGAGAGGGGGGGGCTATGAGGGGGTGGCTGTGTCGATGGCTGTGGGGCTGGGAGAGAGTGCAAGTGAGATGAGGTATCTGGTGGAGAGCAACAAGGTGCCAGAGAAGATTATGAATATGGGCGGAAAGCCGCTAGAGTAGGTTGAGGACATCCTGTAAGTGTGGGCAAAGGTTAGTAACACTGAGGATGATGCATTCTCAAACGGCTCGACCAAATCAAATCAAAGTTTACAAGGGAATATTATTAGACCCCGGAATTAACAACGTGTAATTTGGATTTTCATTTGGATTAAAACAATATAACAGTTTATCAAAAAATAATCTACTATAGTCACCTATAATAAAGGGACATTTTATAACACGACAACGACGACGACGTCACATCTTTTATATGAGTATATATGTATCTCTGAGTGTGTGTGTATTTGTACGTCTGTTACGTACGTTAGGCCTTAGTAAGATACATACACACATATTCACGTAAATATTTAATCACATACACAGAGAATTAAATACACACATCTACACATGTGTTAACTGACAAGCATATGTGTGTGAGTGTATGTGAGAGTGTAGGTATGTGTGTGAGTATACATACATTTCTGTGATGACTGACATAACAAACGCTGGGAGTGACACTGTTGGGGGTGACACGGTTGGAAACAGCAACAATTTATTCATTTGGACACCAACAAAAAATTTCACAATGAATATTGTTTAACCTGAGGTGCTTCGAGATGAACAGATTTTCATTTCTAATTTCTATTATCATCACAATTTTGATATCTAAAAAAATAAAATATAGATATTTTGAAATAATTATGACAAAAACTTATATATACATATTTATTGTTTACTAATCTGAATAAAAACAGCAGTAACCCGGACAACGCTGTGTCATTCGGCTAATATATATATGACAATGTAATCAACAAAAAGAATGAATTATTTAGTTCTTGTCATCATAAAATGGGTAAGACTTTCAGTTCCCCCAAAATACGGACAAATAACACTTTGAATATATGTAAATTTATCTAATTGAAGTAAAAATTCTAGATATTTATATATAATAGCATAACCTCATTGAACGTTTTTTATCCTACAAATTGATTAGGATAGTTCACTATTTAATTAGACATCAATTAACATATCTAGATTAGATATGTTGAGGAACTTAAAAAATCGTTGGTCGAGAGAGAAGATATTCCCTCTAAGTTAAAAAAAAATGTTTGCACTGTAAAAGAGTTATCTTACTTTTGTTTACATTGTCCGTAAATTATATTAGCTTGCAAAAAATATATATAAAATATAGATTAGTAAATAATAATTAATAGTTTTATAGTACATAGACTATCATTAAACTTAAACTATATATATTAGAATAATTAAGTATTAAAGTAAATATAAATATAACCCTTCATTAAGTGAAATAAAGTTTATGGAGAGTAAATATAACCGCATGTAGATTTAAACAAATATATGAAAATATAAAAAAATAATGAAGTTTCACCTAAAGTGGAATTTTGAATTAATTTAGATGATAAATGAACAAAATATATTATATATTGATGTGGAAATATGCATTTTTAATACATTTTAATACATATTTAATAGATATTTAATAAACATTAAAGATAAAATGTTTAATGTTGCATTATAATGCTAAATATAATTTATAACAATATCTTACCTTATAATAAAACACTGTCATAGTATAGAATTAATTAAATTAAATTAAATTAATTTAAGCATATAAATTTGTAATGAACTTAAATATTCGATTGCCGTAGGAAATAATCTATGCCTAATAATCTAGATATAATATAAACTTATAATTAATTAAAGCCTATTCCAATACAAGCGGCATTCATTGATAAATAATAAATATAATTTTTGAATTTTTTGTCTAGGATTTGAATACAACGATTTTTTTTATTCTCTCCTTTCTTTATCCTTTCCTTTTCCTTTTCTTCTTTTCTTTATTTCCCTTCTTTTCTCTCCGCATCTTCCCTTTCAACTCCCCGTCTATATTTCTTAGTTGCTTCACGTCTTCTTCTTCTCTAAGTTTATCATATCATTTGTGGTATATAAATGTTGAGTGTTGGAGAAATAACTTACTACCACTACAGGAATAGAAGATTCAAGACCTTAGGGATATGTCGTATAACCAGTCTCTTATATATATCTGATGAAAACGTACTGAAACACCATTGTACCTTTGAAATATGTATAATAAAATATATACTTTGGGTTATGATAATATTTCTTATTTATTAATATTTTGAATAATATTATATATATATATATATATATATATATATATATATATATATATATATATATATATATATATATATATATGTGTGTGTACATAGATATATACATACATTAATAACAATTTTATTTGTCTCCAATGCTTAGACATACATTTTATATATATATATATATATATAAAACTTATGTCTAAGCATTGGAGACAAATAACATTTTAATTAATGTATGTATATATCTATGTACACACACACATATATATATATATATATATATATATATATATATATATGTGTGTGTGTGTGTGTGTGTGCGTATATATATATATAGATAAATACATACAAATATATATGTAATTACAACGTGCATATAAACCATTATTAAAATTTCAAGACATTTAATTACCGACAATTGTTTTTTGCCATACGTATTACTTGTATTGATATTATATCAATCGTTTGTGAATTTAATTAAACACTGACGATTCCTGTGGTAACTAATAGCAAATTGTGAAATGAAATAACTTGTTGCTGGTGGTATATTCCTATGGGACGAAACAATTGCAGGTAATTAAATGTCTTGAACGTTTAATTTTGGTTTATAAGCACATTGTAATTATAAATTTGCTCTGCTTGATCTAATCATATTATTGAATTAAAATAGACCTACTAAATGAGCAAAAATTACTCTTATAAATATTATACTATTATTAATACATACATACATACATAAATACACACATACATACATACAAACACCACACACATACATACATGTATATATATATATATATATATATATATATGTGTGTGTGTGTGTGTGTGTGTATATATATATATATATATATATATATATATATATATATATATATATATATATATATATATATATAATTCTTTGTCTGTCTATCTGTCTGTTCCTATGCATTTTCAAATGGCTCGACCAAATCAAACCGAATTTTACAAGTATTACACCCCGGGATGGATAACATGTCATTTTTATTTTCCTTTGGATTAAATCAATATAACATTTTATCTAGAATATTCTACTATAATGTATAAACGAACATTCTATAACACTACGGCTACGATGACAATGACGTCACATTTTATATATGAGTATGTATGTGTTTGTGAGTGAGTGTGTGTGTGTGTGGTGTGTGTGTGTGAGTGTTTGTTTAGGCGTTAGTTATGTACCTTAAGCCTTATTAAGTTACATACACATACATCTTCATGTAAACATGTATTCAGATACACAGATAATTAAACACACACACACACATCTACACATATGATGACTCACAAGTGTGTCTGTGAGTATACATACATTTCTGTGACGACTGACATAACGAAACCTGTGTGAGAAAATCTGTGTCTGTCCGTGGGTGAAGTTCTGTGTGTGTTTGTATGAATGTATGTCGGTGTGTGTTTTTTATAAGTGTATGTTTTTGTGTGAGTGTATGTGTGATTGTTCGTTTATATTTATATTCTCATACCGTTAAATATATATTTGTTTTAGATGTTGATACCTATTTGTTTACAATATTGAAAAAAATGGTTTTATTCTAAAAATTCTTCTCATACCTACAGTTGTTGCATTTGAATTTAAGAGACTTCAGTTTCCAGTCAAACTAAGTTTTGTTATTTCAAACTCAGGGTCAATCAAGTCAAGGTAGTTGGACTTGATCTCTCTGCTACATGTTTCTCCCACGGTCAACTCTCTGCTGGTTGCTCACAAGTTGGAAGCAGAAAAATGTTTTTCATTTGGCCACCAATAAAAAATTTCACAATGAATATTGTTTACCCTGAGCTGCTACAAGATTAAGAGATTTTCATTTCTACATTCTATTATCATTACAATTTATATATTTTTTTAATAAAATATATATATTTTGAAATAATTCTGAGAAAAAATATATCTTCATATTTATTGTTTACTAATTTGAATAAGAACAGCAGTAACCAAGACAATACCACGTCATTCAGCTCGTATATATATATATCAAATGAAACAACGGAGTTAAAGACTCGCGTTTATCTCTGTAATTTAATGAAATCAAGGAATAATTACCGGATTCTTGATAATACAATATAGAGATGAGAAAACACGAAAGAAAATATTTTCAATTACAGGGGGTATTAGGAGTGAAAAACATAATAACTCCGAAAGGGATAGACGCGAGTCTTTAACTCAGTTGCTTCATTTGATATTTTAGCGCCAAACTAATTTCCTCGTTTGTTGCCATTTCTAGCGGCTTTTTAATCCATTCATGCCACTAAGTACTGTTAGGCACGCGTATTTTCCTTCTCTCTTCACGTTAGTTTTCTAATGTCTATTTAGAAGTGTGGAACATATCTTCATTACACCTGCTGAAGACCCCTGGGTGGATATGATTCTTACACGGTTAATAGCGAAACATTCTCTATGAGCCTGTAAAGGTGGGTTTATGTAATATAATTCAACTCTTTAATTATAATGTATTTCCCATAGCTTTCGTAGTTTTTATGTGTTTCACACTAGTGGCCTTGTACCACCTGTAATTGAAAACATACTCTTGGTTGTTTTCGCCTCTCTACTTTGTATTATACACACACGCGCGTGCGCGCTTATATATATATATACATATAGTTCAAGGAAACAACATAATAGAGGAACAAAAAGTCATATTATTTTCACGCTTCATATGGAAAAGCAGAAAGTTTATATACTTATACATATATACATATCCAGACACTCACACACACAAATATATATATATATATAGATATACATGGGCGAGGTATATATGCGTATATATGTGCATCCTGTGTGTGTATGTGTGCTTGCATACGCTTTTGTCTACACGTTTTTGCGTGTATATATATATATTTCTTATAGATATACGTTTCTTGTAGATAAATGTGTGTGTGTACGCGTGTACTTTGTTTGTCTTCTTTTCTTTATTTTTTTCTTTCTAAATTATTGTTTCTTTTTTATAGATATATCGAGAATGATACTTTCTTTTAATTATTACACTCCCTTACCTCATTTACTTCCGCATATAAGTGTACGTGCGTGTGGGTTGTTTATACGCGTGCCTTCATATTATAATGTATCTAATACCCTGTTTTTCTGTGTACCTGCCAAACAGACAATCACATCATGTCTGTCTATAGTTACAGATACACATACACTTGCCCTAACACATATATTTACGCACACTTTTTCACTATACGTACACATTTGTACATACACACATATGTACATCTATGAGCATATATACATACATATACACACACCTAACTATATTTCTTGAAAGATTTTTATATATTTCATATGGCTATTGTAATTCCTTTGTCTATATTTATATAATTTTTTTGCTTTTCTTGGTGAGACTTTCCAAGTATTTAGCCATGTTTTATATTGCCTCGTCTGACGAACGAATGAAGACGTTTCTTTTGTATTCGCCTCATTCGGGAAACCTCTGGTAATGAGGTAATTATATTGTATTGATTTTTATACATTAAATTTTGCTCTGGTACTTACATAGAGCACTTTTCACTTCTATGACCTTTTCTGTTTTCAACGGAAATTTCAATACTTATATATATATATATATATATATATATATATATATATATATATATATATATATATATATATATATATATATATATATGTATGTGTATATATATATATATATATATATATTGATAAATAGACAGATAGATATGAATACTAGACCACCCGTTCACTTTTAAATATTTAAAAAAATCATGTTCACTTAAAAAGGATTTTTAAATAATTGAAAAGTACACAGATATATATATAATGTAAAATGAAATGGGAAGGCCCATATATATATGTGCGTGTATTGATGTGTGTATATATATGTGTGTGTATATGTGTGTGTACACATACATATGTATGTGTGTGTGTGTATATATATATATATATATATATAGGTGTCTGTATATACACCTGTCACAGACACACACACACACACATATATATAAATATATATATATATATATAAATATATATATATATATATATATATATATATATACATATACACAACAACAACACCAGCTCTCTCTTTCTCTTCCATTTTCCTTCTCTGTCTCCTTCTCTCTCTCATTGTTTCTTTTTCAATCTACTCTCCCACAACCTCTACTTCTTGGTCATTATCTTTCTCTTTCTCTATTTATAAAGGTACCCGGAAAAAGCCCGGATTTATTCCATTGTATTCCCATTTCAGAGTCAACTTCCTTTCAAAGTATTTTCCCATTAAGCGCCATTATGCGTGGTATTAAATTACAGATAGCACACCATCGCAAAGTTTTAATTGTATTTGGATACGAGAGTAATCCCAAAAGTAAGGTCTCCAAAGCGATGGGGAGCAGAGACACTGTTCGTACGGCTGTTGGCAACACTGTTGTGATTGGTGCTTCCTTCACTCCCAAACAAGCATGCGTGCGCTTCCCTGGGATGATCAATCTTGGTTTGACAGCCGTTGAGAATGGAGCTCCCATTGAACGCTAACCCCCCCCCCCCCCCAGTGCGAATTTCGCGCGGTTATTATATAGAGGGCAATCCCAAAAGTAAGGTCTCCTTCCGAGGAAAACATGCGTAAAGATCGGCGGATCACTCTGGATTCTCTCTGCATTTTGGTTCCTGAGGTTTCCTGAAGCTCCATCCACAGGAATTTAACGGAAAAGTTGCAATATCGGAAGGAGACCTTACTTTAGGGATTGCCCTCGTATATATGAAAAATTCGGCGGCTGAGCTTCTGCGGTTTCAACAGCTAGATCCATTCTGATATATATATATATATATATATATATATATATATATATATATATATATATATATATATATATAGATATATATAGATATATATAGATATATATATCAGAATGGATCTAGCTGTTGAAACCGCAGAAACTAATCTGCCAATATGCATATACGTTTGTCATGGCTATTTAAAATAAGCTTACCAACGCATCGTATGCTCTTAGGTAACACATGTTTTATCAATTTAACTCAAATCTAATTTCGTTCTTTGGTGATATAATTGTTAATTTATACTTTATAATGAAGTTTTCAATGCAATACGATGAGGGAATTGGTTTAGAATAATTGAAATTAATAAATTAAAATTTAGCATTTCGTCATAACTATGTGTTAGTCTTGTCAGTACTGTAATTGGAAACAATGTCCTTTTTTGTTTATAACAGGATAATCATATTTGGGGGTGGTAGCTAATCGCAAATGAGGAAGAGATAAATTCCTGGTTCGGATGTACTTTCTCCTTTACTGGGAGTTGTATTTTTGTCCTATTATAGCTTGATGCACGTGCAACTTCAATACGTGTCCTTATCAACAACATCCATGGAACGGATGGTTTCTTAAATGTGCAAAAATAAATACTATGTATAAAAATACATGAATTTCATCTTTGTTTCCATACTAAGGGCAAATATTTTCGTAATAGTAAATCACTCACAATTATTTATAGTTGAATATATAGTTTAAACACATTTTGAAGCTATATACATATATATATTTATATATATATACATATATATATATATATATATATATATATATATATATATATATATATATATATATATATATATATATATATAAATATTGTTATAACTGATATAAAGCACTCAACAAGTATTTGGAGTAAACATACGATATTAACAAATGGAAACTATATTTATAAAACCATATTTATTTCATTATACATATTTCAAGGACACCAAGTTAAATTATGGTGTGCTTTCATCAGACAAAATATAATATAGATCAGTTTTATAAATAAATATTGACATACTCTTAAATCGGACCTTGGCAGATTTAGCAAAAATATTCTGGACAGAACAATATAGCAAGTTAAGAATTTATCTAATTTATCTTATTTAAAATTATGGAAGGGAACTAGTGAAGTTATCGATTGGTTTAAAGAAATTAAATATAACTACAATAATAAGTTTATTAAGTTGGATATTACTAACTATTACTCATCTATCACTCCTAATCTACTGAATAAGGCACTAACTTACGCATTTAAACATACATACATAACTAGCAATGAAATGCACATTATATTATCGGCACGGAAAACATTAATAGAATTTAATAACCAACTCTGGACTAGGGCAGATAGAAATAATAATTTCGACATAACTATGGGATCTTCCGATTCCGCTCAGGTAACGGATCTTGTGGGCCTATTTATAATTAATTCTCTACATAGAAAAATATCTGAGATAACCGGAGGTTTAATCGTGACGACATGCTTTTACTTATAGAAAATAATAACTGTGAACTAAATAAAAAAAGAAAACAAATCATACAATTTTTTAATTACCTTAATCTAAAAGTAGAAATAGAGAATAACCATAAAATAGTCAATTTTCTAGATGTAACACTAAATCTTAACACATGTCTTCATTATCCATTTCACAAACTAAATGAGAACTTAAATTACGTCAATTTTAACTGTAATCACCCCAGATCCGTTAAAAATACTATAGTGAACTCTGTAATAGAACGAATTTCGAGGTTTTCAGCTAATAAGAATATATTTGATGAAAAGCACATTATTACAACGAAGCGTTAGGTAGAGCTGGGTATAGAAATAAAATTAAATACATCGATAATAATAATAATATAACAACTAACCATAATCGTAACAATTTTAACTATGGTAACAATTTTAACAACTATAATAGAAAACCTTACATTAATTCCGAAAGCCGAAAAAGAAATAGAACTAGGAACATATTATGGTTCGCTCCTCCTTTCTCATTAAATATTAAAACCCCTATTGCTAAATTATTTTTTAAAGCTCTTGACAAATGCTTCCCTAGAACACATAGATATTACTCAATTTTTAATAGACATACTATAAAATTAACTTATTCTTCCACGTAAAATTTAGCGCAAAATATTAATAGAATTAATAATAGAAATTTAAAACCTAACCAAAATACCAATAATAACCCAAGCAATATTCAATCTGATAAATGTAACTGTAGAAATAAATCTAACTGTCCGTTAAATAACAATTGCTTAGCTAAAAATGTAGTATATAATTGTAATGTAAAAACTAATTTAAATTCATTTAATTATGTGGGATCTACTTCCACAGAGTTTAAATCCCGCTTCAATAATCATAAACATTCTTTTACAGATCCAAACAAAAAATCTTCAACTTCTCTATCTAGCCTATTATGGGACCTAAAACTAAAGAACATTGAATATTCGTTGATTTGGAATATTATTTCAAAAGCCTTTTAACTCCCCTTCAGAAAATGGCGATCTTTGTATAGAGGAAATATTCTTTATATTAAAGCCCCAAAATTCCCTGAACTTAAGGAATAATTTATTCAGTTGCTGCAGACATAGATTAAACTCAACGTTTAAATATAAATATAAATTTAAAATGTAGTATATAATTAATTAATTAATTTTATTAATATATGAAACCTGTCGATAAATCATTAGATTCCTTCATCTTTTTTGACTGATTATACACTCAAGTAAAAATAACTTTTCTTCCTAAATATAAATAAATATAAATATAATAAACTATTCTAGAGAAATATATTGAGAGCTCTTGAAAGGAGAAAATATTTCCTATTTCTTATTTTTTTATTTTTTTATTTTTTTATTGTTTTCTTATTGTTCTGATAGCTTCTCCTATTTTCGAATGTTTATCCTTTCAAAATTTTGAGTTAAATATACGTAAGATAAATTTCTATACTAAATCTATTAAACATACTATTATTTTGAAATTATAACTTAAAATATTCTATAATATTTTAAAATTGTATTGCTTTTAAAGTTATATTGCTTATAATTATATTTCCAAATTGTAATATAATCCTTTTGTATTTTATGTACTCAATTATACTATGTACTGTATTGATATATACTTCTCTCTATATGTGAGTATATATGTATATGTGTGTATTGACATTCATGTACATATGTTCTATGCGTTTTTATGAATGTATGTCTGCCTGTATGTATATGTATGCATGATGCGTATCTACCTATTGCCTGAGGGTACACACACATGTATATATATGTATATGTGAGAATTGTGTATATGCATGTGCGTGTATATCCATACAATTTGATTGCACTTATGTATAGTGATTATCCCAATGTTTCCTCACAGATAGACATATAATTAACAGCCATAAATACATAACAGGTAATCTTATAAAACTTATATAAAAATTTGTTTAATAACATAAAGTGTGTATAACATAAAATTTCCTTTAATATCTTAACAATTATAACATTTTAAAGATTCCTATATCTTAAATGAAATTAAAGAATCCTTTATGCTTTGTGTGTATATATTATATACGTAGTTAGATATGTTATGTATTTTATAAGTGTGTATATATATTTATATGTATTTTTGCGTGTGTATACGTGTTATATGATATGTAGTTCTCTAGCAATATATGGATTTCTTAATGTATAGATCCCAATTTTTAATATATTGATCTCAATTTTTAAATGATTAAATAAACATCTCATCATATTTAAACAATGATTAATTTCTCATATTATATACGTATATTCCATTCATGATTATTAACATTTCTAATTTTATTTATTCATTTCATCTCAATTGTTAAGTTAACTCAACGAGATATGACTTAGAGTTTTCGTTCTCTCCCCTTCTCTCTGTCTCCCCTCTCTCTATATATCTTTCTCTCTCTGTTGTCTCTCTCTCTCTCTTTTTTCTCTCTCCTTCTTTTTCTCTCTCTGTAACCCAACGGCTTATTTTAAAAATAAAAAATATCCAATACTAATAATAATGTAAGTAAACAACTCCACTATCCGGGAGCTTCCAACAGTAATGGTTGCATTTTTTAAGGGTATGTCAATATTTATTTATAAAACTGATCTATATTATATTTTGTCTGATGAAAGCACACCATAATTTAACTTGGTGTCCTTGAAATATGTATAATGAAATAAATATGGTTTTACAAATATAGTTTCCATTTGTTAATATCGTATATATATATATATATATATATATATATATATATATATATATATATATATATATATATATACGATACGTATATATATAGATATAGATATATATATATTGATAAATGGACAGATAGATATGAATACTAGACCACCCGTTCACTTTTAAATATTTAAAAAAATCATGTTCACTTAAAAAGAATATTTAAATACACAGATAGGTATATAATGTAAAATGAAATGGGAAGGCCAATATATATGTGCGTGTATTTATGTGTATATATATATATAAGTGTATATGTGTGTGTACACATACATATGTATGTCAGTTAACTGATATTTATTTAGAAGTATGGGACATATCTTCTTTACACCTGCTGAAGAATCCTGAGACGATATGATTCTTACACTGTTTATTGTGAAACATTCTCTCTGAGTCTGTACAGGTATTTTCATAGTTATAGAGTTGGGTTATGCATTTTAATTCATCTCTTTAATTATAATGTATTTCCCACACATTTCGTAGTTTTTATGTTTTCCCTCTAGTGGCCTTATACCACCTGTAATTGAAAACATACTCTTGGTTGTTTTATCCTCTCTCTCTCTCTCACACACACACTCATGCTTACGCACGTGCTCAAGTATAGCTCTTTTTACAAAACGGTCTTTTTTCCATTTCAGGTAGACGCGCATCATCATCCACTTTTCTAAAAAACAAATCATACACAAAACGCCAGCACCAACAGTTTTGCAAGAGATGTCAATATGAATAGACCTGTTATTTTTATCTAAAGGCATTTTTTCCAATTCAATCCCCTCCGTGCCCTCAATCTATTTTATTTCTCATTATTTCTTCTGATGAAGGAATAGCGTCCGAAACGTTAAGACCCTCTTCCTGCTATATCAAGCGTTAACCTAATATATATCTTTCATATAGCGTACCGATTGTGTTGTTATTTCTGTTTACATTATATATATATTTAGTTATGTAATAAACAACATAAGATAATAATTTCATTTACCAGTGGTTTCTTGAAGGCAGATGTTATGTCTGTGTTCAGTCGTCAGAAATGATGACTGAAGACAGAAATAACATCTGCTTCAAGAAACCACTGGTAAATGAAACAATTATCTTATGTTGTTTATTACAAAACTAATAAGCTCTGTAGTACATAGAGCACTCCTTTTTTCCAGTACCTTTCCGACGGAAATACTTCATTTATATATATATATATATATATATATATATATATATATATATATATAAATATATATATATATATATATATATATATATATATATATATATATATATATATATATATATATATATATATATATATATATATATATATATTGATGTATGTATATACCTTCAAAATGTGTTTAAATCTTTTTTCGTCTGCGTTTGTTGAGCCAAGATATACTTATAGATTGTTTTTGTAGAAATTGCGCTTCATATATTTTTGAAAATAGATTATATTCTGCATTGTATCACCCTCAAGTGCTGTATAAACCAGCTTATTTATAACAACTAATTTCTTGTAGTGCTCACTTCATATATGTATATATATATATGTGAGTACCGTTACAAAGAGATTGTTAAATATTTCCCGGGGAAACTATAGTTCATTTAATTATGGATAACTTTATTTATTTTCCGTAGTCTCGTTTTACATTCATTCGTACATATATGCATGCATGCTTAAATATAACCACATACAAGCACATGCTCTCTAACACACACTAACATGTATATCTATTCATACATACTTATAATTTTACTTATCAAATTTGATACTTAAAAACTTATATCCGTAAACAAATATATATCTATACATGTGTATATGTTATTTAAGTCAAAAATCATAAATATGTGTTGGAATTCATGTAATACAATGACATTCAAAATACAACAATAATTGTTCTGCAGACAATGTGGTGAAATAAATTATCCCCATTAGCTTGATTGTATCTCCAGAATAAAGCATGAATAACATTTTCCGTGATAGAAACCTAGTAAATATAATTTTTCATCAACCGAATTGTTCGACGAGGTTTTACAACACCGACCGTCTAGTTTAATGTATATACACACACACACACACACACACACATATATATATATATATATATATATATATATATATATATATATATATATATATATATATATGAAAAAAAGGGGAGAAGAATACTGCAGGTTGCACATGGATAAAATGTTATAAAATGAGTCCCTCATCAGTGATTTGCCAACGATCATAGATATTTCATTGCATTAAAAATCATATACCTCACGTTGGTACAATAATAACTAAATTAAGTTATTAGGACAATTAAAACGCGTAAAGCGAGTGAGACAAGTAAACATATATATATAGGAACGAGTAGGACCCCGACGGCTGAGCTCAAGCCGTTTCGACGGCTAATTAGCCGTCGAAACGGCTTGAGCTCAGCCGTCGGGGTTCTACTCGTTCCTATTACCCACTCTACTACCCTAAGTATTGAGTACTTTGGTGCGTTATGGTCCACCTGGTTCCTTACCACATTTCCTTCGTTATATATATGTATATATATATATATATATATATATATATATATATATATATATATATATATATATATATATATATATATATATATATATATATATATATATATATATATATATATACGTAGGTCCCGGGATGAGTCGGGGATAACCACAGTAAGTAAGGCACTCAATACATAGCAGAGAGAAATATATTTATTGTATAGAAGTAGCTTCTACAGGACTAGAACTGTTTCATTCAGATGAAATCTTCAGGAAGCTTCCTGAAGATTTCATCTGAATGAAACAGTTCTAGTCCTGTAGAAGCTACTTCTATATATATATATATATATATATATATATATATATATGTGTAAAGATGAGTATTGCCGTACATGGGAGTCGAACCCACATCTTTGGTTATCCAGATGTGGATAACCAAAGATGTGGGTTCGACTCCCATGTACGAGAACACTCATCTTTTTCCATTTCTCCGAGGGTTATAAACCCCACTATCAGGCTAGAAATTTCTTTAGTCTAAAATACAGTGAAAGCTTATAATTTCTAATTTCTAATTTTTATATATATATATATATATACGTGACGTATTCTATTCTATAGCGATTAGGTCTTCAAAATGTTTATTATAAACATACAGAATATTTTCGAATATTCTATGTCTATATTCACATATATATCGCTATTTCAGAGCATTTATTCCAATTTATATATATATATATATATATATATATATATAATTAAAATTGAATAAACAAGAGAGATGAACACTAATATAAACATACATGTATTCGTATCGTAAGGATCAAGTTTGCTAGGGTGAAAAAATACTAACTACAGCACTATGGTTTGTCAGACTTAATTTTAAGTATTAAATTAAGAAAAATAAAAGACCTATATTGGGTAACAACTAGACAGTTTAGGAAACTGTTTCGCAACATCTTCCTAAGTGAAGTCCACACTTTTCTCTGCTCCTCAGTAGTTGTTGAGAAATTAGTGATTCTTCCACTTCTAAAAATATTGGAAGACTGAATTATGTGCGATAAGAAATATCGTACGTGTCTTCGGAACACAGCTTGTCTCCAAATTCCATGCCGCTAAAAATAGTAATCTAACTCACTATATATATATATATATATATATATATATATATATATATATATATATATATATATATATATATATATATATATCTGCATACACCTTTTAAATAATGCGTACATACATACACTTTATTCACACATGTGCATACACTGTTTGGATCTTTTTTTATAAATAAACAGAATACACTGTATTATGAGGGATTTACTAATTATTACGACACATTCACATCTTTATTTGAAATATTTGCAGTCCTGAAGGAGATGAAATATATTAAATGGAGCTATCCCCGATTAAGAAACACATTTATTTAATTAAAAGGAAAAGAAAACCCGGAATTTAACAATATAACAATGTTTTACTTTAAGGAAGGTAAGTTCAATTGGATAAACTTAAAATATAAAAAGAAAATGTTACGCAATGCTAAAGTATTTATTTGCTATAGATTTAATTTCAAATAAATTATTTTCTTAATGTAAGGTATATGATTCTATTTTATAGATATTTGGGACCCACAGTAGGATTCTTTAGGCGTCAGTTTCTTGTAATTTATCTATTTATGTAGAACATGTTTGCTCCCCGCTATTTTCTGAACTACCGGAATAGAAATGTTTCTACAGTGATTTAACACATCACTGCCATTAGCAAATTGTTTGTATCTTTACGAATGAAGGATCTAACTTGTTTTTATCAATATATTCTTAGCTGAAAGTATGCGCTAATATGTAATAGGTAAGTTATCTGACACATACATCTCTTTTTATTCTAAACTCCATTTCTATCTTTATGTGTCTCTCTGTCTCTGTCTCTGTCTCTTTCCCTCCCCTTCTCTCTCTTTTTTCTCTCTCTCTATCTATTTATTTATCTATCTATCTATGAATCATGTATATATATATATATATATATATATATATATATATATATATATATATATATATATATATATATATATATATATATATATATATATATATAGAAAAGATGAATATAAAATGAAAGTGCTTTTATAAAGGAATTTATTAGGTATTGACATATGTTTCTGTAACAGACGGAATACCTATGTATCGCTGCTTGCGTAATCATATAATGTTAGCAAGTATTCGATAGCAAATGTATAATCAGTTGTCACTTCTTCAGAGATTTTGGATAAATTGGAAAAAATCAGAAAAATTGAAGTATTTATATTAGTTGTAAGAAAGGAAGATATGTGGACTCCACCGTGACGATGCGCTCCTATTAGTTAAGCATATGAATAACCAGAATTTAGAAAGGATGCGTAAAAATATTAGAAAGCTTTTTAAGGAACTAGGATTAAATATTACATTTGAATATAACCTCAAAGTGGTTAATTTCCTTGATGTCACTTTGAATCTCAATACAGAAACGATTAAACCGTTCCATAAACTAAATGAGAACCATAAATATGTAAATACAGGTTCTAACCATCCACCCTCTATAATTAAATCCATCCCTAGAATCTCCCGCCTGTCGTCCAACCAGCAAACCTTCAAAGAACATGCTGAATATTATGATGATGCACTTAGGAAGGCTGGGCACCTAGATAATGTAGAGTATATAGTCGACGATCACCAAAACACCCAAAATAAATCTCATAGAGGTAGAATCACCACCATTCATACACTACCGCAATAGACACATTAATAGTCGCACACCACCAAACAGAAGGCGATGTAAAGAGTATATGTGGTACAACCCGGTCTATAACAACTCTATTAAAACCAATCTATCCTCACATATCTTTCGATTAGTTAAACAACACTTTCAAACATCACATAAATATAATAAAATCTTAAAACACTATTCGACTTTTATATTCAACCGCCCCTAATATTGAACAACATATAAAAAAGCTTAACGCAAAACGGTTGTATAAACGCCTTCCAACACATAACAATACACGTAAAACATCGGCTATAACATCACAAAACAACAAACAACATCTCGTCCTGCCTAAGCAACCACATCAACCCATCCATGCGAATACAACAACGCAAAATTATAACTGTAACTGTGTCCAACCAGGAATGTGTCCGTTGAACAATCAGTATCTTGAACGCAACATCATATACAAATGTACTATCGAATCGGGTAGCCAGAAGTGGTACTATGTGGGGTCTACAGCTACCTCCTTCAAATCTCGCCTTTATAGACATCGTTACTCGATAAAACATGAAAACCAGCGTTATGTAAGTACACTCGCAGACAAGGCTTGGCAGCTGCGCGAAAATAACCAACGATTTAATCTAAAATGGGATATAATAGCACTGCCCCTGCATATTTCCGAGGGCAGAAATTTTGTAAATTGTGTTATATGGAATTATTTTGTATTATGAAATCCAAAAATATTTTATTAAATAACAGAATAGAGCGATCGTTATACTGTAACCATTGCTTGAAATCTATATTTTCATATTACAAACGCTACCAGGATTGAACCCCTGTCTCCATCTCCGTTTGATTGTCAAAATACAAATTAACATTCTCTATTAGTCTTAATTCTATCAACTCTTCTATTCTTTACCATTTAATATAAACTGCTATAGATAAAATGAGATTTCTTAATTCAATTCCCTAATGCATATACCAGCAGGCTACCAGCATTGTTGTTATACCGTAGCAGTGAAAATCCCCCTCCTCCTTAATTGACACTTTATATCTATTAATACTACTACACCAAACGACCAGCCCTGTCCATTGTTCAATTGGTCAAGTATAGATTAAAATAGACACTCCCAAAAATTCTTATTTAGATAAAATAAGCCAAATACTCATTGTATTCTCATTAGAAAGCTTCTATATACTTGTTTACCAGTAAATTGAATTGCCATTTGTCATATACTATCCCCTCTTTTCTTCCTTTCTTACAACTAATATAAATACTTCAATTTTTCTGATTTTTTCCAATTTATCCAATATCTCTGAAGAAGTGACAGCTGATTATACATTTGCTATCGAATACTTGCTAACATTATATGATTACGCAAGCAGCGATACATAGGTATTCCGTCTGTTACAGAAAAATATGTCAATACCTAATAAACTCCTTTATAACAGCACTTTCATTTTATATTCAACTTTTCTACATTTTCTCCGGAATATAATTTATACTCGTTGAGCAAACCTACACGTACGCTGTTCATCTCTAACGTGACGATATATTATCACTACATTATTGATAACTTATATATATATATATATATATATATATATATATATATTTGTTTATTTATTTTATAAATATTCATTTATTTTATAAATATTCATTTATTTTATTTATTTTACAAATATTTATTTATTTTTATTTATTCTATAAATATTTATCTATTTATTTTATGAGAAATGGGATGACAAATAAATCCCCAGGTAATAATTGTTTCTACTTTAGACACAAGGTCAGCAATTACCCAGTACATTACTGGTACTTTATTTTATCGACCCCGTAAGGATGAAAGGCCAAGTTAACCTGGGCGGGATTTGAACTCAGACTGTAAAGGGACGTAACTATGCTAGAAAGCATGGCGTCCAACCCTCTACCGATACTTCCAAGGTAATAATAACCCTAGGACGGCCACTACCAACTCCACTAGAACCCCTAGAAGGAATAGACCTAGAAATATCACCTGGCTTAACCCCCCATCCTCGTCTAATCTAGCCACTAATATCCCTAAACGCTTCTTCTCTATCCTATCTATACATTTCCTCCCGAACCATAGATATTACAAACTCTTTAATAAAAATAACACTAAAATCTCATTCTCCGAAACACCTAACCTAGCTAGCCACATCGCATTCAGTAACCATCATAAACCAAGACAGTATAACTCCCACACCGCTTTACCACCACCCCTATCGAATACACCACGCCACCACACCAATAATTACTCTAGTAGCACACCTCCCCCATCTAATCCTTCTAGCACTGACCAACCGCTTAGGTTAAAATACCCTACTCTCACTAACCGCAGAAGCAACTGCAACTGCCGTTACCCTAATGCATGCCCATTAAATGGACACTGCCTGACACCCAACATATTCTATAGGTGCACGGTTAAAACTGCTTCGAATACCAGCTCTTATATCGAGTCTACCTCTAACCCTTTTAAGGTACGCTATAACGCACACTCTTTTTCCTTCCGAGACCCTAGCAACAGATGTTCGACATCTCTAGCTAGGCTCATTAAAAACCTTAACTTAAGCAACATTGAACACTCACTAAAATGGGATATCGTAGCTAGAGCCCAACCCTTCAATGGACGAAGAAAATCTTGTGATCTCTGTATTACAGAAGCATTTTCCTTAACTCTATCACGACCTCTATCGATTAACGATAGAACGGAGGTAACTATTAGCTGTCAACATCGAAGGGCTAATTCCTTCGCCAATAGAATATTTGACCCAACATAGTCATCTAGCCCCATTTTCACTTGTAGCAAATAAGTTAAATAGCTATAACTAACTTAGATAATTTTAAGTTACCTCCCCTACATTGTCTCTCAATTAAAAAAATTCAAAAATTAGCACTTAACTATAAACTACCCACAATTTCTAATCTCTTGAGGAGTTACTTCCCCTGAAACCACCCTCTAATTAGTAAGGTAAATATGTCATTTGGCGGCCATCTTGTTACCAATAGGCAGATCTCACACAATGCAGCCTCGACAGATGAATACTGCTTGATTATGGCTGACAACTGATACAACCAGGACACCATAGCGAAACACTACATTATGTAACATCCGCTCCTTATTTTAATTTATATTCCTTTGAAGTTCCGATGAGCCGCTCTGTTTTTAAATATGTTAATTATTTTCAACTGAACCAGATCAATAATGATATATAGTCATCTGATCCAGAAATATTATATGGAGTAGTGAAACAATTGTAAACGGACATTATTATTATTAATATTATTATTATTCTCTACATTCCTTACATCAAACTAAAATATGCTGACAATCTTTTAATAATGTCTTCCTTATGAAATTTGTGGCCTTGTTTTGCTTAACCAATGAATATTTCCAGCTCTGTGCGCCTAACTTCTGCATGAACCCAGCCACCTAGCTGCTTTCTACTGCATATTGCACATTGAGCACATGCCTTTACGCTTTGGCTTCTAACTAATTCACCAATCTCTCCTCTCATAACTCGTCTCCTATCTCCATCTCTCTCTTTAAGATTGGTTACTCTTGAACTGTATATATATATATATATATATATATATATATATATATATATATATATATATATATATATATATATATATATATATATATATATATGCATATATATTTATTATATATATATATACAAATTAAAATGAAGAATTAAAAATAGGACTATCCATCATCAGTGATCTACTAGCCAGTATCGGTATTTCTTCGCATTAAAGACCACATACCCCAGGCTGGTGCGAACAATAACTAAAATAAGTTATTGGGATAAAAAGAAATGGCAGAGAGAGGCAGGTAAACAAACATGAATGGTGAGGCAACGTAAAGAGAGGAAAAAATGAGTAAATGAAGTCAATGAACTTGCGAATATTGACGGGAAGGCGAGAGACACATCCCAACCATGCGAAAGTAAGCGAGGAAAGAATTTCGCACGGTGTGGGACGATGGAAGAAGTGAAAGAGAGGGTGAGTAGCAGAGAGTGAGTGAGTGAAAGTGTGAGGAACAGGCTAGCCGAGAAAGGGTGACTAGCCGAGGGGTGAATGAAAGTAAGAGCGAGAAGGAGAGAGAAGGGGGAGAGAGAAAGAGGATAACAGTAAGGGAAGAGAAAAAGACCGGTCACAACGAAGGGGAAAGCATATAGGAATAAAAATGGCGTGCTGTGTTGTTGCATTTTAATTTATATATCACATTTACAACAACACAGCACGCTATTTTTCATATATATATATATATATATATATATCCGGAACCAGGATCGAAAGCTTTGGTCATTTTCTTCCTTAATGCAAGGTATTAATATGATAAACGTATAGCTTACTTTCACTATATTGTACGCGTGATAAATAAAACATTGCAACGCGTTCTTGATCAAGTGCTACACATAGTTGCTCATCTATATATATAAAACTAGGTTGTCTGTCTGTCTGTCTGTCTACTAAAACGGTCGGCACACATCTCCTCCTAAACCGTACGTTCAAATTTCTGTGAAATTGCTACACTTATAGATGAAGGTCCGGCTGAGACATCGGTCAAACAATTTCAAATCGACCCACGCCAAGTGCAAAAATCGAATTTGTAATGTATTGATTTTTTCAGTTCAAATGTATAAATAGAGATGAGAGACCAGTTATTTCCCTTTTATGCCGTCATTTGTTTATCTATTTACGTTACGAACAAACTACGCGTACAAAAATACGCGAACAGTTTTCGACCCAGCAAAATTTTAACCTGCAAAATTCACGAGTTTTAAGGTTCAACATTAAGCTTCCATTTTGCTTCATTTCCATTAAAAAGTCTTTTAAAACAATATTTCAGCGCATCAGCCTCGCTCTCACCCGAGGCAACGCTGCAAGTGTGCTGGCTTGCTTCAAAAATCATTAGAGAGGTTTCCCAGTACTCGCGACGCTGCTGTCTTTTGCTTTGGTGTTGGCTCCATTGTTCACCCCTTCCTTTACATTTTCTTTAATATTGTAGCATTGAAGGAATATATCTTTCATTTTATCATCCTTTGTAGTCCCGAGGCATTTGTGTTTATATTTTCATTCTGAAGGAATTGCAAACGATTTGTAATGTTGTTTGTGCAACTATGAATAAAATATTTTTACTTGAAAACAAGTCTATTTGAATACACTACTACCCTATAAAATCTATGAAACTACATACATGTTGCAACTCTCTCTATATATATATATATATCACACACACACATATCAATATACATCTAAAGAGAGAAAGGGAGATGTAGAGAGAGAGAGAGAGAGAGAGAGAGAGAGAGAGAGAGAGAGAGAGAGAGAAAGAGATAGGTCGTTATACAGAGAGTGATACAAGATAATCAGATAGAGAGACAGAGAGAGAGAGAGAATGGCGACGAACGCTGGTTCACACACACATACACACACAAACACATATATATATATATATATAAAGAGAGAGAGAGATCTGCGCGTTCTTTATTGTACTCCATTCTGTAGAGGAAGAGAGAGAGAGGGGGTATGAGTGAGAGAGAGAAAGAAAGAGAGAGAGAGAAGGTCCGAGAAAAAGGGAGAGAGGTTGAGAAAGAAAGAAAGTTTAAGCAAAGAATCGTTGCCTTCAACATTAACGGGATCTTCTTAAACTAAAAAATTCAATCCGTGAATGCAAAATTAAATATTTCGAGAAACGTTGCAACTGAAGGAAAACAGGAAGACGATATTTTGGTTCGTAAAGACGTTCCCTGGCAATGAACAGAAAAAAAGTGAGGATAATACGTCGTTATGTGGACCTAGAAAAACAATTTCATGCAAAGACAAGACCAAGTTTATGGTGTAAATGGAGTCGTTAGACTAATATTCTATTTAAAATAACCGAATGATTTCCAGCCCCGGAGTTTAAGAATGATGTAAATAAAATTGTAAACGAAAATGACAGAGGTTATTAAAATAGTTGTTTCTATTTTTGGCACAAGGCCAGCAATTATCCAGTACATTACTGGTACTTTATTTTATCGACCCGTAAGGATGAAAGGCAAAGTTAAACTCGACGGGATTTTAACTTTGCTTTAAAATAGTAAAAGTAAATAGTGAAGATTTAGGCCTGTACATACGTATGCGCCGACGGACATACATATACATACACAGAAACACACACACAGGCGCGCGCGCGCGCACGTGTGTGTGTAGACCTTATGCATTTCTACAGTATTTTCACCAAACTTAAGACATAGGTTACTTATGTACTCCGGATGGTCATGGGCACTTTCATTTTTCCAGATATTGATTATAGGGCCTCCCTTTAACCACTTCCCTGGAGTCGACTGAAGCACTGCAGCGCAATGCAACAACACGTCATAACTTCTGGCGTTCGCAACCGATTTTCACAAAACTTGACACATGGGCTACGTTTGTTCTACAGATGAATGTGAACTCTCAGAATTGGTACATATTGAGTAGGGGAACCCTGGGGGCAGGAACCCCCTTTTGGGAAAAGCCGATGATTTTGTAAAAGTATAGTTTTCGAAGCAGAACTGAAGTATTGACATAAATGGTATACATAACTATTTAATACCCGAGCAACGCTGGGTACCTCTTCTAGTCTTATATATATTTGTCGGAAGAAAAACATAACTCGTTTTCACTTTAGAAGACATAAATTAGTATTAAAATGAATTGCGATGATGGTTAGTAAATAAGTGAATGTTATGACTATGCATTCAATGTTTGAGTGTTTGATTATAATATCCCTCTGATTCTGTGATTAATAAATCAACATTTTAACATGCAAGACGATGTTGTTTTACGAACCTACACTAGATGCATGGTCTGCTCTATTTTATAATATATATGATAATTCATTCTCAAAATAGCATAGGAAAAATGCTATTTAAAACATGTAATATTCTCACAGACACAAATATTATTTTAAGATACTAAATTCTGAAAGAAAATGCTAATTTAACAGTATCTGATTATTGTAATGTAGCTATTCTGAACGATTTCAGTACTGAAATAGTCTGTATTTGAAATTTCTCGACTCCTTGAATTCAGCGAAGATTTTTTTTCTTAATGTTTTCTGGAAAGCGATAAATACTTGGTTACTTTCAATTGCTGGTTTGAGGATAATTTCGTCTTAAAAGGAAGCCTCACGTTTAATCTTCTTTTCTGTATGTAGCCTTGACCAGGTGATGGTGTAATCTACCCAAGTCGAACGTTCATTGGGTTTCTCAAGACTGAAAGGTACCACCATCTCACTGGTGATCGCCTGTGGCTGTTAAATCACAGCTGAGCTTCTCAGCTTGGATCCATGCATATCACCGCTTTTGTCGTTCTGTAACCAATAAAATACTTTTACTGCTGCATCTTTCATCCTGCAATGCGCCACATTCTTCTTTCTTCCTGCTAAACATTTCATTTGGTGGCAGAAATTTATGAAATCCAAGTAAATACCTCATTTTTCGTAATGCTAAAATGATGATAAAATTCATTGGACAAATATATAAAAATATGCAAATGATCTACCGTCAAATATTGTCCTATGGTTAATGACTCAGAAACAATAATCTTGTAAACGGGTTTCTACCTCAAAAATAATTTTCTTATAGTTAAATCACAATGCATTAGCTAAATAGTGTGAATCCCATTAAATATTCTTTCTGTCCAAAACCTCATGACTGTAATAATCAGGATGCATTCATTTTCATATCAACATTTATAATTTCCTGTTTATTCTATCCTATGTGTCATTAAATATACTGACGATGTAGTTCAGGTAAATTGATCGATTCGATAATAGCGAGTCAATCAACCAATCAATTTTAAAATCAATGTCTGCTTTTCTATCGGCTGCGTCATTTAATCAATATTGTCCAATGATTACTTCGATCTGGAATAACTTGTGAATCCATTGTGCGCAGAAGCTAATAGGAATCCCCTCGATAATCAATAGAATTATTAAGGAGGTTTGACAGATATATAAAAGTATAACGAATATGATTACACCTCAAAATATTCAGCAATAAGCAAGAATTAATACATCGGTGTATGTACCAAACAAATGAAACTGTGTGTGTTATTTATTTATTTTTATTTACCGTGAAAGGAATTGCTATAACCATAAGATTTGTAAGATAATTAGTTATATATGTAGTGGATTGTATATATGAATGGTATATTTTATTGGTCACACGGGCTTAGTATCTGTGGACATTACAAAGAAGAAACAGCAACCAAAATACGAGAGGACTGATTTCCATCGAGGAAAAGGGGAAGGTAATTGATAACAATAAAAATATAATAATTAGGAAAATAATTTCTAACTTAAAATTAACGCTTGGCTATTTTAGGAGAAGGGGGAATATGTTTTTCCCTCGTTACTTTATCGACACTGTTTCTACGATACTTCAATGAAAGATAAAATTATCATCAGAATGATTCTAATTCATATATGCAGAAACAAAACAAATATGAAAGACAGTTTATACAACGCTCTAAAAATCCATACAACATACGGCTCTAATAATTATTGTGAACTGCATTGTTGTAATAGTATTTATAATTATGATAAAATCACTAGGGGCAGTATTTGAGAATATCATCTACTGGCTTACTGGGATCAGTTTAAACATACACCTTGCAACACTATACATTTAACGGTGCTACACACAGTATACCAGGAATATCTGCTGCACACATAACTTTGAAAATACCATACACAAAAACAAAACAAAACATTATAAGAAATAAATATCATGCAATTAACTAGAATTTGTAAACTTACAGAGCATTGGGATATTTCAAATTTGAAAATAAATATAATCGCCACAATGAAGATAAATATAATAATAATTTAGCACTATAAATAAATGTTGAATACGTCGAATAATTAGAACTGCATAGAGAACAAAGTGGACAGAGAGGCTTGTTGGCGTTCGAATAAGATATGTATAGGTATCAACTATTATCATAGTTATTTCAATTGTGTGACGATATTTTCAAATATATTTAAACGGTATTTAAATTTAAGCTTATCAAATATTGAAAGTCGTATTTATTTAGTGGAGGTTGTGTGACAATATGAGCTTTCTTTAATCTCATTACGGCTGACACATTTCCATTTGAAATATGATCTTTATATAATCCTATGCCAATTTCAACTCTGACATAGTCAATGGGTGCCGATATCTATTTACCTCAAATAACAGATACTGTCATTCGATTTATTTCTAGCACGTCAGGTTCGGACGCACTAAATAGGTCACTTTGCTCTGAGTAAAATACCATATCATCAGAAATATGTATAAATTGTACAATCATTGATATATGACACCTGGATTCCAGGTATTTTCGTATATATATATATATATTGGCCAGAGATTTACATTCCCAAATGCCTTTAAAAGCGTAACTTTCCGAATTTATTACAGTTATGAGATATGGTTTGTTATTTAAGTATCACTTCTGTTTTTAGCCTAAGAAAATATCTATATGCGTGTGTAATTAATACACGCATACATTTATTTTTTTTAAATTAATTGAGTTCTTAACACGCTGGATTGATAATGTTTTTGAAAAAACTAATTAACCCACGTGTATATTATTTTCTTTTCTCGTGATTCATGGTTGTCTCCCTTTCCCGCTTCGTGACGCTATGATACTTCCTCAATCAAAAGACTGCTGGAATTTCAAATTTGGCGGTCATTCGATGCGTGAAGGAACAACTTAGCAGACACGATTTTTAACTGCGGTAAGAAATTTTTTCTTATATCAAAGTTTAATGGGCTTCCACTGAAGATTTATAAGTGCCGACCTAAATATATTCTTACATGAATATATGTTAGGCTTCTACATAAACTGGAAACATTCTCCCAATTTGTAGAAAACTTATAATGAAACAATTGTTTGGAAAGAGAGATATATTTTAACTTTAATTATATCTCATATAATAATACAACTGACTTTCCACAAAATACATATAGTTAGCACCCCAAACACTTAAATTGGGTTTATACTAACGTATAACCTAATGTTTGTTGAGTGAGATGGTTACCAGTCGGAGTTTAGCTTAAGGCTATCTCTGTTATTGTATTAAATATATATATATATATATATATATTCAGTATATATATATTGTTATACTTGGGTGGGGGGGAGGTCATGTTGCCAATAAAAACACACGCACCTCTAAGCTTTCGCTTCAATTTATTTTAAATTCACGGTTGGTTGGTTGGTTCGATAACCGGTAGGTTGTTTATATATTGTCAAAGCTCTTTTGTCACATACTATGACCTCCTCAGTTATTAGGGTTTTATTTTCTGTGTCACTCCTTTGTTCTGTCCTACACAATATCTGTTTCAACACACATTTTCAGATAAGAAATCTCGCAAAACAAATTAAAAAACGAATTATATATATGTATGTATATATATATATATATATATATATATATATATATATATATATATATATATATATATATATATGTATATATATATATATATATATATATATATATATATATATATATATATATATATATATATATATATATATATATATATCGATCACCAATCGATCACCAATACTTTGTTATAACCACTCTATTCATCAGAGCATTCTCGCATGCTCGATGAATAGACTGGTTATAACAAAGTATTGGTGATTGATTGACGCAAAAACAGGCGAGTAGCGATCTCTAGACCTACCAGTTCAGAGAAACAATTGTCAGCAATGTGAATAAAGCCCTTATTGTATAATAAACCATGTAATTCTTCTTTCTTGATTTATTATTACTCCATGTGTAAACTACATAGAAATCACCGCGTACTCGCAGCATCACTATGGAAACGTCTTGTCGAGTCAAACGTAGCCAAGCGTTAATACTATCCACTACTCGGAGTACCCTAACTGGACTACAATTAGGTGGACTACCTATAATAATAATTTGTTATCCCGTATATATATATATATATATATATATATATATATATATATATATATTCATATACATATGTATATTGCTTACATCTGACAAGACAGTGATGGAATTAATTTCGGATTACATCTGATAAAATAGTGATGCCATGAATTTGGATAATAAGGTAAAATCTGCTTAAATCTGTGTGTGTGTGTGTGTATGTGTGTGTGTGTGTGTGTGTGTGTGTGTGTGTGTGTGTGTGTGTGTGTGTGTGTGTGTGTGCGTTTGTGCGTGCGTGCGTGCGTGTGTGTGTGTATGTGTGTGTGTGTGCAGTTTCATGCAGAAGAAAATTAAATATAAACAGTCGTAATATGTATTCAAGGAAGTAGATAGGTTTTCTGTATTGTCTAACAAATTCCATTTCTAATCAACTCTTAAGTTATTTTTGTTTAAATATATAAGCTGAGGTATAAGAAAATATACACCATACATCGATTTCTTGGTTTTGTGTTGAAATTAATTAAGTTTTATATGTTTTTACATAGAATATCTTAAACAAGAATACAATAGATTTGTGTTGGTTTACAAAGGATGAAAACATTTAAAAAATACTTACACCAGTTAAGTCCATGGAAAAGATAATTGTATACTGTATTTTCTACAAATTTCGTGCACTAATAGTCTTTAAAATATTAATGTTTAAATAAAATGATTTGGTAAGATAAGACAGTATGTGATTCAAAATTGATATCAAGGGTCTGTGTTTTTTTCTAATATTAATACTTATTGTAGAATTTATCTTAATGTGATCAACAAGGAAGAAGAGAGGTATCGATTCTTTATACACTGTACTAAAATGGATAGATATAGAGTGATAATATATTGAATGAACGTATTGTTTTTATTTCAATAGCATTGAATTTGTGTCGATGTATATTCTAGTTTAGTTTATGTATACACACACACACACACACATATATATATATATAGAGAGAGAGAGCGGAAGGGAGACATAGATAGATAGATAGATTAGAATTACCAGTTTTAATCTAGTAAGATCATTCATTCAGCAGAGGAGTCGATACTTGGAAGAGTAGAGTAAATATATATATAAAGAACCCGTTACAAAAGTACAGAAAATATCATATAGTAACAGAAAAACCACCCTTCGGGTGGTTTTCTGTTAGCATCTGTAGTGTGCATGTTGATATTATACGTAAGTATATATGCATGTAGATATGATTCATCATATAACATCGTAATTGACAATATACACAGAAATTGAACGAATACTGTGTTACACTGTCTTATGTAATCAGTAACGTAATCCATGATACATTAAAATTATTATATTATTATTATATTATATATAAACTGCATTAGGAGAAAATTAGTGACAGAAATATATGAATGTTTATTTAAGCGATCGCTAACCGGAAATTTTGAAAGTTACAAATTTCAAAGAAGTGAATTTTTAAATAAACTATAAAATATATTTAATCAACAGCTACGAAATTTAGTAGATAAATTATGTAATATTCATTCATTATTTACTCAAAGTAATCCAACTTATTTTACTAATGGGATAAGAAATTACAAACCGTACGCAGTCCAGCACTCCTTACTTTATTATAGTTTAGATATTATGTTCCTGAGATTGTGTTATTTTGCTGTTATTCTGAGTTCTTCGGTTTTCCTGAAACGCAGAATAACAATGAGCAACGAAGTATAATATCATTAATATAGAGTAGAATTATATTATATACATACACAGATGGATAAATACATACATACATGCATACACATCACACATATATGTATCATCATCATCATCTGGTGGCCTTAGCCGAAATGGACACAACAATTTATCTCCACGTGGGTCTGTCGTTCATTGTCGTTGCCAAGTCCTGGATTTCAATACCAGCATCGCTGGAGATTACATCGGGGTAAGAGAGCTTGCACTCCCTGTTATTAGTGACTGCTTGTGGTTTCCAAAGCACTAATGGGAACACAGCCTCATAGGTGGTATGATGACAGTGGCCAGCAAATCTTACTCTCCTTTTACGTACAACAACAGGTATGCGTGGGAGGGCGGCATATATCTCTCTCAAAGGCAGATGTCTCATCAATCAAAACGGTTTTAGGCGTGGTAGATCTACACTTGCACAGATTTTGGCCTTGAGAAGAGTAGTGGAGGAAATGAGAAACTCCAACAGACAAATGGCTCTAGTTTTTGTTGACTTTAGAAAATCTTTTGACAGCATAAACAGAGACATTCTGTTTGAAATACTACCCTTGTATGGAAAGGAATACCAGCTAGACTTGTGGAAGTAATTAAGGCTCTGTATCTCAAGAGAAGTGCCACTATCATCACCCCTGATGGCCCAACAGAGTTCTTTGACATCTCAGCAGGAATACTGCAAGGTGACATTCTTGACCCATTCCTTTTTATCATTGCACTAGACTACGCCTCGAGGTGACATACCTGCAGTCTAATGCCAGAATCCAGTTAAGTAAAGTATCTTGAAATACGGGACAGTTACTTTTTCTTTTACCATCGATATTTGTCCTGACGCGCTGTTTTCTTGTTCAGGAGCATATATCACATATTACATTTTCAATAGCATTGCGACCATTTTCAAGGAGGCTTCGTAACGTTCTCTCTTAAATAAAGCGGTAGAGAGGTAATAAAGAATCTACAGTAAAGTTGATTGCAAGAGAACTTAAGCACTAAGAAAATGACCTAAGCATTCCAAATATGTTATACAACACTAACAATACTACATCCACATCAGCACCCTTATTTAAAAAAATTACTCTATTAGTATTATGTCATAAAAACTTGATGGCATTTTCTTCTCCATTGTGCAGGGAAAAAACATAAAATTTTAAACATAATCAAATGTATGATAAATATGCATGGTTATTCATTATTCCATAGCCTAATTTAAAATAGTTATTTAAAATGAGTTTATGGACTAATTAATTTATGGACTAAAATTGAATTAAATCGTTCATACTAACACAGGATCAAGTTTACGTAACTTTTGGACAGAAAGATAGACTATATTTAAAGCAGTATTTGATTTGAATTTATTTCGCCGACTCTTGTGATTAGGAGCGACAAAATTCCACCTGGTGCTACTTAAAGTGAATATATAATGAAACATAACATAATACCGCGAAGTATTTGGTTTAACGCATAAAATTAAAATGATTTCTAAAGTAGGAACCGACTTTACTCGTCTGCTTATTTTATTGGCCGGGAGAGAAACGTTATGGTAATCACCGTGAGAGTTGAAACTAGATTTTAGTAGAACATAAATATAATCCCAAATCGATAGCAAATTAAAGAAAAAATATTGTAACAAAATAGGAACTTTTTTACCGACAACAAATTAGAATAGAATTTACAATTCCAGGGAGAGAAATAGTTTGCAGTATTTGTTTTTAAATCCATACGGGGTCAGTTGACGTTTACGTTATTTAGAGTTATACCAATTAAATACCAAACGTTTCAAAATCTGAAGTGTTGTCATTATGAGGTTCTCTGACATTCTGCTAAGTTATGATATTTTGAAAGATTTTTACATGTAGATTTAGTCATGCCCACTATTAAACTGGCATTAAATATCATCCACACTATAGCGTTGAAAATATAATGAATGAAGACCCGATTTTAACTTGTGCAATTGGTTTTCCTTATACAGAAATAAGACCAGCAATGTTCTAAATGTGGATGCTAAAACATCTAGAACAAACCCACAGCAATCCAAGAGATAAAACCGTCAAATATTTTAACACATAAGAAAAACATTCAGAAAGTCAATGTCAGCCTCAAACTCCTATATTCGATTTCAACCATTATTACATGGTCTCACAGGCATTGTATATTAGTAAGATGTCATGGTTGGGCACAAAGAATACACGTATATAGGCGCAACCTCAACAACCCTTAAGGAGCGATTGTACAACCACAAAAGCTCCTTTCCCCACAGACCTAAGTGTTCCCAAACCAGACTGGCCGATTTAATCTGGGACCCCAAGGATAGAAACCTAAAATACCAGATCAAATAGTCCGTAAGGAGACGCGTGGCTCAACATTCTAAGGGAGGAAGCCACTAGTGGTTGTGCCTGGTGGAATCGGTAGAGATCATTAAATTAAAACCAGCTATTAATTTGAAATCGGAAATCTACATAAACTGCAGACACACAAAAGAAAAAAAACACATTCCCCGCCATGGTATTCGGACATAAACTACGGACAGACCAAAACTTAACCACCTGAACACAGACAACAATAGGCACGTACACTGCATCCTATTAACTACCACATTTATTATCATGTCTCATCAACTCATTACCAATGTTACATTCATTACCATTGTTATTCTTGTTAAAATATTATATTCTTGACCATGTCCCTCATTATTAAACATATCACCATGTATTCACGAGTCTTACCCACATAAACACGCACCGCACACACGAGACGACACCTAAACACAACAACACCATCCTATAAATTACCACAATTGGTATCATTACTTTCATTTGTTTCACCAATATTATCATCGTTATTATTACTATTACATTTATTTCCCATTACTATTAACATTTTCACACTTCTTTTACTAATCCAAAAATAGTTTTTGCCACCACATTTTTTACCACCATATATTCTTCTATGATATTTATCTAGACACACTGCTGTGTATATATATATATATATATATATGGGTACACTCTTGCAGACGGATATAGTTGTATGAAGGCCCGGGTCTATGAGCACGTATATATCTGAATGTGTGCATATGCAGGGATACAGACATGTGTATGTGTATACACGTGGCTGTGTGTGTGTAGCTACGAATACTCTATGTGAGTGTGTGTGTGTGTGTGTGTGTGTGTGTGTGTGTGTGTGTGTGTGTGTGTGTGTGTGTGTGTGTGTGTGTGTGTGTGTGTGTGTGTGTATCGGTGTATAAGTTAGTCCATATAGTTAGTGTAGCAGCTATTTCATTTATTCATTCATCTATTCATTTATATTCATTTCACACACTAGGCACAACCCTTAATTCTTTATTTTTTCTAGTACAAAAAAACCCTTTAAGGATATAAATAGTTTACACCTTAATCTAGGTTTAATTTACTTTTTTTCTTCTTTTTTTCTTTTGATTCTTTTCTTTTATTCCTCTTTGAAAAATCTCTGACCAATAGAACCCCCCCCCCCCCTTAGTACAGCACCGAACTCTTTCATTTCCCATCACGTATAGCCCATAACCACCTCCACACCCACACCCAGTACCATCGCCTCGCCACATATATGCCATAGTTTATAGGAAACAGCCAAAACACGACACACGCGCAACTCACACCAACCATCGCTCCCCACCACCTCTTCATCATAGTCCTTCCTCCTACCTGTCACACAACCCAAAACATTTCTTACAGCATAAAAAAAACAATCAAAACAAATTAAAACTTACCACCATAACTGAATGTGAATCGTGATAGACCTTTATAGGCCCTACAGGTTCAATCTGTCATTATCACAGTAGAAGTCCGACGAGCCTTTGAATCCAGAGTTGGGCTAGATCGATACAGATCGAACCTTGAGCTGATCAATAGCGAAATGCGCGTCACTACTCAATAAACGTAATGAAGACATAATAAATCGTCATTTTTATTATATATATATATATATATATATATATATATATTTACATACGTTCACGTGTATTTGTATGTGTATGTGAGTGTGTGTGTTCACTAATTCCAAAGTTTAAAAGAATCTGTTTATTTGTTTTAATACCTTCCTTATTACGGTATATCGATAGTTTAATGGAAGTTGTTAAATCTACTTCACTGAAGGCTAAATACGATTGTCGAATGCTGTCTTGAAAGACATCTCGGAGGCAAGCCAATTATCTGTGCACATCTGCTTTTCATTATAGAGGCTAACGTTTCTCGTATTAAAGTGTAGATGCATTCAGTCTTTATTTATCTTTTACAACAGACCTGAGCATATATATATATATATATATATATATATATATATATATATATATATATATATATATATATATATAGAGAGAGAGAGAGAGAGAGAGAGAGAGAGAGAGAGAGGAGAAAGTATGACCCCGACGGCGGAGCTCAAGCCGTTTCGACGGCTATTTCTGGATACATTAGTCCAGAAATAGCCCTCGAAACGGCTTGAGCTCTGTCGTCGGTGTCATACATTCTCCTATTACCCACTCTACTACCCTACGTATTGAGTACTCTGGTACGTTATGGTCCATCTGGTTCTTTACCACAACTCCTTCGTTATATATATATATATATATATATATATATATATATATATATATATATATATATATATATATATATATATATATATATATATATAGTAAGGTGTTTTATTGGTTGTGTCATACGGTCCAATAAACTTGTATTAGCAGTATTAAGTTCTCCACGCTTTTGTATATCTCCAATTCCATTTATGGGAACAGCTAGATGATGTAAAACGGAGTATTTGTATCAAAATAAAGATCCGAAGGCATGGTATAAATTTCCAATCATTTTAATCACGACACATGTTTCAATAAGTGATAGATCGATCGTGCGGCCATGATCGATTATCACTGATCCCGTCAGGTGAAAATGAATTGTCTTAAAATCCTTGATATGAGGGAGAAAATTTAACGATGGAGGACAAAACTCTAGTGAGTGAACATCGTTAAATTTTCTCCCTCATACCAAGGATTTGAAGACAATTCATTTTCACCTGACGAGATCAGTGATAATCGATCACGGCCGCACGATCGATCTATCTCTTATTGAAACATGTGTCGTGATTAAAATGATTGGACATTTATACTATGCCTTCGGATCTTTATTTTGATATATATATATATATATATATATATATATATATATATATATATATATAGATAGATAGAGAGAGAGAGAGAGAGAGAGAGAGAGAGAGAGAGAAAGAAACAAATAGATGTGCGTTCAATCATAGGGGATAACATGTGAGGATCCCAAACCGCTCACGGCATATCAACCAGGTGTAAAACAGATCCTCACTTTTTATGGCGAAACATTCTCTTATTAGAGTTTGTCCGGGTGTTTATAGTTAAAAGGTTGTTTTGTACATTTTGATTTATTCTTTTAATTGATATATATTTTCCAATCCTTTCGTAGACTTGTGAGAGAGAAAAGCAGGGAGATACTTGCTGGCATTCTAAGAACATTCCCTCAGTGAATAGAATTTTTTCTTTATAGATGCACCCCTTTAACTATCTTTCCCTTACATATGGTATCAATCATGCATTATTGCCATTGTCACCCTCAATCTACACCCGTACTACCTCATCACCCATTAAGCATGTATCTTCCTGCTTTTATCTCTCAAAATATCTTTCAATTCATTTGTCCGTCTCTTACTTTATTGTATTGTCCATCACCCTGTTACTCTTTCATCTTTACGTCTATATTCATATATTTATATATTTGTTATATATTTGTATCTTCACGCTATTTTTTACTTGTTTATTTTCGTTTTATTTTACTTTCAATTCTTATTTTATCTGATTTTTATCTTGTCTCACATCTCAATACTCTTTTCACTTCACTATTCTTCGTGTTTTTTTTCATACCATTATCTTTCTTTTTATCTTATTTTTCATGTTATTTTTCATGTTATTTTTTCATGTCATTATCTGTACACCCCGTTATAAATGCGTTGTATCACCAGTACCGAACTTGTATTTTGATAATTTGGCTGGTGGTAACTGTACTTAAAATCGATTTTCGAAGCAGTACTACAGATAGTGATTTTTAGACACACCAGACCAATGAAACATTTGTCAATACTTAGAATAAACCCTACTGTCAAGGGAAATTATCGAAGGTTGTGGATAATTTCGTATGCTTGAGTAAGACTCGCACCAGGCCTCACACTCTTTATGATAAGGCCAACTGCTGGTTGTCTAAATTTGGTAGATAGAAGTGCTTGTGGCCACAGTTAAATATTCGTGTGCGCGCAAAATTTGATGTTTTCCGAGTATGTGTGCTTACATGGTCAACATACTGTGGGTATATTCAGTGACAAGAACGTTTCCACAAACGATGCTTGTTCTCCATCCTGAAGAATTCACGGAGGCCTCATACGCCAAATACAGTGGGTCTCTCTGCAAATAATCGAGTCAATGATCATGAAATAGAATCATAGGTAATCAGGTCACATAGTACGCCTAGAGGACATCAGATTCCCCAAACAAGTATTGTATGGAGAAAAAGTCCAACTCACACAATTGCTTTAAAGACTGCATGAAGGAAACTCTGAAGAAGTCAATATCATCACTGACACATTGAAAAACGATGTGAAAAGATCTGATTGCTACCTGTGATGTTAATCCGCTCCAAGAATGGGGTTTAAAAGGGTCGCTTAGATGCCATGAATGCAGACGTGTATGCAGGTCAACTACTACTACTACTACTACGACCGAGATTACACTCGCAAAGATTCAGCACGCTTTCTCCAATCGTCCCGGTCGAGAGCATGACATTTCTCACTTCATCGATGTTATCAATGTTGGCAAAAGCCATGCTAATAAGCCAAAGCAGATGTTATATCCATCGATAACAACTTTGTGTACCACATACACCTTGACTTTGTATGTGGCATCTGCACCAAATGTTTCATTCTGAAGGTGGGCTAACGTGGCACTGCAAGACATTCCAGAAAATCAAACTCCAGCATGCGGAAATTTTATCTGCACACTATGTAGTATGGCACATAAATCACTTCTTGGTCAGATGAGCCACAAAATACGTATTCAGCAGCACCTTCAACAATAACACGTTTTTGCTAATGTTTTTTTTTTACTATAAGAAGTGGGTGCATTCAGGCACGATTTAACGTCCATTATATTTGGTGGTGGATTGGCAGTATCGGTAGAGGGTCGAACGCCATGCTTTGCAGCAAAGAGTTACGGCCCTTTATGATCTGAGTTCAAATCCCGCCGAGGTTAACTTTGCCTTTCATCCTTACGGGGTCGATAAAATAAAGTACCAGTAATACACTGGGATAATTGCTGGTCTTGTGCCAAAAGTAGAAACAATTATATTTGACAGTATCAGTAGAGCGTCGGACAACATGCTTTGCAACATAGAGTTACTGCCCTTTACGGTCTGGGTTCAAGTCCAGCAGAGGTTATCTTTGCTTTTCATCCTTTCGGGGACAATAAAGTAAAGTACCAGTAATGCACTGGGGTCGACTTAATCGTCGGCCTTGTGCCTAAATCAGAAACCATATGTATAGAGACAAACACACATGTACATGCACACACGAGCACACACATACACATACACATACAAATATTATATATACGACTAATGTGAATGAAATTATTAAACGAAGATGGTTGCTATATTTAACAGTCCAACGGATATTGCTGTTTCATCAATACGCTCCTGGAACACTGGTTTACATAGACTTCAAGGACTCTGCTCATCCAACGTTATTCTGGTAACACCCACGATATAAAGGGAAAGAAAGTCGATTGTCTGATCAGACTAGGAAAACATTGTTTTTTACTATTACTGATAATCGATTCCAGTCGCAACTCCTGTCAGTAATATGGAGAATTTGAACTCAGAACGCAGAGAGCTGTATGAAATATGGCATATCATCTCGTTCCACTGTTTACCAAATCTGCCAATCCATTCTCACTGGAGTGGAAATTTATCATCGACTGCAAAAGTATAAAGGTCAACATTCAAATAGACATATTTTGAATTCAGAGCATAGCAAGGAAGAAAAACTACCTTTGCATTTAATATAATGCTCTAATGAGTCTGTCAATTCCCCGAGTGTATACTTCAATTCTACGAGAGAATTTCTCTTTAGCAGAACTCCTTCAATCATTCAATCACCAGTAAACTTTCTCCGTCAAGACCTTACAGAGAGTGCTTGTTACTTTAGCAAAATTGTGTCACTAAAAGACACTTCCTCAAGGTTCCACGGCGTGTGATTGAACACGAAACACCATGATTCAAAAGCAATCTTCTTCGCTACACTAAATGGTTGAATTGGAAAATTACTACACGATGATTGACAAACACTGCTTTTAGGCTCGCGGTCGTTACTTCGCTCCATGAATGCATCCGCAGTACACTTTGCTTTACTGGTGCAACCACTAAGGCATTTCGCGTTAGCAGTGGAGACAAGAAAGGCCCTGTCCTTGCATCAACGCCTTTTGGTATCTTCTTCCACATGCTTCTTCAGTACATCTTTGAAGAATGCAACAAGGAGGGTGTCTACATTTACACTAGCAGTGACCTTTCATTATCACTTACCTTCGTTTCAAGACCAAAGTCAAAGAGATACTCATCCGTGAGATGCTTCTTGCTGAGGAAGCTGCGTTGACCTCACACATTAAAGAAGCCTGCAGCAACTTGTCAGTTGCCTCTCCCATGCTTGCAAGGAGTTTGGATTGACCACCGATCTGAAGAAGGCAAATGTCGTGGCTCAGTGCGTACCTATTTCTGCAAACATTGTCATCGATAGACACCGCCTGGAAACTGTTGAAATCTTCGCATACCTCTCGTCTCATGTCTGTAGCTCGCTCCCCATTGATGCAAAGTTGTACAGCAGGAGTGCAAAAGCAGCAGCATTTATGAAGCTGATTCAAAGAGTATAATCCCAGCCTTATCGAGGAGATCAAACTGCGAGTCTACCAGACATGTGTCCTACGCACCCTTCTCTCCTCTAGCGAGGTATGGACCACATGTGCAAGTAATGAGAGCAAACTTAATATCTATCATTTGTGGTGTCTCAGACACATTCTTCACATCATCGGATGTGAAGAATGTGCCGGAAAAGTTGTCAGAGAGGTTTTGAAACGCGCAAGAAGCATCTTCGTTATTTCTGCTACGTTAGGTGACTGGCCCTGAGGCGCATTCCCTAAGGCTTATTGTACGGCGAGCTGACTAAGGACTCACTAATAGCAGGACTGCCACGCCTGTGTTACAAAGGTGTCTGGAAGAAAGATATGAAAATGTGTAACATAAATATTATATTTTGGAAACGATTCGCAGGCGACACTACAACGTGGCAACTCACTATCTGAAAGGGCGTACTGATAGCAGTGCAGACAAGAAACATGGACCTTGTTGAAAAAAGGACGAAAAGGAAGGGGCGAAAACGACATCTTCAACATATATCATCGTCTATTTTCCACAAATGAAGCGGAGTCGGTCATTCGCTTATTGGAAGCGAACGTGCAGGTGAAAATATCTCAGGACGCTACACTAACATCACGTAGACAGACGGTTATCAGTCAGTCATGTTTATATGAATGTATATGAATGTATATATATATATATATATATATATATATATATATATATATATATATATGAGTGTGTGTGTGTGTAT
>OZ024742.1:54259249-54371749 GCA_964016885.1 Eledone cirrhosa
TCGAAGTTGTCATCATCATATGGGATTTTACTGTAACTGTTATCACTGTAGAATTCTTCTTTAACTATTATCTCTGCTTATAACATGAACTAAATGCTCTTTGTATTTCAACGAAAAAGATAGAGTCATGATGGATGCAATCAGTATTTGATTGATTATTGAAATGCCTATTAAATGTACATGCAGAAATAAACACATCCTCCGATTCGCAATCACGTACTTTACTCGCGTATAACTTCGATCAGCTGCTATTCCTCAGCAATGTAGAACATTTTAGATAACTCAACACTGAATTGACAGCTACGACCAACTGCGCAGGTCATATATATTAATAATACTAATAATATAATAAACTGAAACGTTGATTATTGTTCAATGTTCCCACCTTTGTATTCATCGCTTTGTCATTCTTTTATTTAATTTTATATAGAATCGATGCCTTTATGTGTTGAGCAATTGAATCATTGGAATTTTGTATGGTGAAAGTGTATTAAACACTCCTATTGACGTAAATCATATCTGTATGTTGAATACTTCTGTAAAACTCGGCAACCGGTTAGACATTAATTATGGATCACTAACAACAATGATGGGTTTATTATGAAGCTGAAGCATTTCGATGTTAACGAATGAATAAATTTGTGACAAAGATTTATTTTACTATTCTTCCATTGACGTTCCTTTGCCCACAGAAATAGATCCTAGGATCAGAGTATGAAATAGTAAATTTTAAAATTTCAAGAGGTTCTAATATATGTGAATAGAGAGCATCAATAGAAAGACAAATGAGAAGAGCTTGTAACATAATACATAAATGGTATTGTTTTGCTCTAATTTGATATATGTTTCCATTGTAAATACAATTCAAGCCAAACGTTGTAACACATGTCTTTCACGTGCTAACAAATTTTCTTTCTGTTTCCTCTAATTACTTTCTCTTAACATTTCTTATAATCTGCTGCTAAAATTTCTTCAATGCGATCCATTAAATTTCTTTTTCAATGTAACCGACCCATTATTTTTTATATATTTTTAGTTCTCTAGATACACTTGAAGTTGCAACAGGTGGCAATCTGAATAACGGGGTAGTATCTGAGCACAATGCTAATAACAACTGCCCCTATTATCATTTGAGTTGGCTGTTGCTCTTACTACTGATTCTGCTTTTTACAAACACTCTTTTATGTTACTCTCTTCTTAAAAGACTTTTAACTGCAGAATACAGTTTTTTAACCTCAGCCTCGCACCGGCAGACATGAATAATATATTCCATGCCCCACTGGCATACAATTATGCAAATACTTCCAATGTCGTTGTATCATGGTCGCTCCACTCAGAGTAGTTCTTCCCCATCCCGGCGTTAGGCTGAACTCCTACCTATACTGTCATGACTATTGTTGCTGTCCTTGATGGTGATTAATAACTCTTAAAAATGTATAATCTTTTCTGTTATTCTTACTACTTATGATGTTGTTATTGTGGTTTATGATGTTGCTGTTGTTGTTGCTGCCGTTGTTACTCTTTATGCTGTTGCTGTTGCTGTCTATCATGATCTTAGTATTTTTTATGATGTTGTTGTTGTAGTTGCTGTTTATACTATTCTTGTTGCTGCTGTTTATAATGTTGTGTGGCAGGTTTTTGGTGTTGCTCTTGTTGTGCTCTATGAAGTTGATGTTACTTTTGGTGATTATGATGCTGTTGTTACTGTTTAAGATGTTACTATTTATGATTATGATTTTGTTGATTATGATGTAGCTATCGTTGTTTATGTCGCTTTTTTTAGTTATATCGTTCGACATTTCACCAACATTCTGAAGGTTGTGATGTTCTGTTGATCTCGTTATCTTTCCACTTGCCATTGCATCTTTTCTTTCCTTTTTGTTGATGTTGTAATTGCTGTTTATGTGTTATTTGCTGCAGTTTGTGAATGTGAACTGTTCATGTTATTTTTAGCAATTCCGTTATCTGATTTACTACAGTATCCAAAAGTGTTATATGCGTTGTCAGATTTGACAGCCTTACATTCGCAATATACCTCTAAATATTCTTCCGACAAATAAACTATTTCATTTTAACGAGTAATATTCACAACGTTGACAACTATGGCTGTCACAAACCTCTCGTCCAACCTTTATAAAACATATGGTATTTTAGAACTATTGTATGTGGTTTTGACACCACCCGCTATTATGTCATCTTATCACATGTCGTTTTTAACGGCTAGAAAGAAAAAAACAGAGGAATAGAAAACCACTATAAGATGTTTATAAATAAATACAGTGGTAAAACGTAAAGCAGGTTAATATATCTGGAAAAATAGGGATGTACAATGAAATATCAGGAATACAATAGAGAAAATATATATAATAGTTGTAACGATAGAAATCATAATATAATAAAGGGATGGATGCGGGACTGCGTCCTGAATATTTTTTTTTATTCCGTTTGTAAAATAAGTTGGATTACTTTGAATAAACAGTGAATGATATTACATAATTTATGTACTAAATTTCGTAACTCTTGATTAAATATAAATAATTTTGTTGCTTATTTCAAGATTCACTTCTTTAAAATCTTCAAATGTCAACACTTCCGGTTAGCTTATATAAAAGTTCATATATTTGCATCGTTATATAAGGTTTATATTTCCGTCCCTAATTTCCTCCTAATGTAGGTTATTTATAGTATCATTTTTTAAAATGTATCATGGATTACTTTACTGATTGCAGAAGAGAGTGTAACACAGCCTCTCTTCAATTTCTGTGCATATTCTCAATCACGATTTTATTTGACGTGTCATATCTAAATGCATATATATTTGTATATAATATCAATATGCACACTACACATGCTAGCAGAAAACCACCCGATGGGTGGTTTTTCTGCTAGTATATATAATAGTTATTAGCAGGAAAATTAAGAGGTTGCATACATTTCTCTTTTATTGTATTGGAATATCCCAATTAAATGATATTTCTAATGCCATGAATCATCTAGTAACTGTTCTCCATTCCAGCTTAAAAATCTTCGTAAATAATTCTTCACGGTGAGTAGGAATTCTGAATTTACTAACACGGTTTTGAATTCAGTCACCATCTCACCAAACATATATAACTAGATCAGAGATTCTCAAATGGGCTTCATTTAAGAATTTTGGGATCCACTCAAAAACAAGTAAATTGAGCATCCGCGGAAAAAAGTGCGCGTAAACAAATTTTAGAGGAAGAAAACAAAGTTAAGAAAACGTAAAAAAAACAAAAACAAAAAAAAAAAACAATTACCAAACGGATTGGTTAAAAAATTCGAAAGGGAATCAGAAATGAAAAGAAACGATACTCGACAAAAGCAACAGCAACTACAATCAGAACAACTGGTGAAGGAGTATAATTAAATTTATATAATACATATACATACAAACTTATATATATATATATATATATATATATATATATATATATATATATATATATATATATATAGTACGTTATTCCGGGTTGAATCGGAGGTAACCACAGTAAGTAAGGTACTCAATACATTGCAGAGTATAAAACGTCAAATGGGGCCTGAGATTTCTTGTTGATCCAGTAAGATCCATCGTGGTATAGAAAGGTCTTACGAGCGTGGAGGATAACAACTTGCTCAGCATCGGTAATGGTGGTAAAATTCCTGGCAAAGTTAATTACGTCCTTCAGGAGGGGCTCCGAGATAGAGGCATAGTAGTTTTCTATGTCGAGTTGCAGGAAGCGAGTGTGGTGTTTGTCGGGTAATTTTTGGAACCATGATATTGCCTCAGATGTTCTGCTCCAGAGTGGAAGTGGTGAGGCAGCCCGCAATGATGGTAGAACTCTATCCAGGATCTCCTTACTGATAGAGCCGATGTCAGAACGAGTGGGGTTGATAAGTCTGACTGATGGTTTGTTGAGGAAGTTTCCCTTATGGTCCTTCAGGGTAAAGTGCGGGGTCTTTACCCTTAAAGGTTCGGTTCGGTCGTGTAATTTAAGAGACTTAGCGATTTCTTTTCCGGCCGCGTTTGTCTCAGTCAGTGCCATCTCTATTACCTTTTTGTAGGTGGTCGTGATGGTATTTTTTGCCAGCTTATTGTAGGTCTGTGGGTCTACCTCATAATGTGTGTATATGTATGTGTATATATATATTTACATATATATATATATATGTATGTGTGTATATATATATATATATATATATATATATATATATATATATATATATATATATATATATATATATATATATATATATGTATATATATATATATATATATATATATGTATATATATATATATATATATATGTATGTATGGTGTATGTGTGTGTATATATATATGTGTGTGTATGTGTGACCCCACTCTCAAGAGCGTGAAATTAATAAACATTTGTTTGTTCTGCCCCTCTGTTTTGTTCCCATTCAATTTTTCCTTATATATGTGTATATGTGTATATGTGTGTGTGTGTATATATATATATATATGTGTGTATGTATATGTATGTATATATATATATACTTATATATATATATATATACATATATATGTGTGTATGTATGTGTGTGTATGTATATGTATATATGTATATATATATATATAAAAATATATTTATATGTGTGTGTGTGTATATGTGTGTATATGTGTATGTGTATGTGTGTTTATGGGTGCGCGTGAGTGTGTGAGTGAGTGTGTTTTGTGAATGTGTCTGTTGATTTTTGGCATATAGTTGAATAGTTTAAGAGAAATTTGAAGATAATTGTAAGATATGCACTCAATATTTTGAATTTGTCTACAGAATTCTCTAAACCTTTGTCACTTAGTAGAACCTTAATGAATTTAGCTTTTAAAGAATCTCCCTCTCCTTTAAATCTATCTACCATGACTGACTCCCCACTGATCTTATAGACACCTGTTAGCTTAAGAGAAACTTAATAATAAGGAGTGGCATGCCATCCTGAACCTGTTTATAGAATTCTGTCTGCCTTTGTTACTCTAAAAACAAAAATAAATAAAAATAAACTATAGCTTTGTAGAATTAGCTTTTAATGAATTCCCTTTTCTATCAACCAATGACCTACACCCATCCCACTCCCCACCCTCTCCTACCACTTGTAGAGACCTATAAATACCATACTTATTTTTTGATACCCAGATTCCTGATGATTTCTAAAGAATGAAACAGTTCTAGTCCTGTAGAATCTCATCTATATTAAAACTATATATATATATATATATATATATATTTATATTTATTAAAATAACAGACTCTAGTTATACCATAAACGTGGTTTTGTCTGTGCGTGTAATTGTTCACAGCGTCCACATAATGACGTATTATCTTCGTTTGTTTCGTTCATTGCCAGAGAACGTCTCCACGAACCACCTAATAGAATATTAGTATACGACTTCATTTTTACCATTAACGTGGTTTTGTCTTTGCGTGTAATTGTTTTCACCGTTCCAAATAATGACGTATTATCTTCGTTTTTTCCCGTTCTTTGCCAGGGAACGTTTCCACGAACCAAAGTATTGTCTTCCTGTCTTCCTTCGGTTGCAACGTTTTTCGAAATATTTGCTTCTGTGTTCACAGATTGATTTTTTTAGTTTCAGAAGATCCCGTTAAGGGTGAAAGCAGCGATTCTTTGCTTAAACTTTAATCTGTTATTTTAATATATATTTGCTCTCTCTCTCTCTCTCTCTCTCTCTCTCTCTCACTCTCTCTCTCTGTATATATATATGTATATATATATATATATATATATATATATATATATATATATATATATATATATATATATATATATACATATATATATATATATATATATATATATATATATATATATATATATATATATGGATATATATATATATAGATATATATATAAACGTTTGGAGTTGGAAGGCCAAGACAATGCAGGTGTGAATATAGAATATAGAAATACAAATGCAAAAGATATTGTTGACAATTAGTCTTTTACCTTAAATTTATTTAAAAATCCTTAATTTTCGAGATAATATCTCTTCTTCGGAGGGAAGTAAAGGGGTTAATCCAGTGTTCTAATTAGCTTGCCAAGTCAGCATGACTTGGCAAACTAATTAGAACACTGGGTTAACCCCTTGGCAAGCTAATTAGAACACTGGATTAACCCGTTTACTTCCATCCGAAGAAGAGATATCTCGAAAATTAAGGATATTCAAATAAATTTAAGGTAAAAGACTAATTGTCAACAATATATTTTGCATTTGTATTTATATTCTATATCCATACCTGCATTGTCTTGACCTTCCAACTCCGAACGTGTATACCTCGTTACGCAATGCTTCAAGTAAACTAAAATTTGCTCCATATATATATATATATATATATATAGAATAAGTAAAAGCGAAGTAGTTTCAGATTTTCAAGTCTTTTAATAATAATGCTGTGATATATATTTCAATGGCGACAGTGGTCACACTGTTCCGTGCGCCACTGTCGCGACATCGTCAGACAGCTTCTTACATAATAAGGTTATGTTTCCGAGGCAATCCAAATTGAATCGACATGGGAACGGACGAAGTGTGTGCTCTTGGGTTCTTCGTCCATTCCCCTGTGAGTACCAATTCACCCCCACCGGTCAGCGTAGGCGCAGGTCCGTAAGAAGTTGACCATTATCTACCGGAAACATAACCTTATTATGTAAAAAGCTGTCTGACGATGTCGCGACACTGGTGCACGGAACAGTGTGACCACTGTCGCCATTGAAATATATATCACAGCATTATTATTAAAAGACTTGAACATCTGAAACTACTTCGCTTTTCCTTATTCGATATTTATTCCGTCACTCCTATGTAGAATAAGTACGTTGAATGCTTGAATTGAATTGCATCAATGTTTACCCTAAGAATTTAGCCCCAATTAGTTGAGCGCTCTATGATGTAACCGATATGGTGGAGAACAGAGGAACCAGCCACGAGCTACACCCGGAAATCACCCCTACCATGGGGATGGAAACCCCTGATACTGGACGGACATAATAATACCTTTCGGCAGGATAAATACGCGGAAACAAAAACAAAGATAAACCCCTATTTTCCTGCACCAAATCGCATTTGAACAGAAGCCCCCTCAATTCAATCTATACATGGACAAATTGACAATAATATTGATCATCTTTCTCATTTTGCATATATGTACTCTATGTGTTTTTGCATTTATTCATTAATTGTTTTTTTTCTTTTGTGTACGTTATATCGCTTTTTTTTTGTTCTGTTCCATGTGATGGAAATTCTAACTATGTACCCGACTAAATACTACCTTTCATACTATAATTTACCCTCCGTTCTACTGTGCGGTACTATCGTTCACTATATAGATAATATAATCGTAACATTAATAACCATTTCAAAACTTCTCACTTAAACATCTCTCTGCATATTATTTACTCACTTCAATCTATATTTTTTTACTCGCCTCAATCTAGATTCCCACTTGAAAAAGTATTAATTTTTAATTGTTAATTTTTAATTTCTAATTTTTGATATTTAATATTTGATTTCTGATTTTGGATTTTAAATTCTAATTCCCAACTCTCATTCATAACTTCCACCGTGAAACCATGATACATAGAATTAAGTATATTTTCTCTTAGAGGTTGATGGTCAATTATACTGTCTTAATGAGAGGTAGTATTCAGACCTGTGGATACTCATACTCTCCCATCCCAACTGGCTTTCGACTGACAGCCACTGACGGGATGGGTAGCAGTAAGCTATATTACAGGCCTTGAATGGGTCATCGTTTGGCTGAGAGGGGGAACTGACTAAGCGAATTTCGTTGAAATCTGCGGTAGCTAATGGTCAACATCCTACGGACCTGCGCCTGCGCAGACCGGTGGGGGTGAATTGGTACTCACAAGGGAATGGACGAAGAACCCAAGAGCACACACTTCGTCCGTTCCCATGTCGATTCAATTTGGATTGCCTCGGAAACATAACCTTATTATGTAACAAGCTGTCTGACGATGTCGCAACACTGGCGCACGGAACAGTGTGACCACTGTCGCCATTGAAATATATATCACAGCATTATTATTAAAAGACTTGAACATCTAAAACTACTTCGCTTTTCCTTATTCGATATTTACTCCGTCACTCCTATGTGGAATAAGTACGTTGAGTGCTTGAATTGAATTGCATCAATATTTACCTAAGTGTATATATATATATATATATATATATATATATATAACAAAGAAAGTATCGTAAGAAACCAGGTGGACCAAAGCGCACCAGAGTACTCGATACGAAGGGTAGTAGAATGGGTAATAGGAAAAGAGTCAGGAATCCGGGTCCATGTAAGGAACGCTTTTTATTTGTTTATGCCCTTGAGAAGCCCAATCGGGCGAAACGTACGTAGGTGCTATTTTAAATAAACATGTTTTAACGGTTTGTTCTCCTTTATTTACTTCTCCACGTGCTTCCGCTCTGCTAATTCTCTCGCCCACTAGATACTAACACTTCTAATATTTAACACTGCCGGCACTAGTATTGAGCACCCTCTGCATACGCTATTGGCAAATAACTAAATGTATCGCCTATCTCTACTTCTCTCTCTCGATACTTAAATATTCTCTCTCTCTCTCTCTCTCTCTCTCTCTCTCTATATATATATATATATATATATATATATATATATATATATATATATATATATATATATATATATATATATATATATATATATATATACCCAGTCTACTCTGTAATGTGGTGGTGTTGGTGTCATGATAAAATATACCCAGTCTACTCTGAAATGTGGTAGTGTTGGTGTCATGATAAAATATACCCAGTCTACTCTGTAATGTGGTAGTGTTGGTGTCATGATAAAATATACCCAGTCTACTCTGTAATGTGGTAGTGCTGGTGTCATGATAAAATATACCCAGTCTACTCTGTAATGTGGTAGTGTTGGTGTCATGATAAAATATACCCAGTCTACTCTGTAATGTGGTAGTGTTGGTGTCATGATAAAATATACCCAGTCTACTCTGAAATGTGGTAGTGTTGGTGTCATGATAAAATATACCCAGTCTACTCTGTAATGTGGTAGTGCTGGTGTCATGATAAAATATACCCAGTCTACTCTGAAATGTGGTAGTGTTGGTGTCATGATAAAATATACCCAATCCACCCTGTACAGTTGTAGTGCTGGGGTTATGATAAACTACACCCAGTCCACCCTGTAAAATAGTAGTGTTGGTAATATGATAAAATACACCCTCTCTATTCTGTAATGTGGTAGTGTCATGATAAAATATACCCAGTCTACTCTGTAAAGTGGTAGTGCTGGTGTCATGATAAAAATGTTCCCAGTACATGCTGTAAAATGGTTGGCATTGGGAAGATCATCCAACCATTGAAACGATGCCAAAATTGGAATGTATGGACAAGATGAGGTCACTTGACCAACCTCAGTGTGAACATCCATTTAACCCATGCAAACATGGAAAATATTTGAATTAACGATATTTTCTACTAAATCATTACTGGATGTTAAGAATTAGAGAGACAGAAAATTTCTCCTGGGATTTGAACACTTGGCCATGCAGTTCATCTTCCAGCAATATAGTCTCACAGCCTTATTTTACTTCAATACAGATTGAACTAAAATAGATAAAACTGGAGTTTAAGGAATTTTTTAACAGTTCTTATATAACATGAATTAGAAGAGATAAAACTGGACTTTAACCTTTTAGCATTTCAACTGGCCATAACCGGCCAGAATTCCCTCACCTCTTTCTGTTTAAACTGGCTGTTACTAGTCATTCATACTTAGGTTAAGGTATTGTTCTCAAAATAAATAATACCAAAATCTATAGATTAATATTATGTAAGATAAAGCCTTTACTGCGAAAATACAATAGTATATATAGAGTAATGTAAATGCTAAATATATATATATATAAGAATTGGTGCTCTGAAATAGCGATATATATGAATGTATATATATATGAATGTATATATATATATATATATATGTATATATATATATATATATATATATATATATATATATATATATATATATATATATATATATATATATATATATATACATTCATATATATCGCTATTTCAGAGCACCAATTCTTATATACGCACGCACACACACACACACACACACACACACACACACACACACACACACACACACACACACATATATATATATATATATATATATATATATTAAGCATACAGTGTATTGCAAAATACACTATATATACATTCATATATATATCGCTATTCCAGAGCACTAATTCTAATATATATATATATATATATTAGAATTAGTGCTCTGGAATAGCGATATATATATGAATGTATATATAGTGTATTTTGCAATGCACTGTATGCTTAATTAAAAGCATTTTGAAGACCTTACGCTATTGTTTTAAAGTAGTGACAATGTCACTTACTTCAATTTTCAGCAAACAGCTTATCTTCCCTGTTTGCTGAAAATTGAAGTAAGTGACTTTATCACTACTTTAAAACAATAGCGTAAGGTCTTCAAAAGGCTTTTAATTAAGCATACAGTGCATTGAAAAATACACTATATATACATTCATATGGCTATTTCAGAGCACCAATTCTAATTTTCAATTTTTACTGACCGACAACCGCTCTGTAAAATCAGTTCCTGATTATTACTGGAATTCTATAAGAATCCAACATTCATAATTTTCAGCAAACAGGAGGAGTGGTGAGCTTTGATAAGTACCAACAAGTACGAAACAGAGCTCTGTCAGCTTATGTCCCTGAAAATTGAAGTAAGCGACATTGACACTACTTTAAAACAATAGCATAAGGTCTTCAAAAGGCTTTTAATTAAGCTTACAGTTCATTACAAAATACACTATATATACACATTCATATATATATCGCTATTTCAGAGCACCAATTCTAATATATATATGCGCCTTGTGCGTGAAGGGACGTATTTCATATATATATATATATATATATATATATATATATATATATATATATATATATAGAGAGAGAGAGAGAGAGAGAGAGAGGTGGAGAGAGAATATTTAAGTATCGAGAGAGAGAAGGAGGGATAGGCGATACATGCAGTTATTTGCCAATAGCGTATGCAGAGGGTGCTCAATACTAGTGCCGGCAGTGTTAAATATTAGAAGTGTTAATATCTAGTGGGCGAGAGAATTAGCAGGGTGGAAGCACGTGGAGAAGTAAATAAAGGAGAACAAACCGTAAAAACATGTTTATTTAAAATAGCACCTACATACGTTTCGCCTTAATGGGCTTCTCAAGGGCATAAACAACTAAAAAGCGTTCCTTACATGACCCGGAATGGGTTTTTAGAAATACGTTCAGGTCAGAGTTCATTCTTCGTAAAAAAACAAGTATTGATTTTGCAGTAGGTCAAGGCAGATAACTCTAGCCGGTGTTAGGGCAGTATTTTGCGGACGACTTTTTTATCCGTTACTACTATGTGGTTACTACACTACCATTGTCGATACGTACAGGGTCAGGTATGCAACGTTAGTTTCGAGATGTTTGTTTGCTGCGCCTGCCCGCCTGGGTTGATTCATGCCGGGTCTGGGATGCATGGTTAGTTTCCGGATGTTTTTTGCAGCGCCTGCCCACCGGGGTGTTATATATATATATATATATATATATATATATATATATATATATATATATATATATATATATACAGTGGTGTCTGTGCTGCTGTACGGGTCTGAGACTTGGACACCGACCAAGAAACTCACTCAGATGGTGGATGGGTGCTACACGAGAAGGCTGAGGATGGCTCGGAACATTAATTAGTATACACTCAGACTCAGAAGCTCCCGCGTCTTGCGACGCATGAGGCAATCATAGTGTTCCACCGCGTTCGGCCAGCAGCCAGTTGCACAGCGTCCCGCCATTGTCTGTTTGTCGCTCGCAAGTCCCTCTCAACTATCTGGCGCCAGTTCATTTTGGGTCGCCCTCTCCGTCTACTTCTCTGTGGGTTCCATTTAAGTACTTGGTTCGCCTGTCTCTCCGGGGGAAGTCTCAAAGCGTGCCCAAACCAGCCCAGGCGTCGCTTGCTGATGGCAGAAGAGACCAGCTGCTGGTTGGTGCGGTTCCTGACTTCCTGGTTTGTTACATGGTCACTCCATTTAATCCCCAGGATCTTTTGCAGACATCTGGAATCGAATGCGTCCAACTTCTTCTCTTGGCTGGTCTTAAGGTGCCATGTTTCACTTCCGTTCAAGAGTATGGACAGCACGTTGCTGTTGTAGAATCTCATCTTTGTTTTGAGGGTGAACTTCCTGCTCTTCCAGATCTTGACAAGCTGGTTAAATGCTGCTGAAGCCTTTCCCATTCTACATTGCAATTCACTGTCCATGGCGCCCCCATTGTCAATGAAGCTTCCTAGATAGGTGAATTTGTCCACTATCTCCATCTCCCCTGTTCAATGAAAACACTAGTTCGTGAGGAGGAAAAACTCAGAGCTGTATGGGAGCCTCCCAAAAGTCAGCTCAAAAGTGACACAGAGGAGACTGAGGTTAGCTGGACATGGTCACCGACATCCAGAGTTGACACTGCACTCAGTGCTCCTGTGGGAACCCCTGCATGAACACACTGGAAGGGGAAGACCAAAGTTAACTTATGTTGATGCCCCAAGGACAGAAACTGGTCTGTTGGAGACGCAGGACATGGTAGCGATAGTGAGGGAGAGAGACCGCTGGAGAGAACTCGTCCATGGATCTTGGGAATTTTACCCGCCCTGATGCTGATGATGATGCTGATGATGATGTTGTTGATGATGATAATGGTGATGATGATGATGGTGAGGGGGAGGAGGAGAATGATGATGAAAATATTAATGTTGATGATGATGATGATGATGATTATGGTGATGCTGAAGACGAAGATGATAATGATAATGATAATGGTGACGATAAATATTTGCTCTACGATTCTTATATATTTGATATATATTTATCCTTATCGAGCCCTCTTTGGATTTTAGTCTTCAAATTATTATTATTACTATATATATATATATATATATATATATATATATATAGAGAGAGAGAGAGGGAAGGAAACATCCTTCTGTTATAAGTGCTTCGAAAGGCACTTTTCCTTCTGTGACTTCTTATTGGGAATGCTATGAAATGTTATATGTTTCATGATTTGTATATTCATGACAAGTTTTACTACAAAACATACATTTTACATAGCATTTCCGATAGATGATAAAGTTTATGTATACGTCTACAATACAAATATATGATGATGATTATGATGGTGATGATGATGATGATGATGATGATGATGATGGTGGTGGTGATGATAATGAAGATTGTGGTGATTGTGATGTTGATAGTGAATAAATGACGACGACTATAATGACGATGATAATGATGATGATAATGATGATGATTCTGGTGGTGATGATGGTGATGAGGAAGATTGTGAATTTGACAATGATGATGATGGTATTGTTGATGATGCTGATGATGATGCTGATGATGACGTTGTTGATGAGGATAATGGTGATGATGATGATGGTGAGGAGGAGGAGGAGAATGATGATGAAAATATTAATGTTGATGATGATGATGATGATGATGATGATGATGATTATGGTGATGCTGAAGATGAAGATGATGATGATAATGATAATGGTGACGATAATAATTAAGATGATGACGATGCAGAAGATTCTGGACATCATAATCATGATATGTATATGATGAGAGTATAGCATGAATGTAATCTCTAATTTAGCATGCATTTATTTGAAGAAACAAGATAAGCGAAAATATAATGAATTTTGTAATTAAAGTCTGCAGTTTCCTTCGAAAATTTCAATTATCTTAACTGCGCCGAAAATAGTTTTCAACTAAAACCTACGCAGAGATTGGTTTATACAAAAATATACAATATAAATCCATATCTTATCAGTGAGCACTTCACATGTATTATATCCTCATGAATAAGGTGACAAATATAAATGAATATAAAATATAATCTACACTATGAATCAACGCAGAGCAAACACGTAATGATACATAGACAATAATATGACCTCATAAATACACAAACAAATACATAAATATGTATACCTATGGGTTTATATATATATATATATATATATATATATATATATATATATATATATATATATATATAGAGAGAGAGAGAGAGAGAGAGAGAGAGAGAGAGAGTGAGAGAGGGAAGGAAACATCCTTCTGTTATAAGTGCTTTACTTCGAAAGGCACTTTTCCTTCTGTGATTTCTTATTGGGATTATATATATATATATATATATATATATATATAGCGGCGATGAATTAGTTTTGCGAGGTTTTTTATATGAAATCGTGTGTCGAAACAGATATTGTTATATTTGGGGAGGGTCATATTTGAGTAATATTGCCAGAATTAATAACAGAACACACTCACTGTTTGGTTGGTTTTTGCTTCTCGCTGTCTTTTATATATATATATCTGCGATCTAACTTACTCGATCCTCAATGTTGCCATTGACTGACCGGCGGTCAAAAATAATACAGATACAATATAGACACAAACACATATATATAGTTTACATAATTTACATAAATCTTTCGTTGCACATCTGCAACATCGTCAGTGGTGTTATATTCATTGTTCCTCCTGTTGTGTTGTATGTCTACGCCATTTTTTTTTTGTTCAGTCTGTCTATATATTTATTTATTTATTTGCTTGTTTGTTTATCTTATTTTATTTTGTCTTCTTTGCGCATGCGTTTGCGTGTGTGTATAGTGTTATGTGTGATGTGTGACTAGTGTGTATAGTGTTGTGTCTGCTGGGTGACTAGTGTGTGTTTATGTGCTTGTGTATGTATTTATTTATCTTATTTTATTTTATTTTATTTACTTATTTATACTTCTCTTAGGTCAGTGTTGTTTGTTTGGGTGTTGTTGTTGTTCCACTCATTCTTTCTGTTTAGCTTTGGTCTTCTAATTTCTATTTCACTGGCCTCTCTGATTTGCCTATCTGCTGGGTCATTCCTATGTTTAGATATTATTCTAATTTCTATGTTGTCTATGTTACCGTCATGTTGTTGTCTAGCATGTTCGTATAGTACTGACCCGTTTTTTCGTCCTTTTAGTTCCCCCCAGTGTTGGTCTATCCTTTCACCTATGCTACGAGCTGTCTCACCTATGTATGTTGTTGTCATGTTTCTGCAAGTACCCTCTGTACATCTTATGCTATAGACTACGTTTCTAGTTTTACAGTTTATCCGGGGGTTCACCTTACATATGATACATTTCCTATTGGTACAGTGGGTTTTCTTAAAAGGGTAGGTTTTGCTGATCAGGGATTTTATGGTGGTTCCTGGCTTTTCTACCACCTTTATTTTTAAGTGGGTCTTTCTCAGGGCCTTTCTACACTGGTTAGCTAATTTCCCTCCAGGGGTGGCGTCCACAAACATGACACTCTGATATCTCTGGTTGTCGTACCATGATGTGGCCTTCCCTATCTTATGTCTAGCCCTATCTAAGCTATTCCATGATTTGCTCCTGTATAGTGGGCAAATTCCTTTCATGTCCAGTTCTATGAGGGTCTTATACTTTTCCATGGCTCCTTCGTATACTCTGACTCTGTCTCTTTGGTTGTAGCCAGAGAACTGCATGCGGTTGACGAAGTGTTGGATGTGTCCTTCCATTTCTGTTGGGTCGCACATGCTGGACACATTCTTCATCACTCGTACCAAATCTGCGATCAGAATATTAAACTTAGCACTACTGGACATTGCTGAGTTTTTGAGTATCAGGTATTTGGAGGCCATGGGTTTAGCATAGTGTGAGTGGAGAATTTGGGCTCTCTCGTCTATAGTGTTAATCCAGAGTTCTGTGTCTAATACAGGTAGTCTATTGTTAGGGTGTTTGGAAGGGAAGTCTATAGTTACAGTTATACTCTGGTGTATGGAATTAGCTATCTGCTGGATGCTTTCCATCGTGCTACGTTCTAAATCAAACTTGTTAGTGCTCTCTAGTGGGGGTGTTCTTATAACTATATTGATATCGTCTACATAACGAGAGTACATGATGAGGTCTATGGAGCTTTCATTAAGGAGATCTTTAAGTCTCCTTTCCCACCATGCCATGAAAAGGTTGGCAACATCACCAGCTATGCTGACGCCGATGGCTGCTCCCTCATTTTGGGTGTAGATTTTCTCATTGAACTTAAATATGTGGCCCTTTAGGGTAGTTTTGATACTAGCCCCTATTGCATGTGCGACCATTTTTTTTACCTGATCAGTGTTTTGGGGGGTCCGTATAGCTTTGGTCCACCCAATCCACCTTCCTATGGGAGTCTTTTTAGCCATTGAGGTTATGGTGGGGGGTCTACTAGGGCAGAAACATCTAAGGTCATGGCTGTCTAGGTAGTCAGTGTCGTAGGTAAGTCTAAGTAGGAGGCCCAGTTCGTCTGTGTCGACGTCGCAGAACTCCACCTCACTCTCAATGATCATCTCCACACATCTTTTCACAGCAAAATCAATGTTAATGGATGGGTACAGTGACACCACATCCATGCTGCCTATTATGCAGTTGGATAGGCTCCTGTTTTTGTTGCACTCACTGATTCTGCTGAGGAGGTCCTCTGTACTTTCACATACATCTGGGGACATCTTGATTATGGGGCGTATAACCATTGGTTATAGAACTGGACATGAAAGGAATTTGCCCACTATACAGGAGCAAATCATGGAATAGCTTAGATAGGGCTAGACATAAGATAGGGAAGGCCACATCATGGTACGACAACCAGAGATATCAGAGTGTCATGTTTGTGGACGCCACCCCTGGAGGGAAATTAGCTAACCAGTGTAGAAAGGCCCTGAGAAAGACCCACTTAAAAATAAAGGTGGTAGAAAAGCCAGGAACCACCATAAAATCCCTGATCAGCAAAACCTACCCTTTTAAGAAAACCCACTGTACCAATAGGAAATGTATCATATGTAAGGTGAACCCCCGGATAAACTGTAAAACTAGAAACGTAGTCTATAGCATAAGATGTACAGAGGGTACTTGCAGAAACATGACAACAACATACATAGGTGAGACAGCTCGTAGCATAGGTGAAAGGATAGACCAACACTGGGGGGAACTAAAAGGACGAAAAAACGGGTCAGTACTATACGAACATGCTAGACAACAACATGACGGTAACATAGACAACATAGAAATTAGAATAATATCTAAACATAGGAATGACCCAGCAGATAGGCAAATCAGAGAGGCCAGTGAAATAGAAATTAGAAGACCAAAGCTAAACAGAAAGAATGAGTGGAACAACAACAACACCCAAACAAACAACACTGACCTAAGAGAAGTATAAATAAGTAAATAAAATAAAATAAAATAAGATAAATAAATACATACACAAGCACATAAACACACACTAGTCACCCAGCAGACACAACACTATACACACTAGTCACACATCACACATAACACTATACACACACGCAAACGCATGCGCAAAGAAGACAAAATAAAATAAGATAAACAAACAAGCAAATAAATAAATAAATATATAGACAGACTGAACAAAAAAAAAAAATGGCGTAGACATACAACACAACAGGAGGAACAATGAATATAACACCACTGACGATGTTGCAGATGTGCAACGAAAGATTTATGTAAATTATGTAAACTATATATATGTGTTTGTGTCTATATTGTATCTGTATTATTTTTGACCGCCGGTCAGTCAATGGCAACATTGAGGACCGAGTAAGTTAGATCGCAGATATATATATATAAAAGACAGCGAGAAGCAAAAACCAACCAAACAGTGAGTGTGTTCTATTATTAATTCTGGCAATATTACGCAAATATGACCCTCCCCAAATATAACAATATATATATATATATATATATATATATAGATATATAAACCTTTGGAGTTGGAAGGTCAAGACAATGCAGGTATGGATATAGGATATAAATACAAATGCAAAAGATATTGTTGACAATTAGTCTTTTACCTTAAATTTATTTGAATATCCTTAATTTTCGAGATATCTCTTCTTCGGAGGGAAGTAAAGGGGTTAATCCAGTGTTCTAATTAGCTTGCCAAGTCATGCTGACAGGAAATGGTATAGAGATTCCATTCTATCTCTAATGTCAAAGATTGAAGGTTAGCTGGATAAAGAGTTGTCTCCATTTAAATGGGTTTTGTACATGTATGTTTAAGTGTGTAGGAGAATACGTGAAGGCTTAAGTATGCGTGTGTGTGTGTGAGAGGATATGTCTATATGTAAATATGGGTGCTAGATGCTCTATCATGTTAATACTGGTCTTTGTGTGTGTATGTGTGTGTGTGAGAGAGAATAAGTGGAGGTGTAAGCGTGTGTGTGTGTGTATGTGTGCGTGCGTGTGCGAGTGTGTGTGTGCGTGTGTGTGTGTGAGAAGGGGGGGGGGTTAAGTGTAGGGCTAGGTGCTCTATCATGTTAACAATTGGGTGTTGAGTTCTAGTCTATTATTGATTGGTGGGTGCGTTTTGTCTATAATCAGTGCTTCCTTAATTCTAAGATTGCCGAGGTTTCTTTCCTTAGTTTCTATCCTAACTGTTATGTTTTTATCAGTGTTTTTGCATTTCACTAGGTGTTTCTTAAATGAGGAAGCGTTAGTATGGAGGTGTTCTTTTACTCTTATGTGGAGTGGTCTGGTGGTGCTACCTATGTAGAAATTGCTGCATTTGTCACACTCTAGTTGTATACGACGTAAGCCTGGTGGAATAGGTCTGTGTCGTTGATGGGGCAGTTGGCTAGCCTGCAGCGGCTGTCATGTCTGGTGGTGTGTCTATTGGTTAGCTGTCCGCGTAGAGAAGGTCCTGAGTGGGCTTTTTGGACATCTAGTCCCTCTCGTCTGATAGCTCTGCGGATGGCTGTTGTTGTTTCGTCACTGAAGTGTGGGAGCTTCAGGAAGCAAGTGTTAGTGCCTCGGGTGTGGTGTCCTCTGTTGTTTCTGGCACGGTTCGTGCCAGTTTATTTTGTAAGGACGTGTTATTGAACTTACCTAACAGCTATATTTGTTGTTTTCATACAATGTATACTAATTATTAATTTGAATCGCTTTAATGTGTATCCTGCGGATTTATTGATTATGTCTACATTGTATTTAATCACATATATGTGTTCTTTGGTTAACGTCATCTCATCAATGTTATCGTTGGTCGGTCTTGTAAACTGATTTCTCTGTTAATTTCTCCACAGAATTTAGCTGGTTTCGAATGGTTTATCGTCAAATTCAGAAAATCAATGATTTCAGCAACATTGATACCCGAACGGAGAAGATATTCACTTGCAATATTCTATATATATATTCCACAAAGCCTGATAAAAATACATATATTTCATACGAAATTTATTACTAGACAATTTTATTTTAGACACGCTTGTTATTTCCTGAAATATATGATGAAGAAAATACTTAACTGCCAGAAGAAAAAGGAGAGTAAGACAGCTTAAATGGATTTGGAAATTTCGAGAAATGTATCGATAATTATTAAGAAATATTTCTGATTTGAATTCTGAAATCATACAAAAGTACGTGAATATAATGAATGAATTAAATGTAAATAACTGACAATAACTATATATAGTCCAACATTTTGACTTTGTAATTATAAATCGTGAGATAACATTTCCAAGTTGAGAGGGGTATAAGGAGAAAAGTACACTGTGATAATTGGTTGTTTATTTTTTACTCTCTAAATTTTTGTTTTCTTTCTTCAAAGTCAAATAAATATGTTTTGTCTATTTTCGTTATACCTAACGGATACATTATAACAATAGAAATATAATCGCAATGAGCTATAGTCTTTCTCATTGTATTTCACAAAAACCTAAACCTAAACTCTCTCTCCGTCGCACACACACACACACACACACACACACACACACACACACACACACACACACAAACACACACACACACACACACACACACACACACACACACACACACACACACACACACACACACACATATATATATATATATATATATATATATATATATATGTGTGTGTGTGTGTGTGTGTGTGTGTGTGTGTGTGTGTGTGTGTGTGTGTGTGTGCGTGTGTGCGCGCGCGCGCGCGCGTGTATTGATTTCAATAGAATAAAAAATTAGAGAGAATGTTCAAATGTTCATTGTTGTACTGACATTATCATATAAGTGTCTTACCGAACATTGTTTAAACCTGAGTACTAACGGACAGTATATTTCATCACTAAAATACATGAGTGTTAATGAGCAGTGTAAGTCGCACTACAATACATACCTTGTTGATGTTGTCTAAATTCCAATGAAAAGGTCTTGTGTCTATATTATAAATCGACTCTCTCTCTATTGGTGAAAATCTATAAAGTAATAAAACAAGAAGAACTTATATACATACATACAGCACACTCATTTATATATATATGTATATATATATATATATATATATATATATATATATATATATATAATTATAATGAAATGACAGGAGGTTGGATTTGTGTAAATCCTTGAAAGGTTTATTATACTATGATCATATTTCAATGACCGGGTTCCGTATGAATCCGGTGATATCATCAGGTATTCGAAATATAATAAGTGAATGTAATAGATAAAATCCATGGGGCTGAAAATCAAAGACCCGAGGGCGACCTCCATCCAGCATCTTCTACCTTTGCCGGTCGCCCTCGAGTGGCGTGGCTAAAGCTTGCAGTGTGCTACTACCGGTCAAATAAAGGAAGATAGAAAGGGATAGGAACACAAGTTAGCGTTAATATCGTGCCACAAGAAAAAAGAAAGAAAGAAAGAAAGAATAGAGAAGAAGGGGGAAGGAAGAAGAAGAGAAGCCAGGGTTAATGTCAGCTATAAGAAGAAAGACAGAAAGAAAGAGGAGGAAAGGTCGGTATTATAGTCAGGCCAGGAATGTCGCGAAAAAAAATTTATTCTAAGGGACCCGTATCTTAACAACTACTACCGGTCAAATATAGGCAAACAAAAAGGGGAAGGAAGATAAGTCAGCGGAGGAAGACAGAAAGAAGGGAGAAGAGGAGGAAGAAAAAGAAGAAGAAGAAAGTCAGGGTTGATGGCTACAAGAAGAAAGATAGAAAGAAAGAGGAAGAAAGGTCGATATTAATGTCAGTCTACAGTCAGGCCAGGGATGGCACAAAAAACTTTCAAAGGGACCCGTATCTTAGCAGAGGTAAATATAGTGGGGGTCAGTGTGTTATAATGTGTGAGCAGAAGATTGAAACGTTACATTTCTGTTTAGATTTATAGGATGAGGTTAAAAAAATTAATATTTAATATTAACATTATAAAATTAAAGAAATTAGAAAATTTAAAGTTAAACAGTTTAACATGTTTAAGGTTGCGAGGTTTAAGCAAAGAAAGAGTATTTTATGAAGACACTTAAATTTTATTATAGAGTAAAGATTATGTCTTTGTTTAGCCGTCAAACAGCATGCGGCGACCACAAGCTTGGGCAGCCCATCACTCCGAGTGATATCGCCTAGCGAAAGATATGGAAATCGATTTTTCCGAGCACTCTAGGAATGTATAACAGGCTTCAGTTGCGCCAGCAGGAAGTTAGCCCTCATCGCTAAGCCATTCTTGTACAAAACCAGTACTATTCCTTTACCCAGGAGGGGGGTTTGCTTAAGTAGAGGGAGGCGTAATATATCTAATAGTTCTGATTTGATCTGTAATTTAAAGGTACTATATGGCGGTTAAAAAACTGGCTGCGCGCCGGGCCCCTGGGATGAATCAAGCCACTCCGAGTAGTTTCATTTACCGAAAGAAGGGGAAATTTATTTTTCCAAGCACTCAAGGTAGGCCTATGCGCCAGGGGGCCGGTCCCGCCGCCAGGAAAACCAACCCAACAGTCCGACAGAAAGTTGGAACGTTAAAATATTGTTTAAATTTATAGGATGAAGTTGAAAGAATTCAGAATAACATTATAAAATTAAAGAGTAAGAAGATTGAGAATTGAACAAACAGAAAATTGAAAATTAAGCATTTAAAAAACTTTTTTAAGGTTTTGGGTTGCGGGGTTTAGTTAAAGAGAGTCTTTTATGAAGAAACGTTAATTGTATTATGTAGATCTTCTATAAGTTATCCTAGTGGGATGTAGAGTAAGGGATATAGTCGGCTAATATTTATTTTTGTTCTCAGGGGGAGACATTCTAGTGTCGTGTGCTAATGGGTACAAGTGAGCAAAAGTCCCAATAAGAGGAGTAGAAATACATGGATACATAGAAGTGGAATACGTGGAAAAGCACATTAATAAAGCAAAGGTATAAATATATAAATAAACCAACAAGTGTGGTGGTGGAGTAAGATGGATAAATCAAGACATAGGAGAAATACAATATAGTTCAGGTTGCAGTATTTATGTTCTCAGGGGGAGACATTCCAGTGTCGTGTGCTAAAGGGTACACGCGAGTAAAAGTCCGAATAAGAGAAGTAAAAGGTACATGGATGTATATAAGTAGAATATGTGGAAAAAGCATTAATACAGCAAAGGTGGAAAGATATAAAGATATAAATAAACAAACAAGAGTGGTGGTGGAGTAAATGTAGAGATCAAGACACAGGAGAAATACAATATAGTTCAAGTTGCAGTCAGATAATGCATATAGATGTGGAAATGGAATCCGAGTGTGTTCGAGTCTGAGAATTCAGTGTGAGTTATACATGCCCTGAAGAATAGGGTAGCGAATTTAGTCAATACAGTGCAGTACAATACATGTTATGGTATAATCCGTAGAATTTCGTCGAAGTTTGAATATTCTGAGACGGAAGTGGCAATGGGCCAGGTGGGCGGTAGGCAAAAACACTGAGTAGCCAAAATCCGAATGGTGGTTAGATATATTCAATCCCGTGCCGCTGTTCATTATTACATTTGGAAGTGCTCAACATTTCAGGAGCATTATTTATACAGGTTTGAGGTTCACCACTGGATAGAGCTGATCAATTCCGTATGGTCAATCTCAATGTAATAATATAGAGAGTACTCAACGTAAAGCAGTTCAACCGTCTTTGTTTTTGTAGTTGGTGGTGCTATTACGGAGTTAAATATTATAATGAAATGACACGAGGCTGGATTTGTGTAAATCCTTGAAAGGTTTATTATACTATGATCATTTCAATGACCGGGTTCCGTATGGATCCGGTGATATCGTCAGGTATTCGAAATATAATAAGTGAATGTAATAGATAAAATCCATGGGGGTGAAAATCATGTGGTCACCGCATGCTGTTTGACGGCTAAACAAAGACATAATCTTTACTCTATAATAAAATTTAAGTGTCTTCATAAAAGACTCTTTCTTTACTTAAACCTCGCAACCTTAAATATGTTAAACTGTTTAACTTTAAATTTTCTAATTTCTTTAATTTTATAATGTTAATATTAAATATTAATTTTTTTAACTTCATCCTATAAGTCTAAACAGAAATGTAACGTTCCAATCTTCTTTTCACACCTTATAACACACTGACCCCCGCTATATTTACCTCTGCTAAGATACGGGTCCCTTTGAAAGTTTTTTGCGCCATCCCTGTCTGACATTAATATCGACCTTTCTACCTCTTTCTTTCTATCTTTCTTCTTGTAGCCATCAACCCTGACTTTCTTCTTCTTCTTTTTCTTCCTCCTCTTCTCCCTTCTTTCTGTCTTCCTCCCGCTGACTTATCTTCCTTCCCCTTTTTGTTTGCCTATATTTGACCGGTAGTAGTTGTTAAGATACGGGTCCCTTAGAATAAATTTTTTTTCGCGACATTCCTGGCCTGACTGCAATACCGACCTTTCCTCCTCTTTCTTTCTGTCTTTCTTCTTATAGCTGACATTAACCCTGGCTTCTCTTCTTCTTCCTTCCCCCTTCTTCTCTCTTCTTTCTTTCTTTCTTTCTTTCTTTTTTCTTGTGGCATGATATTAACGCTAACTTATGTTCCTATCCCTTTCTCTTTTCCTTTATTTGACCGGTAGTAGCACACTGTAAGCTTTAGCCACGTCACTCGAGGGCGACCGGCAAAGGTAGAAGATGCTGGATGGAGGTCGCCCTCGGGTCTTTGATTTTCAGCCCCATGAATTTTAACTATTACATTCACTTATTATATTTCGAATACCTGATGATATCACCGGATCCATACGGAACCGGTCATTGAAATGATCATAGTATAATAAACCTTTCAAGGATTTAAACAAATCCAGCCTCCTGTCATTTAATTATAATATTTAACTCCGTAATAGCACCACCAACTACAAAAACAAAGACGGTTGAACTGCTTTACGTTGAGTACTCTCTATATTATTACATTGAGATTGACCATACGGTATTGACCAGCTCTATCCAGTGGTGAACCTCAAACCTGAATATATATATATATATATATATATATATATATATATATATATATATATATATATATATATATATATATATATATATATATATATATATATATATATATATATATATATATATATATATATATAGCGAGAGAGAGAGAGAGAGAGATAGATAGATAGAGAGAGAGAGAGAGAGAGAGAGAGAGAGAGAGAGAGAGAGAGAGAGAGAGAGAGAGAGAGGAGAGAGAGAGAGAGAAAGAGAGGGAGAGAGATAGGGAGAGAGACCACCAGGCATATGGTAGATGGCGCACTAATCAACTACTTCAAACAGAACACTCAATTAGCTTTTCATTATTATTTCCACTTCCATATTGGAAGTGAGACAATGTTAAAGTAAATCTTAATGTTCGGAATCAGCTGACGAATAACTGCAAAAAGAAAACATCAAAGAGAAAAATCGTTATTAGTTGTAATGGCATGTTAGCAGAAAGTATTTTGGAGTGATATATCTGGTAGAGACGTTCAGACAAAATTGGCTGTTAGTCACTTAGATTTTAATTAGGAAACGGTGTTAGTATCGTGTTTTTGTATTCCATTATTTCCAATGGAAATGTGTACACTTTATATATATTGGAAGATGCAGCTTGGCCAAATGGTTAGTAAGTCTATTTGGTAGACAGTTGGTCTCCGATTCGATGTTACTGCGTTGAAATTTGCCCAAGGGTAAATAATCATTTCTAGACACGTGAGTAACATTTGGTAGACAGGAACTTCTTTTGATGCCCTTCTGATCGTCTGTATCAGTTATTCAGTGAGTCCGCCTTGTCGCACACCGCGTCAGGTTGAATCTGCTTGAAAAAGTTATGAGTCCCTGGAATATTCATCTACTTTCACGTTAATTCCAGTGGCCGACTGTTGTGTTGATAATAAATGGAACCCTCATCGTCGAAAACAATGTAGCTGCATCAAAACATTTTTCCTTTGTTTGTTGTTTTGATTCTCGTTATATTCATTATTTAACGTTTGTTTGCCTCTATGTATATTTAATTCAGTATTGCCGTTGATATTCATATCGTGGCATTACATAGATTTTAGGCAAGTCTTAGTTGCCACTCATTTGTACACATATCTGACATTTCAGCACTTGTTTTGTAATTGTGGTAATCATAATTCTGTATTTGCATAAGCTGTACATTATCAACAATATAGGTATTAATGTGAGGATTTTACTTTAGAATAACCGATTTATGCTGGAGACAGCATAAATTAACATTTTACATCAAATACCGTATTGTATTTCAATATTTGTGTGACCACATATAGTTTTACATCCTAGGTAATAATATGCCTAAGCAATCTATATTGAATTTATTGCTGTAAATCTACAAAGAGCTCATAAAATCTCAGTTTATCTCCCTGAGCCATATCATTCACCACCTTTGTGTGTTTGTTTATAGAACAAGATACTATCAAAACGTTGTCGGTTATATTTATCTAAATAAAACATTTCAATACCAATGTGCTTGGAAATATGACAATAATTATATCACCCAGAATTTTTGTGTTGTAATAATAATATAAATGTAACATAAGCGTATATTGTATACAATTATTAAAAATAATATTGTGACATATATAACAACAATATATGAAGAAACACAGATGAAAATAGATACAAACAATTAATTATTTTGTCTAATTCAATGTATAAAATGCTAGGCTTAGCAATGCAATAGTTACACATATGAAATGGCCATCAGTGAAGATAATATTTAAAAAAATATTTAAGTTTAACAGTTCTTGTAAATGTAATATGAATAATGGATAATGATTATACTAGTAATGAAAATATGCTTATAACATAATATTTGCACAATAACAACAGAAATTAAGTTAGAAATAAATGAATATGGTTCATTAATTATATTTCATATCATTGTAATCTCAGACGCGATGGTTCTTGTGCAGATTGAAAGGGATTTCCGTTGTTTTAGCAATGGGTGTTTCAGTTGTTCTATCATTTGAGTAATTTGCTTTTGAAAGTAACGTGTCCGTTGCAGAGAATTGCACATAAACGTATATCTCAGGAAGTATATCTTAGGAAGTATATCTCAGGAAGTAATTCTCAGGAAGATTCAGCATGACAGAGTCTATGATAATGTTAGCTCTTTTTAATTACATGTACAGTATATATATAACGGTTTTCTAGACAGTTCTTCCCTACCATATTTCATTCATATAACATGGGTCGACCCTTAGCTATGGTAAATGACTCAAGCCCAAGATGTCACGCAGTAGGATCGAACCTAATTATAATTAATCATGAAATGGATATTTGGCTCTGGTGCCTTCACATTAAGATGGTAACCTAAAGATCCTATGGCGGTAATTCTTCCCTTACAAATACTATGTCGGAGAGAGGCTATTTTGAAATTGGGATTAAAGCAACTACCAAGGCTGGGGGTGCAATATTACTGAATATAAACATGATTTTCTAATGCGTGGAGGTTACAAAAAGATTCAACAACAGAAACATAAATATATATATATATATATATATATATATATATATATATATATATATATATATATATATATATATATATATATATATATATATATATATATATATAGAGAGAGAGAGAGAGAGAGAAGACATTTTGAAAGTATTTTTAAATACCTAGCAAGATTAGAGATGTAATGTATTGTCAAATATCTACCAACCACGAAAGACCTCTTCCAATTTCTGGAGAGTACTACAGAAATCACCATTATTGCATTCTTTTTTTTCCTCTTTATTCTCTCTCCTCTTGTTTTTCTTTTTAATATATAAGAAGTACTAGATAGCTTTATCAATCCCCGATGCCTTACCGGATTCAGACGGTGGTTTAAACTTTTAAAATTAATAAATATATGAATATATATCCAAACTTAATTTAATTAGATTAAATTAAGGGAGTCATGTCCGAGACATGCGCCATATCCACCGTAGAATAAGCTCAAAGATTCCAATGAATAGATCCGAGCATTTTATATCAACTAGAAATAAACACATGAACCAATCACAGGGGATAATTTGTAAAGTGTGTAATCACACACAGCTAGGTAGGTAACTAATTAAAGTTTAACTAGAGCTTCAAAAATTACCTTTTAAAAAATGATTAATCTACCTTGTATACATGTCCTTGTATATATTTGTAGTTAAATTAATTTTGAATATATACACGGCTCCTTAATTGTAGAGCTAACTCTACGGCTGATATTTATAGCTGTCGATCACACTATTCACGCCACTGGGATGACGTTAGCATGCTGTTAGTAGTTTTAGAATTGCAACACGTGCGATGGGTCACTCGCAGATTTGCATTTGATGTGTAAACATATATAGTTAAATCTTCTCCCTTGATGAAGATCTGACATTTGACTACTGTGACTTTACGGATTAATGGTAAAATATATTTCTTTAATGAAATATATACAAGGAAGATTAATCATTTTTTAAAAGGTAATATTTGAAGCTCTAGTTAAACTTTAATTAGTTACCTACCTAGCTATGTGTGATTACACACTTTACAAATTATCCCCTGTGATTGTTTCATGTGTTTATTTTAAATGTATATATATATGTCAATCAATTTCTAGTTGATAAATATATGAATAAATACTTTTCAATGAATCTATTTCAATGGCACGCTCTCATATGAATAAATTTTTTCAGCGAAGTTTAGTCAAAAATGAAATTTCCACATAGAATGGAACTCCTGACAAAAATGGCTAATGACTTACAACTGTTCCAAAGGTTTTGGATAATAGAAATCTGATTAATGGAAATGATAGCACACAGGCGCGCACAGACACAAACACAGACACACACTCATACACACACGCGCACACATAGACACACATACAGTCACGCATAAAGAGAGAGAGAGAGAGAGGGGGAGATATATATATATATATATATATATATATATATATATATATATATATATATATATATATATATATATATATATATATATATAGAGAGAGAGAGAGAGAGAGAGAGAGAGAGAGAGAGAGAGAGAGAGAGAGAGAGCATATAAAGGAAAAGAATGGAATAACTTTTATGTGTACTATGTAGTTTATAGTTTTACTTAATAAAAACACGGTGGTGGATTGGGAGAAACATTAGAGTGTCGGAGAGAATGTCATGCGGTATTTATTCCGGCTATTTACGTCCTGAATTCAAATCCTGTCAAGGTCTACTTTGCCTTTCGTCTTTTCGGGTTCGATAAAATAAAGTACCAGTCTAGGCTCTTTATTTTACTGGGGTCGGTGTAATGGACTTTCCCTTACAAACAAATTGTTGGCCTTGTGCCTAAATCAGAACCAATGTTGAAAGTATAAAGGGAACAATCTACTTTGGCAAATATTATAAATGTCTATAAACGAGTAATGCCAGGAAGCACAAAATAACGTGCGAAAATATTTATCAAATAATTGCAATTCTTAATTTAGTTGGCGAAACAAAGCAAAACCCAATCTTGTAGTTGTTAGCAAGTCCAATAAAAACAGGAGAGATAATATCGAGACTAGAAGAATTAATTATCGAGAAATTAGACGTGATTTCTTTTAGCTTCTCTAAACAGTTTGTAGTTACCAGGAGCAAAATTAACTGTGTCCAACAAATTGTCAACAAATTTACTTCTAGAAAGTTAGCGCAACATTGATTTTCTGGTCGAAGGTTTATCTGCCACTAGTTATCATAATCATTTTCATCATCAAATTCATCAGCATCAACATAATCATCATCATCATCATCACCATCATCATCACCACCAACAACGTCCTCATCATTATCATCAGCATCATCGTCAATGGCTTCATCATTAGCAATAATCCATCACGGAATCATCAACTTCCTGCTGTTTTCCTAATTTCTATTTAACATTCATATCTCTCCCTTGATGGACACAGTTTCGCAATGATTATGTCCCAAGAGGGCGGTGGATTGGCAGTATCGGTAGAGGGTCGGACGCCATGCTTTCCAGCATAGTTACGTCCCTTTACGATCTGAGTTCAAATCCCGCCGAGGTTGACTTTGCCTTTCATCCTTACGGGGTCGATAAAATAAAGTACCAGTAATGCACTGGGTAATTGCTGGCCTTGTACCTAAAGTAGAAACAATTATGTCCCAAGTTTGATCCCATTGGATGGTATCGGAAGCATGATCATTTTCAATTGACAATTGGTTTTACATAATTCCATATATGTTCAGATTTGTAGATAATACCCAGACAATAAGTAACTAGTACGAAAAACCAAAAAGTAAAGAGAGACAGAGGAGGGAGCAGTAGTGTCTACATCCCAGGCTAGATGATATATCTCAGCTCCCGCCATGGAGAATACAGTGTGTAATACCATTAAAAAACCCTAATGTATGAAGTAAACATATATATCAAATAATAGTAATTTGCTTGAATATACAAATTATTTACAAACCATTACAGTTGCATAGATGTTTTAAATGATGTGTATAATAGAATGATTCACAGGTTAAATGAAAGTCCTTGAATCACAATCTTATATTGTGTTATTTCAAAGGATTCCGCTTCGAAATTTTTGAAAACTAATAAATACTATACATTACTAACGACATAACAGCTGATGAGAATCTCATGCGTATGTGGGGAATTTATGTGCATATTGCTATGTATATATGTCTTATCTCGCGACTTGGTTCTGTGACATAGTAGAATATACATATATATCATGTGTTTGCATAATTGTTTATAACTAGCAGTATTTCACACATGCCATTCATTTCAAAATTACTTTATATATTCCTTAACTATGTTTCTGCAATTATAATTATTCACCACAATCAATTCTGTTCTATTTATGTTCTATATTACTGTATATGTGTGAGTGTGTGTATGGCTAGGATTGAGGATCTTTATACAGAATGACAAAAGGTCAAGATGTTGAATTCAGAATCATAAGTTCTTACTGCGTGGGAATATGAGAAGGTTTTGTTTAAAATAGCGGATTGGTAGACCCCAAATTGTGAATGAAATTGAAAATCCAGAAAGTGTTTGGAAGCACTTGTAATTCAAAAGCCCAACATTGTCACACAACGTGACACTCGAAATCATGGCTATCGCGCAGTCTCTGAGGGAGCATGCGTCAGTAGATTTCCCGGGTTTCCTGGAGAGGCATCTTCGCAGGGAGGGGCCCGAGTGGGCCAGGTGGATGTCGAGGCCCTCCCTCCGTATAGCCTTGCGGATAGCGTTGGTGGTATTCTCGCCCAGGTGTGGCATTTTAAGGAAGCACTTGCCTTGGGTGCCTCTCTGTCTCCTGCGTCTGGTGTCTCCTATTCTGTCTGTGATCGAGGTAGGGTACCCGTTCGTCTCCAGCACTTGTTACCCGGAGATTTACCCATTTGCATTGTCGAGGCTTCCAAACGACTTAAAGATATTTACTTATTATTCCACAATGCTTCAAGCAAACTTCAATACACTCATATATATATATATATATAGGAGGAGGTTATAGTTCACTTGAAGCATTGTGTAATGAGGTATAAACGTTTGTATATGTATAATAAAGCCAAAACAATGCAGGTATGGACATAGAATAAAGAATGCAAATGCAAAAGATATTGTTGACAATTAGTCTTTTACCTTAGATTTATTTAAATGTCCTTAATTTTCGAGATAATATCTCTTCTTCGGAGGGAAGTAAAGCGGTTAAACCAGTGTTCTAAATAGCTTGCCAAGTCATGCTGACAGGAAATGGTATAGAGTATCTGTTCTATCTCTAATGTCAAAGAGTTAAGATTAGGTGGATAAAGAGTAGTCTCCCTTTAAAAGGGTTTTTTTCTTTGTACATGCCTGTTTAAGTGTGTGGGAGAATGAAGGTGTAAGTATGTGAGTGTGTGTGTGTGAGTGTGAGAAGATATGTCTATACGTAAATGTGAGGGATAGATGTTATCTCGTGTTAGAACTGGTCTTTGGGTGTGTATGTGTGAGAGAGAATAAGTGGAGGTGTAAGCGTGTGTATGTGTGTGCGCGTGTGTGTGGGGTGTGTGTGTAAATATGGGGCTAGATGCTCTATCAAGTTATGAATTGGGTGTTGAGTTCTAGTCTATTATTGATTGGTGGTTGTGTTTTATCTATAATTAGTGCTTCCTTAATTCTAAGATTGCCGAGGTTTCTTTCCTTAGTTTCTATCCTAACTGTTATGGTTTTGTCGGTGTTTTTGCATTTCACTAGGTGTTTCTGAAATGAGGAAGCGTTAGTATTGAGGTGTTCTTTTATTCTTATGTGGAGTGGTCTGGTGGTGCTACCTACGTAGAAGTTGCTGCATTTGTCACACTCTAGTCTGTATACGACGTAAGCCTGGTGGAATAGGTCTGTGTCGTTGATGGGGCAGTTGGCTAGCCTGCAGCAGTTGTCATGTCTGGTGGAGTGTCTTTTGGTTAGCTTTCCGCGTACAGAAGGACCTGAGTGGGCCAGTTGGATATCTAGTCCCTCTCGTCTGATAGCTCTGCGGATAGCTGTTGTTGTTTCGTCACTGAAGTGTGGGAGCTTCAGGAAGCAAGTGTTAGTGCCTAGGGTGTGGTGTCCTCTGTTCTTTCTGGCACGGTTTGTGGTGGATGTCGTGTATCCGTTCAGTTTCAGTACTTCCAGGAAATGTGTGGTGTGTGTCTCGGTCTCTAGCGTCGGTGGAGAATAACATGGTCAACAGTACAAAAAAGGGGATTTATTTGCAGTCTAACAATTGTTGCACTGATAGTGTTGTCTAAAAATTACTGAACACTAAAAGCAGTGCCACTCAATTTTAAATACGATGTTAGCTCGATCAGATCTTCGGAAACTTTTATAAAAAATATATATAACCGGCAAATTTACAAATTCAATTACATCATCAATAATAATATTAATAATAAAGATATAGAGAGAAAAGAAGGAAGAAAATGAGATAGATACAGTAAAGAAAGAAAGGAAAGGAAAATTAAAAAGAAGAAGGAAAAAGAAAAAAGAAAAAGAAAAAGAAGAAACAGGAGAAATATAAAGAGAAAAATATAAAGAGAAGTAAAGATATAGAAAATGATGGTAGACAGAGGAGAGACAAGCATAAGTATAAATAACTGTTTCTACTTTTGGCACAAGGTCAGTAATTATCCAGTACATTACTGGTACTTTATTTTATCCACCCCGTATCGATGAAAGGCAAAGTTAACCTCGGAGGGATTTGAACTCAGATCGTAAAGGCGACCGACCGTCTATTGATACTGCCAATCCCCCACATAAGTAGAAATAACGTAGGACAGAAAGAAAAATAGAGGGGGAAATAATTATATCAGCAATAAATGAATAAACGTTAATAAATGTATAACTGTAAATAAAAATAAAAATTAATATATGAAAAATATATAAAAATAGATAATAAGTAAATAAATAAATAAATAAATAAATTACATCTATGTGATATAAAATGGTATAAAATGGGACAAATGAAAAATGAAAATAAATACGTAAAAGAAGTAAAAATGTGCGAAGAATTTTTGAACGTATGAAAATTATTGAGAGTGATTTTTGAGAATTGTTAAAATATATGGAGAGATATGAAGGTAAAAATATATGATAATGTTAAATATATTTATATGTGTATTGGTTATTTTAATAAATAAATAAATAAATTAGTTTTAAGTTATATTATATGATAAAATAAAATGACAGAGATGAAATAAATTTAGGGAGAGAAATATAATAAAGATAGTGAGTGAAAGATAGAGATATATAAAATAAGAATGTAAATATAAGGTTTTGATGTTGTTCTTGGATAGATGATGACAATTATGATTATAATCATAATCATAATGATGATGATGCTGATAATGTGATATCATAATAGATCTAAGTGGTACAATCTGGCTTATGGAATATATAAGATGGAATTAAGCTAGTCTAAAGTTCTCAAATTTGGTCATCGATTTATGTCGACAGAAAATATTTCTTTCAATTTTACTGTTAAAATTTGGAAAGGTTCCTGGGAATTGTTTTTAGTTAAAAGTAGTGTATCGTCTGTACCGATTCCTCCTTGTAGGTTATCAAATTCCCTATGTAAGATATATGCTATATAAATTCCAACAATGTCTGTAATTTGAGCTGAATCATTTGATCCCATAGTTATATTGAATTTATTCTGTCTATTTTTTCTATCCCAGTAACTATTGTCGAATTTAATGATTGTTCTTCTAGCAGCTAGTATTATTTTAATTTAATCTGGTGAAAGGTCAGAGTTATTTTGTGCAAAGGATAGTGCCTTATTTAGGGTAACTGGGGTAATAGAAGAGTAGTAGCCATTTGTTCTTTAATTTGTGGCATTATTCTATCTAGTATAAATTAGACAACAGAGAATCTTCCGACTTTATACAATTTGACATAAATGACTACTATTCTTCTATTTCCCCAGTTACCCTAAATAAAGCACTATCGTTTATATAAGAATAATTGAGTAAATATTTATTAAAATAACAGATTAAAGTTTAAGCAAAGAATCGCCGCTTTCACCCTTACATCTTACTTGCTCCGCCACTAAAAATACCAACTAAATAAAACAACGGATTTGTTCTCTACAAAACGGGGAAAATATAAAAGGAGACTAAAATTCCCCACAGGTACTAAGTACCCCTGGAAATATATAGGGTGTCTATGATACGGTGGTTGTTCTGTGGTATTAATTTGACATACCAGAACTGTAAAATTGAGATAAACGGTGCAAGTAAGTTTCAAACAATTTTTTTAAATAAATTAAATCGGCCCTCCGCCATACTCACAAAGGATTTGACCTCCTGTGTTTGATTTGGTCGGTTGGAAGTGACGACAGCTTCATAAACTACAGCGGGTGTGTTGCATTGCTGTTGAAGGGGACAGCGGCAAGAGCACCCTGGTGAGTGTTGCTCTTAGGGCTGTTGGTGATGTGGGCCTTCATGTTCTTAGCGCAGGAGTATCCTAGTTTTACTTTGTGTCGGTTAAAGATGGAGCGGTATTTATGACCTATGGGAAAGTGTCTATCTAAGAGGGCTAAACATTTTTTGCCTACATTGGTTTTAACGTTGAGTGAGAAGGGAGGAGAGAACCAGATAGTTTGTCTGTTGTTATGCTTTCTTTTCTTATTGCTGTTGTTGATAGTGGGAGGGTAAGTGATAGGTTGCGAGAAGCCGCTGTTAGCTAAAGCCGTGTTATAGTAGGGTGCCGCTCTGTCAAAGATAGCCTTAATAGAGGAGAGGTTTGAGAATCTAGTATTGATATTTTTTACGAAGTTTCTAAAAACAGTGGGAGGATGGCATGAGTCCTTGTGAATGTAATTGAGTTTTTCGTTTAGCTTATGGAAGGGTCTGTAGGTATGTGTGCGAAGGTCTAAATTAATGTCTAAGAAATCTACGCTAGAGGGAGCTACTGTTATCCTAAGTCGTAACTCATTGAAGGTAGAAGCTAAGTCTTTTTTAAACCGGTCGAGTTCGTGACCCCTTTTATGGCTCGATAAGGTCAGTCCCTCGTTGCGGTATATTGCCGTGTGGAACTCCGGGAATCTAACACGTAATATGTCTAAAATAAATAGGCTAACCACGTCACATACGTCAGCACTGTCAAACGATCCCATGGAGACGTCGAATAGGTCTGAAGTTGTTGATTTCTTTACCCAGGCTACTCCGTTGTTGAAGAGGAGGGTTTTCCGGCAGTGAGCGATGATTTCCCTGTCTAAATGAATAGATATTCTAAAGAGATTATGCAATAGCAATTGCCTAAACACGAGAAATGAATTATTCACACGTTGTCCACACGTTTCGAAACACCTCTTACGTAACTACAAAGCTCCGGATTGAATTACAACAACATCCTAATTTTCTTATCAACTAGACATTTTTCGCAGTTATCACCCTTACACCTCTCGCACGCATTTTAGTATTGCCTGTGTGAAGTGATCGCTTCTGTGCATGCGCGTTCGTACGGTTGTCCTTCCTGTTCCGTATAACCATGTCCATTACGAGCTGAGGATCCGCTAAGGTAAAACAATTGTTCTCGGTATGCTGAACTAATTGTTGTGTAACCACTTCTATATATATATGTGTGTGTGTTTGTGTGTGTGTATGTGTGTGTGTTTGTGTGGGGGGGGGGGGTCTGTGCACGTTATATTCCTACGTGTCATGATAATATGTAGTAGTGTAGAATGTGAAACGTGTATGTTGAGAATGCACGATTAGGGGATCAATTAAATGACGTTTATTCCCCTTAAAGTTCTATTTAAGTTTGTTGGTTTCTTACAATGATTTATTTCCTTTTCTGTATTCTATACCCGTTTATGGTTTCTAATCTATTGTATATCTCAGTGTGTATTCACAATTATTTCGTTCTAGCGTCATCCATTTATCTTTGCTGCGAAAATCACTTGGAGGCTTCTTCTGAACTGACATGTACATTGTTACACAATCCTCTTCTAAACGTTAAATTAAGCCATCTGAAGCCTGCTTATCTTTCACGAGAAATTGCATGAATAACTCGCTAAGTGTTTATTTAAGTGAGAGAAACAAATGTATATACCAAGTGGAGAGTGAGAAGAGAAAAGTTACTCTGCAAATATGTATATATGTATATACCTTGTCGACTGCTTGGCTGCACTGCTGAAAGCATTCGTCGGCTTAGCTGAAGGCTCTGTCTTCGAATATGCTGTACTTTTATATTATATATATATATATATATATATATATTTCTCTCCTTTTTCTCTCTCTCTTTTTCCCCCCCCGTCAAACTTGGGCGAAATTCTTTCCTTGCTCACATTTCAACCAGGTTTGATGGTCTTTTGTCTCTTGTTCACGATTTCACAGAGTTTATATTCATAGAGATCTGGGACTTGTCTATTTCTACTCACTTTCCGTTGCTAAAACTTTTTTGTTGTTACTCTGGCGTCCCCCTTTATTTACGTGTCCCAACGACTTTTTTTAGCCGTTGTTCGCACCAACCCGAGGCATATGGCCCTTAAAGCGATGAAATGCCCAGGACGGTTGGAGGGTCACTGATGAAGGACTCACTTTTTCATATATATATATATATATATATATATATATATATATATATATATATATATACAAAAGTTTTATTTAAGATTGTTGGGTTACAACGAGTAAATATTTTATAACTGATATAAAAGCACTCAACAGTTTCTGGAGTAGGTTTACGATATTAAACAAATGGAAACTATATTTATATTTATAAAACCATATTTATTTCGTTATATATATTTCTGGGATATCATATTAAAAATATGTTATGCCTTCTTCATACAAAATACAATACATAAGCTGTTTTATAAATAATTAGTGACATACCTTGTGATAATGCAACTTCCTTTTAAAAAGTTGATTTGGTACTGAAACTGTTATGATAGTTATATAGAAAGAAAACGAAGATGAGAAGAAGAAGATGAAGAGATGTATGCAAATAAAAAAAAGAAGATGAAGAGATGTATGCAAAGAAAAACAACGGAGCGAGATAGAGAGACAAGGAGAGAGAGAAATACATTGATGGTGAAAAAACATAGTAGGCTGCTTTTTGACAGATGATCATCGTATATGTGAGAGGTTAAGGGAAGAGATACAGTTAAATTAGTGTATAGGAGAAAAAGAAAGAAAGATGATATATTTAAAATATATTAAAAATATATTATGTCTCATCCATTTGAATTATCAATTTTTATGAATTAGGTATTATAATGTAAATATTAGTATTCATGAATGAGACACATATCCATAATGTGTGAAAAAAATGACCACATGCTCAGTTAAAAATTCTTAGGTCTATAAGCAAAATCTGAGATAAAACTTCAAACATAAGTATATATGCATTCTCGTGAAAAAAGAGAAAAGAGAAGGTTATCTCAAATTCAAGTTGATAAATATAGACGCACATGTGAACCTACGTGATACGCTGCACTGATTCTTATATTTCATGAAAAACTTCAATGCGTTAGAAAAGATTCCACCCTACATACATTTACATACATATATACATATATATAGACACAAAACATATAAGATATACATTAACATCTAAAATAACATTCCAGACTCACTTGCATGATCATCGATCAAGCATAGAGTAGCCAACAGATATCAATATTAAAATTAAAAACGCCAAGAATATCTTCGTCACTCCACAGAGTATCTAGGGACGCAAGAGAACATACATATATATATATATATATATATATATATATATATATATATATATATATACATATATATATATACATATATATATATATATACATACATATATATATATACATACATATATATATATATATATATATATATATATATATATATATATATATATATGTGTGTGTGTGTGTGTGTGTGTGTGTATGTATATATATATATATATATATATATACATATATACATATATACATATATACATATATAGTACATTATTAATAATATTCTAATAATAATTAGAAGGCCGCCAAAGCGCCTTTTAAGATTAGGCTGTATAAAAAAAACTGTTCCATCTCGAAAGTTGTTCCTTATATTGACTTGAACGTTATCAGTTACGACGGTCTTACACCCAACATATCATACTTGGCGTAACTTCCTGCACAAGGAGTCTCATGCCCTTAATAAATATAATTGGTTTTAAATACCAGCTGACTACGAAAATTCTTTCTTTTAATGTCTTTCGAAACTGCTGATACCAGTGTCTCTCTCCTCTATCTCAATCTTTCTCTTTTTCTCGTCCCATATATACGTCGGTATGATTGTGTACATAACACATTCATTTGTGACATTTACTCTGCTTGAAGATCTTAGAATGCACATCACCTCCAGTGTTATTTACGGTTGAATAAATTACGTTTTATTTCTCTTGCATTCCTGAGAGGGTCGTGGGGGTGGTGTCCTCAAACACTCTTACCACCGCGTCCTATTGGAGGAACCCTATGTTGGCCGCTTGTATTCGCGATCGTATTCTTACCATCACTACCCAAGATACATGACGATAGGTAAGAGTTTGTACGAATACCGAATTGAAGATAGTGAGTTTGGCTTTTACACCTACCTCCCTTCTTCTGTTAACCGAATGTTGAAACTGGCGCATTATTGCACCAGCTCCTGCAATCCTTGCAATTTTCAACCGACTGATTCTAAATTTGACAGCCGTGATATCACTTTCAACCCGGATGTGAATGTCACTCCTGTTCATGAAAATAATGAACAGGAGAGGTGACAGTACGCATCCTTGTCGGAATCCCGCTCCCATACTGAATCGTTTCGATTTAGCACCAATTATCCGAGCACAGATGCTCGGACATTCGCATAGAGACATCTGAGCAAAAAAAGCTGATCATCGATCTTATACTCCTGCAGAACCTTCCTGCAGTAGCTCATTTGTATATATTTAAACAAGTAAAGAGGATATCAACTTTGGTGTTATTATATACAGTCATAAAAAGGAACATGACTAAATACAGTATATCATACTTTCATACTCTGTTCAAATGCTTATAAAATCTATGTATGTTGATTATTTATCTTAAAATAACTCCCTCGTTATGATATTATCTATGAAATAGCGTCAATAATTTATTTTGTATCTTTATTCGGATTTCTTCAATTACTAATATTCCATCTGGTTCTCCGAAAATAAAACAACGTGACTCGCATTTCTTTCTAGTTAGAATGATGTGAAATGTTCAACAGTAATATTATTCGATTAACTAGGTATTTCGTATAAGATTATAATATAAATGTTAGAATAATGGAGTTTTTATTAGACGTATCATAAATTTTTATTACATATTGTAGTTTTCTTATATCATTTACATGAAAGCAGCAGGGTATCTAAAATCTAATGATCTCACGTATTGGTTCTACATCGGCACAGGGGGAGAATGCTTTTATTCTTCGAACAATAGAATCCCTACACGGTAAATTGAGATGCAAATTGCTAAGCTTTATACATACACATGCACCCTAAAATTAGTTCTCAGAATGAGACACCATGATACATTTTGTGGTAAGGTTGGTCCTCTGAATTCCAGTTGCAACTCATTTTTGATAGCTGAGATGATAGGATCAACGTGAATAAAGTGCTTTGTTGAAGGACACATCGTGGTGTCGGGAGTCGAAATTACGCTCTTACGATCGCGAGCGGAACACCATAAACACTAAGCCACGTGCTTTCACAACGATCAGATAATTCTTAATAGAAATACGTGCCATGCATTTCAGATGTTATTGCACGATACACTTTAATACATCACTTCAAAAATACATAGTTTAGTATTAATTCTGTAGTGTTATAAAATATAATATATAATCATCTAAAGAAAATTTAGAATTTATCATAAATTTTCTGGTGGCTGAGTATATCTGAGGTGTAATTATATTCAGTAAATATTAAGTATAATTGCATATATATATAAACATTTTATTTAGTATCTCTTATATTTTCTATTCATGTTCGCTATCAATGGATAGACCTATTAATATATTTTAAAAGAAGCATAATAATAATAATTATTTCTACTTTTGGCAAAAGACTAGCAATTACCCCAGTGCACTACTGGTACTTTATTTTATCGACCCCGTAAGGATGAAAAGCAAAGTTTCCCTCGGCGGGATTTGAACTCAGATCATAAAGGGACGCAAAGCATGGCGTCCGACCCTCTACTTAGCATAATAATAATAATAATAATATTAGGAATTGTCTGTTCTGCAGAATATTCAATATATTCTATTATAACTTTTTCCTATATAATGATTTTTTCTGAAGGAGATGTATAGATAATTCTAAATTATGGAGGAAATATTTAGTACGCATTCCCACTAAACAAGATGGGGTTTCGTGTTTTTTTTTCATTTTTTCTTTATTTTGAGTGCCAAAATATTTTAACTATATAATAACACTGGCTGTCCTCGTGTATATATATATATATATATATATATATATGTATGTATATATATATATATATATATATATATATATATATATATATATATATATATATATATATATATATATATATATATATATACATATATGGTATACACGTTTGTATATGTACAATAAAGCCAAAACAATGCAGGTATGGACATAGAATAAAGAATGCAAATGCAAAAGATATTGTTGACAATTAGTCTTTTACTTTAGATTTATTTAAATGTCCTTAATTTTCGAGATAATATCTCTTCTTCGGAGGGAAGTAAAGCGGTTAAACCAGTGTTCTAAATAGCTTGCCAAGTCATGCTGACAGGAAATGGTACAGAGTATCTGTTCTATCTCTAATGTCAAAGAGTGAAGGTTAGGTGGATAAAGAGTAGTCTCCCTTTAAAAGTTATTTTTTGTACATGCCTGTTTAAGTGTGTGGGAGAATGTGTGAGCTGTAAGTATGTGTGTCTGTGTGTGTGCGTGTGTGTGGGAAGAGGGGGGGGGGGTTAATATGGGGCTAGATGCTCTATCAAGTTATAAATTGGATGTTGAGTTCTAGTCTATTATTGATTGGTGGTTGTGTTTTGTCTATAATTAGTGCTTCCTTAATTAAAAGATTGCCGATGTTTCTTTCCTTAGTTTCTATCCTAACAGTTATGGTTTTGTCGGTGTTTTTGTATTTAACTAGGTGTTTCGAAATGAGAAAGCGTTAGTATTGAGGTGTTCTTTTATTCTTATGTGGAGTGGTCTGGTGGTGCTACCTACGTAGAAGTTGTTGCATTTGTCACACTCTAGTCTGTATACGACGTAAGCCTGGTGGCATAGGTCTGTGTCGTTGATGGGGCAGTTGGCTAGCCTGCAGCGGTTGTCGTGTCTGGTGGAGTGTCTTTTGGTTAGCTGTCCGCGTAGAGATGGACCTGAGTGGGCCAGTTGGATATCTAGTCCCTCTCGTCTGATAGCTCTGCGGATGGCTGTTGTTGTTTCGTCACTGAAGTGTGGGAGCTTCAGGAAGCAAGTGTTAGTGCCTCGGGTGTGGTGTCCTCTGCTCTTTCTGGCACGGTTTGCGATGTATGTCGTGTATGCGTTCAGTTTGAGTACTTCCAGGAAATGTGTGGTGTGTGCGTCTCGGTCTCTAGCGTCGGTGCATTTGTTCCGGATACGTATAGTTCGTTGCTTATGTATCCGAACTTAGCGCTGGCTGGGAGGGCCGATCTGAAATGTACGAACAGGTTCCTGCTGGCGACTTTTTTATAGAAGCATGTGTGGATGTTGCCCTCCTCTGTTACCCTGAGTTGGAAGTCCAGTAGGGATAGGGATCCGCGGTCATCGGGGTGTTCCATGCTGAACTTTATACTGGCGTCCATGCTGGACAATGTTGTGTATATTTTATCCGCCTCCTCACGGGATGATATAAGGATGAGTATATCATCTACATATCGAGTGAAGAAGGTATGGGAATGGCAGGTGTTGAGGGCTCGGCATTCTAACTGGTTCATATAGGTGATGGCCAGTAGGCCCGATAGGCTGGATCCCATGGGTAATCCTGTTGTCTGTCTGTATGTGTGGTGGTGGAAGGTGAAGTGCGTGTTTCCCACTGTGAAGGACAAAAGCTGGTGTATGTCCGTCGGAAGGAGGCTGTAGCAGTGGATGTCCTCTGCGACCACGCAGTCCGTCAATAAATCGGCAGCTGGATGAGCGGGGACTGTAGTGTAGAGGGAGACAACGTCGAGGCTAAAGGCGTATCTATTTAGTGTAAGTTGGCTGGAGTTGGTGTAGTCTACTTATAACTTCGTCGGAGCTACTGACGTGCCCGGGAAAGGTGGAGAGTAGAGGCTTGAGGACCTGAGAGAGGAGCCAGGAAATTTTGTATAGGGGTCCTTCTATGCTAGAGACGATGGGTCTGATTTGTGTCTTAGTACTATTCTTGTGGGTCTTGATGAGGTGGTATAAAGTGGGCAGTCTGCTATTTCTAGTGGTGTACTTGAGCTTAACTTTATTTGGGAGTTGTCTTCTCTTACAGATGTCGAACCAGATGGAGTTGGTCCGTTTTTCGATCTGGGCTGCAGTCATGTCCGGGATCTCTGTATATAGTTAATTGTCGCTTAGGTGTTCCAAGGCTAGGTTGTTGTATGTGGCTTGAGAGATGACGCAAAACTCTTTACCTTTGTCGGATGGGAAGTATATAAATTCCCTATTTCGTAGGTTTTTCAGGGCGTGTTGTTGTGTCCTGGAGAGGTTTGGGGCTATCTTCTTCTGTTTCCGTAAGATGTTAAATACGGAATGTTTTAGCCTCGAGAGTTTTTCTTCAAGCTCGCGGTTGGCAGGCGGTGGACAGAGTGGGGGATCCAGTTGGCATATCGTGAATCTGAGTTTGTTAGGTTCCGTGGTGTTGTTGCTGAGAATCGATATCCATTTTAGTTGGTAGGCAACCCGACAGAAATTTGTTTCTATGTCCAGCCATAATTTGTCGTCCAGTCTCTGGACACTAATTTGCATAATAAACCAACAATAAATCTAATAACTCCACTATCCGGGAGATTCCAACCAGAATGGTTGCATTTTTTCAGGGTATGTCAATATTTATTTATAAAACTAAGCTATATTATATTTTATCTGATGAAAGCGCACCATAGTGTGCCTTGGTGGCCCTTGAAATATGTATAATGAAATAACTATGGTTTTATAAATATAGTTTCCATTTGTTAATATATTGGATATATATATATATATATATATATATATATATATATATATATATATATATATATATATATATATAAATGAAAGGTATAGAAAACATTGTAGCAAAAAGCCAATAGTATTCCATAGTATATAAGAGACTATAGCGTCAAAATGGGAAAAATAGTTAACGTAAGATGTGGGAAAAATAATTCAAACACATCTCAAAGAGAATCAGGATATAGATTCATCCACAGAATTTAGTGAAATCCAGGGAAAAGTCAATAGAGCCTTAACTCATGATAAAATAAAGTTTAAAATAATCATCTTTCAATTTGGAATATATATATATACATATATATATATATATATATATATATATATATATATATATGCAAAAGTTCTATTTAAATTGTTGGGATACAACAAGCAAATATTTTTATAACTGATATAAAGCACTCGACAAGTATTTGGAGTAAATGTACGATATTAACAAATGGAAACTATATTTATAAAACCATATCTATTTTATTATACATATTTCAAGGATACCATGTTAAATTATGGTATGCTTTCATCAGACAAAATCCAATATATACCAGTTTTATAAATAAACATTGACGTACCCTTTCAAAATGCAACCGTTACTTTTGGAAGACATCAAGGATAGTGATGTCTTCCAAAAGTAACGGTTGCATTTTGAAAGGGTACGTCAATGTTTATTTATAGAACTGGTATATATTGTATTTTGTCTGATGAAAGCATACCATAATTTAACATGGTATCCTTGAAATATGTATAATAAAATAGATATGGTTTTATAAATATAGTTTCCATTTGTTAATATCGTATATATATATATATATATATATATATATATATATATATATATATATATATATAACGAAGGAAATGTGGTAAGCAACCAGATGGACCATAACGCAGCAAAGTACTCAATACTTAGGGTAGCTAAGCCGTAGGAGTCCTACTCGTTCCTATATATATATATATATATATATATATATATATATATATATGTATATATATATATGTATATATATATATGTATATATATATATATATATATATATATATATATATATATATATATATATATATATATATATATATATATATTTCATTATTATATATATTTCATTATTTCTGAAGACGGCATATATATGTGTTTGGTATGTATATTTAATTTTGATAGTTTGTATAATTTTGTATAATTTTGTACATAGATCTGTTGAATATGCATGCCAATTCTAACACATATATATCCTAGAAACGATCGTTAAATAATGAACTTTTTTTGTTTAATATAAGGAACTGCTTCATTGTTTTATTCATTATTTTTTTAATATTTTATATATATATATATATATATATAGGGGACGCACGTTTCGCCACTGATCTGCTCTTTTAAAGGGTCCGTCGAGCTGCGGATTATTAAGTCGGGTAAGATATATATATATATATATATATATATATATATATATATATATATATATATATAAACATTTGAATATGTGTAATTAAGCCAAAACAATGCAGGTATGGACATAGAAAAAAGAATGCAATTGTAAAAGATATTGTTGACAATTCGTCCTTTACCTTAGATTTATTTAAATGTCCTTAATTTTCGAGATAATATCTCTCCTTCAGAGGGAAATAAAGGTCTCAAACCAGCGTTCTAAATATCTTGCCAAGCCATGCTGACAGGAAATAGTATAGAGTATCTGTTCTATTTCTAATGTCAAAGAGTTAAAATTAGGTGGATGAAGAGTAGTTTCCCTTTAAAAGGGGTTTGTTTAGGGTTTTTATTTTTTTTATTTTATATACATGCCTGTATAAGTGTGTGGGAGAATGCATGAAGGTGTAAGTATGTGAGTGTGTGTGTGTGAGTGTGAGAAGATAAGTCTATTCGTAAATGTGGGGGATAGGTGTTATCTGGTGTTAGAACTGGTTTTGTGTGTGTATGTGTGAGAGAGAATAAGTGGAAGTGTAAGCGTGAGTGCATGAGCGTGCGTGTGTGTGTGTGGGGTGTGTAAATATGGGGCTAGAAGCCCTATCAGGTTATAAATTGGGTGTTGAGTTCTAGTCTATTATTGATTGGTGGTTGTGTTTTATCTATAATTAGTGCTTCCTTAATTCTAAGATTGCCGAGGTTTCTTTCCTTAGTTTCTATCCTAACTGTTATGGTTTTGGCGGTGTTTTTGCATTTAACTAGGTGTTTCTTAAATGAGGAAGCGTTAGTATTGAGGTGTACTTTTATTCTTATGTGGAGTGGTCTGGTGGTGCTACCTACGTAGAAATTGTTGCATTTGTTACACTCTAGTCTGTATACGACGTAAGCCTGGTGGCACAGGTCTGTGTCGTTGATGGGGCAGTTGGCTAGTCTGCAGCAGTTGTCATGTCTGTTGGAGTGTCTCTTGGCCCACCGTCCACGCAAAGAAGGACCCGAGTGGGCCAGTTGGATATCCAGTCCCTCTCGTCTGATGGCTCTGCGGATGGCTGTTGTTGTTTCTTCACTGAAGTGTGGGAGCTTCAGGAAGCAAGTGTTAGTGCCTCGGGTGTGGTGTCCTCTGTTCTTTCTGGCACGGTTTGTGGTGGATGTCGTGTATCCGTTCAGTTTGAGTACTTCCAGGAAATGTGTGGTGTGTGTGTCTCGGTCTTTATTGTCGGTGCATTTGTTCCGGATACGTGCCAGTTCGTTCCTTATGTATCCGAACTTGGCACCGAGTGGGAGGGCCGATCTGAAATGTACGAACAGGTTCCTGCTGGCGGCTTTTTTATAGAAGCAGGTGTGGATGTTGCCTTCCTCTGATACCCTGAGTTGGAAGTCCAGTTATGATAGGGATCCGCGGTCATCGGGGTGTTCCATACTGAACTTTATACTGGCGTCCATGCTGGAGAATGTTTTGTATATTTTATCTGCCTCCTCACGGGATGATGTAAGGATGAGTATGTCATCTACATATCGGGTAAAGAAGGCATGGGAATGGCAGGTGTTGAGTGCTCGGCATTCTAGCTTGTTCATGTAGGTGATGGCCAGCAGGCCCGATAGGCTGAATCCCATGGGTAATCCTGTTGTCTGTCTGTATGTGTGGTGTTGGTACAGACAGACAACAGCATTACCCATGGGATCCAGCCTATCGGGCCTGCTGGCCATCACCTACATGAACCAGCTAGAATGCCGAGCCCTCAACACCTGCCATTCCCATGCCTTCTTCACCCGATATGTAGATGACATACTCATCCTTACATCATCCCGTGAGGAGGCAGATAAAATATACACAACATTCTCCAGCATGGACGCCAGTATAAAGTTCAGCATGGAACACCCCGATGACCGCGGATCCCTATCCCTACTGGACTTCCAACTCAGGGTAACAGAGGAAGGCAACATCCACACCTGCTTCTATAAAAAAGCCGCCAGCAGGGACCTGTTCGTACATTTCAGATCGGCCCTCCCACTCGGTGCCAAGTTCGGATACATAAGGAACGAACTGGCACGTATCCGGAACAAATGCACCGACACTAGAAACCGAGACACACACACCACACATTTCCTGGAAGTACTCAAACTGAACGGATACACGACATCCACCACAAACCGTGCCAGAAAGAACAGAGGGCACCACACCCGAGGTACTAACACTTGCTTCCTGAAGCTCCCACACTTCAGTGAAGAAACAACAACAGCCATCCGCAGAGCCATCAGACGAGAGGAACTGGATATCCAACTGGCCCACTCGGGTCCTTCTCTGCGTGGACGGCTGGCCAAGAGACACTCCACCAGACATGACAACCGCTGCAGGCTAGCCAACTGCCCCATCAACGACACAGACCTATGCCACCAGGCTTACGTCGTATACAGACTAGAGTGTGACAAATGCAACAACTTCTACGTAGGTAGCACCACCAGACCACTCCACATAAGAATAAAAGAACACCTCAATACTAACGCTTCCTCATTTAAGAAACACCTAGTTAAATGCAAAAACACCGACACATCCATAACAGTTAGGATAGAAACTAGGAAAGAAACCTCGGCAATCTTAGAATTAAGGAAGCACTAATTATAGATAAAACACAACCACCAATCAATAATAGACTAGAACTCAACACCCAATTTATAACCTGATAGGGCTTCTAGCCCCATATTTACACACCCCACACACACACACGCTTACACCTCCACTTATTCTCTCTCACACATACACACACAAAACCAGTTCTAACACCAGATAACACCTATCCCCCAGATTTACGAATAGACTTATCTTCTCACACTCACACACACACACTCACATACTTACACCTTCATGCATTCTCCCACACACTTATACAGGCATGTATATAAAAAAAAACAAAAACCTAAACAAACCCCTTTTAAAGGGAAACTACTCTTCATCCACCTAATTTTAACTCTTTGACATTAGAGATAGAAGAGATACTCTATACTATTTCCTGTCAGCATGGCTTGGCAAGATATTTAGAACGCTGGTTTGAGACATTTATTTCCCTCTGAAGAAGAGATATTATCTCGAAAATTAAGGACATTTAAATAAATCTAAGGTAAAGGACGAATTGTCAACAATATCTTTTACAATTGCATTCTTTTTTCTATGTCCATACCTGCATTGTTTTGGCTTTATTACACATATTCAAACGTTTATACCTCATTACACAATGCTTCAAGTGAACTATAACCTCCTCCTATATATATATATATATATAGGAAATGTAAGCTAGAGACAATTGCTATAGGGGGGAGAAGTATATACGATTGTCAAAAGTATAGGATTATAAAAGAAATTCTGTTTTAGGAGTATGATTTTACAGGGTAGGAGTGTGTATGTATGAGTGTGTGTCTTTGGAGTAACATGTGCCCACACATCCAATTGGCGTCAGAACAGAAAGCCTGTTGAGAAAGTAAATCCACTGTTCGATCCTCCAGAAACTTAACTTGCATACACTGTAAGCAGATATTGTTGATTTCGGATTTACAGAAACCTAACTGAGATATTGAAAAATATTCGAGGTGATGGTCCCGGTTTGTTATATGTATATATGTGTATATGTGTATATTTATATATATATATATGTATATGTGTATGAATTTTTTCTCACGAGGCAGTTCTTTCGTAGCTACGAACCCCGGCCATATTGCCGGTCGCTGTTTTCATTTTGCAAAGCCCTTTAAACTGTATGTTATTACTTTGCGGTTCTATACCTTGTCGAGTGCTTGGCTGCACTACTGAAAGCATTCATCGGCTTGGCTGAGGCTATGGCTTCGAATATGCTGTACTTCCATTTATATATATATCTATATATATAAAACTGAGGATGTCTGTCTGTGTGTGTGTGAGTTTGAATCCCTAGAACTAGAGAAGCACACAACCGAATGTTTTCAAACTTTACACATGTAATACTTATGTTTCAGGGAGTGTTCTGATTAAAGAAAGTTTCACATTTTCAATGACCTAGGGACTGCATCAGGCGATTTAGCGATCTCTCTCTATAATTCTTAGTCTTTCTCTTTTTAGATAGATACATACTTATAACGTCGCGCCCTTATAATATCTGTCTGTATGTCTCGCTGTCTGCAATACATCACTTCCTACAATTCGCTCTGCGTCCAGAACGCGCCCTTATAATATCTGTCTGTATGACTAGCTGTCTGCTGCCTCCGGTTATTTTGCCACCCTTGCTCAAGACAAATCTCACACTCATTCCCCAAACAGTTGGTAAATGCACACAACTTCTTCCTCATGTTTTAAACTACAGTGTTGCTTACTTACGTACCACCAGACCCTAAGTCCTTTGCCAGCCGTGGTTATGGCAATACTAAGCTTAGCTAAGGCGGTTATATATTTCACAATACCTTATCCCGTGCAACGCCGAGTACCACTGCTAGTATATATATATATATATATATATATATATATATATATATATATATATATGTGTGTGTGTGTGTGTGTGTGTGTAAGTTTGTGTGCGTGTGTCTTTGTGTATGTAGGTGCATACACACACACAAATATATACATATATCTGTGTGTGTTTTATTGTAAGTGTTATGGGATCAAAACTTAGAGAAATATTTTTCGGGGAAAGAAAGGAAAAATATTTTTTTAGGTATATATATATGTATATATATATATATATATATATATATATATATATATATATATATATATATATATATATATATATGTGTGTGTGTGTGTGTGTGTGTGTGTGTGTGTTTGCGTGTGCGTGAGTGTGTGTGTGTGTGTTTATCCCGGGAATGCAAAAGTTCTGGTCCTGTAGAAGCCATTTGTATATTATATATACATATATACATATATATATATACATATATATATATATATATATATATATATATATATATATATATATATATATATATATATATATATATATATATATATATATATATATATATATATTTATGTATATATATATATATATATGAATATGAAAACAAACGTGCTGAGTGGTTGCAAATGGGTCACATATCAATAAAGTTAGTCCTTCATCAGTGATCTTCCAACCTTCATTGGTATTTCATCGCTTTAAAGCCCATATACCTCCGGTTGGTGCGAGCAACGGCTAAAGAAAGTGGTTGGGACACGTAAATAGGGGGAACGAGCGAGACTGTAAACAAATAAAGATGGTAATGCAACGAAAAGTGAGGAAGAAAGAGTCAAGTCCCAGATTTCCATGAATATAAGTTCGGTGAAATCGTGAACGAAAGAGAATAAAGACCATCAAACCTAGTCGAAATATGAGCACAGAAGGAATTCCGCACAGGTCAAACGGGAATAAGAAGGAGTCTAGTCCCTGAATACGGTGAACATAAGTTCTGTGAAACCGTAGAGAAGAGAGAAAAAAAGAACAACCAGCCTGGTCAAACGTGCGCGAGAAAAGAATTACGCACAGGTCAAACGGGAGGAAGTAGGAGAGGTAGTAGCAGAGAGTGAGTGAGTGAAGGGTGAGGAAGAGGCTAACAGAGAGAGAGAGTGACTGTTAGAGAGGGTAAAGGCAGGTGAAAGATACAGAGAAAGAGGAAGCAGTAAGAACGAAATAGACGGGTCACAGCGGAGGAAAATATATGTGTGAATATGAAAACAAACGTGCTGCGTGGTTGCAAATGGGTTACATATGAATAAAGTTAGTTGCAACCACGCAGCATGTTTGTTTTCATATTCACATACATATTTTCCTCCGCTGTGACCCGTCTATTTCGTCTTACTGCTTCCTCTTTCTCTGTATCTTTCAGCTCCCTTTACCCTCTTTAACAGTCACTCTCCCTGTTAGCCTCTTCCTCACCCTTCACTCACTCACTCTCTGCTACTACCTCTCCTACTTCCTCCCGTTTGACCTGTGCGTAATTCTTTTCTTGCGCACGCTTGACCAGGCTGGTTGTTCTTTTTCTCTCTCTTGTCTACGATTACACAGAACTTATGTTCACCGAATTCAGGGACTAGACTCCTTCTTCCTCCCGTTTGACCTGTGCGGAATTCCTTCCTTGCTCATATTTCGACTAGGTTTGATGGTCTTTATTCTCTTTCGTTCACGATTTCACCGAACTTATATTCATGGAAATCTGGGACTTGACTCTGTCTTCCTCACTTTTCGTTGCATTACCATCTTTGTTTGTTTACAGTCTCGCTCATTCCCCTTATTTACGTGTCCCAACGACTTTTTTATCCGTTGCTCGCACCAACCGGAAGTATATGCTCCTGCAAGCGATGAAATACCAATGAAGGTTGGAAGATCACTGATGAAGGACTAACTTTATTCATATATATATATATATATATAGGTAGAACACTGGAAGGTAATATCCATAGGACGAGTTTGGTAGAAGTAGTAACGCAACTGTTAGTTCACTAGGCCGAGAACAATTGTTTCACCTTTTGCGGATCTTCAGCTCGGACTGGTCATGGTTATACGGAACAGGAAGAACAGCCGTATGAACGCGCATGCGCAGAAACGGCCACTTCACCCAAGCGATACAAAACCACGGGCGAAAGGTGTAAGGGGTATAACTGCGAAAATTCGGAATGAAAAGTTAGAGTTGATTAGAAAATTAGAATGATATTGTTATTCAATCCGGAACTTTGTAATTATGCAAGTGGTGTGTATGTGAGTGTGTGTGCGTGTGTGTGTGTGTATGTGTGTGTGTGTGTGTGTGTGTGTGTGTGTGTGTGTGTGTGTGTGTGTGTGTGTGTGTGTATGCGCGCGCGTGTGTGTGTGTGTGTGTGTGTGTGTGTGTGTGTGTGTGTGTGTGTGTGTGTGTGTGTGTGTGTGTGTGTGTACAATAGAGTTGTGAAGGGAAAAGTAGAGTGCGCGTATTTTGTTGGTCTGCATTAGCTGTAATAGCATATGTTTCTGACCGAGAGCCATAGGCATCTAGGACTGAAAGTACAAGCGCGTGTGTGATAAGGGACGGTGAGTTAAAGAAATTGGGGAGAGGGGTTCAGTGTGTGAGGGAAACAGGACCCAAGCTGGTTCAGTCCTGTTGCGCGAGGCCTCTGCTCCGTGATGTAAAGGGACACCCAAGACTGAGACATTTAGGGTAGAGTGACATGAGGAACGGACATGACGGGCGACGGGAGTATCCAAACCGAGACGTATGTCCCTCAAATGTTCAGCAAACTGTCCGCCAAAGGGCTTCCCGTTTGTCCGATGTATAAGGACCCGCAAAGGGAACACCTGAGGGCATAGACAACGTGGGTGGAGGTGTAAGTGAAGGAGTGACGGATACGGAATAACATGTTGTGGTCTGTGAGAGTGGTGAGGGTGGAAATGAAAGGCCATCTGTTTACAGCGGAGACGAGAACAAGGATGAGAGCCGGGTTGAGTCGTAGGAGAGGAGGAGAAGGAATGGCGTAGCAGGAGGTCACCGAGGTTACGGGCGCGCTGAAATGTGGTGAGAGGTGGGTTAGGAAAAAACGAGAAGTGACGGAGTCAGAAGAGAGGGTGCGGAAGGAACGGAGGATATGTCGCCGGAGTGTTAGGGTGATGAGGTTGTAGGTAAGAGGGAAAGGAAGGCGGATGCTGGGAGGGCGCTGATTGGTGAGGTTAGAGGGTTGTGAGAGCAGCTTAGACCAGGGTGGAGGATATCCACGGCGGATGAAGCGGGAGGCCATGTGAAGAGAATGGGTTTCGAAATCGTGGTCTTGGCAATTGTGGATCATTCTTTTTCGTAATGTCCATCCGTCTATCCTCTGTAGTTATGTCGACACCCACCGCATGTGATTACGTTGTAGTGACCTACATTCCGCGGGCTCACATACATTCTCTGTGCGTGATTTGGCTCAGCTCAGTCAATCAGCGCCAGTAGAAGAGGATGTATCCCTACGCGTTCTGAGGGAGAAATAGCCCGCAAAGATTTGAGGACGCTATCACTTCCAGCTAGGCCGTGCTCAGGTAAACACCACTTGTTCTTTTGCTCCGCCAGCACAAACAATATGTAACGACACAACAATTTTACTACGGAATTGGCTAAACGCCTCAGCCAGTCGACCGTATTTTCTCTTGTAATCTTAATTGATTTGTTTTATTTCTCTTGGCATGCCAGCTCAACCACTGTTAATAAATAATGTAAAACCAAGCTAAAGTCGTTGTCGATATTCCTATCATATCTTTCTACCAAACCTGGTTCCTCGTGGCAACATTACAACTTCTAAAATATACCTCCACCGAATTGGTGACAACATCTTACACCAAATTGGTGACCCCAACGTGATAGTATGAAAACCAGCCTATTTGAATTCGCCATTCGTTTTAATGGCTATGTGGAGTGGCTGAAAATTTGGAATGTTCGAATCGGGTAGCTAGACTCACTTAGCGTAAGTCCATAACATTCATAATATTCCATTTGTTGAAGCACGCGGCCTGCACAATATTTCTGTCATAACTTTCATAGTAACACTAGTAACTCACGCATACAGACGAACACAAAAATACAACACACAAAAAAAAAGAATTTCTCTGGATATAGAATTTTGCTTTCGACGTTCTGTTGAAATTACAAATGGAGACTCAGAAATTTTGTTTTCCCGCGTACAGCTTGTCTTCTCCAATCCCAGCCGTCTGATTGGCTGCATCGTGCCACATGACGGCTTCTTCATCACAGACGCATTTTTCAATCAGCCATCTTGGATTTTCTTACGAAATAATTTTCTTGGAAAATGATTTTTTTTATTATTCAAATTTTCTTTAGAATATTTTAGAAAAAAAGAAAAAATTAGCAGTATTTCAAAAACTTCTCGCTACGAGACAATTTCAAAACGGCTACCACCAAGTACCAGCCATCAGCAGCAACACATGGCTAATTATTAACCAACACCAGGGAACGGCTTGTAACTTTACCGACGCAACCACCATACCTTCTGTCTCGTTACCACAAGGACTCGAGATATTAAGACATTAATTTTCTCACCATTATGGCGTCAGACGTGGCTGCCATATTTGGTGACTCTGCGTTCTTCAACGCTCGACTTCTACTCTACAGAAGATTCATTGTGACTTTGGTTTAACAACAGCAACAACTCTACTAGCTCCCTAGTAAGAGCGTTCCCAAAGAAAAAAGAAGCGAACTTTTTGTTAAAAGAAAAGAAACAATTCTTTCTTTCTTCCTTTTTGTTTCAGGCATTTATTTTGGACATTTATTTTTTTAAAAACTGTATTATATGAAAATTCATTTCTCTCTATCATTGTATATGTGACCGCACGCACACATTTTCTTTGCTGTATTACATGCCTGCATATATACACACAATTACATGTTGTCTATAGTATATATGATCTTCAAGCTTCGTAATATTCTGCGAGATCCCTTTTCACCTTCTGGAGATACCAAAACATGCTATCGACACTTGCAGCTTAATTCACCTGCACCGCAACACGAGTATGCTAATTGCAGCTGAACTCAAACAGTTTCGCATCTCGTTGCACACTCATCGTCCATAACAACCTATCTTGTTATCTTACCCAGCTCACCGGGAAAACAACAAATAGAACTGGACTTGTCAGCATTTTCAACACTTCTGTGGATTCGCCCGAATTATGGAATTTACACTGCAACCCACCTACAGATTAAACTTGCTTTTTTTCTTTTCAAAGCAACCAGCCATTTTTTCCTGGCTCCCTAGCACATTCGGCAATACATCTGGGAGGCCAACATTTTCTCGCCTACCCATCATCTCCTTGTCAGCACTGGTAAACTACCATAATAGCTTCGTTCACAGCTACTGGTACAACACTTACCATTAACATTTAATGCAAGAACAGCAACTTCGCCCATGTCAGACTTTATCTGTTTTCTGGTAGACCTTTGGTGGTCACGTATAAACTACAAAACAGCTAGTCATTTGACAGCGGCTCAACACGGCCCGTCGCGCCTCATTTTTTTCTTGCATGCATCTTTCTGCTCAATTATTTTTTCACTGATGTGCTCTTTCAGCATTTGTTCTTGCTGATTCAATAATCTGTGGGTCCTCGGCTTCATCGTTAACGATTTTCGGCTAAATATCTGCTCGGAGGTGATGTAGTAACCTACATTCCGCAGGCTCACATACATTCTCTGTGCGTGATTTGGCTCAGCTCAGCCAATCAGCGCCAGTAGAAGAGGATGTATCCCTACGCATTCTGAGGGAGAAATAGCCCGCAAAGATTTGAGGACGCTATCACTTCCAGTTAGGCCGTGCTCAGGTAAACACCACTTGTAACGACAAACAATATGTAACGACACAACAATTTTACAAACAATATGTAACGACACAACAATTTTACTACGGAATTGGCTAAACGCCTCAGCCAGTCGACCGTATTTTCTCTTGTAATCTTAATTGATTTGTTTTATTTCTCTTGGCATGCCAGCTCAACCTCTGTTAATAAATAATGTAAAACCAAGCTAAAGTCGTTGTCGATATTCCTATCATATCTTTCTACCAAACCTGGTTCCTCGTGGCAACATTACAACTTCTAAAATATACCTCCACCGAATTGGTGACAACATCTTACACCAAAACGTAAATCAGGTTCTCTGAATTGCAAGGGAATTTTTTTTTTTACTGTAAAAGTTTGGCCATCTTTAAATGTGAATTTTTGTCCTTCAATTAAGTATAGGAATGCGCCACAGTTTGTTCTTCCGCATTTTGTTACCGCAGGATTGGAGATTGTTTTTTTTTGGATATTTGTTCCAGTGAGAATGTGTTTTAATGATTTGGGTTGCTTTTGCTTTTAATGATCTTGTGTTTCTAGGATTTTTTCATTTTTTCATCTTTAAATAGAATGGGGAGGTTTTTGCTTAGCAGGTCGAACATTTCGGTGTTTCAGGGGTTGAACGGGGATATATATGGTAAGATATTGTTTGTGGTTCTGTGCTTTGGGTTTTTTGGCTGATGAAAATTTGCGTGTTTTGCTCTGTCTATTCCAATATTAATTATATCAACTGTGAAGGCTCTTAAGTGTATTTTTTAGTTCATTTAGTTTTTCTTCACGTTTAGCTGGGTCTGATACTATGGTATGATTAGATTATGGTATGGCTAGATTAAAAGGAATGTTAAGTTGTGTATGTTTTGTGTGATTTGATGTGAAGAGGACGTACTTTTTGTTGTCCGTGGTTTATAATAGATGTCTGTTTCTATTTTTCCATGTTTTTAAAATAAGGATATCCAAGAAGGCTAATTCCTTGGAGTTGGATTCCATTGTGAATTGTATGTTATTGTTAATATTGTTTATCATATTTTTGAAAAGAGTGAGTGTATTCATGACTTCCTGCCATAGTATAAAGCAATCATCTAGGCATCTCTTCCAATTGTTTTTGAGATGTGTAAGGAAAGAGTCTCCGAATAATTGATGGGAATGGTTGTAGATATTTTGTTCGTAGAATCCCATGACGAAGTCGGCGTATGTGGGGCTACCTTCATGCCCATTGCAGTATCTGAGATTTGTCGATATGTTGAACCATTGAAAATAAAATTATTATTCTGTAAGATAAATCAGAGTCCGTCAATAATAAAGTTTTTCTTGGTGCGTGTTGGTATTTCAGGGATTGCCGTTATTCTATAGTTGTGGGGTATGTTAGTGTAATGGTTTACTACGTCAAAGGAGACAAGAATTGTGGCTTTACTTACTGTTTTAGGTAGGTGATTCAGCATATTAAGGTCATCCCGTATGTAAACCTGTATATCTTTTAGTAAGGGCTGTATTAGGATGTCCTGGAATTTGCTAAGTCTGTGGGTTTCACATGCAGGGCCTGCTATAATTGGTTTGAGTTTTAAGTTTTCTGGTGGTGTTAATTGAATTTATTTGTTAGTCGAAGTGTCATGCATCGGTTTTGAGTTTACATTTGTGTATCTTCGGTAAGCTGTAGAAAGCACTTGTTTCATATTTGAAATGGCTTATATATTCAAATTTTTTTGTGGTTAGGCTATTGCGATATTTTTGTAGTAATGCTAGGAGATTCCCCATTGATTTAGTTTGTTTGTAGTTTTCTGTTTTTTCGTAGTACTTGTCGTTTAAGATTTTAAGTGCCAGGTCTCTATAGTAGTTGTTATTGTTTAAGACTTCTGTTGCGGGTTCATGTTGTCTGGGTAGGTTCTTTCTGGGATAAATAGTGTTGATGTTATGGGGATATTTTGTGTAGTGTTGGGGGTGATACCTGTTGTAGATGTTAATGTGGGAAGGTTTTGTTAGGATTTCATGTGGTCTGGGTGGATTTCTTCTGAAGTATAAGGTGTCTATGTTGGGGGTTAGTTCTATGTTGTTTTGGGGTTGGTTTCTGTAGGAGATATTTTTGTGGATATATATGTTGTGGTGGTTGGGTATGTTTCTTCTGCTGTAGTTGGTCGTATTTGTTTTTTGCTGAGTGGGGTTTTGTCTGTGGTTTATGCGTGTTGAGGTTGGTGGAATATATGTTTCTGTGGGGTTTCTTGCTTTGTTTAATTTCTTTATAAAGGGGTTATCTGTGTGATGTATTCTTTTGAAATCCTCTTCATATTTAAGGAACCAATTTTCAGATTTTTCCCATCGTTTTATTGAAATTAGTTTTGCATTCTCGGAGTCCGGTTTCCAGGAGTTAATTAAATGTTGTAGAGTTTTTAGCACATTCTTCTTCCATTTATTGGAGGTGGCTCTTAATTTTAAGAGTTCTATTTCGATATTCACTTTGTTGAGTGACATTTGTTCTCGTAGTTTCTTTGTTGTTCAGGTTCATTAATTATAGGTTTTATTTGAAATTTACGGGGTAAGGTTTGGAGTTGATACATTTTTCATAGATTCCAGCTTTGTTCACATTTTTCACCATATTCCGAAAAAGTGAATTTTCTTGTTTTCAAGTTTTTTTTCCAGAAGTGTCCAATTTTGATGTGATGTGAGATTTCTTGTTCTGTTTATATGTATATATATATATATATATATATATATATATATATATATATATATATATATAAACGGAAAAACTGAAACGAAATTTCATTTCCCACTCTTAGTATGGCTGTTACTTAAATATAAGTATGTACACGTACATACATATATGTATAGATACGTACAGTAGTATGTATGTATATATATACATACATGCACACATATATATATGTACGTATGGATTCACCGAACATTTATGATAATGCTCGGTGTGTTTGTAAACAAACATCCCGTATTAAGCCGTAGTGTCTAGCAACCATCGTTGCTCGTTTGTTCAACACTGACAAAGGCACGCTGTACTAGTTTCAAGCTTATTTGCTATCGTCAGCAACGTATACCTTCCTGCCAGATTGTTATATATATATATATATATATATATGTATATATATATATATGTATATATATATATATGTATATATATATATATATATATATATATATATATATATATATATATATATATATATATATATATATATATATATATATATATATATATATGTATATATATATGTATATATATATGCATATATATATGTATATATATGTATATATATATATATATATATATATATATAAAGAATGAAATTAAATTTAATTTCTCACACTTAGTACGGCAGAAACCGAACATTATAATAAATAATCTGTAAACCCATACGTACATATATATATATATATATATATATATATATATATATATATATATATATATATATATATATATATATATATATATATATATATATATATATATATATATATATATGTGCATGTACGTCTGTATACATATATGTATGTATGTATACATACTTATATTTAAGTATCAGCCGTACTAAGAGTGAGAAATGAAATTTAATTTCACTCTTTTCCATTTATCGTTTTCGGTACGCCCGGCCGACTAACTCACTCGACATGCAAATTAGGATTCTCAGCCGTTAATATGCATAAGGAAAGTATATCCTTTCAAACGTTCAATCATCTGACAGGAAGGTATACTGTACTGACGATAGCTAATAAGCTTGAAACTAGTTCATCGTTCCTTTGTCAGTGTTGAACAAAAGGGCAACGATGGTTGCCGAAAACTGTACGGCTTAATTCGGGCTGTTTGTTTACAAACAAACCGAGCATTATAATAAATGTTCGGTAAACCCATACGTACACATATATATATATGTGTGCATGTATGTATATATATGCATATTACTGTACGTCTGTATACATACTTATACACCCCCCCCCCCCCCCCACACACACACATACATATATATATATATATATATTGAATTCTGTCGATTGATTGGTTATTGGTTAGGCGATACCCGCTAATGAAGCCACATGCGCCGATTATGCATTGTTGCATAATATATGCAGAGAGAGGGTGCAGTGCACCCTACTGCTGCATTACGTGTGGTCGAAACTCGAGTCTGGGAACTACTATAGTCACCCGTTCACGTGTGTTGTATTGAAGCGAATAACTATGTGTATACTCTGGGAATGTATTCTACATTACCTATTGAGTACGCTGAGATACAATCGGTCCTGGCATTGATAAATATGCTGGGTCCGTCAACTCATTATTATTATCTGCCAACTAGCAGACTAATGAGAGTAAGTTAAACCAATTTTCACTTTTTTAATTGTTTTGTTTTGATATGCGCTCTAATTCCTGCTATTAATTTTCTCTCCAACTGACTTATTGAATCGGTTAAGTTGTGAAATAGACTGGTTTACACACGTGGCTGTGGCTAACCAGCACGCTACTCTATTTCGCTGTATAATAGATGCTGGCATTTAATGTCCGGATAAAGTTTCTAGGAACTATCATTGTTACTATCGCTTTCCTCTAGCCATGGGACTTGGAGACTAGAGCCGAATGCTACCATTTTATTATGCAGCGATGTGGGTCTGCTTTTTCTAATAACCAACTTTTCACTATCTTATTAATTTGTGTTTGAGACACGTTGGCTGAGATCTTTTGACGGGAGGCGAAATATTTGTTTTCTAATCTTCTAGCACCACGTAAATTTGTAAATCGGTGGCCGATCGGGGGACGGAGTTGTATCAGATTCCAGTTGCTAAACACTTTACTGTGCCGGCCGTCACAAACAGTCATAGACGGCATGGACTGGGGTTGAATTCTTTCGATTGGTTATTGATTAGGCGATACCCTTTGATGTAGCCACATGCGTCGATCATGCATTGTTGCATAATATATGCAGACAGAGGGTGCAGTGCACCCTACCGCTGCATTAAGTGTGGCCGAAACTCGAGTCCCGGAACTACTATAGGCAAACGTTTACCTGTGTTGTATCGAAGCGAATAACTATGTGTATACTCTGGCAATCTATCCTACATTACCTATTGAGTACGCTGAGATACAACCGGTCCTGGCATTGATAAATATGCTGGGTCCGTCAACTCCTTATTATATATATACATATATATGTGTGTGTGTGTGTGTGCGTGTGTGTGTGTGTTCATGTGTGTGTGTATGTGTGTGTGTGTCTCTGTGTGTATGGAGAAAGGCTACGCGTATGACGAAGGCGCAGAGAGAGAAGGATAGAGACAGTCAGAGAGAAAGAGACAGAGATATGCTATATATATTTATATTTGTGAGTGTCTGTATGTCTGTGAATGTGACGAAGATGAAACACAATTAGTTGTATATGGCATATATATTAGGCCATTCAATTTCATTTCTATCTCATTTTGTTCATCTCATTAATTTGTGGAGCTAAAATTGTAGAAAATAAATTTTTTCATGTCAGAAAATTACATTTTCTGTCCGCAAACTCATTATTCAGAAATTGAAAACCTTCCAGGCATAAGGAGTTTAAAATGTTATAACTAATTCGTTGAACATCTGAGCCATTGACTTATCACTACGCTAAATAAGGCAAGTTTTAATAATCTCATTGGCAAATACTGTTATCTCAATTAAAGTACTTTTGTAAGAACGTGAAGTTATTCCTTTACGGGGATGGATTTTGAAAAAGACTACTTTAAGCGATACATTCACAGGAAAATCTACTTATATATATAACCAGCAATTTCTTTGTCTCTCTGTCCGACAGTGGACACACGTGCGTAGAGAGAGAGAGTGAGAGTGAAAGAAAGAGACAGACTACGAGAGGAGGATAGCGGGAGGGAGAGAGGGAGAGAGAGAGTGAATAGACGCTAAAACACGTGCTATAGAAACATTACCTTCCCCTCTCCACTGACTTTGGTCACTGAGGCCGAGGGAATCGTTGGTTGCTATAGAGACACCTTGCACAAGCCAGAAGTAACCAGTTCGAGGCGGTTCTGACTTGACACCATGCGAAGAAGGTTGCCATTGAATTTGTGGTTGTTGCTGCTGATAATAAGGACCATTTGAAGAAGGTTGCTGCTGATGAGGTAATTTATTAATCAGATTGTGCAGTTCCATAACCTATGTTTGATTTGTTCAATTTTTTTCTTCAATTTTTTTTGTTGTTTTTTTTATTTCTTATTGAAAAAATATAAATAATAAAATAAGGTTAGAAATTTAAATACAATTAAATACGATTTAATTTCCATTTCCAGCAGCCAATGTCCAGTGTTCAATTTCATGAAAAAATTGGAAATAATTCAAAAAATTGAAGTTTAACTTTTGAACATTTGTTTTGACAATAAAAAAATATTTCCTTATTCACACCTAATGGTATGATTAAAATTTCATAGGAATATTTTTTTCTAACCGCCAGTTATTTAAATATTATTAAAAATAATTTTTTTTTTAAAAAGAATGGAAGATTTTGTGGATTTTTTTATCACCTTCCAAGCCTTAAACACTAATTCTCGCGAATTTGTCTTTTGTTATGACCCTCAGGACGTTGCTATTGTTGATTCCAATAGTGCCTGGTATTCGAATATGTTAGTATACAATTTTTTTAATAAAATTAAGGCGCAATTAGATCTGTGAAACAAAATTTTTTTCGGCTTCGGCCCATATTATTTTTGGGAAAATTCTATTGGCTCTAATGAGTCTGCCTCTGTTGGCGTTATTTGTGACAGTCACCATTTCTTGACTTTCAAGTCTATATATGTAAAGCTGAGGTTGTCTGTCTGTCTACTAAAGCCTTCGGCACACATCTCCTCTTAAACCGTACGTTTAAATTTCGGGGAAATTGCTACACTTATAGATGAAGGTCCGGCGGAGTCACTGTCTGTCTGTCTGCTAAAACCTTCGGCACACATCTCCTCTTAAACCGTACGTTCAAATTTCGGTGAAATTGCTACACTTATAGATGAAGGTCCGGCGGAGTCAACATTTTTCAAATCGACCCACGCCAATTGTAAAAATCGAATTTGTAATCTCCTTATAATATATAACCAGCAATTTCTCTGTCTGTCTGTCCGACAGTGGAAACAAGTGCGCGCGTGCGAATATTTTTTGCGCACGCGTATAGAGAGAGTGAGAGTGAAAGAAAGGGACAGACTACGAGAGTGGGATAGCGGGAGGGAGAGAGAGAGAGTGAATAGACGCTAAAACACGTGCGCGCGTGCGAATGTTTTTTGCGCACGTGTAGAGAGAGAGAGTGAGAGTAAAAGAAAGAGACAGACTACAAGAGGGGGATAGCGGGAGGGAGAGAGGGGGGAATTGAGGAGTGCTACAGAAACATATATACATTTCTGTGTGTGTGTAATATATATATATATACACACACAGAAATATATATATATACACACAGAAATATATATACATTTCTGTGTCTGTAATATATATATATACTAGCAGAAAACTACCCGGTGGGTGGTTTTCTGCTAGTCTATATCTATAAAAATGTCTGTCTGTCTGTGTGTGTCTGTTCCGCAGCAACATTTGATCTGCAAGGCCGATTTTCAAAATTCTTTTTGTAATCAACCACAAATTAATCAGGGCAGGTCGGCACGACATTGCTAATAATCGACTCTCTCTTTATCCAGGTAAAAAAATCGATAAAACTGACTATAGGTACGACTTTGCACAGAAAAAATCTCTATATCTATAAAAATGAAAAAGAAAGAGTGAGAGTGAAAGAAACAGACGGACTAAAAGAGCGGGATAGCGGGAGAGAGTGAGCGACAGACGCTGTGTTTGATACATGACAGTGGAAGAGGGGCAGGAAAGCTATAACTAATTAACATTGCGTCTGTGCGTGCGTGCGTGCGTGTGTGTATGTCCGTGCAGCGTTCCAGTAAGAACTTCAAAAATAAGGTATCTATTTTTGAAGTTCTAGTTAAACTTTATTTAGTTACCTACATAGCTATGTGTGCTTACACACTTTTACAAATTATCCCCTGTGATTGTTTCACATGTTTATTTTAGATATATTTATATGTCAATCAATTTCTAGTTGATATAAAATGCTCGGATCTATTCATTGGAATCTTGGAGCATATTTTACGGGTGATATGGCGCATGTCTATCTGACATAACACCCTTAATTTAACTTAATTTTGTATATATATATTTATATATAATGTATGTATTTATATGTATGTATATGTGTATATATATTTATATATATGAATATATGTGTATATATATATCTATATATATATATAGGGAAAAGTCTCCCTTTGGTCTCAAATGACCATGAGTTGTACACCTGGTATGTTCCCGTTTGAGGCCAAGCCCCGGAGAACCCAGGACGCGATGACGTATGTGCGCGAGTACGGCAAACCAGACCTATTTATTACTTTTACATGTAATCCTTCGTGGCAAGAAATTGCCCATGAACTCCTTCCAGGACAACAGCCCAGCGGTCGCCATGACCTCTCATCCAGAGTCTTAGAGCTAAAAGTATACAAACTAATGGACCTTATCATAAAGGGCCAGGTATTTGGACGTGTGCAATGTTACATGTACACAATTGAATGGCAGAAGCGGGAACTCCCCCATGCTCACATTCTTATTTGGTTGTCGACAATAATCAGAGCAGACGACATCGACATGATTATATCCGCAGAGCTTCCAAACCCGCAAACTGACAAAACCCTATTTGACAGGGTTACGTCGCACATGGTTCACGGTCCTTTTGGACGTGGCTTCAAATCTAACTCCCCGTGTTTGAACAACGGTATTTGCTCCAAAAAATACCCAAAAGCCTTCCTTTGCGAAATTCAAACTGCTGATGACGGATACCCATCATACAGACGAAGAAGCCCTGAGGACGGAGGATTAACAGCACTGGTTGGAAAACATGAAATTGACAACCGATGGATTGTACCGTACTGCCCATTACTACTCAAGGCGTTCAACTCCCACATAAATGTTGAATGGTGCAACTCTATTAAATCAATCAAATATGTCTGCAAGTATATAAAGTAGGGCCCGGATGCCGCCATGTTCGGGCTTAAAGCAGAAAACAAACGGGATGAAGTTGCACAGTACCAATCAGCACAATATATAAGTACCAGGGAGGCCTTTTGGCGAATTTACCGTTTCTCATGCACAGAAGATACCCTGTCGCCTAACACCTTGCTGTGCACCTGGAAAACGGCTAAAGAGTGTACTATACAAAACAAACAGGTTTTCAGAGGGCTCTGCAACCAAGGAACACAACTCTTACTGCATTCTTTCAACTATGTCAAGGCGACGCATTCGTTCGCACTTTGCTGTATCCCCAAGTCCCCTTTTTCTACAAATGGGAAAAATATTCATGAAAGCCAAGAATCAATGGTGAAAGCGTTGATTGTCATCCATATTTTAACTTTGACAGCTGCCTGGCGCGAGTTTACACAGTGCCCCCCATCTACCAAGAATGTTACTACCTGCGTATGCTTCTCCATGACATAAGAGGACCAACCAGTTTTCAACACCTAAGAACTGTTGATGGCCAAATTTGCGGCATGCACAGAGAGGCCTGCCTCAGGCGTGGACTACTGGAAATGGTGCTCTGTGGGATGCCACTTTGGCAGAAGTAGTTGTTTCACAAATGCCACACAGCCTTAGGAAGCTTTTTGCTGTCTTACTGTACATTTGTGAATTGCCCGATCCTTCCTTCTTGTGGATCAAGTACAGAGATGACCTCTCTGAGGACTTCAGACATCAAGCAAAATTACAACTTCCTGACATGGAAGTAGGCTTCACAGATGAAATCTACAACAAAGCACTTATTGAAATTGAAAATATGGTTTCTGCAATGGGTGGGAATGCACTGCAGACATATTGCCTGCCCCAAACCAACAGAACAGGCTCCGACGTCATTTCCGCAGAAATACTTCGGGAACTATCCTACGACACTGACAGCTTGGCTACATATGTCACTGAACATGAACCAATGCTGCTGCAGGAACAGGAACGAGCATATAACACTATTGCTGACTGTGTCCACCGTCGTACGGGAGGAATCTTTTTCTTGGACGCCCCTGGAGGCACAGGGAAGACTTTTGTCATACGGCTTCTCCTTGCCAAGGTTCGACAACACAGACACATAGCACTTTCTGTTGCGTCTTCCGGTATTGCAGCAACCTTGCTTCCAGGGCCAGGACAGCACATTCAGCCTTCAAACTCCCCCTCAATATGACAGCAAATGACTCACCCTGCTGTAATATTACCAAAGACAGAACTGCTTAAAAGGTGTGAACTTATAGTTTGGGACGAATGTACCATGGCTCATAAAGGAGCTTTGGAGGCACTGGACCGGACTTTAAGAGACATAAGAGACTTCCAGGATCCCATGGGAGGCGTGACTGTCCTTTTATCCGGAGATTTTAGACAAACCCTCCCTGTTATTCCCAAAGGAACAAGGGCTGATGCTATTCGAGCATGCTTAAAGTCATCTCCGCTTTGGCGTTATGTAACAACATTATCTCTCTCTACGAACATGAGAGCTCGGATGCTTGGTGACCAAGTGTCATCAGATTTTGCTACCCACCTATTGACACTTTGGAACGGCAAAGTGCCACTTGATGAAGATGAAAAAATCTCCGTCGAACTGGTCTGCACTTTAGCCGACAGATGCAGTATTCCCTGAGTTGAGCACTAACTACCAAAATCCAAACTGGCTGTGCGAAAGGGCAATACTGGCTCCGAAAAATGAGATTGTCGACAAAATCAACGGACAACTGCTTAAGTCTCTTCCTACAGCTTCGTGTACATACAAGTCCATCGATACAGTCACAGAGACCATTAACTACCCAATTGAGTTTCTTAACTCATTGAACCCCTCCGGGTTACCATCTCATCGATTGGAACTTAAGCAAGGATGCCCAATTATGCTTTTGAGGAATTTACACCCACCAAAACTCTGCAACGGCACGCGCCTTACAGTAAATAAACTAACGCAAAACTTGATCGAGGCGACGATTCTCTCGGGGTGTGGGAAAGGGGGAAAATGTTTTTATCCCAAGGATTCCCCTTTGTACGTCAACATCAGAGATCTCTTTTTCATTTAGGAGGCTCCAGTTTCCAGTTCGCTGTAGTTTCTCTATGACGATAAATAAGTCTCAGGGCAAACATTGTCCGTCGCAGGAATAAACCTAGAAGAGCCATGCTTTTCGCACGGTCTGCTATACGTTGGATGTTCCAGAGTGGGAAGCAAAAGAAACCTTTATGCATTTGCTCCAAACGGTAAAACCACAAACTTCTGTACCAAGAAGTTCTGTAATCAACACTGTGACACAAACCGTCTTCTAACAATCAAATACCTCGCTGCTTTCAATAATTACCAAATTGTAAACATACTGCCTTTTTGAAATTCATAACACCATACTTTTCGACTGTAAACCTTGTGACCACTTTGTGCCGTACGGTATTAAAATGCACGTTTCCGTCTGGTTGGTTGAGCCAGTTTTCCATGGATTCGCCATCGCGTGCAGCAGATTCACATGTCTTTGCTGCCGCAGTTAACGCTGTGTTTCGGTTGATACAGCTCAGACAGCAGACGTTGACTCACAGTTCTTTGCTGCAGCAGTTGACGCTTTGTTTCTGTTGATGCATCTCGAGCTGCGGAAGTTGCCTCAGCGTTTCTATGCCGCCGTAATGAACCCTGTGGTTCGTTCTCTGCATCTCCTGCAATAGACGTTGCCTCAATATTTGCTTTCGTCGCAGTGAGGGTTAAGAATCGTTTTCTGCACCTTAAGCAGCAGTAGTTGCCTCAGCATTTATTTGCTATCGCATCGAACATTCTTTCGTTTTCAGCATCTCGTGCAATAGAAGTTGCTACAGCATTTTTCTTTTGGCGTAATAATCGCTATTCGTTATTCTCTGTTACTTTTGCAATCGAGGTTGGTGCAGAATTTGTGTTGAGGAATTTTGAGCGTCCTTCATGTTTGGTCTATGTCACTGCAATCAGTCTATGGAAAGCAACGTCACAGTTCCTATTGGCAGCCATAACTATACAGAATGGTAAGCATTTCAAACGACATAAATCATTAGAATGCCTACATATACGCAATGCATAACGAAAAATTTACATGTATCTACTGTAGCAAACGTATGGCACCCCCCGCCCCTCATTTGTACCTTTTACTCAATGTCGTCATACATTATCTCCGTCATCCCGCAACGACTTCAGTCCCTGAATTGGCAAACATCCCACATTATTGTCATAAATTCCATGTGACTCACTTTTGGGCTGCTGACTTCCTTGTGGCATAGTTCGCGTTTGGAGCTTCACCGCCTCAACGTCACACTTTTACACTCATTCACCTTTCATATGCCATAACATTTTACCGTTTTTACATCGAACAACACATACTTCTTATGGTTAAAAATAAATGTATTTTTGGGGTTCGTGCTACGTTGTTTTCTCTTTAAAAAAATTATTTACTAATGGTAAACTTACACCCGGGCAACGCCGGGTATGGCTGCTTGTTCAATATAAAATGAAGAAACAGATTGTTACATGGAACATTATTAGTATTCAAAGAAACATTGCCACAGATGCACAGTTTTAATTACTATTCGCATTTTCAAGAAGCACATTGCATAATACATGTCATACTTTAAGGAGGTTGATTATTTTCTGTGTAACCCTCTAATATTACATTAATATATTTTCTTGTTGTTGTTGTTGTTGTTGTTGTTGTTGTTGTTGTTGTTGTTGTTGTTGTTGTTGTTGTTGTTGTTGTTCTTCTTCTTCTTCTTCTTCTTCTTCTTCTTCTTCTTCTTCTTCTTCTTCTTCTTCTTCTTCTTCTTCTTCTTCGTCGTCGTCGTCGAGAGGGCTGTGTCCTCAAAAGACTGCTTCCAGCTACATGATCCTTATAGCTGTCAGATTGATTAAAGTATATTTAACTAAATAATTGTTGGTGTTGTCGTTGTTGCGGTCGTTCATATTAATGACTACTACTAGAATTCTATTGTTATTTCATATATCACATTCACTACCCCCTATTCGTATTTATCTTCCTCTCTTCTTCTTATCTTCTATTTTTTCTCTTCTAATATTCTTTTCCTTCTCTCTCTCCTCTTCTCGGTCCCATTTTCTTATAATCTTTTATTAGAAACTAGTCATTCATACTTCTAATTCCATTTTGAAACTTTGTTGCAACTACATAGCTAAGTAGTTGGATGCGAGTTAATTTGATTAAAATAACGAAATAGTAAAATGAAAATAGCGGTCCAAGACATATATGTAATACATATGATGAAACACGTGTATGTGTAACGCAATAAAAGTTATTGCCACTCATCTGGATTATGGCATTTTTAATGATATATTTGTAATTTTCTATATACATTCCGTTAACGTTTACACTTGGAACCGATATAACTACCAATTGGAGTAATTTGTGCGTTGAGTAAGCGGTCTTTGATTCTTGTTGAACAATCAATTAATTGATTACAGTAACGGAATTTGAATAATTATATATATATATGCAAACATCACCCACACATATGTATATATATATATATGTAGGAGAAAGTATGACTCCGACCGGGCCGACCCGCAAGCGACGCCACCGCCAATCGAGAAACGCAAGAACATAGGCGGGAGCATTCTTGCGTCTCTCGGTTGGCGGTGGCGTCGCTTACGGGTCGGCCCGGTCGGGGTCATGCTTTCTCCTATTACCCACTCTACTACCCTAAGTATTGAGTACTCTGGTGTGTTATGGTCCATGTGGTTCCTTACCACAACTCCTCCATTATATATATATATATATATATATATATATATATATATATATATATATATATATATATATATATGGTTATCATTTATTTTTTATCATTTATTTTGTTTTGACCACTTTAACTTGTTTTGGTTTTTGGCTTGGGTCGTTAATGCCTTCTTGACCACCTTTTACATTTTGTATGGCTTCTTAACACATTGTTTAGCTCTGGTATTTAACTATTGTGCACTTTTCCAGTATCATTTCCGATTTTTGCGTTTCGCTTGGCTTTTCCTTCCCGCCGAAATGCGATTCTCGCTGAATCTTTATTTGTATTAATCTCCCGTGTCTTACAATTAACTTGTTAATCATTTCTATTGACAGGTTAATTGTATAAGTTTATTTTAAAACTACTCGGTTGAGAACTTATTCGATTTGTGCTATTTATGCTATTTTTCGCATGATTTACACTAACTGAATTACTTTGCCAAAATCTGGGGTTATTCCCTTGTGATTTCCACACGTAGTTTAACTTACCACCGTGTCATTCACTTATTTGGTACAGAGCGAAATGCCTGTTAATAACGTGATATTCCTTGTTCGATCGTTATACACAAAGCTTATATTTTTAAGCAGACTGTATTTTGATTTAGGTGTCACAGAAACTGTACATCGGATTTTAACAGCAATTCCTGGAGTCCAGGTCTGGTTATCACTTATTTTTTATCATTTATTTTGTTTTGACCTGTTTAGCTTGTTTTGGTTTTTGGCTTGGGTTGTTATAGCCTACTTGACCACCTTTTCAGTTTTGTATGGTTTCTTAACACATTGTTTAGCTCTGGTTTTTAACTATTGAGCACTTGCCAGTATCATTTCTGATTTTTGCGTTTCGCTTCGCTTTTCCTGCCCGCCGAAATGCGATTCGCTGAATCTTTATTTGTATATATATATATATATATATATATATATATATATATATATATAAATGGAAAGTAATGAAACGAAATTTCATTTCTTAATATTAGTACGGCTGATACCTAAATATAAGTATATATACGTACATACATATATGTGTACAGACGTACAGTAGTATGTATATATATATACATACATGCACACACATATATATGTACGTATGGGTTTACCGAACATTTACTACTGTACGTCTGTACACATATATGTACGTACGTATACATAGTTATATATATATAAATGAAAATAAACATAAATAGAAAACATGAATGGAACAGCAAGATCACAACTTACAATTGAGGGCAAAATGAAAACACACACACACATAGAACAAACAACCAACCATGTAAATAAACAAATAAATAAACAAATATAAACACACACAGACACCCGGATGTAACACATGCGCAAACTAAGCACACAGCACACACAAAAACAAGATGGCGTAGGACAGAACAAACGAGAGGCACAAAAACAAAGAAAAGAATCCCCAGTCACTGAAGAGGTTACAGAATGTGTGATGAAAGATCTTTGACAATATATGAACAATCGTCTTGTTGTGGAGCCAACCAACCAACCGGAAATTTATAAATTCCTAAATTTATAAATTTATTTTATAATAAATTGAAGTGAAAGCAACTGGTGCGTGTGTAACATGACCCTCCCAAAGCACAACAATATCGGTTTCAACACACATTATCAGATAAAGAATCTTGCTAAACAAATTCAGAAACGATATATATATATATAAATATTGAAGTTTCCGTTGAAAATTGAAAAAGTCATAGGAGTGAAGAGTGCTCTATGTAAGTACAAGAGCTAAATTTTAGCGAACCGATTAATTACATACCCAATAATACTAACTCCTTTAAACATAATAATAGGAAAAGAAAAATAATCTGGTTCACCCCCCTACTTTTTAGCAGTTTAAACTAATGTAGGCAACACATTCCTAGAGCTCTTAGATAAACATTTCCCTAGAACACATAGATACTATAAGATCTTCAATAGAAACTATGTCAAAATTAGCTACTCCTGCGGTTCCCCTATTAAATCTTATATCATCAATAAGAAATCACCTAGAGAACATCAAAATTGCTTCTGTAGAGTAAAAAGTAAATGCCCATTACAAGGTAAATGCAACACCAAAGCCATTGTATATGAGGCTAAAGTGACAACCACCAGCAACAACCTACCAGCCACCAACGAACGATATGTGGGTATGACACAAGACAAATTCAAAACGCGTTATTACTCACATGTCGCATCTTTCCGACATCCTGAAAAAAGATTTACAACAGCTCTGGCTAGCAGAATATGGGATTTGAAAGACCAAGGTATCCAATATAAATTAGATTGGTCAATTTTGAACCAATCTAAAGAATATGCACGAGGAACAAGAAGATGCGCACTCTGCATAAGTGAAAAATATTGGATTTTACAGAACCTTAAATCACCAAAAACCTGCCTAAAGGCAAAAACAGAAATGTTCACCAGTTGCCCACACATGAAATCACACTTGCTTTCCAGCTCATATAAACTTAACTCACTTTCATATACTAATCCTCCATACACTCTTGTTCTTCACTTTCCTTAAATTACCCTCTTTACAGACTTCTCTTTCTGATTTACTTTTAATTTTATTTTTAACTTTATTTTTACTTCACATCCACCAGTGACCCCCCCCCCCCCACCCTCCTGTGGTTTTTTGATTCACTTACTTTATATCTTCACAATTCCACACATTTTACTTCCCCATTTCTTTCTCTAACTGATATCACATGTCACTTGAGTTTTCAACTCCAGATATATTCTGTTGTCTCTCAGCCGCTCTTATGTATGTTTACTTGCGTATAATTTGTACTCATCTATTCATACGGCTGGTATTTGTATCTATGCGTGTGAGTGTGCATATGTGTGTATGCGTGTGTGTATATGTATACGAATGCATTCGTATGTGCGCGTGTGTGTGTATATGTGTGTATGTATGTGTGTTTTTTACATACTTATATATACGTGTGTGTGTATGTGTGTATGTATCTATCTCTCTTTCTCTCTCTCTCTCTCTCTCTCTCGCTCTCTCTCTCCCTCTCTCTCTCTCTCTCTCTCTCTCTATATATATATATATATATATATATATATATGCATGTGTTTGTATGTGTGTATATATATATATGCATGGTCGCGGGCGTGCGTGTGATTAGATATATATGTGCCTATACATATATATGTGCTTCGTGTGTATGTATGCGCGCCTTTGTATGTATGTACGCATGTATGTGCTTTTGTCTGTACCTATTTATATATATATGTTTATATATATATGCGTACTAACGAACCAATGTTTGTTTTCTATTTTTTCTAGCGTTACTTTATAATTGATAACCCCTGCCTGTTACTTTCCCTTTGATTTGAAATTTTTTTTTATTCTCATATATTTTTTCTTTTTTATATATGTATCGACCTTCAGGCTGACACTGCTTTGACTGATACACTCCCTTCCCTGTATATATCACACGCATGTATGTGGTTGCGCGCGCGCGTGTCTGTTTATACGCGTGCTTTCATATTTGTGTGTGTATATATTTCAATCCTTAATACGTGAGTCTGGATGTACGTTAACTGTATTATCTTACAATTTCTTTTTCAACATATATTATATACGTATTTGTGGTCACACATACACTGATATGCTTGCCCTCATATATGTACTTACGCACACATTTTTTTCACTATCCACATGTATTTGTACATACACACATATGTACATTTGTGAGTGAATATACACACATTTATACACATACCCTAACTATATTTCCTTATTTTATTTTTATATATCTCTTACATTACTTTTACTTATATATTTTTTTGCCCGTTAAACTTTTGCCTTTCTTGAGGAGATTTTTCAAATATTTCACTATGTTTAAATTGCCTTGTCCGACAAACGAGTGAGGACGTTTCTTGTATTCGTCTTATTCGGGAAACCTCTGGTAATGAGGTAATTGTATTGTTTATTATACATTATATATATATATATATATAATTTTTTAATGCAACTTTATGCACATCCCGATAATGGGTGGCGTAAACAGATACCCCCTCTTTATCTTTGTCCTGTATACATTCCCTTTTCCAGTATTTCATTTTATCTTATTTTATTTTATTTTATGTATGTACACGCATTTATATATAGGTGCCACCCATGTTATCTCTGATTAGGGCATGGCTACTACGAACCGATTACATTTATGCATATTGTGCATGCACTTTCAGGCTTATATCACCACATGAATGGGTTGGGTCCAAGCCTCAAGAATGTTGTCTCATATGACATTTTATACGCCATGTGCACAGTTGCGTGTGTGTGTGGATGTGTAGGTATTCATCTAGTGTGTGCTATTTTTGAGATGTATAAACATGACCATGCGTGGGTCCATATATTTGTGTGGATGTATTTGTATGAACATGTCTGTGTAAGTGTATGCATGTGTATGTGTAGATCTCCCATTTTTTCGTCTGTATATATGTGCATCGTCTTAACTATATACTCTTTCCTGAGTAGAGAGTCTGTATTTATAGATATGTGTATATTTATCAAAAATACCTTTGAATTTACTTTTTTTAAATGCTATTTCAACCACTCTTTTAGAAACGTTCTTTTTACAGGGTTTTTCTTTTTGAAATGTGTGTTTTAAAAGGTATTTTGAGGGTGTGTTTTTTCTGAAACGTTCTGTTAAATGTTTTTCAATTAAAAGAAAAATTCGTTATCACTATTCACTGCACATTCAATACCAACCGTGATTGTCGTATATGATACAGTTGCGGGTGTGTACGTGATCGCAGTGGGTGTATAATTGCCCGTCTGTATCATGCCTTCGCGAAACATGGACATGGGTGAGGGCGACTACAGGTTGACAGTGCGGCGATAGGGGCGCGAGTGGTTCAACCATACAGCCCCTTACCTCCTACAGTAGTAATTCCGATTTAAGAAACACATTTAATTGACAGGTAGCGAATGAAAAGAACCAAATATAGGACGGCCATGTGTGGCCAAAAATACCGACGACGCATACAATTCTTGACCACTCATAGAATGACAACAACAGGATATAAGCTGCCGAGTGAGAGCCGCGTGTGTAACTGGACATTTGGAAACTCTGGTTCGTAGAATCGAGACGTATCTGACGACTTTGCGATTTCAGAGTCAGGTTAGATCATTACATCGATCGTGCCTCGAGCAGGTCGCCAGCGAAACGATTGTAATATGTCTAATACATTTTATTCGTCGCAACACTGATTCTCCGTTTCTTATGATATATATATATACATATATATATATATATATATATATATATATATATATATATATATATATATATATATATATATATATATATATATATATATATATATATATATATATATATACATATATATATATACATATATATATATACATATATATATATATATATATATATATATATATATACGTATGTATATATGTCGGGTCACTCTTGAGTGCTACTGGTAACATGTAACCCTGTACAACCTGTCGCATGGTCAGGTCGTCGGCGACTAAACCGGCATCCCCACCAAGTTTACTTTGTTAGGGGGTGATTTTGGACACGCTGCAGGTCAAAAAACAAAAAGAACTCATAAGAGTCAACGGCCATCCGAAAGTGTGTAATTATGTATATATACACATGTACCGCGCGGTTAAACCACTGGGAGTGAAGGACCACTAGCCTTTGTCAGGGCATGCTTCTAGGAGAAGGCAAGTCAGGAAACTGGGATGACTCCGATACAAAACCTGCGGCTCAGTAGTTACCGATGATGTTGATCTTTTCTTCTTTTCGAGTTATAAATATTGTCGCTCAGAGAGTGGGATTGACTCAGCGCACAGTCTCACCTTGATCACCTTGACCGACCTGTCTGGGCACAGCACGCCGTCGATTCCTCTCTGGATCGTGCTTTCCTCATCCATGTAGCCCAAATCATATTCCTAAAATCGTAACTCCACCTTCGTGGAGGCCTTCCGAGTGGTCGTTTCCGCTCGCGCGGGTACCACTCGGCAACTAGCGGCTCCACCGATTATTGGTGAACCGGGCGACGTGTCCAGCCCATCTGAACTTGCTGCGCATATATTCCGTGATGACGTCCCTCACGCCGGACTTCTGTTTGAAGACTTCGCTCCTGATGTGCTCTCTCAACGAGAATCCTAGCATTGATCTCTCCATGGCTCTTGAGCCGTTACCAGCCTCTGCTCCTCTCTCTTCGTTGTAGCCCAACTTTCACTGCCATTTAACATTGCAAGTAAAACTGCTATTGAAGAGGTTGGCGCGGGTCGCCTTGTCCAACCTCCCCTTGAGCACATCCCTTATGCCGTTGAACGCCTTCCATCAGACCCTTATACTCCACGAGATCTCCCTCTCAATGTCTCGGCGCATGTTCACTTCTTGTCCTCGGTAGACGTATTCCTCCACTTCCTCTATTTCATCACCGCCAACCACCATTCGACGTGTTGGTACGTTGTCGGACCGCATGAACTTCGTTTTCATGCGGTTCATCTTGAGGCCTACTGCTGAGCTTTTGATGTCGAGCTCCGTCAGCATGGTCTGAAGCTGATCCGTGGTTTCAGCGATGAGTACGATGTAATCAGCGAAACGGAGGTGGGTAATTATCTCGCCGTTGATGCTGACGCCGCCTTGCCAGTCAATGCCTCTGATGATCACTTCGAGACACGCGGTGAAAAGTTTTGGAGAGATCGTATCTCCTTGCTTCACTCCCTTCTCGACCGGCACTCGTAGGGGTGATGACAGCAGAGCTATGTCGATGGTGCATCCGGAATTCGCCATCTTAAGCAGTTAAACGTATTGCGCCTCGACTCCTTGCTTATGCAGCGATAAGCGACGAGCGACGCATACTTCAGGACGTCTCTCTCATAACGCCATTCAACACTGGTAGTGATCATCGTCTGGTGAGGGCGAAGGTCGTCATCGACCGGTGAGGGAGAAAAAGGCGCTGCATTTGGCGTCGAAGGGAGAACGCGTCCGGGTCTTCAACGAGGCGAAGCTGCAGGAACCCATCATGCAGGAAAACTGACGTCAAGGAGACGGCATAGATACTGACTACGACTCACTGATAAGGAAACTGAAGGAGTGCTTGAGGAAGGCTAAGGGTGTGTGCCCGAGGGAGTGGAACGGAAGAGTCTCGGAGGAAACTATGAAATTGCTTGAGAAGCGGAAGAATATGAAGAGAACACCTGAAAATCACCTCGAATATTCCCTTCTCAGCAGAATGATACGTCAACAACTGAAGAGAGACTTAAGAAGCTCCTGAAGGCCGCAGAGGAAAAGAAGAGCCCCAATAAATGCGAGATGGACATGGCAATGTACAGATCGGAGGTGACGACCCTGAAGAATACAGCTGGAGTACCGGTCAGCGACAAGAGTGAGGTGGAAAAGATTTGCGAAGACTTCTACACCAAGCTCTTCAAGTCTGCCGGGAATGTGCAGCCGTCGCCGTCACTCCAACAGGAAGAAAATGTGCCCTCCATCCTTGTCAGTGAGGTGAAAGAGCCGTCGGCTTGATGAAAAGCGGAAAGGCGCCAGGGAAAGACGGCATAAGATCGGAGGTGTTGAAGTCAGCCGGAGAGCAGCTCTGGAAAATCTTCGCCGAACGGTTCACACACTATCTGGACGAGGGAAGAATACCCTCGCAGTGGAAAGAGAAGAATACCATCCTACTATACAAGAAGGGCGATAGAGAAGATCTGAAGAACTACCGACCCACATGCCTGCTGTCTCACGTGTACAAGCTGTTCACGAAGATAATCCTGAACAGGTTATCACGTCATCTGGACGAACAACAACCGAGAGAGCAAGCCGGCTACGGAAGAACTACAGCACAATGGACCACATATTTACTCTGACACAACTTCTTGAGCGAGTGAAAGAGTAGAAGATGCCTCTTTGCGTCGCGTTCGTAAACTACGAGAAGGCCTTCGACAGCGTCGAATTCAACGCTGTGCTAAACTTGCTGTATATATATATATATATATAAAATAAAATAAAATAAAATAAAATAAAATAAAATAAAATAAAATAAAATAAATAAGTCAAATGTTTAAAATTTGGCTTCGTTTATTACTGCTACATATATTTCGGTGACAGCCATCTTTGGCTGTAACCTCTTCAAGCAGTCCGAATTAGTGTCGTAGAGACGAGTACACATGTTGTTGAGGTGTTTCACTTTGTCACTACTCTGATATGCTCAGTTCCTGGTTGGGTTCTTATTTCACTGAGGAACTGGAATCATATGAATTTAAACAAACGAATTTCAGCGTCAAAGAACCTCTTCTCCTCTCATTGGTCAGTTGTTAGAAGATTCCTCAGTCAAAAGTCTATAGAAATTCGTTCTGAGGCAAGGCAATCTGTAGTAGTTGTTCCTGTTATATATATATATATCTATATATATATGCATATATATATATATATATATATATATATATATATATATATATATATATATATATATATATATATATATCATAAATCATGTCTATAGAATCATCAGATATTAAAATATATACTATTTCTTCTTCTAATTAGCATAATTAATCATATACCAAATCAAATCTAGCAAGCTTTAAGAATAAATTTTCTTATGGGGAAATCTCTGACAAACAATTGATCGTAGCCTCTTCGCGGCAGCCCCGTTCCATTATTTATCCAACATTTTGGCAGCATGCAGAATCCGACCAAATATACCATCAACCACACACAATTAGTAGTAAAATTAAACTTAGAAGAAATGCGCACATACCGTAATTATATCTCTACCATGGTTTCATCCTTATTTAGGACATCCAAATAATATGAATTATCCAGAGTTAGGATCATCAGGAGATAAACTCAAAATCAGACGTTTAGTTTTTCTAACCGATCGCGCCAAATTCAGATTCAAAAATGGATAAAATCGCTATGTAGCTGTGTACCAGCCAGAGAGAAAGCGTGTGATTGGCTGCTTACGGCGGTTAGGCTTGCTGCTAGAAAGCGCAGCCATATAACGCCAAATTTAATCTCAACCAATTGGGAGATTATTAAATATAAAGGTTATCATATACATAAAATTATAGATTTCTAGCAGCAAGCCTAACCGCCGTAAGCAACTAATCACAGTGACTTCTCAATCAGCCGACACAAACCTACATTTGGCGCAAAATCAATTTTTAACATTCACATGACCTCTACCGACCAATCAAAATTGTTTTGACCACAAGAATTTTTGCAACACGATTGGCGCGAAATTTATTTTAATACCTCTGGAGCCACTTTTTTCACATAAAAACAGGTAGAATTTCCAAAACTAATCAGATTAGAGCAAACATCACGGACGCTCTATCTCAAAATTTTTTTTGAAAACCATTAGAAATGCGCAACCGGTAGGTAAAACTTAAAACCAAAACTGAATACTAACGAATACTATTACTAATTTTCACTTATTCCTAATTAAACTATTTTTCACTGTGAACAATTTGTCAGCATTTTCTTTTCCGTTTACCAATATATATATATATATTAGGAAAAGTATGACCCCGACGGCAGAGCTCAAGCCGTTTCGACGGCTATTCCTGGAGTCCAGAAATAGCCGTCGAAACGGCTTGAGTTCTGCCGTCGGGGTCATACTTTTTCCTAATTCCCACTCTACTACCCTAAGTATTGAGTACTCTAGTTAGTTATGGTCCATCTGGTTCCTTACCACAATTCCTTTGTTTTATATATATATATATATATACATATGTGTGTGTATGTGTTTGATGGTAGCTATGATGCTTCCATAGGCGGTATGCCAGTTGAGCACTCTATGTTCTTACAGAGCAGAGTGTGATATAATATAAAACGAAAATACAGTGATGCATCTGGACTCAATTTATTGTGTTACAATTGTTTCGCCGGCTGTCTGCCGGCGAAACAATTGTAACACACAATAAATTGAGTCCTGATGCATCACTGATGTTTCGTTTTATATTATACTAGTAGTAAAGCCCGGCGTTGCTCGGGGTCGCTCAGTAGCTGTGTTAAAGTTACAATGTTAAGTTTCTTTCTTGGCTTAAAAACTGTAGTGTCTACTGTGCAGACTTGCATGTGGTGTTTTTGATTAATATTCCCTCAACCAACAATATGCCTTATGAAGTTAAGAAAACATAACGATAACCCCAATGTTATAACAAAAGAGGATGCTGGGGATAGAAACTGCACTGGTTATTTATTAACAAAGATCGAAAATGTAAACACTGCAACGCAGAGAAAAACATTAGCGTAACCAAATTATCAGTTATGTCTGTCTGCACGCCTATATCACCTCTCTGCACGACTGTCTGTCTGCACGCCTATATCACCTCTCTGCACGACTGCCTGTCTGCACGCCTATATCACCTCTCTGCACGACTATCTGTCTGCACGCCTATATCCTATATCACCTCTCTGCACGACTATCTGTCTGCACGCGTATATCACCTCTCTGCACGACTGTCTGTCTGCACGACTGTCTGTCTGCACGCCTAACGACGAAATATTTGCTTGTTTTACGTAGTCTTTAAATAGACTTGTTTTCAAGTAAAAATATTGTTTTAAAATGCTTTTAAATGGAAATGAAGCAAAACGGAAGCTTAGTGTTCGGACTGATGAATTTTGCAGGTCAATGCTTTGCTGGCTCGACAACTGTTAATGTCATTTTAAACGCTGAGAAAGCCAGCGTAATTTTTTACGTAAGACGCTCAATGTAAACAGAACAAAGGGAAATAACTGATAACTTACGCTCAAAAATCGATACATTATATTCGATTTCGTCACATAGGGTGGGTCAATTTGAAATATTTTTTTCCGATGTCTTCGCTAGGGCTCAATGTACAAGTATAGCAATTTCGGTGAATTCCGTGAGAGATTCTAAGTGGAGATGTGTGCCAAAAATCGATAGACAGACAGACAACCACAGTTTTATATATATAGATTATATATATATATATGCACAAACATGCGTATTCATTTGAATTTCCTTGTTTGTTGGTGTTTCACTATTTTTAGTTCTCAGGTGTATAAGGTTGTGTGGTCTTTGATTTCAGTGTGATGTAATCTTAATATATCTTTCAACAATTCTCCAATCCGTGTATGGTTCATTCTTAGAATAGTACTAGAGGTAAGTAGTGTTAAGGAGGGTTCAGGAGGTCTGGTGAGGTGGTGTCTTGTGGTGTAGGCTTCAAATTAGATATAATTTGGGAGTTCTTTATGCAAGCATGACCTAAAAATTTCTCTTTTAAGTGAATATCCAGTGAGTATAGACTCTAAAGATCCTGAATTTCTCATTTAGGCAGAGCGATTATTTTTAGCTTCCGTTTTTATATGGTGTTGATGTTTCGAGCTCATTTCATTTAATGTCATTGGGTATTCCCTCGCTCTAGTTGCCATCTTGCAACTTAAGTTGCCTTGATGTTTTTCATGTCGGGATGTCTAAATGAAGAAAGGTGTAGTTAGAACATTTGTTTAAATCGGTCCTGGACAATACCTAAGTTTTTCTCGAGTGTTTGGCGTTTATATACAGGGTGACTGAAAAATAACTCCCTATTTTAAAATACTTATTTTTATAAATAATTAATTTATATATTGTTATATTTTTCTTAAACTTTTTTTGTATATGTTCCGTAATATATGGGAATTAAATCTATGTTGTTGTTTTTGTTTCAGATTGATTAATTTGTTTGAAATTTGGAAGCCCTAAAAACATGGCTGGATGTCTTACCCTGCAGGAGCGTGCCCAGCTAGCACAACGTTACGAAGTTTGCAGATCCGTTGTTCAGGTGCGAAGATGATCGAGGACCATTAAAGGAAGACTTGCTCAAGTTGACGCAAAGACGATCAAGAATTGTCATACAAAATTCATGGCTACAGGATCTGTAACTGATACTCGAAGAAGCGGTCACCCTTCCAGTGACACGGACGTAATGCAAGTTGTTCAAGGAATGTTTACTCATAGCCCAAAAAAGTCAATTCGACAAAAAGCAAGAAAAAGTGGGCTTTCCTTTCACTGCTTACGAACTGTGCTCAAGAAGGAGCTTCAATGGAGTACTACTGTCAAGCACTCTCTTCTGAAGGTTGCGACATTCATATGGAGTTTGGGGAGGTGATGCTTGCTTGATCTGATGTCTTTAAAAATATTCTCTGGGATGATAAACCCGTATTACACATCAGTGAGTTTGCGAACCGTCACAACCTCCACTACTAGGCGGGAGAAGATCTTTGTATTATCTCTGAAAAAAATGCAGAATCGGCCAAAGGTAACGCTATGGTGTGGAATGACTTCGGACAGGATTGTGGGTCCCATCATCCTTCACGATACCATGAATGCCGAAAGTTACCTCACCAGTTATCAATATTTGGGAGAATATTGAAGATTTGATTTTCATGCAAGATGGCGCTCCTCCACGTTTTGCTATTGTTGTTCGTGAATGGCTGGATGCCCAGTTCCCTGGGAGATGGATGGGTCGTCGTGGTCTGCATGAGTGACCATCTAGAAGCCATGACTAAACACCCTGCGACCTTTTTCTTTGGGGTTGGTTAAAGCAAATCTACTCTACCAAACCAATGACTTTAGTGAAATCAGTTGATGCGGTACCTGAGCGGCTTGAGAAACTGGTGGCGAATACTGGTACCGATGTTATATTTTAAATAATATGTATGCTATACGGTTTCTTCTCATATTCCTTTGTTGTAAAAATTATAGTTAAGAAATGGATTATCAGAATTTAAAAATAGGGAGTTACTTTCCAATCACTCCGTATATATATATATAAAAAGAAAAAGAGATGAAATCGAAAATGCAACTGGAGTCTTATTTTAAAAAAAAATGATATATATTTATTTGGTTCCTTTACCGGTTTCGCAGTTCTTCTGCCTTTCAAAAGTAGATTTGAGATGGAGGATCTGTGGTTTTTCTCACATCTGGTTGGTCTTTGGATGTTACTTGTTTTATATGGAAAAAAGTGGCTCGAAACGCCAGGTTTTTAGAGAAGTAATTTAATTGTTTGATGAATAAGTATAATAAATTTCGCGTCAGTTCGCGTAACAAAGTTCTTCAAACAGGGGGGGGGGGGCTCAGGTTGTTTTTTCATATATAAGTGAAGTTTGGTTGGTTGATGCAGTCACGTGCAGCTTTCGCGCCATTTTGTTTCAATTTCTTTTTATTTAAAAAAAGTGGCTCACGAAGGGTTTTTTTTTTTATAAATGTAATTTGATTGGTTATAAATTAAATTATGACTGTCACGTGAACAAGTTCATTAAATTTCGCGCCCGTATTTGGGAATTTATTTTGTAGCCTTTTCGAGAATTTTATGACAAACAAAAGATAATGGTCAAGAGAAATGGGATGAGGAGAATTGTTCTCGTCCAGTGAGTATGGCTGGTTCGCTGGGGTGTCAGAATTCAAACTTTCTATTGAAATAAAGAAAGTAGAGATATGTATGTTTATTTGTATGTGTGTGTGTGGGGGGGGGGGAGTATGTTAAGATGGAGAGAATATATATATTTTGTGTGTGTATGTGTGTAGGAAAGTTATTCTATTAGTAGAAATGGGGGAGGGAGTTGTGTGTGTGGGCGGGAAGGTATAATGTGGGTGTGGGAGTATGGTTAGCATGTTAAGATGAAGAGAATATATATATTTTGTGTGTGTGTGTAGGAAAATGATTCCGTTAGTAGAAATGGGGGAGGGAGTTATGTGTGTGTGTGGGTGTGTGTGGGAGGTGTTAGAGTATTAACGTATGTTAAGGTATATTTAGTTCTGGTTTTTATTTTCTAAAGTAGAAGGTGTTATATGTGTGTGTGTATGTATGTGTCTGTTTGGATGGTTAGCATATTATGGTGTTGACATAATGTATCTTAAACTATATTTAATGCTGGTCTATATTTTTGAATAAACACATTTTCGTTATTTATTCGTATTTGTTCTGTTGTATTGTCAGTGCAAATGTAAAACGGGAAGACTTGGAATTTGGGTGTCTTATTACTTGCGCATATGTCTAGATATGCACTTAGTGGTGTCTGTCTCGTGGTTGGATCTCGTAATTGTTGGCGATGCTGTTTCTGAGTGTGAGTTTAGTTTGTCCTATATAATCTTCATTGCATCCTTTACATTTAATGGCGTAAAGCGGATTTTTTGATGAGCAAGTGAAGTGATTTTTTACAGCAAAATTCTGTCCTGATTGAAATGTATACGTGTTGCCTTCAATGAGGTGAGTGCAGGTTCCACAATTAGAGCGACCAAATATTTTGACAGTTGGTTGTCGGTTTGTGGTAGATAATTTGGCATTGGTAAGTAATGTTTTTAGTGATTTCGGTTGTCTTTTGCTTTTGATTATTTTGTGTGTTTCAAGGGTTTTTTCATTCTTGGATCTTGTTTCAATAGTGGGATGTTCTTGTGAATAGTGTTGTAAGCTTCCGCATTTCTCGGGTTGTGTGTTGAGATATATGATAGAATATTGGACGTACCTTGAATTTGTTTCTGTTTTCGTAATTCATCAAGGCCTATTGCTTTTCGCCCTTTCTATTCCACTATTTATTAGTAATGGTGAGTACTGTCTTTCGAGTAGAATTTCTTTTAATTCTTGAAGTCTTTTATTTCGCGTTTCATAATTGGAGACAAATGTGCAAATTCTTCTTGCTAGGTTAAAAGGAATGTTCGTCTTCGTGTGCTTTGGATGGTAAATAGCAGGTATTGTCTGGAATCTGTTGGTTTGTAGTGTATGTCAGTTTCAATATTTGTGTCTTTTTTTAAGATTAAGATGTCCAGAAATGGGAGTTGATCTTGGCTGTATTCCATGGTGATTTGGATGTGGTTATTCATGCCGTTTATTAAATTTTTGAAATCATTCAGTTGGTCGAGTGTGTGGGACCAAAGAATGAGACAATCATCCAAGTAGCGTTTCCAATTCTCTGATAAATATTTGTGGAAGTTCAATCCGTATTTTGATTTGGACTGTTCATATATCTGGACTTCTAAGTATGCCATGACTAAGTTGGCATAAGTTGGAGCGGCTTTTGTACCCATCGCAGTCCCCGATATTTGCTGGTAAGTACTGTCATCGAAATCAAAAAAGTTGTTCTGTAAGATAAATTTAATCCCTCAGTGATGAAGCTTTTTTCTATTCTATCAGGTATCTCATTGGGATATTTCTCTAGCCAGAATCCTATTGCTTCTAGTCCGTATTGTTGTGGGATCGTTGTGTAGAGATTCACTATATAGAAAGACACAATAATAGTGTCGTTGTTGACATGTTTGGGGAGGTGGTTTAAGAGGTCCAGATCGTCTCTTACAAGGCTTGGTATGTGTTTGAGAATTGGTTTTAGTAGTATGTCTATAAAATTGCTTAGTCTGTGTGTTTCACATTGTAGGCCCGCTACAATTGGTCTTAATTTAAGGTCTGTAGGGTATTGTGTGTTCACGCAGTTTGAGGTGGATTGTTTACAGGCATCGTTAATTATTTTATACTTGTGGATCTTCGGAAGTCCATAAAGGTTGCTGGTATTGTGTTCAAAATGTGTTAAATAATCGCGTTCCTTTTTAGTTAAGTCTTCCTGGTATCGGCAAATCAGTGTGTTTAATCTGGTCATCGTTTTTGATTGCTGGTAGATTTTTTACTCTTTCATAGTAATTAGTATTTTGTAAGAGAGAGAACATAGAATTTTTATATTTTTCAGCATCCATAATGACGACAGTACTTCCCCTGTCCGCTTCCTTAATTATAATGTCCGTATCGTTTTTTAGTTCATGGATAAATTCCCATTCCCTTCGACTCGTGTTGGGTTTGGGTTTAGGTTGCGGTAGTTCATGGTATGGGAAAGTAGCTATGTGGTCACAAAATTTGTCCAGAACTCTGTATCTACCTTTTGTTGGGTTGTAGCTGCTTTTATTCCGTACAATTGATTGGTCGTTATTCCCCTTGTCCAAAAATTCCTCTGTGAGACGTAAATTTCATTGAGGTTAGAGTATTGTGGTATTGGTGTGAATTTCAGTCCTTTGGAGAGAACTTTAACTTGTTGGGCTGAGAGGTTTGTATTTGAAAGGCTGATTATTTTCGGTTTTTCAAAATCGGTTTGTGCCACCGAGTATCGTGGGTCCTGTAGCCTTGATCTAAAAACTGATTTTTCTGGAATGTTTTTTCATGGGTATTATTATATCTAATGGCATTTTCCCTGTTGTTGTGTGGTCTTGTATAGAAGTTTCGGACGTATTGAGGTTCGGTTTGTTGATAGTCCGGGTTGTAGATTTTGTTCATTTGTGTGGGTTGGCATCTACGATATTGGAACAGGTTCTGTGTGGGTTCGGGTCTACGGTTTTGGAATAGGTTTTGTGTGAGTTGTGATCTGCGGATAGGGTCCTGTATTGTGTTGGGGGAATCTTCGGTTTTTGTTAGTAGGGTTATAGTTTTGTCTATGGGTTCTGGGATTATCGTCATAGTTTTGCTGGGGGTATGTTGGATGTTTTGTTACTTCTTTTGTTAATTGTTGTACGTGTGGTGTGTGAGTTTTTGTTCGTTTTAAAAATGGATTACCTGTATGTTGTCAATTTTTGAAATCCATTTCGTAGTTGTTGAACCAGGTGGCGTTTTTTTCCCCATCGCTGGAGGGATGTTAGTTCTTCTTCTTCATAATTTTCTTTCCAAAGTGTTAAGGTTTTTTCATAGAGTAGGCGTACAGAGTGCCTTGAGATTTCTGTTTCCATCTGTTGGTTGAGTGACTTGAATTTTTCTTCGTTGGAGTTGGCTCTTAACCGCAACAATTCTATTTCTATTTTAAACTTTTCTAACGCCATCTTTTCCCTAAGTTTTTGTTGGTTTTTCTGGTTCATTCGGGATGGGTTTTATTTAGAGAGTTTTGGGGAGGATGATTGGGGTATAGTTTAGCCACTTTTCATATATGTCTGCCTTGCCATTATTTTTTAGCAGATTCCAAAAGGCGAATTTGCGAGCAGTGAGCTTTTGAGTCCATATATTGATTAGGGTGTTTTTCACTGAGTGGACATCTCGTAGATTGGGTTCTAATGGTTGATCCAGCTTTTGGAGCATTGCTGCTTCAATGGTTTTGATTAGTTTAGTTAATGCTGGAGTAATATTCCTCTCTTGGGTATTTTCTGTTTCTTCGTGGGGTCCTTTTTTATAGATATGTATTTGGTCCACTTTGTTGGTCAAAATTGAAAGTTTAGAGGAAATCTCTTTGAGTTCATTTAAGATGTCCTGGTTCAGTGAGTTGTTGTTTTGTTGAGACTTTGGTGGTATTTTCGGTCTTCGTGTGGTGGGTATGTATTAGATAGTGAGGTTTTTTTTACAAAATGAAAAATAACCGAGGTGTCCTACACGAGTGAAAGTATAAGGAAAAAAGATGAAATCGAAATTGCAACTGGAGTCTTATTTTTAAAAAAATATATATATTTATTTGGTTCCTTTACCGTTTTGCAGTTCTTCTGCTTTTCAAAAGTATAGTTGAGATGGAGAATCTGTGGTTTTTCTCACACCTGGTTGTTCTATGAATGTTACTTGTTTTATATGGAAAAAGTGGCTCGAAACGCCAGGTTTTTTGAGAAGTAATTTGATTGGTTGGTGAATAAGTATAATAAATTTCGCACCAGTTCGCGTTACAAAGTTCTTCAAACAATGTGTGTGTGTGTGGGTGGGTGGGGGGGCTCTGTTGTTTTTTCATATATGAGTGAAGTTTGGTTGGTTGATGCAGTCACGTGAATAAGCACATCAGCTTTCGCGCCAGTCTTTTTGAATTTCTTTTTACTTAAAAAAAGTGGCTCACGAAGGCTTTTTTTAAATAAATGTAATTTGATTGGTTATAAATGAAATTTTGATTGTCACGTGAACAAGTTCATTAAATTTCGTGCCCGTATTTGGGAATTTATTTTGTAGCCTTTTAGAGAATTTTATGACAAACAAAAGATAATGGTCAAGAGAAATGGGGTGGGGAGAATTTTTCTGGTTCAGTGAACATGGCTGATTCGCTAACGTGTCAGAATTCAGACTTTCTATTGAAATAAAGGAAGTAGAGATATGTATGTTTATTTGTATGTGTGTGTGTGTGTGTGTGTGTGTGTAGGAAGATGATTCTATTAGTAGAAATGGGGGAGGGAGTTGTGTGTATGGGTGTTATGTGTGTGATAGTGTGTTTGTGGGAGTATGTTAAGATGGAGAGAATATATATATTTTGTGTGTGTGTATATGTGTGTAGGAAAGTGATTCTATTAGTAGAAATGGGGGAGGGAGTTGTGTGTGTGGGGAGGTGTGTTATGTGTGTGTGTATGTGTGTAATGTGTGTGTGGGAGTATGGTTAGCATGTTAAGATGAAGAGAATATATATACTTTGTGTGTGTGTGTGTGTGTGTGTGTGTGTGTGTGTGTGTGCAGGAAAATGTTTCCGTTAGTAGAAATTTACAGTCTAACAATTGTTTCCATGATAGAGTTGTCTAGAAATTGCTAAAAACTGAAGACAGCTAAACTAAATTTAAAATACATACAACCTCCATCATTTCATCATAAATTGATAAGTTTCTGATGAAATGATTAAGGTTGTATGTATTTTAAATTGAGTTATGCTGTCTTCAGTGTTTAGCAATTTCTAGACAACACTATCATGGAATCAATTGTTAGACTGTAAATAAATCTCCTTGTTTCTACTGTTGATCATGTTATTCTTCACTTTTTTATTACTCCAATATATATTTACATAGAAATACAAGTGAAGTCATGAACTCGTCACCCACGTAAACTTCTTGTTGAGTCGCATAGCACCGTACGCTTAAACTGTCCATGATAATTAGTTTTCACAGACTCTTATCGGATTACCTTTAACGATTTATTGTTATCCTATATATATATATATATATATATATATATATATATATATATATATATATATATAATTGTGGACAACAACATAAGCTGGTGGGCTGTTCATATAAACAGCAACGTTGACATGGCCCACAGGATGTGTTCCTGGATACTCAGAACCTTCCAGTCGAGAGATATCCACACTACTATCCTCATCTTCTTCACTTTTGCCCGACCCACCTTGAATATATTGAAGCTCCTTAAATGTCAATCACGAAAAAGATAGATGGTATGTCAAGCCTTGACTGTTGGAGTCGACTAGAAAAACTCAAACTTTATTCTCTCCAACGCTGCCGTAAGCGCTACTTTTATCTGCATGTTTAGGAAAATATTCCATCAGCATTGCCCAACTGATGTTGGCATCACCTTTCAACTACACCCAAGGATTGGGCCCCGTGCTACCCGTGCACAACAAAAATGAAACTCGCATCTCATAACAACAATACGGCACAATTATTTCACCTCAATCGGCACCGCTCTCTTTAACATTACGACAAAACACATTAAAACAGAAACTGACCCATACAGTTCAAGAAGTCTTTAGACAAATTCCTTCAAAAAATCCCAGATAAACCTCCTACTCCCGGATATATGTCCACAAGCAATAACTCTCTTTTTGAGTGGGCCATGGTGTCCAAATCCTGATTTGAAGACTTCGCCAGGTGGTGCTATTAAGTTAGACATGGCCCCGGCCTATACTGGTCGAAGCCTATGAATATATATATATATATATATATAATAAAGAATGTGTGTTAAAGAACCAGGTGAACCATAATGCACCAGAGTACTTGACACTTAGGGTAGTAGAGTGGGCAATAGGAAAAGAGTCACGACTTCGCCGGCTGGGCTCTGGCCGTTTCGACAGCTAGAACCCAACAAGTCTGTTCGGATCTAGCTGTCGAAACGGCCGGAGCTCAATATATATATAAGTTATTCCCGCTTGAATCGGAGTTAACCACAGTAATCTACTCAATACATAGCAGAGTATAAAAGTTTTAATATAGAAGAGCTTCTACAGAACTAGAACTGTTTCATTCATGAGAAATCATCAGGGAGCACTGATGATTTCTCATGAATGAAACAGTTCTAGTCGTGTAGAAGCTCTTCTATATTAAAACTTTTATACTCTGCTCTCTCTCTCCCTCTATAAATATATATATATATATATATATATATATATATATATATATATATATATATATATATATATATATATACACACATATATATATTTATATATATATGTATGTATATGCACACATGTTTGTGAGGTGTGTATGTTTATGCATGCGTGTGCATGTGTGTAATCTATAATTCTATAATTAAGTTGTTTGAAAGTATCTGACCACATATTACATGTAGCATTATTCCTGTAAGACTGTATCTATCGAGACATGACAATTTCTAAGTATGTCTAACACTACTGGGCAAACCATTTCCAATAGATGTTTTCGCTAAGAATCAAATTAAAAAATCTTGAAATAACACACGAGCAATACATCCTAGATTTGTATCTATTTTGTTTTGTTATTTCTTAATATCAGTATGAGATTGTGGTCAGCCGTTACTAAAACTACTTCTGCCAAAGTAATGGTATTAATTTCTGTTCTAAATTGGTTTCTCAGTAACATACCTAATGAAAAACATCTATCACATTATGTTGTAAGAAATGAAATCTTTTGTTTTATGAGTTTATGTATATGCTTACACGAACACACACTCACATTATATCAATTATATATATATATATATATATATATATATATATATATATATATATATATATATGTGTGTGTGTGTGTGTGTGTGTGTGTGTGTGTGTGTGTGTCTGTAAGCGTGTGCGTGTACGCGCCTGTGTGTTTCTGTAAAAACAACGCAGTATTCTAACATTGTATGGACCATGTCACGTCATCCTCCTACATACAGTATTTTATTAAACTCTACTTTGTTATCGTATACATATATATATATATATGTATAACGCGCAGGTGGGTCTGTTTACTCCGGAGTGGTTTAAAAACAGGTTAAAATTAACTTTCAGAAAACAACACCATACATCAGAACAGGGTATATCAAAGGACCAAAATAACAGTGGTAAACTTTGTTCTATCATTACGTTTACTGTTTTTTCTGTTCAAGTTCTAGCTGTCTGATGAGGTCATAGCTGTTGAACAATGGTTATCACCTAAATATATATTACAGCGAATATGAATAAACGAAGTTAATTTTAACCCGTTAACTTACACTTCTTGTTTTCTATATATATACATATATATATGGGTCGTCAAGTATGAAATTTGTAGTGAGGCATATGGTCAATTTTGACAGCTTCTTATTTCACGCTGGTATTATATTTTGACATTCTTTTGTTTTTGTTAGAAAGCTGCCACACATATTTCCTATTTCTGAATCATTTTGCGCTTTAAAAAATATTAAAAATCTTTTTTGATTATTCTTGTTTAGAGATAAAGAAATCGGAAATTCGTATAATTATGAAATATGATAAAATATGAGTTCTTACGTGGAAATACAGCATCGCAGACAGCTCGGAATTTTAATGGTGTATTTTGCTCTAATATTACTACACAGCAGACAGTATCAAATTGGTTTGCGAAATTTCGTTCTGGTAACTTTGACCTCACGAATGAGCCACGTAGTCGGGCAGAATCAAAGGTGGATAATGATGAACTAAATGTCAACGTCGAGTCAGATCCATCTCAAGGTTCACATGAATTATCGTTGATGTTTGGTGTTAGCAAACAATATTAACTCACCTAGCTGAAATCGGTAAAGTGAAAACGTTGGATAAGTTGGTTCCTCATGAACTGTATGAACAGCAGAAACAACAACGTTTGGAAGCTTGCATGCTGTTGCTTTCTCGTCACAAAAATAATCCATTTTTGAATCGAGTTGTAATGTGTGATGAGAAATGATTCCAATGCGATAACCGTAAACGTTTAGCAAGGTTTGTGGTTTGACAAGAACAAGCCACCAAAACAGTCCAAAGCGCAATATTCATCAAAAGAGGCTGATGGTGATTGTTTGGTGGCCTGGCGCAGGTGTGATCCATTATGATTTTATGAAACCTGGTTCATCGATCACGGCAGAAGTGTACTGCAACCAGCTGGACCAAATGATCCCAAAATATATTTCGTTTCTGAATTTGTTTAGCAAGATTCTTTATCTGAAAACGTGTGTTGAAACCGATATTGTTATACTTTGGGAGGGTCATGTTGCCAATAAGAAACACACGCACCAGTTGCTTTCACTTCAATTTATTATAATAAATTCATAAATTTAAGAATTTATAAATTTCCGGTTGGTTGGTTCCACAACCAGATGATTGTTTATATATTGTCACAGTTCTTTCGTCACACATTCTGTGACCTCTTCAGTGACTGGGTATTCTTTTCTTTGTGTTTGTGTCTCTGCTTTGTTCTGTCCTACGCCATCTTGTTTTTGTGTGTGTTGTGTGCTTAGTTTGCGCATGTGTTACATCCGGGTGTCTGTGTGTGTTTATTTCTTTGTTTATTTACATGTTACTGGTTGGTTGTATGTTCTATGTGTGTGTGTGTTTTCATTTTGTCCTTAATTGTAAGTTGTGATGTCGCTGTTCCATTCATGTTTTCTATTTAATTTTGGTTGGAGTTCATTTATGTTTATTGCCTCATTTATGTTTATTGCCATAACAAAGGAGAGGCACAAAAACAAAGAAAAGAATCCCCAGTCACTGAAGAGGTCACATAATGTGTGACGAAAGAACTTTGACAATATATAAACAATCATCAGGTTGTGGAACCAACCAAACAACCAGAAATTTATAAATTCCTAAATTTATAAATTTATTATAATAAATTGAAGTGAAACAACTGGTGCGTGTGTTTCTTATTGGCAACATGACCATCCCAAAGTATAACAACATATATGTAAATAATTACATGCATACTTTTATTTTTTAAAATTAATTGAGTTCTTAACACGTGGAATTGATATTAGTTTTGAAATAACTAATTAACCCGCGTATATTTAATATTTTACTCTTAATTCGGCCAGAGATTTACATTCCCGATTGCCCTTTAAAGCGTAACTTTCCGTATTTACTACGGTTATGAAATGCGGTTTATTATTCGGGTACGACTTCTGTTTTTAGCCTAAGAAAATATCTATATGCGTGTGTAATTAATACACGCATGCATTTATTTTTTTAATTTCAATTGAGTTCTTAACACGTTGGATTGATAATGTTTTTGAAAAAACTAATTAACCCGCGTGAATATTATTTTTTCTTTTCTCGTGTATTGGTAGTCTCCCCTTCCCGCTTCGTGACGCTATAATACGTCCTCAGTCAAAAACTGCTGGAATTTCAAATTTGGCGGTCATTCGATGCGTGAGGGAGCAGCTTTGCAGACACGATTTTTAACTGCAGTAAGAATTGTTTCGTATATCAAAGTTTAATGGGCTTCCACTGATGATTTATAAGCACCCACCTAAATATATTCTTACATGAATATATGTTAGGCTTCTACATAAACTGGAAACATTCTCCTAATTTGTAGAAAACTTATAATGAAACAATTGTTTGGAAAGAGAGATATATTTTAACTTTAATTATATCTCATAAAATAATGCAACTGGCTTTCCACATAATACATATAGTTAGCACCCAAACACTTAAATTGGGTTTATACTAACATATAACCTAATGTTTGTTGAGTGAGATGGTTACCAGTCAGAGTTTAGCTTTAAGCTATCTCTGTTATTGTATTAAATATTTTACTCTTGATTGGCCAGAGGTATTTATTTCCAGGTACCTTATAAATATGACTTTCCGTATTTATTACTGTTGTGCGATATGATGGTTTTTTGGTTGTCACTTCTCTGTTTTTAGCCTAAGAAAATATATATATGCCTGTGTAAATAATTACATGCATACTTTTATTTTTTTAAATTAATTGTGTTCTTAACACGTGGAATTGATATTAGTTTTGAAATAAATAATTAACCCGCGTATATTTAATATTTTACTCTTAATTCGGCCAGAAATTTACATTCCCGATTGCCCTTTAAAGCGTAACTTTCCGTATTTACTACGGTTATGAAATGCGGTTTGTTATTCGGGTACGACTTCTGTTTTTAGCCTAAGAAAATATCTATATGCGTGTGTAATTAATACACGCATGCATTTACTTTTTTAATTTCAATTGATTTCTTAACACGTTGGACTCATAATGTTTTTGAAAAAACTAATTAACCCGCGTGAATATTATTTTTTCTTTTCTCGTGTATTGGTTGTCTCCCCTTCCCGCTTCGTGACGCTATAATACTTCTACAGTAAAAAAACTGCTGGAATTTCAAATTTGGCGGTCATTCGATGCGTGAGGGAGCAGCTTAGCAGACACGATTTTTATCTGCGGTAAGAATTTTTTCTCATATCAAAGTTTAATGGGCTTCCACTGATGATTTATAAGCACCCACCTAAATATATTCTTACATGAATATATGTTAGGCTTCTTCATAAACTGGAAACATTCTCCTAATTTGTAGAAAACCTATAATGAAACAATTCTTTGGAAAGAGAGATATATTTTAACTTTAATTATATCTCATAAAATAATGCAACTGGCTTTCCACATAATACATATAGTTAGCACCCCAAACACTTAAATTGGGTTTATACTAACATATAACCTAATGTTTGTTGAGTGAGATGGTTACCAGTCAGAGTTTAGCTTTAAGCTATCTCTGTTATTGTATTAAATATATATATATATATATATTTAGATAGATAGATATAGATAATTTTATTTAAATGTGTGTGTGTGTGTGGGGGGGGGGGTGTAAACCAGCGTCCGATTCGTGTATTTAATTCTCTGTGTATGTAATTAAATATTACGTGAAGATGGTTGTGTATGTAACTTACTAAGGCGTAACGTACGTAACGAACGCACATACACATACACACATTCACAGGCACATAAATACTCATATACAAACTGTGACGTTGTCATGGTATTATAAAATATCCGTTTACTTATATTTGACTATTGCAGATTATTTTAGATAAAGTGTTAAATTATTTTAATTGAAATGAAAATAAAAAGTATATGTTGACACTTCCGGGATCTAATACTATTGCTATGTAAAATTTGATTTGATATATTCGAGCCATCGGGGAATGCATAAGGAAAATATGGACAGAGAGATAAAGAATTGTATATATATATATGTACGTTCATATATATATATATGAACGTATGTATGTGGCTCTGTGTGTGTGTTTGTGGATGGGAAGCCGCATGCCTTAGATCGATTCCTTACAAGAAGGTTAAATACCTGTAGCTCCAGTTTGTAGCTGTAGTTTGTACGTGTTATTCAATGTGACCACCAATATACATATATTGCTACATGTATATATAGCTATAGGTATTTAACTTTCCTGATAGGAATCGATCCAAGACATGCGACTTCCCATCCACAAACACACACACGCATGCACACACACACACAGACACACACAAACACACCTCCATACACACAGCCACACACATACGTTCTGAAGATGACGCACACTTATATAGGGGATTAGGTGATATCTATTTCCATTCAGTATGGCTTAGGTATCTAAAGTAATACACAGCCACAAATTATCTATCGATTCTAATATGAGATCTTCAACTCTAATATATTCTTGAGAATACATATATTAGTAAATACGTCTTAAGTTACTCTTATTGAAATAAATTGATGTAAGGATTCCTATTACAATTTAATGAATAGGTCATATTTCTACTGGATTACACATAAGAAGCAAAACATTAAACTAACTTATAGTCTTCGCACGCTCCATTAAATTCATTTCTTGGCCAGTTTGGAAAGTAACAATTATATGTTTTGGACCAACGTCGATTTCGACTGTGAGTGTTGCAATTGTAAAAACAAAAAAGCCTGCTCAAGTGATATACGTGTGTGTGGCTGAGGAGCATTCCACAGACATGTGTACTCTTAGCCTAATTCTCAGAGTGATTCAGCATGAGAATATGTGTGAAAAGTCTATGGGACCCGGCCATCAGGTGGGCTTCTAAACAGATTCCGTCAACGCAATTTTATTCATGATGCTCGGATCGTCAATATTTCTTAACACGAACGTGATATCGAACCTAGAACCTAATAATTTCGAAGCACATTTCTGAATCATTTAGCTATGCTAATTTCCCTAAACGTAAAGAGGATCACATTCAACTCACTGATAGCCATTTTATAAAATTGAATTATTACCAGTTTAGCAGCTAACAATTACAGACAAGCCTGGCGTTATCATTGGGTTTAGCTCCAACATACGCTCTATACCAATTCTTTAGTTCTGAAATTGAATGTAGATAGACAGTTGGTATTATAATATCAGAATTTTTAGAGTATCGGACAAAGAAATTTGTGGTGTGATAGCGATGGAGTGATATCCTGATTTAACATGTTACTGCTTATCAATGGCACGTGGCCTGCCTGTTGGGTGGAAAGAGAAATACGATTAAATCAACCACAGTATTGAATCTTTGTGTTATCGGCCCCCAGACCGACGAAAGGAAAAATTGACCCCGACAATCATTGAATTGTGCCAGTAATGAGCCACATTTAACTTAGGTACTATTACAATATATAAATCGCCATAGATGCAGAGTAAAATATATATTCTATTTGTATATCCATCAGTCACCATAAATTGTAAATATTCATAAATTGTAAATATATTTTATATGCAAACCAATTTATTTTATGGTCAATATGTTCGCATGGATGCAGGTTTATAGCTATGTCGTTTTATCGCATACATGTGGATATCTCTTTGTCTATGTAAACATTTTTTGAAATGTGGAGAAGAGCTATTTATTAAATTATCAATTTAAAAGTTGAAATAAATAAACTATTGTTTGTGCGACTTAGATATATGAATTCGTAAAATCTTTCTCCTAGTTCACTAAACGCCACTTAAAACTAGCAATTAGTTTCATTTAATTTATTATCTCTGCTCCGTGCATAATTCATTTACAGATGCTCGGGGCTTCTGACGGTTAAATGGAATAGTAATTCATTTTCATTATCTTATATCTAATATGTGCTGTCAATTACAATTGTCCATCACTTTACATGTCATTTATCTTAGAATTTAAAATAATTTATAGGGAATGAGGTGAAGAAACGCGAAATAATAACGATCGCTTTATTGTTATAATTTTTCCAGTATGCTGCGCGAAAGATATTAAAACTTACAATTTAAAAATTATTTTAAAACACACATTTAACTAAAATACAATTTTAAAAAATCAAACAAACCCATTCCTCTTAGTATGTCTGGCAGTAATAAAGGAACACTAGACCTACAGCTAAATATATGATAAATATTCAATAAAAGTACACTTTCAGTTGTAACTAGAGCAATATATGCATTCTAAAACTTCTTGGTATCAATCCAACTATATCCCTTCATCCCCCTCTCTCTGTACACACACACACACACACACACACATATATATATATATATAATTATATACACATGTCACTTCTATCTCTTTCTCTATCGCTCTCCTTATCCTGCCACCTCTCTCTCTCTTTATATATATATATATATATATGTGTGTGTATGTATGTATATGTGAGTGTCTGTGTCTAAGTCCGTGTGTAGTGTCACGAGTTTATGTAGATTAGATAAAGGAAAAGGAACGTTATATGCTACTAAATTTTGAGACCGTTTATCTGCTAGCATCACTTGCAGATATATGCTCTCTAAGTCCTTTGAATTAAACAAGATTTGTAAGTATGTAAGTAGGCATGAAAATCTGTTCTCTACTACGCCCGTACGTTATTGTCATATGAAAAAAATTCATTATAATGCCCAAAGTTGAGGCTATTCTCTGTAGAAATTCAACATGTCAAATGGCGGAATGAAAAATAAGAATTGTACGTGCGTGTCAGCTTGTGTGTGAGTAGTTGATAGTGTATGTACGCATGGATGCAGGCGGGCGTTTATTTAGTTTGTATAAATATATTTTATTTATTTATTCGTGTTTGATCTGTGGTATTGACAAAAGAAAGCTAATGTGGGAAGACTTGTAACTTGCGGGACTTATTTGTCGCACGAAAGTCTAGATGGCCACTCAGTGGAATTTGTTTAGTTCCTTGGATCTTGAATCCATTGCCGATGAATAATAGTTTTGTTTCTGGGGATAAGTTTTCTTATATGTCTATTTGTGTATGTGTCTTAGATTTTATGTCTTCCTCTTTGTTGAATTACGTCAGTCATTTTGTGGAATATTTTGTATTTATTTTATATTGAGGATACTTCAGTCGTTACTTCCAATCGAGTATGTCTTGGTACCATATATAGTGTTCTTAGCCCTCCCTCTCATGATCCAGAGGAATATGCAAATGTAACACCAGGAAATGAAAACAAATTGTACCAGCACATGGTTGGTACTCTCTTTTTCGACCTGGAAGGATGAAAGGCAAGCTGGAACCTGATGGGTTTGAACATAGAACGCATAGACCCGGAATAAATACTCAAAACTCTAGCTAGTGACCGTGCCAAATCCTTCCAAAACCTAATCAGTAATTCATTATCTTGATATTATTTACAAAATATCTTAATCCGAAATAATAGTTAAAATAGATTCAGCATATCTAATGCGCTGATCATTAACTTGGAAATATAATTAAACTACAGTATCAGATAACGAGTAATATTAATTCGACTAAAGAAATAACGACAGTAATTGTAAGTCATCTCAGTAACTTATTATCTATGTCGTTATCAGTAAAATTAACGTTTTACAAAATTTGGCAGAGCTAATTAGAATATATAAAAAACTAAATGAGTCACTGTTAGAAATGTATTGTGAGTGATTATCGACTGTGTGTCCCCCTCGTCACATAATTATGTACAATTCATTTTGGACTGCCCATTCTAATAAATATATTAACACTAATATACCTATAAATTGTTTGAATACAAGTAAGACTGCAAATAGTTTATTCCTTCTATACACACATTCATGTCTGAGGAATTTTGGTGTTTACTCCGCAAATACTTGGTTCTGGTTTCAGCTATCTTGAGTAAGTGTATTATAATGCAGTCGGTGTGTGTGTGTGTGTGTGTGTGTGTGTGTGTGTGTTTCTGTATTTATGGTTACGTTTGTGTATATATCTGGGGTTTTGTTTGCAACATAGCTGTCTGACAAAAATAGATCGATAAAATGAATAACAGACTTGAAAATATGTAAATATTAATATTAAGATCATTGAATAAAAATGTCCCCAGCATGATGGCACTCTAATGACTGAAACCACAAAAAGTATATACAAATATAAGTATTTAAAAACCCTCTATCCATATTAAGTCTGTCTTCTATGTTTTAAAGCTCAAGACATTTCTAATTCTCAGGTGAATGTTTATGTGATCAGAAGATTTAAGGCTACTTTCATGCAACAATGAGAAGATACAAATACGGATCACTTTTACGCACAACGCAGATTATCGATTTTTCTAAGAAGAAACAAAATCTTTATTTAACTTTCATTCGTCAGCCCAAATGTCTGCTCGACAAAATAAAGTGTTACAGCTGTTTAAACAAATTGGATCCACACACCCAGACAAACATACACACGCAGGCATAAATACATACAACAAACAAACACGCCCGTGTGCGTGCACACACGCAATGACAAATATGCAAACATACATGCATCTTTCTTCTATAGTGATTTAAGAAATAACTACAGAAATAAGATAGAAGAATGAATAACAAAGAATAATAAAATAGTGTCAACGAAATTTTTTATCGATCTCTTTGCTTCAAACAAGGCTATATAACTAAACATGTTCAGCGAAAATTGTACTTCGGCAATAACCATTAACAAAAACAATACACTTACACCCAAGAAGCAGTTAAGAGTAAGGTGAGGCGGAGGAGTGTGGAGGTGGAGGGGACGGTGGAGGGGTGAAGGTCAAGGTAACGTTGGAGGGCGCGCAGGTTGTTGGTGTGGGAGAATGACGGTGTAAAGGGATTTTATGTCTAGGGTGAAGAGGGGGGGGGGGCTGTGGAAAGGTGAAGGATTCGAAAAGGCGAAGGGCGTGGTACGTGTCGGAAATGTGGGAGGCGAAGGCGGTGAAAAGGGGGGCGATGATAAGTCGAGGAAGGCAGAGAGTAGTTCGGTATATATATTTCAAATCCAAACTAGAAATTTTACCTTTCAAAATAATTACCCTCTCCATGCACTCCATCATTACGGCACTCTCGATGGCTTCCATGTCCGAAAAACGGGACCCCTTGATAACCCTCTTGAGCTTGGAGAAAAGGAAAAGAATTCACACGGTGCCAGGTCCGGTACATAGTGAGGTTGCTCAAGCACGGCGATGTTCCCGGCCATCGACAGACAGTTGTTCAAGGCATTGTGAACCAGCGCGTTGTGGTGTTGAAGAAACCACAAGTTGTCCAGCCCCAATTCCCCTTTTTGTTTCGCGCACTGAACCATGCAAACGCCGCAGTAACTCTTCATATACATGCTGGCTGATTGTCTAACCCTGTGGCAAAGACACTATATGGACGATGCCACCCATACCGAAAAAAGCAATCAACATGAATTTGACTTTTGACTTCGACTCTCTTGCTTCTTCGGTCTCGGCAACTCCGGACTATTCTGCAGAAGGCTCAGGCACTTATTCTTCTGGTCGTACTCGAGGTTCCATGACTCATCACCGGTGATAGCTCTCCTCAACAAGTCTGGTTCGGTTTCAAGACGTCGAGGATGTCCTGACACACCTGCCATGAGCCGTTCCTTCTGGTCCTCGTTCAACATCTTCGGCACCATCTTCGAGCAGATTTGCTACAAGACCAAATATTCGGTGATAATCTTCTAAACGCTGTTGCAATTCATGCGTTAAGTTAAACTGTCAGCCGACGATTGCCTCGCACCATCCGGCTCACGCGCTAAACATTGGCCACATTCTCGTTCTTTAAATGCCTTCCGCCCCTTTAAATATTTTGTATTACTCGGAAGCCCGTCGGCACGATATCCCCCTCATCGCCGTACACCTGCTACACTATACCGCGTGCTTCTAACGGAGTTTTCTCCAGTCGGAATAGAAACTTCAGGCTGGTTCGTTACTCTGAGGCTATCGCACAACAGCCCAAAACTGAGGAATTGTTAACAAAACCATGCGAAAAAAACATGCAATGGCTGCAAAGCTGAAATCGCAGTTATGTACTTCCCGGACATGTCTCGTCAAAGTGACGCTATACGCTAATCCCTACTTCGCTCATAGCTCACACAGCACACTAAGTCCTGTTACGTTTCTGACAAACTTCCTTTAAACATACATACATATGAATATACATATATAAATCGATATGTATATATATATATATATATATATATATATATATATATATATATATATCACCCCCCCCCAAAAAAAGAGTATCAGTGTTGCGACGAATGGAATTTATTGGACATATTACAATCATTTCTCATGCTCAATGCTTGGGTTATCAGGGTTAAATATTAGGGAAAAAATATTTCTTTGAAAAATTAAGATATGTTGGGTTTGTCAATTCAGTATAAATGGTGCCGTGTTTAGGTGTGAATATGATAGACTATTGGTAAAGTCATTAAAGACTGCACACAGGTATACCTAATGTAAAGGGACATGGTGGATTCGAATTTGAAGGCCTAGAAAAATAATGTCAATTTGGCTCGAAGTTGTAGCCTCGAAGTGGACAGTTGACAGGGTTACGACAGTCGCAATATTTGTTGTTGTCACCTCTAAGGTGGTGAGGGCTGGTGTTAATCCTATTACTTGTATTATCACTATCACCATAACTGTCATTATTGTGGTTGGCGCTATTATAGCTATAATCATGCGAAATAGTGATATTTCTATTTCTCGTGTAATAGCGTCTTCTACAGCCGTTGTTATAGTTGCTATGGCTTCTAAGCCTGTCGTCGGTCACACTACTGGCGCTGCGATAAATTTCTAAGGTGGCGTTATTGTGCATGCTACTATTAACACTAAGATTCCTGTCCTGGTTACTAATATCGTTATCATGCGGGGCGACAGAATTTCTTAAGGTTGACCGAGTTGTCATATTCCCTAAAATGCTTATTACAGGCATGTTGTATTCTCGTGAGCTTACTGTGGTTGCTTATTGCTATGAGGTCGGCTAGATTAGGTGTAGTAGAATAAGAAATCTTGACGTTAATCGTATTGAGAATTTTTCGGTATCTGTGGTTAGGTGGGAAGCTCCTCTCTAAGGCGTCGAAAAAGATTCAGGGTAAATTGGAAGCCACACTCCGCTAGTAGGGAGCACATTACGCCGGAGTGTATGCGTTGTTCTGGGGTTATTGCGGAGGTTTTTGCCATAGTGGGTGCCCCTATCAAGGCGGGAGGGGTGCTGACTAATGTGTGCTCTGTTAGAAACGTTATCTATAGATGCACAGTTACAAGTTTTAATAGTGTTAAGTCATACATGGAGCTACTTCAGGGGAGTTCAAGACTAGATTTCGAGCGCATCTCCACTCTTTTAGGAATAGGAACCTTAGATACTCTACATTCCCGCTAATTATATTAACCAATTAACTGACTCTAACATTAGCTACACCACCCAATGGGAAATTGTGAACCAAGCAACACCTTATAATTTCAAAAAAAGCTGCTAGCTCTGCCTAATCTAACTGTATTATATAGTACAAGCACCCCAAGAACTGATAAATAGTGGGGCCGAAACTGTCATCAATTGCGGCCACTGACTACAACAATCTTTCTACAGATGGACCCCTGCAACTGAATAACCACTATAATACCTGAGGCTCTCTACAGCGCACCCGGCCTGACTTACCGGCGCTAGATTTACTATTAAACAACGTGGAATAACACCATCATCCACCCTCTCTTTTCCCACCAGGGAGATGCATAGCGTATATATAGTCGGGCCTACCCCGCTATATTCTTCTCCTTGGCCGGACCGGGTTAAAGTAATCTTACGAACCTGCTGCCTAAACCCGAATAACTTCTTAGATAATTGATCATATGAACATACAACTTCGATCCAAATTGACATTATTTTTCTAGGCCTTCAAATTCGAAGCCAACGTTCCCCCTTACATTAGGTATACCTGTTTGCAGTCTTTAACGACTTTACCAATAGTTTATCATATTCACACCTAAACACGGCACCATTTATACTGAGTTGACAAACCCCACATATGTTAAGTTAAAAAAAAAAATGTTTCCATAGCTGGTGCTGGTCATAAGTTATACAGTAAACTTTATACTGGCACCGGCAATTACCTCCCTTGGCAAACTATACTCCTTTCAGCGTGCTTATACAAATAATATTTGAAATTACTATGCATGGCGATGTAAATTTATTATTTTACATTCTTAGGGTCTGTAATTAAAAACTTTGCTTTTAATATCTGCCTCCGATGAGCGCCCATGGGCGTAGAACGTGTTAGAACTATATAAAGGTATGCTTTAACGGCTTGTAAATCTTTCATTCACTAATTCTTTTGCTTATATATATATACATATATACACACACACACACACACACATATATATATATATATATATATATATATATATATATATATATATATATATTTATCATTCAAATAACCTCTACCGACCAATCAAAATTGTTTTGACCACAAGAATTTTTGCAACACGAATTGGAGCGAAACTTATTTTAATACATCTGGAGCCACTTTTTTCACATAAAACAGGTAGAATTTCCAAAACTAATCAGATTAGAGCAAACATCACGGGCGCTCTATCTCAAAATTATTTTGAAAAGCATTAGAAATGCGCAACAATGAATACTAACCAATACTATTACTAATTTTTACTTATTCCTAATTAAACTATTTTTAACTGGGAACAATTTGTCAGCATTTTCTTTTCCGTTTACCAATATATCATAACTCGTGTGTTACACCTCTATTCTTTTAAATATATGTATATATACATACATACATATATATATATATATATATATATACATATATATATATACATATATATATATATATATCGTTTCTGAATTTGTGAATATGATAGAATATTGGTAGAGTCATTAAATACTGCACACAGGTATACCTAATGTAAGAGGACACGTTGGTTTCGAACTTGAAGGCCTAGAAAAATAATGTCAATTTGGATCGAAGTTGTAGCCTCGGAGTAATACATACCCTTTTCAAAGACCTCTCTGTATAGATAAGAAATGCATAATCTGTAAACTAAGCTCCCACATTAACTGTAAAACTAGAAATGTAGTATATAGCAGTATAGTATTGAAGGACAATGTAAAGATAAGAATATAGTGTACATAGTTGAGACAGCTCGTAGTATAGGAGAACGGTTAAATGAACACTGGCGAGAGCTTCAAGATAAAAAAGAATCACCAATACACCACCAACATGCTAAAATAGAACATAAGGGCAAATTAGAGAACATAGAAATAAAAATAGAATCTACACCCAGAAAAGATGCAATGTTTAAACAAATCACATAGGCAATAAACATAAATGAACTCCAACCCAAATTAAATAGAAAACATGAATGGAATAGCAACATGACAACTTACACAACACACCCAAAAACGAGATGGCGTAGGACGGAACAAAGGAGAGGGACAAAACAAAGAAAAGAATCCCCAGTCACTGAAGAGGTCACAGAATGTGTGACGAAGAACTTTGACAATATATGAACAACCGTCCGGTTGTGGAACCAACCAACCAACCAACCGGAAATTTATAAATTTAATTTATAATAAATTGGAGTGAAAGCAACTGGTGCGTGTGTTTCTTATTGGCAACATGACCCTCCCAAAGTATAATAATATATATATATATATATATATATATATATATATATATATATATATATGAATATAGACATAGAATATTCGAAAATATTCTGTATGTTTATAATAAACATTTTGAAGACCTAATCGCTATAGAATAGAATACGTCACGTATTACAATTAGATTCTCGATAAAAGCAAGGGAAGTAATCTACGCGTTTCATTCTCGTTAGAAATCATCAGGACTACATATCCAGTGCTTTTATCGAGAATGACACAGCTAGAGACTTATAGAATACTTAGCTGTGTACAGGAACTGGTTTGAAAGAGCGGTTGCCGGTCCGGCAGAAATTAGAAATTGGAATAAATGCTCTGAAATAGCGATATATATGTGAATATAGACATAGAATATTCGAAAATATTCTGTATGTTTATAATAAACATTTTGAAGACCTAATCGCTATAGAATAGAATACGTCACGTATTACAATTAGATTCTCGATAAAAGCAAGGGAAGTAATCTACGCGTTTCATTCTCGTTAGAAATCATCAGGACTACATATCCAGTGCTTTTATCGAGAATGACACAGCTAGAGACTTATAGAATACTTAGCTGTGTACAGGAACTGGTTTGAAAGAGCGGTTGCCGGTCCGGCAGAAATTAGAAATTGGAATAAATGCTCTGAAATAGCGATATATATGTGAATATAGACATAGAATATTCGAAAATATTCTGTATGTTTATAATAAACATTTTGAAGACCTAATCGCTATAGAATAGAATACGTCACGTATTACAATTAGATTCTCGATAAAAGCAAGGGAAGTAATCTACGCGTTTCATTCTCGTTAGAAATCATCAGGACTACATATCCAGTGCTTTTATCGAGAATGACACAGCTAGAGACTTATAGAATACTTAGCTGTGTACAGGAACTGGTTTGAAAGAGCGGTTGCCGGTCCGGCAGAAATTAGAAATTGGAATAAATGCTCTGAAATAGCGATATATATGTGAATATAGACATAGAATATTCGAAAATATTCTGTATGTTTATAATAAACATTTTGAAGACCTAATCGCTATAGAATAGAATACGTCACGTATTACAATTAGATTCTCGATAAAAGCAAGGGAAGTAATCTACGCGTTTCATTCTCGTTAGAAATCATCAGGACTACATATCCAGTGCTTTTATCGAGAATGACACAGCTAGAGACTTATAGAATACTTAGCTGTGTACAGGAACTGGTTTGAAAGAGCGGTTGCCGGTCCGGCAGAAATTAGAAATTGGAATAAATGCTCTGAAATAGCGATATATATGTGAATATAGACATAGAATATTCGAAAATATTCTGTATGTTTATAATAAACATTTTGAAGACCTAATCGCTATAGAATAGAATACGTCACGTATTACAATTAGATTCTCGATAAAAGCAAGGGAAGTAATCTACGCGTTTCATTCTCGTTAGAAATCATCAGGACTACATATCCAGTGCTTTTATCGAGAATGACACAGCTAGAGACTTATAGAATACTTAGCTGTGTACAGGAACTGGTTTGAAAGAGCGGTTGCCGGTCCGGCAGAAATTAGAAATTGGAATAAATGCTCTGAAATAGCGATATATATGTGAATATAGACATAGAATATTCGAAAATATTCTGTATGTTTATAATAAACATTTTGAAGACCTAATCGCTATAGAATAGAATACGTCACGTATTACAATTAGATTCTCGATAAAAGCAAGGGAAGTAATCTACGCGTTTCATTCTCGTTAGAAATCATCAGGACTACATATCCAGTGCTTTTATCGAGAATGACACAGCTAGAGACTTATAGAATACTTAGCTGTGTACAGGAACTGGTTTGAAAGAGCGGTTGCCGGTCCGGCAGAAATTAGAAATTGGAATAAATGCTCTGAAATAGCGATATATATGTGAATATAGACATAGAATATTCGAAAATATTCTGTATGTTTATAATAAACATTTTGAAGACCTAATCGCTATAGAATAGAATACGTCACGTATTACAATTAGATTCTCGATAAAAGCAAGGGAAGTAATCTACGCGTTTCATTCTCGTTAGAAATCATCAGGACTACATATCCAGTGCTTTTATCGAGAATGACACAGCTAGAGACTTATAGAATACTTAGCTGTGTACAGGAACTGGTTTGAAAGAGCGGTTGCCGGTCCGGCAGAAATTAGAAATTGGAATAAATGCTCTGAAATAGCGATATATATGTGAATATAGACATAGAATATTATTCCAATTTCTAATTTCTGCCGGACCGGCAACCGCTCTTTCAAACCAGTTCCTGTACACAGCTAAGTATTCTATAAGTCTCTAGCTGTGTCATTCTCGATAAAAGCACTGGATATGTAGTCCTGATGATTTTTAACGAGAATGAAACGCGTAGATTACTTCCCTTGCTTTTATCGAGAATCTAATTGTAATACGTGACGTATTCTATTCTATAGCGATTAGGTCTTCAAAATGTTTATTATAAACATACAGAATATTTTCGAATATTCTATGTCTATATTCACATATATATCGCTATTTCAGAGCATTTATTCCAATTTCTAATTTCTGCCGGACCGGCAACCGCTCTTTCAAACCAGTTCCTGTACACAGCTAAGTATTCTATAAGTCTCTAGCTGTGTCATTCTCGATAAAAGCACTGGATATGTAGTCCTGATGATTTCTAACGAGAATGAAACGCGTAGATTACTTCCCTTGCTTTTATCGAGAATCTAATTGTAATACGTGACGTATTCTATTCTATAGCGATTAGGTCTTCAAAATGTTTATTATAAACATACAGAATATTTTCGAATATTCTATGTCTATATTCACATATATATCGCTATTTCAGAGCATTTATTCCAATTTCTAATTTCTGCCGGACCGGCAACCGCTCTTTCAAACCAGTTCCTGTACACAGCTAAGTATTCTATAAGTCTCTAGCTGTGTCATTCTCGATAAAAGCACTGGATATGTAGTCCTGATGATTTCTAACGAGAATGAAACGCGTAGATTACTTCCCTTGCTTTTATCGAGAATCTAATTGTAATACGTGACGTATTCTATTCTATAGCGATTAGGTCTTCAAAATGTTTATTATAAACATACAGAATATTTTCGAATATTCTATGTCTATATTCACATATATATCGCTATTTCAGAGCATTTATTCCAATTTCTAATTTCTGCCGGACCGGCAACCGCTCTTTCAAACCAGTTCCTGTACACAGCTAAGTATTCTATAAGTCTCTAGCTGTGTCATTCTCGATAAAAGCACTGGATATGTAGTCCTGATGATTTCTAACGAGAATGAAACGCGTAGATTACTTCCCTTGCTTTTATCGAGAATCTAATTGTAATACGTGACGTATTCTATTCTATAGCGATTAGGTCTTCAAAATGTTTATTATAAACATACAGAATATTTTCGAATATTCTATGTCTATATTCACATATATATCGCTATTTCAGAGCATTTATTCCAATTTCTAATTTCTGCCGGACCGGCAACCGCTCTTTCAAACCAGTTCCTGTACACAGCTAAGTATTCTATAAGTCTCTAGCTGTGTCATTCTCGATAAAAGCACTGGATATGTAGTCCTGATGATTTCTAACGAGAATGAAACGCGTAGATTACTTCCCTTGCTTTTATCGAGAATCTAATTGTAATACGTGACGTATTCTATTCTATAGCGATTAGGTCTTCAAAATGTTTATTATAAACATACAGAATATTTTCGAATATTCTATGTCTATATTCACATATATATCGCTATTTCAGAGCATTTATTCCAATTTCTAATTTCTGCCGGACCGGCAACCGCTCTTTCAAACCAGTTCCTGTACACAGCTAAGTATTCTATAAGTCTCTAGCTGTGTCATTCTCGATAAAAGCACTGGATATGTAGTCCTGATGATTTCTAACGAGAATGAAACGCGTAGATTACTTCCCTTGCTTTTATCGAGAATCTAATTGTAATACGTGACGTATTCTATTCTATAGCGATTAGGTCTTCAAAATGTTTATTATAAACATACAGAATATTTTCGAATATTCTATGTCTATATTCACATATATATCGCTATTTCAGAGCATTTATTCCAATTTCTAATTTCTGCCGGACCGGCAACCGCTCTTTCAAACCAGTTCCTGTACACAGCTAAGTATTCTATAAGTCTCTAGCTGTGTCATTCTCGATAAAAGCACTGGATATGTAGTCCTGATGATTTCTAACGAGAATGAAACGCGTAGATTACTTCCCTTGCTTTTATCGAGAATCTAATTGTAATACGTGACGTATTCTATTCTATAGCGATTAGGTCTTCAAAATGTTTATTATAAACATACAGAATATTTTCGAATATTCTATGTCTATATTCACATATATATCGCTATTTCAGAGCATTTATTCCAATTTCTAATTTCTGCCGGACCGGCAACCGCTCTTTCAAACCAGTTCCTGTACACAGCTAAGTATTCTATAAGTCTCTAGCTGTGTCATTCTCGATAAAAGCACTGGATATGTAGTCCTGATGATTTCTAACGAGAATGAAACGCGTAGATTACTTCCCTTGCTTTTATCGAGAATCTAATTGTAATACGTGACGTATTCTATTCTATAGCGATTAGGTCTTCAAAATGTTTATTATAAACATACAGAATATTTTCGAATATTCTATGTCTATATTCACATATATATCGCTATTTCAGAGCATTTATTCCAATTTCTAATTTCTGCCGGACCGGCAACCGCTCTTTCAAACCAGTTCCTGTACACAGCTAAGTATTCTATAAGTCTCTAGCTGTGTCATTCTCGATAAAAGCACTGGATATGTAGTCCTGATGATTTCTAACGAGAATGAAACGCGTAGATTACTTCCCTTGCTTTTATCGAGAATCTAATTGTAATACGTGACGTATTCTATTCTATAGCGATTAGGTCTTCAAAATGTTTATTATAAACATACAGAATATTTTCGAATATTCTATGTCTATATTCACATATATATCGCTATTTCAGAGCATTTATTCCAATTTCTAATTTCTGCCGGACCGGCAACCGCTCTTTCAAACCAGTTCCTGTACACAGCTAAGTATTCTATAAGTCTCTAGCTGTGTCATTCTCGATAAAAGCACTGGATATGTAGTCCTGATGATTTCTAACGAGAATGAAACGCGTAGATTACTTCCCTTGCTTTTATCGAGAATCTAATTGTAATACGTGACGTATTCTATTCTATAGCGATTAGGTCTTCAAAATGTTTATTATAAACATACAGAATATTTTCGAATATTCTATGTCTATATTCACATATATATCGCTATTTCAGAGCATTTATTCCAATTTCTAATTTCTGCCGGACCGGCAACCGCTCTTTCAAACCAGTTCCTGTACACAGCTAAGTATTCTATAAGTCTCTAGCTGTGTCATTCTCGATAAAAGCACTGGATATGTAGTCCTGATGATTTCTAACGAGAATGAAACGCGTAGATTACTTCCCTTGCTTTTATCGAGAATCTAATTGTAATACGTGACGTATTCTATTCTATAGCGATTAGGTCTTCAAAATGTTTATTATAAACATACAGAATATTTTCGAATATTCTATGTCTATATTCACATATATATCGCTATTTCAGAGCATTTATTCCAATTTCTAATTTCTGCCGGACCGGCAACCGCTCTTTCAAACCAGTTCCTGTACACAGCTAAGTATTCTATAAGTCTCTAGCTGTGTCATTCTCGATAAAAGCACTGGATATGTAGTCCTGATGATTTCTAACGAGAATGAAACGCGTAGATTACTTCCCTTGCTTTTATCGAGAATCTAATTGTAATACGTGACGTATTCTATTCTATAGCGATTAGGTCTTCAAAATGTTTATTATAAACATACAGAATATTTTCGAATATTCTATGTCTATATTCACATATATATCGCTATTTCAGAGCATTTATTCCAATTTCTTATATATATATATATATATAAAAATAAAGATCCGAAGGCAAGGTATAAATTTCCAATCATTTTAATCGCGACATATGTTTCAATAAGAGATAGATCGATCGTGTAGCCATGATCGATTATCACTGATCTCGTCGTCAGGTGAAAATGAATTGCCTTCAAATCCTTGATATGGGGAGAAAATTACCTATGTTTAGTCACAGAGTTTATTCCCTCATATGAAGATCAAGCAGTCAAAACACGGCGACTGCTATCGTCTTCAGTTGGGGTCATAAAACTCTCAAGTCTCTATCTCTCAATAGCTGTAAAAGACACTGGACATCAAATCTGTAGAATTAGAGTCGGTCACAGTTAATGTGAGTGGGTACACACACACCGACGCGAGGTCAAAGAAAAAATATAAATGTACCAACATAGTATTCACCGAAAGTTAGTTTACAAAACAACAAATGTTATATTGGTCAAATCTCAATTTGGCGATGTATATTTGAAAAATTGGGTCAACCGCAACCCTATACACACGCAAGTAAGTTCAGTTCAATGTTCTGCTATACGTGTTTAGATTGAATTGTAACATCAGTATCTCCAAATAGTGTATGTTTTGGTATATACACATCCGTATCGTCAACAAAAGTGTATGTTTTGGTATATACACATCCATGTGAAGAGCAAGTAGTCAGCTCATATCGAACTCAGTATGTGCCGTTGTCCCATTGAGAATCTGAGTCCCCAAATCTGTGCATGGAAGCAACCGCTATGTAGGCCACCAAGGGGCTCTGTGCAGGGTTGGGTATTTGGGTTAAGGTAAAAGTATGTGCGTTTTCCCGTCATATGGGCCCTTGGGCTTTTAAGATAGGGTTTTGAGTGGTGGAGGTGTGTTACCCAACACAAAAATAAAAATAAAAATAAAATAAAATAAAATAACAAAGAATAGCAACAGATAATATTGGTAACAAAAAATTATTGGACCGTATGACAAAACCAATAATACACCTTACTATATAACAACTATATATATATATATATATATATATATATATATATATGATCTATATATGGCCACTATTTCAGTTTTGTATGGCATCTTAACATATTGTTTAGCTCTAGGGTTTTTTTTAACTATGGAGCGTTTGCCACCATTATTTCTGATTTTTGCCTTTAGTTTCGTTTCGTTTCGTTTCGCCCTTTCTACCCGCCGAAATGCGATTCTCGCTAAATCTATATATCCCGAGTTTTACAATTAACTTGTTAATAATTTTTATTGATAGGTTAATTGCATAAGTTTATTTTAAAAACTACCCGGTCGAGAGCTTATTCGATTCGTGCTATTTATGCAATTTTTTGAATGGTATACACATACTGAATTCATTTGATTTAGGTGTCATAGAAACCCTGCATTTGGATTTTAACATCAATTCCAATGGGTTCAGGTCTGTGTTTCTTTATATCATTTATTTTGTTTTGATCTGTTTAGCTTGATTTGCTTTTTGGCTTAGGTTGTTGATGCTTTCGTGACCCCTATATCAGTTTTGTATGGCGTCTTAACATATTGTTTAGCTCTGGTATTTTAACTATGGAGCGCTTGCTAGCATTATTTCAGATTTTTGCGTTTCGTTTCGCCTTTTCTACCCGCCGAAATGCGATTCTAGCTAAATCTCTCTCTCTCTCTCTCTCTCTCTCTCTCTCTCTCTCTCTATATATATATATATATATATATATATATATATATATATATACATATATATATACACATATATATATATATATATATATATATATATATATATGTATATATATATATATTTATATATAGTAATAATAATAAATTTGAAGACTAAAATCCAAAGAGGGCTGGATAAGGATAAATATATATCAAATATATGAGTTTCAGAAGATCCCGTTAAGGGTGAAAGCAGCGATTCTTTGCTTAAACTTTAATCTGTTATTTTAATAAATATATATATATATATATATATATCAAAATCATGTCTTTAGAATCATCAGATATTAAAATATATACTATTTCTTCTTCTAATTAGCATAATTAACCATATAAAAAATCAATTAGAACAAGCTATAGGAATAAACGCTCTTCTGGAGAAATCTCGAACAAATAACCGAACGTAGCCTCTTCGCGGCGGCCTCAATCGAGTATTTATCCAACATTTCGACAGCATGTAGAAACTGACTAAATATACCATCAACCATACACAATTAGGTGTAAAATTAAACTTAAAAGAAATGTGCACATAGCGTAATTATATCTCTACCATGGTTTCTTCCTTATTTTTAGACATCCAAATAATAGGAATTCCTGAGTTAGGATTCATCAGGAGACAAACTCAAAATCAGACATCTAGTTTTTCAATCCGATCCCGCCAAAAATAGATTCAAAAATGTCTAAGAATCACTATGTGGCTTTGGTCAAGCCAGAGAGAAAGAATGTGATTGGTTGCTTACGGCGGGTAGGCTTGCTGCTAGAAAGCGCAGCCAAATATCGCCAAATTTAATCTCAACCTATTGGGAGATTATTAAATATAAAGGTTAACATATACATAAAGTTATAGATATATACATGTTGCAACTGGTCACTTTTAAGCTCTATGAAGAATTAATAAATTAAAAAATCAGAGCAATATATCATAAATCATGTCTTTAGAATCATCAGATATTAAAATATATACTATTTCTTCTTCTAATTAGCATAATAAACCATATAAAAAATCAATTAGAACAAGCTATAAGAATAAACGCTCTTATGGAGAAATCTCCGACAAATAACCGAACGTAGCCTCTTCGCGGCGGCCTCAATCGAGTATTTATCCAACATTTCGACAGCATGTAGAAACTGACTAAATATACCATCAACCATACACAATTAGGTGTAAAATTAAACTTAGAAGAAATGCGCACATACCGTAATTATATCTCTACCATGGTTTCTTCCTTATTTTTAGACATCCAAATAATAGGAATGTCCTGAGTTAGGATTCACCAGGAGACAAACTCAAAATCAGACATCTAGTTTTTCAATCCGATCCCGCCAAAAATAGATTCAAAAATGTCTAAGAATCACTATGTGGCTTTGGTCAAGCCAGAGAGAAAGAATGTGATTGGTTGCTTACGGCGA
>OZ024742.1:54374249-54381749 GCA_964016885.1 Eledone cirrhosa
AATAAACGTAATTTGATTGGTTATAAATCAAATTATGGCTGTCAGGTGAACAAGTTTTCATTAAATTTTCGCGCCTATATTTGGGAATGTGTGTATGTGTGTATTGGAAGATGATTCTATTAGTAGAAATGGGTGAGGGAGTTGTGTGTGAGTGTGTATATGGGTGTTATGTGTGTGTGTGTGGGTGTATGTTAAGATGGAGAGAATATATATTTTGTGTGTGTGTATATATGTGTGTAGGAAAGTGATTCTATTAGTAGAAATGGAGGAGTGGAGTTGTGTGTGGGGTGGGGGTTGTTATGTGTGTGTATGGGTGTTATGTGTGTAGGAGTATTGTTAGCATATTAAGATGAAGAGAATATATATATATTGTGTGTGTGTGTGTGTGTAGGAACATGATTACTTTAGTAGGAATATTTTGAATGAACATATTTTCCTTACTTATTCGTATTTGTTCTGTTGTATGGTCAGTGCAAACGTATGTTAAGGTTTATTTAGTTCGGGTTTTTATTTTCTAAAGTAGAAGGTATTATGTGTGCTGTATGTGTCTGTTTGGATGGTTAGCATGTTATGGTGTTGACATAATGTATATTAAACCATATTTAATGCTGTTCCATATTTTTAAATAAACATATTTTCCTTATTTATTCGTATTTGTTCTGTTGTATTGTTAGCGCAAAGGTAAAATGGGAAGACCTGGAATTTGGGTGTCTTATTACTTGCGCATATGTCTAGATGTGCGCTTAGTAGTATCTGTCTCGTGGTTGGATCTCGTAAGTTTTGGCGATGAACTGACATTCTGTTTCTGAGTGTGAGTTTAGTTTATCCTTCATTGCATCCTTTACATTTAATGGCATAAACTAGATTTTTTGATGAGCAAGTGAAGAGATTGTTTACAGTAAAATTTTGTCCTGATTTAAATGTATACGTGTTGCCTTCAATGAGGTGAGTGCAGGTTCCACAATTAGAGCGACCACATTTTTTGACACTTGGTTGTGGATTTGTGGTAGGTAATTTGGAATTGATGAGTAATGTTTTCAGTGATTTCGGTTGTCTTTTGCTTTTGATTATTTTGTGTGACCTTAAATTAAGACCAATTGTAGCGGGCCCACAATGTGAAACACACAGACTGAGCAACTTTATAGACATACTACTAAAGCCAATTCTCAAACACATACCAAGCCTTGTAAGAGACGATCTAAACCTCTTAAACCACCTCTCCCAAAATGTCAACAACGACACTATTATTATCTCTTTTGATGGAGTGAATCTCTACACAACGATCCCACACCAATACGGACTAGAAGCAATAGGTTTCTGGCTACAGAAATATCCCAATGAGATACCTGACAGAATAGAAAAAAGCTTCATCTCCGAGGGATTAAAATCCATCTTACAGAACAACTTTTTTGATTTCGATGGCAGTACTTACAAGCAAATATCGGGGACTGCGATGGGTACAAAAGCCGCTCCAACTTATGCCAACTTAGTCATGGCATACTTAGAAGTCCAGATATATGAACAGTCCAAATCAAAATACGGATTGAACTTCCACAAATATTTATCAGAGAATTGGAAACGCTGATTGTCTCATTCTTTGGTCCCACACACTCGACCAACTGAAGGATTTCAAAAACTTAATAAACGACATCAATAACCACATCCAATTCACAATGGAATACAGCCAAGATCAACTCCCATTTCTGGACATCTTAAGCTTAAAAAAGACACAAATATTGAAACTGACATACACTACAAACCAACAGATTCCAAACAATACCTGCTATTCACCTCCAACCATCCAAAGCACACGAAGACGAACATTCCTTTTAACCTAGCAAGAAGAATTTGCACAATTGTCTCCAATTATGAAACGCGAAATAAAAGACTTCAAGAATTAAAGAAAATTCTACTCGAAAGAGAGTACCCACTATTACTAATAAATAATGGAATAGAAAGGGCTAAGGCAATAGGCCTTGATGAATTACGAAAACAGAAACAAATTCAAGGTACGTCCAATATTCTATCATTAATCTCAACACACACCCCAAGAAATGCGGAAGCTTACAACACTATTCACAAGAACATCCCACTACTCAAACAAAACGCAAGGATGAAAAAAAGCCCTTGAAACACACAAAATAATCAAAAGCAAAAGACAACCGAAATCACTGAAAACATTATTCACCAATGCCAAATTACCTACAACAAACCCACAAACAAGTGTCAAATAATGTAGTGGCTCTAATTCACTACTGGCTCTAATTCACTCACCTCTTTGAAGGCAACACGTATACATTTAAATCAGGACAAAATTTTACTGTAAAAAATCACTTCACTCATCAAAATATCTAATTTATGCCATTAAATGTAAAGGATGCAATGAAGATTATATAGGACAAACTAAATTCACACTCAGAAACAGAATGACAGTTCATCGCCAACAATTACGAGATCCAACCACGAGACAGATACTACTAAGCGCACATCTAGACATATGCGCAAGTAATAAGACACCCAAATTCCAAGTCTTCCCATTTTACCTTTGCGCTAACAATACAACAGAACAAATACGAATAAATAAGGAAAATATGTTTATTCAAAAATATAGATCAGCATTAAATATGGTTTAATATACATTATGTCAACACCATAACATGCTAACCATCCAAACAGACACATGCACACACACATAACACCTTCTACTTTAGAAAATAAAAACCCGAACTAAATAAATCTTAACATACGTTTGCACTGACAATACAACAGAACAAATACGAATAAGTAAGGAAAATATGTTCATTCAAAATATTCCTACTAAAGGAATCATTTTCCTACACACACACACACACAAACACACACACATACACACAATGTATATATATTCTCTTCTTCTTAACATGCCAACCATACTCCCACACACATAACACCCATACAGACACATGCCAACCCCCCACCCCACCCCACACACAACTCCCCTCCTCCATTTCTACTAATAGAATCACTTTCCTACACACATATATATACACACACACAAAATATATATTCTCTCCATTTTAACATACTCCCACACACACACACATAACACCCATATACACACACACACACAACTCCCTCTCCCATTTCTACTAATAGAATCATCTTCTAATACACACACACACACACAGGCACACAAATAAACATACCTATCTTTACTTTCTTTATTCAATAGAAAATCTGAATTCTGACACCCCAGCGAACTAACCATATTCACTGAACCAGAACAATTCTCCCATCCCATTTCTCTTGACCATTATATTTTGCTTGTCATAAAATTCTCTAAATAGTCTACCGAATAGATTTCCAAATAAGGGCGCGAAAATTTAATGAAAACTTGTTCACGTGACAGCCATAATTTCATTTATAACCAATCAAATTACGTTTATTAAAAAAAAGCCTTCGTGAGCCCCTTTTTTTAAGTAAAAAGAAATTCAAACACTCATATATGAAAAAACAACATGTGACACCTCCCCCTTGTTTGAAGAACTTTGTAACGCGAACTGGCGCGAAATTTATTATAATTATTGACCAACCAATCAAATTACTTCTCGAAAAACCTGGCATTTCGAGCCACTTTTTCCATATAAAACAAGTAACATTCAGAGACCAACCAGATGTGAGAAAAAGCCAGACCCTCCATCTCAACTCTACTTTTGAAAAGCAGAAGAACTGCGAAACCGGTAAAGGAACCAAATAAATATATATATTTAAAAAAAAATAAGACTCCAGTTGCATTTTCGATTCCATCTTTTTTTCTTTATACATTGACTCGTGTAGGACACCGGTTTTTTTTCATTTGTAAGAACACCTCACTTTCTAATATATATATATATATATATATATATATATATATACATACATATACATACATGTATACATATACACACACATTCATGTATATACACATACACACACACATACAAATATACATATATATATGTATATATATATATATATATATATATATATATATATATATATATATATATATATATATATACATACATATATATATATATATATATATACATACATATACATACATATATACATATACACACACATACATGTATGTACACATACACACACACATACACATATACACACATATATATATTATTTTATCATACATACATAGATACTTGCATACCCATGCAATTTCAGGTGGTTATGTATCTTGATGCCCTTAGTCAGTAACGCATGAATCTATGGAAGCTAACAAATTAAAACGTTAAAAAATTAACAGGAAGGCATATAATTAGGAGAAGGGGATACTAACAAAAATGTACGTCTAATAGAGATAAAGTGAGATGCTATTTAGAATGTTTAATTAGGTTTATAGTACTTAAATGTTTTTCGTATACGGGGATTACAAGCTATAATCAATCCTTGTATTTTATTCAATAAATTGTCCTTAGATTTAGTAATTTCCAAGATCTCTCAGGAACATAATCTGCATTCTCTCCTATTCCCAAGATATGGAGTTCTTTGCAGAATGGTATTCCACGATAGCTTGATATCTATTTTTTTTTATAGTTATTTACTGCTTCAGCTAAAGATGTGTTAACTAGTTTAGTATTGTTAAAGCTACTGGAGTGTGCGTAATATCTTTTCTTAAATGTGTTCGATGTTGATCGTATATACGATTTGTTGGAGTCAGTAGTAGACACAGTGCATTTATATATTACATTATTAATCAAACAGTTGCCATTTAAGTGTGCTGCTTTGTTGGCGATTTAGTGCTGGGGTTGTATTGTGATTTTGTATTATGTTGTTTTTGTGTTGGTGATTTGGGTGGTTGTGTTTTCCAAGTTGAAGTATTGTATTATTTGTCCTTTTAAAAGGCGCAGTCTTATTTAAATTATGTTGTGGTGGTGTGGTCATATCATTTTTAAATTTATAAATGCTGTAGTTGCTTATTTTTTGTTGGAGATTGTTTGATGTAGAGTATGAGAATTTAACAGTATACCTGTTAAATATTTGGTGGTATCTGTGGTTTGGTGGAAAATGTTTATGTAGAATTTCGAAGAATTTTTGGGGGATTTGTCCAATAGTTTGCAGGTTGAAGGATGCGTTGTACCATGTTATGTTTCTTTTGAGGTTTTTAGTTAAGTTCTTATTCTCACTTATATTAATGTGCTGTGAACTAGAAGAGTTCCTATGGGTAGTATTTGTATTTGTGGATTTTGGTAAATTGCAGTGGTTTTATTTGGTGTAATTATTGGGTAGATTATGAGAGGTTGAATGTGTGGTAGTTATATGTGAGTTGTTAACATTGGTCATAGATCGTATAGTAATCGTTGTTGTGGTTTTTCGGTTGTTTGGTGTGATAGGTATGACTCCATTAGGCATTTGTTTCGATGGTATTTTTGGTGGTTGTAGTTTTAGCTAGGTTTTGTAGTATGGTCCATAGTAGTGTTGGGGATATATGAAATTTTAGTTAGGGCCTCTCTGTAGAAGGGTGCATTTTTATAAAATATATCCTCATTGGAAGATAATTTATAAAGTCTAAGAGATATGTTATATACCAATTTTTTTAGTATAGAGCCAGGGTGGTTAGAGCGTGAATGTACATAGTGTAGATTCTGGTTGGGTTTGTGGTAAGGTTGATAAATATTCGTAGAGAGGTCTAAGGTAATGTCAAGGAAGTTAACCACTTTTGAGGTGTTTTCAAAGGTGATATTAAGGTTGTAATAGTCCTTGAGGAATTTTCTAATTTGTTTTTTGTTTTTCTCTATATTAGAATTGCTAAGATTGTTAGATATCAATAGACAATCATCCTGATAAAGACCACCTTTGAGGTGGGGAAAAGAGGAATGCATATTATAGAGAAATAGTGCAACGATGTTTGTAACTTGAGCAGAGTCCATGGATCCCATCGTTATATCGAATAAGTTGTTATATGTGTTTCTTGTCCAGTGTTCTTCTTGGAAGTTTAGGTAGGTTTTTCCAGTGTGTGTTATGATGTTGATTTCCTCAGTAGATAAATCCGATCTATTTCTGGCGAAAATCAGTGCTTTGTTTAAGAGAATTGGAAAAATCGAAGAATAGTAAGAATCGATGTCGAATTGTATGAATGAAGCTGAGTTTTTATTCTCGATGTTAGTGAACCATTCAATAACCTGGAAAGTGTTATCCCATAATGAAAGTGTTACAAATTTTCTAATCTGCGGGATGATTCGATCAATAATTTTCTTGCTGTTAGTACCGATATCAGATTTTGATGGGCATATCAGTCTAATAGATGGGTTCGAATTAAAGTCAGATTTGTGGTCCTTCAGGTTGAAGTGCGGGCTTTTAGGTGTGAATAGCTCCGTCCTATCTTCAATATGGAGTTTTTATACTATATCACATGATGTGTTGTTCAAGGATGTCAGTGCGGTGGTGCTGGTTTTCTTGTAGTTTTTTCTAAGTTCTTTAAAAATGAACTGGTTATATTTATCGATGTCCATATGGTACAGATTACCAGTTTTGTTAGAATGGACATAGACCTTGTTTGAATTTTTCAGTTGCAGAAGGGTAGAGTCTAATTCCTTTTGGAATTCAGATTTGTGTTTCCTGAACTTTATGTTTTTAATCATGTTCAGTAGGGCGTTCTCAAAATGTTCAAGTTGAACATTATGAGGAGGATTTTTGTATGTGTTTAACATACCGGTACTTCTTTTCATTTGTTTTGGTTTTGTTGTCAAAATAATAGGCTCTCTATCGCATTCTCCTAATAAACTGGTTAATTTTTTGTATGAGCAGGAGTAGATATTCGTCTTTAGGTGGAATCGGAATATTCTTCAACGAAGTACCCAAATATTGTTTTTCCATTGTGATGCCGGAATTAGATAAAAGAAGAGCTCAACTAAATACTATAATCACAAAAGTGGAGACAGGTATGAAAAAATATATTGAAGGAGCAAGATGCACAGAAATATCCACGTATGGTTGTAATTGCAGAAATAGAAGCGTTTGCCCCTTAAATGGAAACTGTTTGATTAATAATGTAATATATAAATGCACTGTGTCTACTACTGACTCCAATAAATCGTATATAGGATCTACATCAAACACATTTAAGAAAATATATTACGCACACTCCTGTAGCTTTAACAATACTAAACTAGCTAACACCACATCTTTAGCTGAAGCAGTAAATAACTATAAAAAGAAAAAAAATAGATTTCAAGCTATCGTGAGATACCATTCTACAAAGAACTCCATATCTTGGAAACAGGAGAAAATGCAGGTTATGTTCCGGAGAGATCTTGGAAATTACTAAATCTAATGACGATTTATTGAATAAAAGACAAGAATTGATTATAGCTTGTAATCACCGTATACGAAAAACATTTAAGTACTATAAACCTAATTAAACATTCTAAATAGCATCTCACTATAACTCTATGTGACGTAACTTTCGGTTAGTATCCCCTTCTCCGAATTATACGCCTTCCTGTTAATTTTTTAACCTTT
>OZ024742.1:54386749-54424249 GCA_964016885.1 Eledone cirrhosa
AAACACACATATACATACAACAAACAACCAGTAACATGTAAATAAACAAATAAATAAACAAATATGAACGCACACTGACACCCGGATGTAACACATGCGCAAACTAAGCACACACCACACACAAAAACAAGATGGCGTAGGAAAGAACAAAGGAGAGGCACAACAACAAAGAAAAGAATGCCCATCACGGAAGAGGTCACATAATGTGTGACGAAACAACTTTGTGGAACCAAACAACCAACCGGAAATTTATAAATTTAATTTATTAGTAAATTGGAGTGAAAGCAACTGGTGCGTGTGTTTCTTATTGGCAACATGACCCTCCCAAAGCATAACAATATATATATATATATATATATATATATATATATATATATATATATATATATATATATATATATACTACCAGATACACACAGCGTTGCCCAGGAATGAAATTGTTCCTTATATATTAGAAGAAAAAAGCAAAATATGTTGTATAGAAATTCGTTATACCAAATACAATTTATTCTTCAATTTGGATACATGGTGAATTAGATTCTGAATTCATAATACAAATTTCTAAGAAACAATATTGGGACTCTTATCTTCAGAAAAAGTTTAAGTGGGGGAGTTCCAGGTGGCTCAAGAGAATTATTGTACTCTGTTGGTTAGTGGACATCGTGATTTTCATCAAGGACTGAATCAACTCATTTGTTCTCCTTAATGACTGTTGGAATCGTATTCATTAATACATGGTTAATCCTTGCTACAGTCTCATATTTTGGAGCAAGAATTGCCCTTTCACACAACCATTTATGTGATTATAATTATTAGTTAAGTCTGGAAATACCCTGTTCTTCAATTCAACTGTGGAATTCACCATGAGCCAAATTGATATTACCATTCCCATCAATTGGTACTTTCCCATATCCTAATTGAGGGAGCCGGGTTGAAAACTGTTCTACCCATTGGTCCCCAAGCTTGCATGTTAGTATTGAAGGAGAATTTCTGTACTTCATTCCATAAGTGCGAAGACTTAATGCATGTTTTTATTTCATCAGCTCTTGTTCCACTCGGAATGATTGTTAATGTATGTCTGAAGTCTCCTGATAAAACTAATGTAACTCCTCCCATAGATTTATTGTTGCCTCTTATGTCCTGTAACGTCTTATCAAGAGTTTCCATTTCACCTCTATGTGACATGATGCATTCATCCCAAATGATCAGGTAACATTGGCGTAACACTTCTGCTGAACCTGAACCTTTGCTTCTGTTACAAATTGGACTGTCATTTATGACTAGGTTTAGCGGTAATTTAAAATAAGAATGAGCTGTTCGTCCTCTTGGGAGAAAGGTGGCAGCAATGCCAGACGATGCTACAGCAACTGCAATTATTTTTGTTACCTTACCTTGGAGAGAAGCAATGTTGTTACAAATGTTTTATCTGTGGCACCAGATGAGAAGAAAGAAAATTCCTCCACGTTTTTCTCTGACTGACGAAATAATTTTATCATATGCACAGTGTTGTTCTGGAAGAAGTTTATGTTCATGTTCATTCACAAATGCAGCCAACTCTGTGATGTCATGAATTGTCTTTCTTGCTATGTCTCTCGAAGTTAAATCACTAATTTGACGGTTTGGTCTTGGCAGGCCAGAGCCAGACTCTTGCGAATTGTTGCCCCCCATGGCCAAAACTTGATCCTCAATTTCAATCAGTGCTTGATTAAAGAAATGTTCAGAGAATTGAATACTGATATCTGGGTTTGCCTGCTGAACTGCATACTTTAAGTCCTCAGTCATGTCCTCACGATGTTTCATCCAAAGCTGTAGGGGACTGCCAAGTTGACACATGTTCAGCATAATTTCCTTGGAGAATCTGACACGGGTGCTTCAGTCAATGCAAGGTCCCAATGCTCATCATTTTCTAAAAAAACCTTGTTGATAGCATGCTTCCCTTTAAGTTTCACATACATGACCATTTACCCTCCTCGAATCTTGGAATGATTTGAGACCACGTACGTGATGCAAAAGGAGCCGTCAGTAGTAGCATTCTGCTTGGCTTGGGTTGACACTGTAAACTCTTGCAAACCATCAGCCCCACGTTTACTCTTGTGCCATTTATTGTTTCTCCAGGTATAATACCTGGGTAATTCTATGTAAAAGAGTTTTCTTGCATCTTCATCTTCTTGACACAACTTAAAAAAGGCAGTTATGGTATTTTCTTTTCGAAAAAGTGCTTTTTGCAAGGCTGTTTGTTTTGTAAAGATAACTCTTTGGCCCTTTTATAGATGGACACATAGATGAATGATGGCTGGGTGCCTCTCATTAATGGGAAAATTGAAGATGCGCCAAAAAGCCTTATTGCTACTGATGAATCTTCCTCTCTCATTCTGTGTAACTTTGTCATTTTTATTTATCTGGTGACTGCCATTCTGCATAAGAGTGTACAGGTTGCTGCATCTAAACCTTTGTATATATATTTGCAAACATACTTAATAGACTTAATAAATTTAACAGAGATGCAGAATTCAACATTGATATGGGCTTTCAAAATGTTTGTAAGAAGAGGACAGTAGGGTACAACCCACCAATTGTCAATGATGAATTCTTGCCCATTTCTTATTTTTCTTTTCGAAGTAAATCCACCAGCGCCAGGCTTCGTCTCCTGTAAAAAGGGGTAGCCACCTTCTCCGGTTTGGGTTTCTTGTATAGAGTGACGTGGGTAGTCCTTGGTACACTTATTATCCCTCATGCATGGGAAGTATGGTTTAATTTAATCAAAGGGCCCATGGACTTGACAATTTCATGCAGCAAAGGATCTTGCTGTGGATCAAGAAGTTCAGCTGAGATCAATAAATCAATATCATTTGGCCAATGTTTTCCATGTAACCAAATCAAAATATGGGCATGTGGTGCCAATCCTCGTTTTTGCCATTCAATAGTTTATATGTCACATTTGATTGGTTCAAATACTTCCCATTTTTTCAAGAGATCCATCAGCTTTATCACTTTAAGTCTGAACACCTTAGCTATAATATCATGGCGATCTTTGGGTTCTTTATGAAGATGAAGCTCACACTTTATTTCATGCCATGTTGGGTTACATGCGAATGTAATGAAGAGGTCTGGACGACCATAGTGTCTGACATATGTAAGTGAATCTAGGGTACGCTCATGGATATGCCGTGGATTTCCTGTAAAGCTTGATGGAAGAATAACTCAAAGCTGTCCAAAGTTATCAACAGCCAATACTCCTTCATTATTAATTGCGTCTCTCAGGTGAAAGATGCATGGAGACTTTTTTGTGTTCATGTAAAGAAGCCTTTCTCCTTCAGTTTTTGCATACATATCAACTGCAAAATCCTGGAAGAGCTCACGGGAACGATGAAGAATATTGAAATCTTGCTCTCTTAATATGAAAAGGTAAGCATAGAATTCCATGCAGCTTACTGTTTTTGTCAGTGCAGGAGCTCTTTTCTTAAGATCTGTTTATTTTAAATACGAAAATGATATTTATCTTTGCCAAATACACAGATTAATGGATTCTCGAGTGCATCATATGATCTATGAGTTGCATTTATCCTCTGTATCTCATTTCCTCTTCCTTGATTAATAACATCTCTCTTCCCATACTCATCGCCTGTAATAACTGCTGCTACTTCATTTGTGGCAGGGGCATTGTAGCGGCTTCTGTGTTCAACAGCAGACTTTTTGTCTGCGTCAATAACTATCTTGCATTCAGTGGGTGGTGCAGATTCTAATGCATATTTGACGCTTCTGATGTTGCTATTGTTTTCATGCAACAAATCTTGCAGATCAAAGATTAACTTTTCTTTCAAATTTGGAAGGTTAAATGACCGTTGCAAAGTCTGCTCCTTGTAATTTGCCACAAAATATAACTGCAAAAAACAGAGGGTTTTTGCCTTCAGATGGCAACAAAGATTCAATACGATGGTATACTTGATCTTGAACTTTAAGTTGGCTTAATGTTCCCTTCCCTTATATTATTGCTACCAAAGAAGGTCATTTGGTAAGCAGTATTATAATTCATAATGTTTTTCAAGAAGTGTATGCTCCATGGGTTGCTTCCCAAAAGTAATGCGTTAAAATGACCTTTCCTTCACAACAACACATAGTGGTGGTTTATATTTCCCATTTCTTTCCTTTACAATATTTGCACTCTTTTGGCATTCTTCAATAGCAATCAATTTCTCTGTAGAATAATCATGATTTGGATCATAGTTGAAAGCTGATCTTTTCCAAGTCCAATTGAAAGGTGCAACTCTTTTGTCAAACGTATTCAGCCTATCTTGAGCAAGACGCTTACAACTTACCTACGAGTCTTGCAGCAACAGTTTGCTCCTGGTTTTTTCTTTGTCTAATCTTTCGTAGCTTATCTAATCTCTGGCAGCTTGTCTTTGTCTTGCATCCTTCAAGCGTTTTTCTGTTTCCTGTTTTTACTCTTGGCTCCTGCGGATTGCATTTTGTTGACGTAATCGTTCCAACCGTTTTCCCCTTGCCTCTTTTGATTCAATGGCCGTGCCTGCAACAGCTCTCCTCCGGTCGTTTTCATGCCTTTGCTGTCATTGTGCAGGGGTCTCTAGTGTCCTTGCTCTGGCTACCTGTACTCGTCTTTTCTTCAGAGTAGAATATTGATCATCTACATCTAACTCGTCTCTTCTTGTAGAGAGTGAGAATATTTTTTCGGAAACTTTTTTGAATGTTAAAATGGGGTTTAAATGAAAAAATGAGTAAAATTTGCGTGAATATTTTCACAAGAGTAATTGAAATAAATGGCGATTGTAGAACGCCGCACGTACACGCATACACACACATACACATGCACGCAAATGCGTACACGCACGCAAACTCACACACGCATGCGTGCACGTACACGCACGCACACACACGCATGTTGGTAATTTTTACTTTCTGTGGAACGCCGCACGCACAAACGCACACACACGCACGCATCCACAAGTTAATAGTTATTGCTTTCCTTCCCACACACACACATATATACATACAGTATGAAACACAGCGCCTCTCTCTCTTTCTCCCGCTAACCCCACCCCCTATTTCAACTTCTATAGAAACTTGTTCTCTCTCTCTCTCTCTCTCTCTCTCCCTCTCTCTCTGTTTCTTCCTCTCTTCTCTATCTTTTTCTCATTCTGTGCCTCTCCATTTCTTTCTTTCCCCTCTCACTCCCTCATTGGTTTTATGCACAGACTTACGAATAAACAGACATCTGTTAATATATATATATATAATTGTGTGTGTGTGTATAGATAGATAGATAGATAGATATGTTTCTTTATTAGCCACAGGGGCACAAAAGAAGGGGACAAATACAAAGAGGGCAGTTTACATACAATAAAAACGTGTAAAATGTTATCACAAATGCAATTTTAAAAATTAGTCGATTTTCCCCAATAGGGGGAGACAGTTCATATGGGTAACACACACCCCATAGATAATAGATAGATGTGTGTGTATTTATTATAAGTACAGATTAAAGTTTGAGGTGTGAAGATCCCGTTAAGGGTGAAAGCAGCGATTCTTTGCTTAAACTTTAATCTGTTCTTATGATAAATATTTGCTCTACGGGTTTATATATATACTTTAGTCTTCCCATTTATTATATATATATATATATATATATATATAAAGTGTGTGTGCATCATTATATATATATATATATATATATATATATATATATATAATGATACACACACACACATATATATAGAGACTTAAGAGCGAACGACTTTTATACAGGAATGTATTTAACAATACACAGGAAATAATTCGACCCCAATAATGTAAGGACATATCAACTATAAAATAGAAGTATAATCAGTTTAACAAAAACCTACTCAGACAGTACATATCGAACACCAAATAATTGCTTTACTCTCTCGTACATGATTCCTTAATGGCAATAGAACTATGTTTCACCTTCGAATGGTGAAATTTAATGTAAGTTAGGATCAGAGATATAGAGCATAAAGCTATATGAACTGACATTTCTAAGCAAATCTGAAACTGGCCAAAACGCACATGGAGTTAAGAAATAAGATCGTGCTTTGATTTGAATAAGTGACATGAATAGGTATGTAAATAGTTAGAAATAGCCGCCAAAAACCATTCAACACTAAGATGCACAGCCAAATAAAATTTAGCAGCATATTTACGTTGCTAAAACGAATGAAAATACAGTGTGTGTAGAATTACAGACACGCGCCTTATCGCCTATAGGAAAGCTCTTGAAATGTTTATACTGGTCATTTTTTTTTAGATGTGCTTATATATATATTTTTTGAGAATTATCTCCTGTGTATTGATTGATATATTCCTATATATGTCATTCATACTTGAATTTATATTATTAATAGCTAGGAATATTTGTCGAAGTGCATTCAATACAGGCGATATGGTGCATGTTTGCAACTCTCCAGCACGATATTTTCATTCATTTTAGTAATATATGTATTACCACATCCACTCTGACACAAGCATATAAACACACACACACACACACACGCACACACACACACACACACACACACACACACACACACACACACACACATATATATATATATATATATATATATATATATATATATATATTTCGTTTCTGAATTTGTTTAGCAAGATTCTTTATCTGAAATCATGTGTTGAAACCGATATTGTTATACTTTGGGAGGGTCATGTTGCCAGTAAGAAACACACGCACCAGTTGCTTTCACTTCAATTTATTATATATTTATAAATTTATAAATTTACAAATCTACAAACTTATAAATTTCTGGTTGGTTGGTTGGTTCCACAACCAGATAGTTGTTTATATATAGTCATAGTCCTTTCGTCACACACTCTGTGACCTCTTCAGTGACAGGGGATTCCTTTCTTTGTTTCTGTGCCTTTCCTTTCTTCTGTCCTACGCCATTTTGTTTCTGTGTGTGTGTTGTGTGCTCAGTTTGCGCATGCGCCACATCCGGGTGTCTGTGTGTGTTTGTGTTCATTTATCTATTTGTTTATTTATTTACATGTTGTTGGTTGGTTGTTTGTTCTATGTGTGTGTGTGTTTTCATTTTGTCCTTAATTGTAAGTTGTGATGTTGCTGTTCCACTCATATTTTCTATTTAATTTTGGTTGTAATTCTTTTATGCTTACTGCCTCTGTAATTTGCCTAAACATTGCATCTTTTCTGTGTGTGGATTCTATTTTTATTTCTATGTTCTCTAATTTACCCTTGTGTTCTATCTTAGCATGTTGGTAGAGTACAGATGATTCTTTATTATCTTGAAGGTCTCGCCAGTGTTCATTTATTCGTTCCCCTATACGACGATCTGTCTCACCTATGTACACTATATTTTTGTTTCTACATTGTCCTTCAGTACATCTTATGCTATACACTACATTTCTAGTTTTACAGTTAATATGGGGGCTTATTTTACAGGTTATACATTTCTTATCTATACATGAGGGTCTTTGGAACGGGTATGTCTTGCTAATAAGTGTTTTTACGGAGGTACCTGGTCTTTCTACTATCTTAATATTGAGTTTATGTTTATTTAGGGCCCTTCTAAATTTGTAGGCTAGTTCGCCTCTAGGGGTTGTATTGATGAACATTACACTCTGGTATTTATTGCTATCATACCATGAGTTTATTCTATTGGCCTTGTTCCTAGTTCTTTCTATTCTATTCCAAAATTTGCTCCTATACAAGGGGCAGGTCCCATTTATGTCATTATTTACCATTTTTTCCCATTTGGTTCTGGCTCCTTTATACACTCTGATTCTATCTCTCTGATTGTAGCCAGAGAACTGCATACGGTGGATGAAGTGTTGTATGTGTCTCTCTAGTTCTTCGGGGTTGCACATGCGGGACACATTTCTCATCACCCGTACCAAATCCGCAATCAGTATGTTGATTTTGGTATGGTCCGAAATGGCCGAGTTTCGGTGGATCAGTTGTTTGGAAGTCATGGGTTTGGCATAATGGGAATGGAGGATATGTTTTTGGTTGTTAATGGTATCTAACCAGAGCTCTGTGTCTAGTACAGGTAATCGATGGTTGGGGTGTCTACTTGGGTAGTCTATAGTAACTCTAATGCTCTGGTGGATGGAGTTTGCTATTTGCTGGATGCTTTCCATTGTGTTTTTCTCTAGTTCCTGACTGTTCTTTAGTAATATATGTATTACCACCTCCACTCTGACACAAGCATATACACACACACACATATATTTATATATATATATATATATATATATATATATATATATATATATATATATATATATATATATATATATATATATATATATATATATATATATATTTATATATATATATATATATTTATATTTATATATATATATATAAATATATATATATATATATATATATATATATATATAAAGGATAACACAATATCATTATAGGTAATTCAGTTATAGGTTGTGAATACTTCTTATAGTGGCTAGTTTTAGCGTACAGCGTTGTTTGACTCAACAAGGGGTTTACGTAGGTGGCGAGTCTATGAGTTCTCTGGCATTCCTCTGTAAGTTTAACATGAAGTAATACTATTGAAAGTGTGAAGAATAACATGGTCAACAGTACAAAAAAGGGTTATTTACAGTCTAACAATTGTTTCACTGATTAGTTGTCAAAAATTGCTGAACACTTGAAGCTGTGCCACTCAATTTTAAATACGTTCTATATATATATATATATATATATATATATATATATATATATATATATATTTGTGTGTGGGTGGGTGGGTGTGTGTGTGTGTATTGCATTTCCCCTGGAATTTTACCCGGTCTCTACCTAAAGCTCCATATGCATATCTTTTCGGATCACTGGATTTTCTCATCGCTTTTTGCTTTACACCAATTATACCATGGCACACTATCATTTGTCCTCCACTATTCTCTTCTGACATCTACCTTCTCACCATTTCCATCTCACTATTCCATTTCTCTATAAGAGATGACAACCTGAATTGACCTGTTTCTTCTCTAAGAAATCTTTTTCGTTTTTGCCACTGGTCATTTTCCTCTATCTTTCTATAGCGTCCGAAAAGTCAAGACTGTTAGATAAAGCGTATATATATATATACATGTATATATATATATATATATATATATATATATATATATATATATATATACGTGTGTTTGTGTGTGTATTGTGTGTGTGTGTGTGTGTGTGTGTGTGTGTGTGTGTGTGTGTGTGTGTGTGTGTGTGTGTGTGTGTGTGTATAAATATATGTATTGAAATATTGATTAATAGGTGAAGTAATTAATGATAGGCTGACGAATGTATAGTTTCATGAAAGTACTAACGATAGTCACTATTATATCCTAAATTCAGCTAACCAATATGAATAAAAAAGAAAAAAGAATTCATTAGGCGTAGTAACATAAAATGCAAGGGTAATACATATATATTTCTGCTCCTAACAGTAAATGTTTGTAAAGCTGATTCTTTGTAGACCAAACGCACTGCCATTTCTATAATTCCTGTTGGCCTGTCTGTATCCACATATTAACACGTTTCTCACTATGTACGTTAAAAACCTGCTTTGAAGAAATGGGGATGAGTCGTATGGGATGAGTCGTATTTTTCTTTTTTGCGGCTAGTGAGATGAAAAATTCTACTGACAATTGATTGTTTTTCTCTTCTTATGGGTTTGCCATTCTATTTTCACCCACGAAACAAAGCTATGTAGAATTAAGAATTTTACCATTCTTAAGTATGTTATTTTTTACTTCCTATCCGATTTGAAAATAATCGAAATTTTACGGTCTAAGTAAGCTCTTTGACTTGTTATCCGATTTTTCTTTGGCAAAGTATCTATGTATATATATATATATATATATATATATATATATATATATATATATATATATATATATATATATATATATATATATATATATATTTATATATATATATGTGTGTGTGTATGTATGTGTGTGATAAACAATATGAGATAATTATTCATTTACCAGTGGTTTCTTGAAAGCAGATATTTATATCTGTTTTCAGTCGTCAGAATGATTAAAAACATGGTGTTTTTATTAAATATGGATTTGAAAACAAAAATATTTAAGAAATATGAAATTGAGGCTGTAAAACAAACAGACGAAAAAGAAGGGTAGAAAAAAATATATATATATATATATTTCTTTAGGTCGTTTTGGAAGCTTCAACAATGAAATGGGGTCGGTCAAGCAGAGGTCGGCGGCCGAAATAGTTCTTTCAATTGTGGGAGTTGGGAAGCACTTTGGATCAAACGCCTAGGGCCACAAATAAATAACCGATCCGGGAGAAGCGAAATGAGGTTGTTGGTTTAAGTAAACAAACGATGCAGCAACACACGCACACACACACACACACCTCAAGCGAGACAGCAGCACACGCACACGCAGTATCATTCCACCATACGAACATACTACACTGCTAATACAGACGAACGAGGCAACAACACACGCACACACACACACTCAAGCGAGACAACAACACACGCACACACACAGTAACATTCACCAAACAGGCAAAGACTACTATCACAACCACACACTATTCAACAGGGCAGATAATAAAATGGACTGACAGCTAACGCCACCCCACTCCCACAATTGAAAGAACTATTTCGGCCGCCGACCTCTGTTTGACCCCACAATTGAAAGAACTATTTCGGCCGCCGACCTCTGTTTGACCGACCCCATTTCACGCGCACGCGCGCTCTGCAGAATACCTCAGATATTCAAAACAACGATCAGCGGAGGACAGGTTTCGCACCTTTCAGACAGACAACCCGCCCCCCTTCCCCTGGAAACTATCCCCCCCCCCAGTTGATGGATGTGAATCCTAACTATATAAGGACAATTAAATCTCACCCAAGGTAACTCTATCTCGTGTTATTATTTTTATCCTTTACGCTCTTTCCTACATTCTTCTACACGCTATACATCTCAACTTACATTCACTTACATCTCTCTCTCCACCACCGGATCTTGTTACCCGGAGATTTACCCATCTGCATTGTTGAGGCTTCTAAAACGACCTAAAGAAATATACCTTTTTATTCCACAATGCTTCAAGCAAACTTCAATACTCCATATATATTTTTTTTCTAGCCTTCTTTCTCGTCTGTTTGTTTCTCAGCCTCACTTTCATATTTCTTAAATATTTTTGTTTTGTTTTCAAATCAATATTTAATAATAACACCATGTTTTATTCATTCTGACGACTGAAAACAGATATAAATATCTGCTTTCAAGAAACCACTGGTAAATGAAATAATTATCTAATGTTGTTTATTACATAACTAAAAAGCTCTGTATCCTACATAGAGCACTCTTTTTTCCTGTATCTTTCCGACGGAATTACTTCATTCACCTATATATATATATATATATATATATATGTATGTTTATATATATATATATATATATATATATATATATATATATATATATATATATATATATATATATATATATATATATATATATATATATATATATATATATAAGAATTAGTGCTCTGGAAAAGCGATATATATATGAATGTATAAATAGTGTATTTTGCAATACACTGTATGCTTCATTAAAATCACTTTGAAGACCTTACACTATTGTTTTAAAGTAGTGAGTATGTCACTTACTTCATTTTTCAACAAACAAAGGGAGATAAGCTGACAGATCTCTGTTTCATACTGTTGGTATTCCTCAGAGCTTAGCATTCCCCTTGTCTGTTGAAAATTATGAATGTTGGATTCTTATAGAATATATATATACATCAAAAGACTGCTAGAGTAGATATCTGTAGGAGAGTGGATGAGATACAAGAGGAGAGGGATAGGTCAATATATATATATATATATATATATATATATATATACATATATATATATATATATACATATACATATAAATACACACACACACACACACACACATATATATATATATATACATATAAATACACACACACACACATATATATATATATGTATATATATATATATATATATATATATATATATATATATATATATATATATATATATTTATATATTTATATATATAATTTGCTCTACGTGCTTTTCTTCTTTAAGTTTATCATATTAATTGTGGTATAAAAACGTTGAGATTTGATGAAATAAATCACTGACAATACTGGAATTGTATAATCAAGACCGTAGCGGTATGTCCCAACATTCCAGGATTTTATTTAAACCTTGTTTGTTTTTCTAAAATAACAATCTCCTTTGTTTAATTTAGGCCGAATATTCTAGGATTTATAAAATGGCCTCCTTGCCCCTCGTAATCTTTACTACCCCCCCCCCCCCTATATCGTATACGTGCCTGCTGGTTACCCTCTCTTTCAATCACTCCCTTCTCTTACCAAATATAAAATAAACCTGTTACGAGGTACGAATCTCAGAATTTGTCAAATCTTATTAATGGTCACACTGCTCGCTCTACTGTGAAATGTAATGTAAAATGCCATTTTTTTCTTGTCTCTCCATCTTCCCGGTCCATCCATATATCCGTATCATCGCCCAGAATCCAATCCTTCCTCTTTTTCAATGCTATTCTATAATTCTGTCTGGTTGTTGTAAATAGTCTTCTTGTATTTTAAAATCCCATTATTCGCTTATTACTGTTAAATGCTTGTCCAATTATGCCCCAAATTCGAGGATTTTATTTAAAAAAATCTCGCTAACTACCCGTGCCCCTGCCACCCACCCCCACTCGCCACCATTATTATTTCGACCAATCATAAGTCAGCGGCCTATACTATCACTTCTTCCGGTTGCCTTTCGATATGATGGATGGACAAGGGAATTATGGAGAGTCTGAAAAAATCTGGACACTCAGTGACTCTGCCAAAGATAAAGACTAATTCACCTCATGCTGCCGGACGAAAAGGCAAGGACTCCTCCTCTTTATTTCGGCCGCGGATGGCCAACATAACGCTAAACCCAGCCCCCTCATCCCTCCCCGCGCCTCACTGTTCCCACCCACCAAACGCAATCCAAAACTTCAGAGTTGGTACCATGAATGTAGGCACCTTAAAAGGTCGCTCTAACGAGGTTGTAGAGATGCTTCAACGTAAGGAGGTTGATGTTTGCTGTATCCAAGAGACCAGGTGGAGGGGTGGGTCTGCTAGATTCATTGTGGGTAAAAAACGATGCTATAAGCTCTTCTGGGTGGGAAATGACAATGGGCTGGGTGGGTGGGGAATCATGTTAGGAGAAAAATGAGTAGATAAGATAATAGACGTAAATAGAGTGAACGACAGAATAATTAAAATAAGACTTGTCCTAAATAGAACTACTGTGACAGTAATATCTGCGTACGCACCCCAATCCGGACTGCCTGGCGTTATAAAAGACAGATTCTATGAGACATTGATGCTCACTACCTCCCAAATAACCGGCAGTGACTACATAATTATTGCTGGCGCCCTAAATGGTCACGTTGGACAACATTGTGATGGCTATGGCGGAAACCATGGAGGCTATGGGTTTGGTACTAGAAATGAGGAAGGCTCCAGAATCCTGGAATTCTGTGACGCAAATAACCTAACTATCTGTAACACTAACTTCAAAAAACGAGACAATCACTTGATCACCTATAGATCAGGGGAACACGCCAGTCAGATAGATTATATCCTTACCAGAAGACGTGATAGAGTGCCTGTTGTAAACACTAAATCCCTCCCCCATGAAGAATGCACCTCCCAACATACTCATAATCAGTGACCTCATAGTCAGGACAAGACGTACTCGACAACTGAGGAGGACTATCCTCAGGAGAAAAATATGGAAGCTAAAGGACACCACAACCAGTAATAAATTTAAAAGCATATTACTTGATACTTTTGACAGTAAGGAAGAGCAATTAGAGTCGTACAATATAGAGGAACAGTGGGAATTCCTGAAAGCTAACCTGCTGAAGGCGGCAGATGATGTCTGTGGCTGGAGCAGGTCTATAGGCAGGGGGAGAGTAACTTGGTGGTGGAACAGTAAGGTGGAGGAGTCAATTAAGGCCAAAAAGCAGGCTTGGAAAGTATGGCGGGATGGCGGAAGGAGAGAAGACTATCAAGTGGCCAGGAGGGAAGCTAGGAGACAAGTGCACTTCGCAAGAAGGGAAGCAGAGGAAAGAAAGTTCAAGCATGTTCTACAACGCGAGGACCAAAAACGTGAGGTGTTCAGGATTGCTTGGCAATGTGTCAAGGAAAACCATGATATTGTCGGGTAGAAGTGTGTCCTTAATGATGATAGTGTACGTGCCATCACTGACACTGATAAGAAGGTAGCTTGGAAGTGTCACTACGAAAGGCTACTAAATGAGGAGAATAATTGGGAGAAAGAGAGTCTCCCCCACATCGAACCAAGTCATACAGAATGGGGTCGTTCCGAAGAACTGGCGTAGCAGCATCATCATTAACTGCTACAAGGGTAAAGGAGATGCCCTAGATAGTGGTAACTATAGAGGCATTAAATTAATCGACCAGGTCATGAAGGTCACAGAAAAAGTAATAGCGCAACTAATCAGAGAGTGAATTGATCTAGATGAAATGCAATTCGGGTTTGTGTCAGGTAAAAGTACCACAGACGCTCTTTTCATTGTACGACAACTACAGGAGAAGTACCTAGCTAAAAGTAAACCCCTATACTTAGCTTTTGTTGACTTGGAGAAAGCCTTTGACAGAATCCCCCGCTCAATTATCTGGTGGGCTCTTAGAAAACTAGGTGTTGATGAATGGCTTGTGAGAGCTATACAAGCCATGTATAAAGAAACAGTCAGCAAGGTTAGAATTAGCAACGAATATAGTGAAGAGTTTAGCGTAAAAGTTGGTATTCATCAGGGCTCCGTCCTTAGCCCCTCCTATTTATTATTGCCCTTCAGGCTATAACAGAGGAATTCAAGACCGGCTGCCCATGGGAACTCCTATATGCAGATGATCTAACGCTCATAGCTGAATCAATGGCCGAACTAGAGAAGAAATTCCAAACATGGAAGCATGGCCTAGAATCAAAAGGCCTTAAAATTAACCTGTCTAAGACTAAAGTTCTAGTTTGTAGGAAGGAAAATAGGGCACCAGCCCCATCTGGGAAATGTCCATGCTCAGTGTGTAGGAAAGGAGTATGCAGAAACTCCATTTTATGTCCCAAATGCAAAGTATGTGTGCATAAAACATGTAGTGGGATCACAGGTAAGCTAACTAAGAATATAGATGTTATATGTGGCCGGTGCTCTGGTGCAATAAGTAGCAGCAAGTGCCCACAGAATACTAGCTCATTCCATTGCACAGATGGTTCTATAGAAATAGTGGACACATTCCGTTACCTGGGTGACAAAATCAGCAGTGGTGGAGGGTGCTCTGAAAGTACAGTAGCTAGAGTCAGAACGGGATGGAAAAAGTTCAGAGAGCTTATACCACAATTGGCCACTAAAGGGTTCTCTCTAAAAATGAAAGGCAGGCTGTATGATGCCTGCATACGAACAGCAATGTTACAAGGCAGTGAGACCTGGGCATCGTGTGCAGAGGATATATGAAGACTGGAGAGGAACGAAGCTTGCATGCTCCGCTGGATGTGTAGTAGTAATATACGTGAATGGCAAAGCATAAACGAACTAAGGGAGAAATTAGGAATAAGAGGGATCAGATGTTGTTTACTCGAGAGAAGACTACGTTGGTACGGTCACGTGGTGCGCATGAAAGACGACAGCTGTATAAAAAAGTGCAGGGCGATAAAAATAGACGGTAGCCACGGAGTTGGCAGACCCAGAAAAACCTGGGACGACTTGATAATTCCAACCTCACACACTTACACCTCTCCAAGACAATGTCACTGGACCGAGATCTTTGGCGCTACACAGTAATACAGAAGACCCGCCTTGCCTAAGTACAAAGCGAAACCTACAGTCAGTAGGCACCTGTAACAAAAATACACCCCCGTCCCACTACCCCCACCCATCCACACCACCCCTTTCAATGTAAAGTTATGTTGGTACCACAACATCCAGTCCGAAACAAATGAGGTCGTGTAGGTGTCACGACAAAAAAAACACACAGTCCACAATGTAATGTGGCCGTGTAGGTAACACGGTAAAAACCTCCTAGTCCACACTGTAAACGTGGTTGGTGTTAGGAAGGGCATCCAGCCGTAAAAAACCCGCCAGACAGTCCTATACGATCAGGACAACCAATCTTGCCTCAAGTGGGAACATTCCCGTCCAAACCCATGCTAGCGGGGAAGATGGACGTTAAACGATAATGATGATGATGATATATATATATATATATATATATATATATATATATATATATATATATATATATATATATATATATTGGCCTATCCCTCTCCACTTGTATCTCATCCACTCTCCTACAGATATCTATCTCATTGCCTTTAGCTCTAGCAGTCTTTTGTTAAACCCATCACCTTACTTACATGAATTATATACGTGAAACTTGTCGTTTTAGATATTAAAAAATGGTTCGTACGTTTTCGGTCTCTCTACATACCTAACTAATAATATATATATATATATATATATATATATATATATATGAATGTACGTCTAGTATATTGTATATTTAATAATATACTGTATTTTTATTTAAAAACATATTTATGTGTCTATGTATATAAAGTTGTTTATATATTTATATGTGGGTATTCACAGAGACACAGACACACACACTCATACGCGCGCGCACACACACACACACACATATATATATATATATAGAAGTGTGTGTGTGTGCCCTCGCGTATATGTCGGTTGTGTGTGAGTAAATATTTATGTAGGTTATCTTAATATATGCTAGTTTAATTGAATCTCTATATGAAGGTCAACAACTGAAAAGATGAAAAGAGATATAATGTGCTTCGTAATTTTCTCTCTTGACCCTTATTTGTTTTAACAATGATAGCTGTAGTATTTCATGCTGGATTTCATTGATATCGATTTTTCTATGCACAAAACCCATTCTATTTTTATTCTTCAATAATCTCAATGCAATATTCCTTCTATAATCTTTAGCGCCTTCATTGCAATTGATATTGATATTGTTATTGCTATAGATATTGATATTTCACTTCAGGTTTCATATAAGGCTTTATATAGAAGAATATTCAGGCAATTTTTGACATCAGCCTTATTTGCTTCCACAGAATGTTGTGGAAGCTAATAAGGCTGATATATAATGGAGGTGGCACTTTTAAAATGGATATCTGTACGGCAAATTTTCCTTTATTACTCTTTATCTTTTTATCCACTGAAAGGAATACCCCTAGAATCTGCTAAATTCCAACTCACAACTACCTCCTCTGCATAGAATATAAATCTCTACCTTTAGGAGAGATATTGACCCTACAGACATCAACTTCCATTTCTTATATTTTTGTCCATGTGTCAGAATGAAGGATGAGTTTAAAAGTGGTCTTTCATTATACAATGGTAGCCATCAGTGACCCCGAAACACGTGGTAGCATATATGTGTTATGTACATGAAACTTTGTTTACACTAAATAAGCTCGATTTCTAAAAGCGTATATATATATATCCGGAATACATTGAGTTCTTCATACGGATTGGACACTACCGTAAACTCTTGGTAGATTTATCTACATATATATATATATATATATATATATATATATGAAAAATGGCGTGCTGCGTGGTTGCACATGGGTTACATATGAATAAAATTAGTCCTTCATCAGTGATCTTCCAACCTTCATTGGTATTTCTTCGCTTTAAAGATCATATACGTCTAGTAGGTGCGAGTAATAACTAAAGAAAGTTATTGGGACACGTAAATAGGGTGAAGCGAGTGAGACATGTAAACAAGCATAGATGGTAATGCAACGGAAAGAGAGGAAGAGAAGAGACAAGTCCGTGATATCTATGAACTTAAGCTCGGTGAAATCATAAACGAGAGGTAAAGACCATCCGACCTGGGCGAGATGTGAGCGAGAAAAGGATATATATATATATATATAAAATTAACAGATTAAAGTTTAAGCAAAGAATCGCTGCTTTCACCCTTAACGGGATCTGAGTTTCAGAAGATCCAGTTAAGGGTGAAAGCAGCGATTCTTTGCTTAAACTTTATATATATATATATATATTACTATATATATATATATATATATATATATATATATATATATATATATAGTAATAATAATAAATTTAAAGACTAAAATCCAAAGAGGGCTCGATAAGGATAAATATATATCAAATCTGTTATTTGAATAAATATATATATATTCCATTTAAAAAATCAACTTTTTAAATGGAAGTTGAAGTTGTAAGGTATGTCAAATCTATCTATTTATAAGACTGTTTATATTGTATTTTGTCTGATGAAGGCATACCATATTTTTAATATGATATCCCTGAAATATATATAATGAAATAAATATGGTTTTATAAATATAGTTTCCATTTATTTAATATCGTATATATATATATATATATATATATATATATGGTATATATTTATATATTTCCAATCTATTCAATGTGTTTGTGTGTATATATGTGTATATATGTCTGTGTCTAAGTGTGTAAGGCGGAGGAGCGGGACGTTTCTATGTATATATATATATATATATATATATATATATATATAAACGAATATATATTTATATAATGGGTGCGGGTGTTCACAATTTCATCTATAGTAAACTCAAACATACTTATCTAAACAAATTACATAGTGCATATGTTTAGTTTGAATAGTTACATAGGTCAGGCAATGACGAAGAAGTCTAGTCCATTGTCCCATGTTAGTAACTAGCAAACAAACATTATTGCTGGCGGACAGAGACCGATCGATAGAACAATCTATTGCCCATTTCATTGTATGAATTCACATCATCACAGATCATATATAATAGAGATTCTGTTTGCTTTTTACAATATATATATATATTTATATATATATATATATATATATATATATATACATATATATATATAATATGTATAGATATATAATATATATTTATAATCTATATATATATGTGTGTGTATATATATATATATAAATATATAAATATCTTTGTGTGTGTGTTCATTTATATATATATACACACACACACATATATATAAAGATATGACTCCAGTTCCCCAGTGAATTAACAACCCAACAAGGAACTGGGCATATCAGAGTATTGACAATATCATACACCTAAACAACATATGTACTTGTCTATACCATACTAATTCAAACTGCCTGAAGAGGTCACAGCCAAAGATGGCTGTCACTGAAATATATATAGCAGTAATAAACGAAGCTAAATTTTAATCATTTGACTTTTATTTAACTTTATTTTACACTACTCCGGAGTAACCAAACCAACCTGCGCACTTCGTCGAGTGCTCCAGCCTGCATACTGAGGTGTTGGTATACAACCAACATAAACTCAATATATATATATATATATATATATATATAAATATATATATATATATATATATAATTCAAGAAAGAAGAGTGACATGGTTCGCTATACAATAAGGGCTTTATTCACATTGCTGACAATTGTTTCTTTGATCTGGCAGGTCTAGAGTTCGCTATCCGCCTGATTATGCGCCAATCGATCCCCAATACTTTGTTTATAACCAGTCGTTTTCATCGGAGCGGGTGAAATGAACAAGATACATAAGGCATGGTTTTTATATAGGTGTGGTATTAAACCAGAACAATAATATCAATGATAAAATAAAATAACTACATAGCAGACAATTAAAATAATAACATCAATATAAGTCAGAGATAGAGTATAATGAAGAATCTAGCATGTTAAACAGACTGATATGATACAGATGTATGGAATTGACGTGTGAAAACTGCTATAGGGTACATTAGATATAGTGATGGGGTAGCGACTGTGTCGTTATAGGCGGGGGCTAATCCGTCGCAAGCGTCGCTTTATTTGTTGATTTAATTGTTAACTTATTACATCACGTTTTCTTCGAAGAGATATTCTATATGAAATATTTAGACTGTTTTCTGGTGAACGAATTTGTACATTCGACATAGGCTTAATTTCATACGAAAACTAATTATCTTTTGATAACATAGCTTGTCCGGTAATCGATGTATCTAAAATTAAGCTTTAATCATTTTGTATGTATGCAGTTTGAAGAAGCCTTACAATTAAATCTATTTATTCCTAATGATGGAATTTGAGTTTTCTTTAATGATTTCATCCTGATGCAATGGTGAAAAAGAATAATATTCACTTCTTTTAATAATCTGAATTTGAAATCTATAGTTGGTTGGGTGTATCATCTTTTTAATTTCTATAGGATAACAATGACCATAATTTAGGAATCATAGCTATTCTTTTCAGTGAAACCTAATAATATCTGATATTGTGTGTTTTATCTCATCAATATTATTTTATTATGTACATAGAATACGTTTAAGTAGATAGGCTTGCTAACATTTCAACATACTATATCAATTAATATACCTTTGTGCGTGTCTGTGCGAGATTTTGTGTGTATTTTGTGTGCATTTGTTTATATGACTAGAATATAATCCTAATTATTTTAATTTATAATTTATTCTTAAGTTTAAAAAATTATAGTCGATAAACCTCATCTCAATCAATATAGTGTTAATTACAATATCATTTAAACTTGGAAAATACTTACACTGGATGTAATACATAATTTGCATCTTGAATTAATGAATCTGGATTCGTAAAAAAATAATTAGAGAATATTGAACAACTGCTACTATATATAACAGTGGATAGGTGCGAAATTGTAGAATAGGAAATCCATAGCGACAACAATTCATTCACTTTAGGTGTTTGGTTTTACGGGTTGAATTACAACAGGAAGCAAGGTGATAACATCGGTTCCATTTGTAAGTAGAACTTCATTTGTTCCTAGGTCATCACATGTCAATTCCACAGTTCACTAAGGAACTACTTTCAATTATTAAATATCAATATAGCACATTAAATCCTTTATACATACACACAGTCTCACACAATCACACACTCGCACATACATACACACACGCATAACCCACACACACATATATATGTATATATGTATGTATAATCGTCCGGTATTTTAAAAATATATGGCGCAAGGGAAGTGAGTACGTCCTTGCATATTTCTTGCAACATAATTGAATAACGAAATAACATCTTTAAGATATGTACCAAACTCAAAATAAAAGATACATCTTATATTCGATATGGACAACAAAATCACTTTAATGGCGGCAGTCTCATGGAAGTAGGCAATAAAGAAAAAAAAATTACTCATATATGTGAATGTGTATATGTGATGTTATTGTTGTGTATTTGCAGCATTTCTTCGTACATGTGAATTAATTACTCTTATAACACGCCGTTTTTTGTAAGGATTCCCAGCAATTAATTCCCAACTGAAATGTGTTTTATACCATCACCTTCGTTTTATATCCCCCCCCCCCCCTCGAATTTGACTTTCATTTGTCAGAATTTAATTTCGGTAAAGGGTTAACACAATTTATCTTTGTTTTATTTTCTTTTATATGAGAAGTTATTCGGAAACTAGAAATTAGTTTTGATAATTTTATGTCCATTTGCCTTAATTACATTGTGTTGGAATATTTGTAATTTTGTTAAAACACTTACAGATTATATCTTTGTACATAATATGTGAAAATTACCGTACGTCACATATATCGTGTATTGGTTTCATGTGGAATTTGTTAGAGAAAAATTTATGTTATATTTAGACATACATAAACAGAGGATACACATTATAATCTGTTTTCCTCTTACTAAAAAAATATGTGTTGAGTTATTGCTACTTAGGTGTTCAAGCATATGTTTGTAACGTTACATTAATATTTTGGTATATATGTTTATGCAAAGCTGAGTGCACATGTTTGAATACAATATACTATTGTTTATGCATAATCACTCTAGTTTGATCTTGTAAAAATGCATCATCAATAATTCATGATAGTATGTATGATTATATTTCTTATTTTGTTTCTAATTTCTTCCTTCTGTATCTGTATCCAATATTCTTACACTTTGGTTCAATATATGTATATAATTTCGCTTCTGCTTTTAAATTCGTATATATAGATTTAATGTTGACCTCGTAGGTCATCTATTTGCCTATCAGATTTACTTTATTAATTCAGTGACATGCACCGTGCAAAGATAGGGAATATATTATATTAGCTGTCAGAGTAAGTACTGCATACTTTGTGAGAGGTGGAGCAGTTTAAAATACTTGTTATGTTCGTGTAATCCTTCAATATATGTATTTGTTTTTCAATTTAACTTTCAGATAATTTTGTTTGCCTATCTATACCAAAGAGTATGTTTGAAGTAGAATTCGCATATTTATATTTATGCAGAGAAAATAATTCGTTAATTAATTTAGCGGATGTGAATCGTAAACTGACACTCATACCAAAATATCTATTTGCACGTTTCGAATTATCAACTCAGTCTTATTCCTTATATCGTGATAAAGTTCCAATCTACATCAAATTTGTGAAGGCACCATGGTGACCAAAAGATGCACTAGTTAACTGAATACTTTTTACAATGAAAGCTGCAATGATTTTGAAGCAATATTTAGTTGTTGCGGTTATTGATGTAGCCTTCGTCTCGTATATATTCACAGACGTTCAATTGATCTCCAGAAGCTTAATTTGTCATACTTCGTCCCTCTTGATAATGTTCACCATGTTTAAAATATATGTATGTATGTATGTATGTATGTATGTATGTATGTATGTATGTATGTATGTATGTATGTATGTATGTATGTATGTATGTATGTCAGGTCACCAGTTGGTGCTACTGGTAACATGTATCCCAGTACAACCTGTCTCATGGTCGGGTCGTTAGCGACAAAACTGGCAACCCCACCAAGGTTTCTTGGTGAGGAGGGTGACTTTGGACATCCTGCAGGACTAAAAACAAAACCTGTCTAAGGGCAAAGGAGCTCTTAAGAGTCAATGGCCATCCAAAATCACCGGGAGAGATGACCCCTTAGCCTTTGTCAAGGCAGAATTCTAGGAGAAGGAAAACTCTGATATAACACCTGCAACCCTGATGGTATGCAATGATGTTGACTTGTTCCTCTTTTTGGTAAATATCATCTTGGTTAATAGAGTGGGACTGGCTTTGTGCAGTTCCTTTGCTCACTATAAATGCTTCACGGCACAGGCATTGCTTTATATCTGGAGATCTCTCTGCACTTGTCGTCACATGGTACCATGGGCCCAGCATTGTGTGTCAGTAATTGTCACAAGTGTAGTGTTTGTACCAGAGTTTTCAAGTCACTGGCTGGACTAAAAATCACACTCGTTCAGCGCATCGGTAGGGGTTCTCCTACATGGATATAAAATAGTGGCCGCACTCGAAAACGAGTTGGCAGCCACCATGTATGTATGTATGTATGTGCAGTGCCTTTGCTCACTACAAAAGCTTCACGGCACAGACATTGCTTTATATCTGGAGATCTCTCTGCACTTGTCGTCACATGGTAACATGGGCCCAGCACTATGTGTCAGTAATTGTCACAAGTCTAGTGTTTGTACCAGAGTTTTCAAGTCGCTGGCTGGACTAAAAAGTCACACTTGTTCAGCGCATCAGTAGGGGTTCTTGTACATGGATATAAAGTAGTGGCCGTACTCGAAAACGAGTTGGCAGCCACCATGTATGTATGTATGTACGTATATATGTATGTATGTATATATGTATGTATATCTATATTTCTATATATCTATCTATCTGTCTATCTCTTTCTCTCTCTCTCTCTCTCTCTCTCTCTCTCTCTCTCTCTATATATATATATATATATATATATATATATATATATATATATATACATATATATATATACATTTACACACACATAGAAACATTGAAACCTTTCGCCCTCCACCAAACGTGAACCTAATATAACTGTACAATGCCTTTTCTGTTTCGTTCGTTCATTTTCAACTATACATATATACATTCAGATATAACTTCTATGCACAGACCTAACAGAATGAACTCAGAAATATTTAAAGTAAAATATCACCGTACCCCACACTAATTAATCATATAACATGCGTAGCCACACACGGTCGTCTATACTCTAGCCACATACAGCCGTCATCACTGTAGCCACACGCGACTGTCCACCAAACAATAAAAGTCTGTAGACATCTAACGGCATCTTAAAATATGTCAAGTGAGATGCATGCTGCCATTTTCTAAACACATATCATACCAAAGTGTTAATTCTTTCCAAGGAAATTATATTCATAAGCTATGGGGAATTCAGGAGCATTTTAATAGGTACCTGTTATCACATATATTAATTTATTTATCAAATTGTATATATTTATGATCCCTATTATATAATTCATTATACACAAACCCTATTACAAAGCATATCAATAAGTCATTTATTAATTTATAATTCAGCCATTACAATTCAGCCATGACCGCAATATTAAGTCGTGGAAGATAAGGTAAGGCTGAAATGATTTTTTAGTGTGGTCCTTACATGCAGGATGTAGCCATTGATAAGGGAATCTATTTCATCCTCTTGTAGCGTTATGTGTTTTATTCCACTGCAAAAATTGTTAAACGATAATTCACTTAATTATATTTCATGCTATTGGGACCTGAAATAGCTGTGATATTTTTGGTTTAAAAACAACGTTTCAACGTTATAAGGAATAAAATAAAAGCAAACGAAAATTACGACAAGAGCTAATATAATCTTTTATATTTTAGATGAAACAATACAACAAAACTTAACAACAAATTCCCAGGTTCCCTTTGCAGCACATATCTTTTTTTGCATAATTATCTGATGTAGATTTCGTAACAAAAACAAGTTCGCTTGTAATGCAAATTAATTTAATGTGAAAAACCTTAATTTAGGCATAAACTCTTTGGATGAATTTTTAAAATAAAAATCTGTATAACGTAGAAATACGAGGGTTTTGAATTTATTGGTTTCATTTATGTAATAGCATTGAAGTGTATTCACTTCTCTTTTTGTTCTGCTTGCATAATGTTTTAGAAAATGCCTTTATCTACATAAAGCGATTTTGAGCAAAATGACAAATAATCTATCATATTATGTACAAACATTTACTATCTCGAAAATACTTATTTCTTTCAATGCAAATTTTATGCATCCATACAACATTAAATTAAATTTAAAAAAAACCCATAAAATCTTCGTAAATATGAGAAATTTGAATATTATCAGTTTATACTATGTTACAAATTCGAAGTTCTTCTTTTGTATGTTTTGCTGGCATTCTTATCCGGGAATATATTTGTGTCAGATTAAAGGGATCCGTCTCAAAACATCAAATGTTTTACTATCTCATCCATACAAATTATACTTCATTAATTTTTTATATCCTCCAGTGACTTTAAATGTCATTATAGAATTCATAATAAATAGATAAAAAAATAAAATATATTATCTAAGAAAATATTTCGAAATACATCGTTTTCAATGAATACATTATATTGCATAACGAAAAAGAGAACATTGTATAAATACCCGTTGATGAACTTTGTGTTTTCCTATTTCATTCAAATCTATCTATTAACATGTTTCTTTAGAATGATTCTAGCGTCTTTAGAATGGATTGAGTTTATGTTCCTTCAATAAATTTCTAGATAAAATTTAGAAAGAATAACTTTGATAAAGAAATAATTTAAATGGTTTTTATTGAATGTTTTCTAACATCACACCACACCGAACTTATAATATTTTACAACTAAACAGATTCACTTAAATAATATATCTCAAAAGGCATGTACATACGTAGATGCGGACATACACTCATACAAATATCAATAGATACACAGGACTCAATGTTCGTAACCATAATGACTAATTCCCCCTCAAATCACGTACATCGTCCTTAGAAGGAAGTCAGCTTTGTGTTTCATGTATATAGCACTCATTACGCCCATAATTAGACGTCCAAATCTGCCTGCATATAATGGTAATAACTGTAGTATTTATATGTAAACAAATTTTAACATCGAATTGTGAGTAAAGAAAATCATGTGCTTTATACCCCGAAAAATAAAGTGCCTATTTGAAAATATATTATAAATATACTATGCTAGAAGTATATGGAAGATCGGGGATTGACAGTTTAGTTCATAGGTAGGTTTAACAACAAAAAGAAGAAAAAAAAGGAAAAAATACAATATATCATTCAATGTACAGTTAACTTCATATTATTAGCATGTATGCAATTAGTATATAGTTAAAATTTACATTAGGAGATTTTAGAATTATTCCCATCGTGTTTCTGTGTATAACCCAATCACAAGGATCACATATGTCAATCATATGCTGTTTGATCAAATATAATTTTAACGCAGGCGTACTATTCGCTTCTTTATATTATTCCACAGAAAGGAGATATAATTCCCCTGCATTCTATGTTTCAATCATCGCAAGAGTAGAGTATAGATCCTGATATAGGAGAGCAGAATCTAGTAAATAAGGCACTTTTCCGGATAAAAAATCAAATCATCAATCAAATGTTCTATCATGAGGTGAAAATCTGTTGGTGCCGGTACATCTAATTTAGATGTATCAGTGAATTCTCGGACTATTTTAACTCTTTGTCATCATAGATTGTTTTCTACGCCTTTATAAATAAAATATCTCTATATATAAAACTGATGTCGTCTGTGTGTGTGTGTCCCCTCATTTTTGCAAAGTCTACACAAATTCACATTTCTACTCCGATTGACTTCAAACTTGCATTTATATATTCCTTGCGGTCTAATGATATTAACTGCAGCTTTTATTTTTCAAGTTTCTGTTGTTAAAGGGGTGTTAGGCGCCGGTTATCCATCTCCGTCGCGTTCTTATATTATCTGTCTGTATGTCTGGCTGTCTGCATTACGACATTCTGACGAACATTGATGACGTATTATGTTCGCTATTTTCCGTTCATTGCCAGGGAACGTCTTCACGAACCAAAGTATCGTCTTCCTGCTGTCCTTCGGTTACAACGTTTTTCGAAATATTTACTTCTGCGTTCACAGATTGATGTTTTTAGTTTCAGAAGATCCCGTTAAGGGTGAAAGCAACGATTCTTTGCTTAAACTTTAATCTGTTATTTTAATCTATATATGTATATATATACAAAACTGAGGAAGGATGTATGTATGTATGTATGTATGTATGTATGTATGTATGTATGTATGTATGTATGTATGTATGTATGTATGTATGTATGTATGTCAGGTCACCAGCTTGTGCTACTGGTAACATGTATCCCAGTACAACCTGTCTCATGGTCGGGTCGTTGGCGACTAAACTGGCAACCCCACCAAGGTTTCTTGGTGAGGAGGGTGACTTTGGACATCCTGCAGGACTAAAAACAAAACCTGTCAAAGGGCAAGGGAGCTCTTAAGACTCAATAGCCATCCAAAATCACCCGGAGAGATGACCCCTTAGCCTTTGTCAAGGCAGAATTCTAGGAGAAGGAAAACTCTGATATAACACCTGCAACCCTGATGGTATCCAATGATGTTGACTTGTTCTTCTTTATGGTAAATATCATCTTGGTTAAGAGAGTGGGACTGGCTTTGTGCAGTGCCTTTGCTCACTATAAAAGCTTAACGGCACAGGCATTGCTTTATATCTGGAGATCTCTCTGCACTTGTCGTCACATGGTACCATGGGCCCAGCACTATGTGTCAATAATTGTCACATGTGTAGTGTTTGTACCAGAGTTTTCAAGTCGCTGGCTGGACTAAAAAGTCACACTCGTTCAGCACATCGGTAGGGGTTCTCCTACATGGATATAAAGTAGTGGCCATACTCGAAAACGAGTTGGCAGCCACCATGTATGTAGATATATATATATATGTATGTAATTGGACATCAGTAAAATCGAATCTCTGGCGGTTTGCAAGTAAATTCGGCCTACTTATATGAAGTGATGAGTTAGCAAAGCACTCGATAAGATAGGTCTCAGAGTTATAACATACGTTTAAATATCTTGACAAATCGAACATTGTGGTAGGCTAAACTAACACACAATATATACCAAAGTAACGATAAAACTAATCAGGTTGAGAAAAATAGACCTGGACAAATCAAACGGGCGTTTGAAATGTTTCTCTGACTCCGAAATCAAATATCAGACTTACTTGAATGGCAAGGTCATGGTATTGATGACTGAACAGAGGACTCAGTTGATCAACATGTTTTCGTTCTGCTTAGAATCAGGAGTGATAAAATATGTTGCTGCTCTTGTGGCTGCTAATCGAATCTATAGTTGTCACGTGTTAATTACGGCAAGGGAAATAACCCCTGGTTTTTGGTGGGTCATTCAAATGCTAGCGAATGGAAATATTTTAATTTCCGCTAATCATCATGATAAGCTCTCGACTAGATGTTATAAAACTAACACAAATAATTAACCAATCAAGAGAATTTTCCAATTAAATTAATTGGTTAATTATTAAATCTAGGAGATTAATATAATTGGAAATCAGTAAAATCGAATCTCTGGCGGTTTGCAAGTAAATTCGGCCTAATTATATGAAGTGATGAGTTAGCAAATCACTCGATAAGATAGGTCTCAGAGTTATAACATACGTTTAAATAGCTTGACAAATCGAACATTGTGGTAGGCTAAACACACAATATGTACCAAAGTAACGATAAAACTAATCAGGTTGAGAAAAATAGACCTGGACAAATCAAACGGGCGTTTGAAATGTTTCTCTGACTCCGAAATCAAATATCAGACTTACTTGAATGGCAAGGTGATGGTATTGGTGACTGAATATATATGTATGTATGTAGATTTATATATATATGTATATATATTTATATATATATGTATGTATGTATATTTTTATATATATGTATGTATGTATATTTATATATATATGTATGTATGTATATTTATATATATATGTAGATTTATATATAGATATATATGTATGTATATTTATATATATATATATATGTATGTATATATATATATATATATATATATATGTATGTATATTTATATATATATATGTTTGTATATATATATAATATATATATATATATATAATATATATATATAATATATATATATATATATAATATATATATATAATATATATATATATAATATAGTAATAATAATAAAATTGAAGACTAAAATCCAAAGAGGGCTCGATAAGGAAAATATATATCAAATATATAAGAACCGTAGAGCAAATATTTATTAAAATAACAGATTAAAGTTTAAGCAAAGAATCACTGCTTTCACCCTTAACGGGATCTTCTGAAACTAACAAAGTCAATCTGTAAACGCAGAACTGGATATTTCAAAAAACGTTGCAACTGGAGGAAGACAGGAAGACGATACTTTGGTTCGTGGTAACGTTCGCTGGCAAAGAACGGGAAAAAAACGAATAATACGTCATTAATAGGAGCGGTGAAAAACAATTACGCGCAAAGACAAAACCACGTTTATGGTATAAAAGAGGAGGTCGTAGACTAATGTTCTCTTAGGTGGTGCATAGAGACGTTCTCTGGCAATGAACGAAAAAACGAAGATAATAAGTCATATGTGGAGCGTGGAGAACAATAGCACGCAAAGACAAAACCACGTAAATAGTATAGCAGAAATCGTAGACTAAAATTCTAACTAGGAGACCAAATGAATCTCCGCCACAGAGTTAAAAACAAAGTAAATAAATATAATACAGAAGTAATAGAAACAAATAAATACATACACACAAACAGATACGTACATACACAAGCATACGCAAAACCTTACCATGGGTATACAAAACCACGCACATATAAATATGTGTGTGTGTGTGTATGCTTGTGTACAAATAAATAAATAATTATATAAACGTATGTAAGTAAATAAATACGTATATAACAAGCGCACACGCATACCTACATATAAATACACGAATGTTCGCAGACGTAAGTCAACTAAAACAAGAAGTACACATATACGCACACCCACCATACGTACGAACCTGCACACTCACGCGGACGCAAAACTCCCGTATACACATAGCCAAACCCTAAATACCAGAATATGTAAAAATTATACGCTATAACAGTCAAATATACGTACGAAAAGGTATACATACCTTCACAAAACATACGGGTAATGTATACTTACCTATGCAAATAAGTATGCAAATAAGTATGCATATAAGTATTCAAATAGGTAAAGGAATAAACAAAACATATACTTAGCTCCCTCATCAAGACGTAAAATATCCACGTATAGATCGTGCTATCCGTTAGGGTATAACGTGGGGCTGTAATACAGGAAAGTTTTGTGCAATTTATGTTTACAAGCCGAAATTGCCTCAGATTTTTTGTTTAAGATGTGGTCTGTAGCGTAGAGTATTTGCAGGGCCTCGGCGGCGCAGAGGTCATATGGTCTTTTATTTCCGTTATACGATCTAGCCCTAGCTAGGATCTCCCAGTGTTACTTATATTGGGTGTGGTTGTCTTTTAGACTCCAGATATAAGCTGAAAGTGACGTCATATTCCTTCTAAGAGGGTAACGAAAAGAATGGGTATGCATGTAAAGACGCTGCTTGAAACTATTGGCGGTTAACCCTATGTAGTCCCTACGGGACGTGGGTGTTACAACCTTACATTTGTAGACAATGTTACTAGAGAGGCATTTCCCGGATAGGGGGCAATCAGCCCGATACCTACAATTACAGTTAGTACTAACTACAGGGTTGCACGTGTTCCTACGGCTAGGTAGTTTAGCTAAATTTGAAGCTGTGATGTTATGTGCAAGGTTAGGAGTCGTAGGGTAAGAAATTTTAATAGTATTTCTATTAAAAATTTTACTATATTTATGTGTAGGGGGAAAATGCTTCGTAATAAGGGAAAGAAAGATCTTAGCTAATGGTGTGGCCACCTCCATATTATATGGTGGGTTAAACCAACAAATGCGACGGGATCTATTTCTTCTAGGTCTATTTTCGTACTCTGTATATGCTACCTTATCGACAAATCCACTTCGAGCAGGAGCTTCATTGTAATAAGTGGAATGGTCGTTGAAAATGCGCTCGTTGGTGGAAAGAGGAGAAAGCCTCAACGAAACGTTTCTTACCAGGTTCTTGGTTATGCTGGCAGGATGGTTGGAATGCTTACTTATGTAATTAAGCGTATCATTCGGATTTCTAGACGGGTAATACAACCCATTCAATAAATTGAGGGTAACGTCGAGGTAATTAACAACCGAGAGATTGGCCTCAACCTGTATAAGAAAGCTGTGAGTTCTTTTCTGAACCTGTCGCAAGCACGAGGTCCGCACTTAGTCATGGTCAAAAGACCATCGTGACGGTACAAGGAATATGACGTCACTTTCAGCTTATATCTGGAGTCTAAAAGACAGCCACACCCAATATAAGTTACACTGGGAGATCCTAGCTAGGGCTAGATCGTATAACGGAAATAAAAGACCATGTGACCTCTGCGCCGCTGAGGCCCTGGAAATACTCTACGCTACAGACCACATCTTAAACAAAAAATCTGAGGCAATTTCGGCTTGTAAACATAAATTGCACAACACTTTCCTGTATTACAGCCCCACGTTATACCCTAACGGATAGCACGATCTATACGTGGATATTTTACGTCTTGATGTGGGAGCTAAGTATATGTTTTGTTTATTCCTTTACCTATTTGCATACTTATTTGCATACTTATTTGCATAGGTAAGTATACATTACCCGTATGTTTTGTGAAGGTATGTATACCTTCTCGTACGTATATTTGACTGTTATAGCGTATCATTTTTACATATTCTGGTATTTAGGGTTTGGCTATGTGTATACGGGAGTTTTGTGTCCGCGTGAGTGTGCAGGTTCGTACGTATGGTGGGTGTGTGTATATGTATACTTCTTGTTTTAGTTGACTTACGTCTCCGAACATTCGTGTATTTATATGTAGGTATGCGTGTGCGCTTGTTATATACGTATTTATTTACTTATATACGTTTATATAATTATTTATTTATTTATTTGTACACAAGCATACACACACACACATATTTATATGTGCGTGGTTTTGTATACCCATGGTAAGGTTTTGCGTATGCTTGTGTATGTACGTATCTGTTTGCGTGTATGTATTTATTTGTTTCTATTACTTCTGTATTGTATTTATTTACTTTGTTCTTAACTCTGTAGCGGAGATTCATTTGGTCTCCTAGTTAGAATTTTAGTCTACGATTTCTGCTATACCATTTACGTGGTTTTGTCTTTGCGTGCTATTTTTCTCCACGCTCCACATATGACTTATTATCTTCGTTTTTTCGTTCATTGCCAGAGAACGTCTCTATGCACCACCTAAGAGAACATTAGTCTACGACCTCTTTTATACCATAAACGTGGTTTTGTCTTTGCGCGTAATTGTTTTTCACCGCTCCTATTAATGACGTATTATTCGTTTTTTCCCGTTCTTTGCCAGCGAACCTTACCACGAACCAAAGTATCGTCTTCCTGTCTTCCTCCGGTTGCAACGTTTTTTGAAATATCCAGTTCTGCGTTTACAGATTGACTTTGTTAGTATCAGAAGATCCCGTTAAGGGTGAAAGCAGCGATTCTTTGCTTCAACTTTAATCTGTTATTTTAATAAATATATATATAATATATATATATATATAATATATATATAATATATATATATATATAATATATATTCATTAAAATAACAGATTAAAGTTTAAGCAAAGAATCGCTGCTTTCACCCTTAACGGGATCTTCTGAAACTAACAAAGTCAATCTGTAAACGCAGAACTGGATATTTAAAAAAACGTTGCAACCGGAGGAAGACAGGAAGACGATACTTTGGTTCGTGGAAACGTTCGCTGGCAAAGAACGGGAAAAAACGAATAATACGTCATTAATAGGAGCGGTGAAAAACAATTACGCGCAAATTATTACTACATATAATATATATATATATATATATAATATATATATAATATATATATATATAAAATATATATATATATAATATATATAAATATTATATATATATATATATATATATATATATATATACATACCCACATACATATATACATATATATCCATACATACATTTATATGTAAGTGTGCAAGGATGTTGATATGATCTATGTCTTCTTTTTTGGGTAAGGAGAAAAGTTTTGTCGCCAGATTTTATTACCTAGGGAGAGAAATACCACACTTCTGGATGAAAGCTGACCAGGATCTCAACTACATCAAACACTAATTGTTTCTACTTTAGGCACAAGGCCAGCAATTACCCAGTGCATTACTGGTACTTTATTTTATCGACCCCGTAAGGATGAAAGGCAAAGTCAACCTCAGCGGGATTTGAACTCAGATCGTAAAGGGACGTAACTATGCTGGAAAGCATGGCGTCCGACCCTCTACCGATACTGCCAATGCCGACCTGTGTGTGTATATGTGTGTGTGTATGTATGTATGTGTATATGTGTGTGTGTGTATGTACACCACGATTGCTTCTCTTGTCATTTCTGTTGAAGGAGACCTTACTTTCATTCTCTTTGATTTCTTTTGATTTTCTTTTATCTCCCTAGGGAATTCGTTGACAAGCTTCTTTTATTTATTTTCTTCGTTTTCTTCATTCAAATCACTGACTGTCTAAGAGACGTACACATATGACTTATCAAACTTACCAAACTAAAGGGGCTTCTAGCGCCCTTAAAGTTTCAACGCCCCTTACTGCATAACAATGCCCCCTAACGCCACCTCACAGCATAACTCTCCCTTGCAGCAACGAAACGCCCCCCCGTTGAGAACCTTTAATCTAGACAAACATCGAAATGCGGGCTGTAAGACCCAATATAATTATTTTACAAAAACGTCATAAGAAGGTACAAAATGGTTTAGCTGACACAAATGTAACCAGAAAAGAGGAGGAAATAATAAAAAAAGTATCGGGAGTTTGTTAGGAAAATGAGAAGACTATGGGAGGTCTCTCCAAAAGTAACAACCACTTTTATTAATACCTGTTACTACTTGACTAGAGGTATTCCTGAATGACGCCAGAGTAACAATAAATGTAGCGTTGTTCCAAAACATTGCTTTTCTGAGTATAGTAAGGATCATTAGAACGGTCTCTGAGTTATTATAAAACTAGATTTGACCTAACCTTAAGGACAAACACGCCAAATGTATTTGTGCGAAACAATACTAAAATCTGTTTCAGGGGTATGTTTAATGCTTACCTTTTTGATTATGAGACGTACTTACTTCAACTTGCTAACAACGTAGGTGCAATTTATCTGACGTTTTCCATTGTCAGGTAAATAATATAAAGTGACATATGTAAATATCACGATGCACTAACCACGAGTGATTCAGATGAGAAATGTCTGCAAAGAAATAACTATTAGTAATTTATGAAAATGTTGGATAACTCATCTGTCTCCTTAATGTCATAGTCCAAATATCATAAAATAAAACACAATAATATAGATAGAATATACGTAAAATACTTATATTCAAAATAGTATTTTTTTATGTCTGAGATGGTGAAAAGAAGTAAAACACTACCTATGTAGATATTCAGTCTTCAGCTGATAGAAACAATATTGATTGACTTGTTTTCACTGATAAGTTTCTGTGATTTAACTCATAATTCTCTTTCACTTTTACAGACATCATGTTATTTCACTTCAACTACACGTCTGTACAATGACTCATACATTCACTCATAACAAACTTTATGGATTCAAATACACCTATACTCTTGCAGCATTCAGATTCACGTATACAGCATACGCACGAATACACACACAGACACAGACACAGCAACACACAAACACACAAACGCACACACACACACACACACACACACACACACACACACACACACACACACACACACACACACACACATACACACACACACACACACACACACACACACACACACATACACACACACACACACACACACACACACACACACACACACACACACACACACCTATATATATATATATATATATATATATATATATGAGAAGATAATGAAGGTTTCGCTTTATCTTGGTAAAATTGTATATGTGGAATGATTATGTAAATAATAGCGAAAGTACAGCTTAAGAGATATTTTTTTCTCAGTATGGTTAATGGTGTAATGTGATATCATCTTCCAGATGTTACACCTGTATGGTATGCAGTTTCGAGAATTTACGCACTAATTTAATATAATGTATTCTATTAGGAAAAACACGGGAGAGAAGAGAACAATTTGAACCAAGATATCCAACTTTCTATTTAATACAACATCCCTATTAGACTCATATTCCCCTCTAAATCGGATATAGGTTGTATTAATAAAATTATACTAAGTATTAATTGTTTCTACTTTTGGCACAAGGCCAGCAATTACCCAGTGCATTACTGGTACTAAGTATTAATGCAGATAAGAAATACGTTATCAATTATACTTTGGGGCAATACTGACGACGTTATCGACTGGTTTACTAAGTTAATGCAGTTTGATATTTACGACTATTATTCATCTATTTCACTTGTTCTTCTCAACAAGACCCTTGTGTTTGCTCTGCGTAAATCCGACTTAACTAAGGATGAGGCTGACACAATTGTAGCTGCTATACGTTCAGTTATAATGTTTGATATCGAATGCTGAACACTTAGGGATAGGGTTAATAATTTTGATATAACCATGGGTTCTGGTGACTTGGCCCAAGTTATGGATTTAGTTGGAATTTACCTAACACATAAAATCCGTATTGAATTCGCTGACCTTCAAGCTGGAATATGTAGAGAGGACGGTCTTTTATTATTTAAGAATTCCAATGGTCAACAGTTAGAACGGACAAGAAAAGATATACGATCTTTCTTTATGTTATGGGCCTAAAAATAACATTCGAAGATAATTATAAGCTAGCTAATTTGCTAGATATTGCTCTTGACCTCAACTCTAGTTTCTTGGAACCTTACCATAAAAATAATAAAAATCTAACATATATTAACCGATATTCTATTCACCCTAAGTCAACAATCAACTCTATAATCAAACGTGTATATCGTAGAATTTCTAGATTATCAACCTCCTTATATAAATTTAGTATACACGCAGGCTTCTACAATGCAACACTGCGGAAAGCTGGTTATGAGCATATGATAGAATATATTCTTATACAACAGTAGAGCTTGGATGTCTCCACCAATCTACGAAACCCTCCGTAACTAGGAAGAGACCACGCACATATCGTCGTAAGCCGGGTCGAAATAAAAACCCCAGGAACATAAATTCAAGAGTTATACCGGATGAAATAACTGCTATTTCTCGAATAGACTCTCTAGCTGGAAATACACCCAGAAAATCCCGCAATAGATCATACCTATGGTATAATACTCTCCATAATATCTTATTTAAGACTAAATTAACGTCTACTTTCTTTAAATTATTAGATATAAACATTCCGCCATCACACAGGTACCATAAAATCTTAAGAGGAATAAAAATATAAGACTTTTATATTCTACTGCGGCTATCTTGGATAACTTCATAGTGGGATTAAACAATAAACGCCTCCGCAACAACAATAATAATACGGAAACTTTAACTCGAGGCACTATTCTGTCTTTCTCTCAGTCTACTACACTCTACCAAACAAATAATATTAAAGATGTCGGCTTGAATAACAAACGTGCATATATCTCACATCCCGATAGAACATCTACCATTAGCCTAAATATCAGGACGAAAAAAAACCTTAACTGACCTACACTTGTAAAATGTAACTGTAGGCAACCCAATAGATGTAGCAGTGCAACATTACAACAAGCCTATGGACATACAAATATGTTGGGGACATATCTAACATTTTAAAGAAAATCTGCTATGTACACACCTACTCGTTTAAAACTCCTTAGATTCGCAAATCTACCAAGTTGACTAAAGAAATATAGGTCTTATAGCAGGACAAAGATGAGTAAAAGATGTCGAGGACTTTTCTACGCTTCGCATCCACCTATCTCTGTACAACAGAGGTGTTGGAAATCATGACCGGGAAAATTTACTAAACTCTAGAGAGGATAAAATATTCAATTGTAAACATAAATGCCTAAAAACATTCTATATTGAGTCCACGCTAACCCATGATTTGATTTACAACTCCACATCCAATTTCCTATGAACTACATCACTTTAGATTGGCTGATTTTTGTGACAATGAAGAATGGCTCCAAATCTAGTATTTTAATATCTTATTTATAATGTTCACCTCTTGTCTAGTGTATTATCTTATCCCATAAATCAAACTGCTAACTGCAAATGGATTTTACGTTCAGTTCCTTTTCATGAAAACACACATTCCCAGTTCCTAAAATGGACCTCTTTGAATTATAATATAAATTCATCCGAGCCAATGAC
>OZ024742.1:54429249-54471749 GCA_964016885.1 Eledone cirrhosa
ACTCAATAGGTTAACTGCATTATAATTTCATCAAGTAATGTTTATACATAGACGTGATCTATATGAGAGAAAACCGAATGGAAACAAACAATTTTTAAAATAGCGGACAACCGGCTAACAAATATATAAACAACATAAAACGTGAAGTCTATATGGTTGGACTGTATCTTTATTATCATGACTTTAAATTTACTTTATCTTTCGGAGACTCATATATGATAAAAAAATGTAAGGTAAATATGATACGGAAGTCCATAACCCGATGGGTTTCAGGATAATGTCGTATATTTTATATATAATATTTTTGCTTTCGAATGTCTTCGTTTTGAACAAAACTACAAACAATTCTGCAAATAAATAAAAAAAAGAATAATAATTTTGCTCCCACAACTCTAAACATGATATAAAATATAAAAGTTAAATTATAATGGTTAAAAAGGGCAAATATATTTGTTCCGGCCAATTACAATCCAGATGTTTTAAGAAATTTCAGTACTTGTACCCTTCTTTATTTGTTAATCAGTGAAAAAAATTGAGAAAATTGTACTGCTTTTGCTATCAGAGTATATAAAGTCAGTGTCTCAAATAGAAAATATGTATATTATCTTAGCTATTGTATATATAAAATCAACATTGGTACAGAAACACGGACCTAGTCCCATATATATATATATATATATATATATATATATATATATATATATATATATATATATATATATATATATAGTAATAATAATAAATTTGAAGACTAAAATCCAAAGAGGGCTCGATAAGGATAAATATATATAAAATATATAAGAACCGTAGAGCAAATATATATATATATATATATAGGAACAAGTAAGACCCCGACGGCTGGTAAGACCCCTGAGCTGGTCGAAACGGCTTGAGCTCAGCCGTCGGGGTCTTACTTGTTCCTATTACCCACTCTACTACCCTAAGTATTGAGTACTTTGGTGCGTTATGGTCCACCTGGTTCCTTACCACATTTCCTTCGTTATATATATATATATATATATATATATATATATATATACATATATATTTATTAAAATAACAGATTAAAGTTTAAGCAAAGAATCGCTGCTTTCACCCTTAACGGGATCTTGTGAAACTCCCGTTAAGGGTGAAAGCAGCGATACATTGCTTAAACTTTAATCTGTTATTTTAATAAATATTTGCTCTACGGTTCTTATATACTGTATTTGATATATATTTATCCTTATCGAGCCCACCTTGGATTTTAGTCTTCAAATTTATTATTATTACTATATATACATATATATATATATATATAATATAAAAACAAATAAATTTTCGAGAATCGGAACCTCGGCCCACGAAATAACGAAACACAATCTTCGAAATGTGTGGCAAAGTGGTCAATAGTTTGGATAAACCAGAGCTATAACTAACGTTTAATACCAACACACTGAGACGATGCTTAAACAATCATTCGCACAGCCGAAAATACGACCAAGAAAATTCGGGCCAGACAAATAAAAATATATATGAAATATATATATATATATATATATATATATATATATATATATATATATATATATACAGTGGCGGACTGGGTCTAAAAATATTGGTTGCCAGGAGATGAAGGGGACCCACCTAGATATAGAATGTTATCATTTAATTTTTATAGGTAATAAATAATATTTTCAAAAATACATAAATGGAAACAAAACAGTGCAATATCAAATTTGTCTTAGTTTACTCACTCAATATATATATATATATATATATATATATATATATATATAGGAACCAGTAAGACCCCGACGGCTGAGCTCAAGCCGTTTCGACGGCTAATTCTGGACTAAATGAAAATGTATCCTGGTATTGAAATAGCCGAGCTTCTCAAGGGGTAATTCCATATATGGTCAAAGTGATTGTCAAAAGTCAGTAGTAATTCAGTGATTGCAAATTAGTAGGGGAGATGGTGGCTAAACCTGCCATTAGGAGAAAGGGGGGAGGGGGTGGAGTAGACCCAATCATGCGTTGGTAGTGCCAGCTACAGCTGGGCATGAGGTCAAAGAAGATACTGGGGAGGGGGAGGGGGAGGAAGTCGGAACGGTAGGTAGAACAATGAGGGGTAAAAATATATATGAAAGAAAAAATACTGAGAGTGATGAAAAGAGAATAAGTGTAAAGAAAAAAGTAAAGCAAGTTCTACGACCTAAGTCTCTAGCTATTGTTAGGCTAGATAAATAAATAAATAAATAAATAAAGAAAGAAAGAATAAAGAAATAACGAAATAAGTAAATAAACTAGGTGGGACGGAATAGGCAAGGACCCTTTTAAGAGGTATAAGTACGTAAATCATACGGTGACGGGTCAACAAATGGGGCCAAAATACTAAAGAAACTACCACGAAATAAATAATAAAGGTTTCTATCCCGGGCACAATGCCAGCAACCACCCAGTGCAGCAAAGTAAACTTGTACGAGATAATAATTCAGAGTCCCGAAAAAAAAATATACTAATGCTAACTCTAAAAGATCTTACACAAGCTACATGAAAGTTCGTACGAAGTAAAGGTAGAATACGGAAAAATAAATTCAAAATCCACCCCGCCCAAAAGAAAAGTGAAGAAAGAAATACTGAAACGAGAAAATAAGGCATAAGTGCCAGTAAGAAATATAGAAGGCACGGAAAATAGTGGGAGCGGTCGGAAAAAGGTGGCAAGTATCCGAGGTCTAACACAACTGCTATAAAAAGCGGAGTCCGCCAAATCTATCATAGAGTAGGGGAGGGGCTGGGGTACTGAGGCTACAAGGGGCCAAAGGACAGCCTCGGGTGGGCGAGAAAAGACGCCGACAAAGAAGAAGAACTGGGGTAGAAGGGCTAAGGAGGGATGGGGGGAGAAGGAAGTAAAGGAGGCGATAAAAGAATAAAAAGGAGATCTTACGTCTCCCTTGGCAAGCAGGGGTTACCCATTGCAAAATCGGCAAGTGGGGTGTTATAGCCCTAGTCTACCCCCTCCCCCCGGTCATTATGGGGTTTGAGGGCGAGGTAAGTCCTACGCAATCTATGTTTACATGCAGTAACCAGTTCATCTTTCTGTATAAATGTATTTTGAAAAAGTATATATATATAATACTTGTGATATATATATTCTGAAAAAGTTTAAATTCCATCTATTTCATATAATACCATATTAATTTTACCTTAATAATTGAAAGTAATATAGAGACGAGTTGGTATGTATAATTTGTAGGATGGTATGTCACACGTAAAGCCATAAAAGCATAATTAATTTAAACATCAATAACAATAAAATCTATACAAATCGTTTATTTCCCAAAGACAATTGAATTAATTAATTATGCACTTATAAAACATTCACTTCCCGTTCCACACATTTGACTAGCAACGCTTCGACAGTTCGATATTGACAGTTACTGGTTGGAAGGGAAAATCGATAATTTCAGCAAAACTTGTTAACAAAGTTTTTGAAAAATACGCTACGGACTATAAAAGATATGATGCGCTATTTTCTTGAAACGGTTCTGATCAAACACCACCTATTGTGCAGGTGACGAAACACCATCACATCTAGGTACGTTAGCTAATAACGTGTGTTGTAATCCAATTTGCTGCGATCAGTAGAACAACCTGTTCATGACGATAACGCGCAAATGTAGGCCATTATATAGACATGTGTACCCTTAAAGTAGGGCTCGGGGACATAAAGCTTGGCATTTTCCTTTTCAATTACATGTATAACTCACTATTTTTCAGGTGAGTGGGTTGGTTCAACGTGAAATAAAATGTCGTGTTCGAGGACACTATACACCGCCAGGATCGAATTTACATCCTTAGAGTGTTAAGCCGGACAAAAATAATCACTAGGCCAGGCGCCTTCACAGATAATATTGAGGTGAAGAAACACACACTTCTATATCAATTATAGAACCGTTAATACAAATCTTTAATGCTGCAAATAAATACACTTTGGGAAGATGAGTGACTTAACGGTCATGTGTTGTGATTCAGGATAATAAAAACGGGGATTTGATTCCTGAACTGTGGCTTCTGTTTTTGAACATGACGCGTTGCTGTCCATGATACGATTGGGGACTCTGTCAAAATACACACCGGAAACCTTAAATGCAATAGAACTCAGTAGAATAGCAACCCAACCGTGCATAGGTCTGAGCTGTACATTTACCGTTTTTCAAATAGTACACTTTGGTGCCATACTATTGGAAATTACGTATAAATAGGCTGACCACATATATTTGAAGGAAGATGAATCCGCGTAACGTGTATGAACATATCTGTCAGATAGGATCAAGTCTCTAGAGTACTGAATCCATAGAGGTCTCAGCTCCTCAAATCCGTGACACAACCAGACTCTCTAGACTATCTGCTCACATATCTCTACACACACATATTGTGTCAATTCGATGACGAAGACTGAGCAATAACTACAACATGTGTTTCCACAGATAACCTTATTAGAGGTGGCATGCCCTAGAATCTCAAACCACTCAGTACTAGAATCTCAAACCTCTCCTCTAATAAGGCTATCTTTGACAGGGTGGCACCCTACTATAACACGGCGTTAGCTAACAGCGGCTTCTCACAACCTATAACTTACTCTCCCACTATCAACAACAGCAATAAGAAAAGAAAGCGCAACAATAGACAAACTATCTGATTCTCTCCTCCCTTCTCACTCAAGGTTAAAACCAATGTAGGCAAAACATTTCTAGCCCTCTTAGATAGACACTTTCCTATAGGTCATAAATACCACTCCATCTATAACCGACACAAAGTAAAACTAGGATACTCCTGCGCTAAGAACATGAATGCTCACATCACCAGCATCCCTAGGAGCAACACCCCATCAGGGTGCTCTTGCCATAAGCCCGAAGCTTGCCCCCTTCAACAGTAATGCAACACACCAGCTGTAATTTATGAAGCTGTGGTCACTTCCAACCGACCAAACCAACCACAGGAGGTCAAATCCTATGTGGGCCCTGGCGGAGGGCCGATTTAAGGAAGGTTTCCTGAACCATCAGTCGACCTTTAGATACCCGGACAGACGTTCATCCACGAAACACGCGAGCCACATATGGTCCCTCAAGGACTCAAGTATAGACTACTCCATTCAACGGAAAACCATCACTGAGTCCAAGCCATACGCAAGGGGAAATCCGTCGTGTGGACTGTGTATTGATGAACGAATAAAGTGATTATGCAATAGCGATTGCCTAAACCGAGAATTGAATTTTTCACACGTTGTCCACACGTCTCGAAACACCTATTAGATAACTACAAAGCTCCGGATTGAATGAATTATTGTAACAATATCAATATTTTTTCTTATCAACAACAAATGTTCGGATTTCGCAGTTATCCGTCTTACACCTCTCGCACGCTTTTTATTATTGCCTGTGTGAAGTGACGGGTTACTGCGCATGCGCGTTCGTACGGTTGTCCTTCCTGTTCCGTATAAACATGCCCATTACGAGCTGAGGATCCGCTAAGGTGAACCAATTGTTCTCGGTATGGTGAACTAACTGTTGTGTAACCACTTCTATATATATATGTATCTAAAAGGTAAACAGAAATAACAACACAATCGGTACAGTATATGGAAGGCATATATTAGATTAACGCTTGATATAGTGATATAGCAGGAAGAGGGTCTTAACGTTTCGGACACTAGTCCTTCATCAGAAGAAAGAATGAGAAATAACATAGATTGAAGGGACGGGCGGGATGGAATTGGAAAAGATGTTTTTAGATAAAAATAAATGGTCCATTCATGTTGATATCTCTTGCAAAATTGTTGTTGCTGGTGTTTTGTGTATGATTTGTTTTTTAGAAAAGTGGATGATGGCAGGCGTCTACCTGAAAGGGAAAAAAACCGTTTTGCATAAGGAGCTATATTTGAGCACATGCTTAAGCATGTGTTTGTGTGTGTGTGTGTGTGTGCTGTTGTAGGTCCGTACGAAGCTAAGAAGAAATGTGTGTGTATATGTGAGTAAAATAGTGTGTGTGCATGTAAGTACGAAGCTAGGAGCAAAAGGATGTTAATATAAGGGTGTGTATCTGCATGTATTAGTTTTAAGTGCTAATGATCAAGATAAAGCGATAACAATCTAGGGGTGTGATAATTGACGAGTTATTAGAGAAATTAGGGAGGTGAGTTGAGTCCAAGAGGGGAATAAGACCCAAGGCGGTGAATCAGACTTTGTTCAGTCCTGGTGCGCGAGGCCTGTGATCCATGATGTAAAAGGACACCCAGGACTGAAACATGTAGTGAAGAATGACCAGAAAAACAGAAATGACGGGCGATAGGAGTATCCAAACCGAGTCTGATGTCCCTCAAATGTTTGGCGAAACGGTCCGCCATACGGCGTCCCATTTGTCCCATATATAAAGACCCGCAAGGGAACATTGGAGGGCAGAGACAACTTCGGTTGATGTGCAGGTGAAGGAATGGTGGATACGGAAAGACCCGTTAGGGCCTGTAAAGTGGTGCGGGTGGAAATAAAAGGCAAGTGTTGCAGCGGGAACATGAACAAGGATGAGAGCCGAGTGGAGTCATGGGAGAGGACGAAAAGGAACTGCGAACCAGGAGGTCACGGAGTTTGCGGGCGCGCTTAAAAGCAGTAATGGGTGGGTTTGGAAAAAAGCGAGAAGTGACGGGATCAGAAAAGAGGATACGGAAGGAACGGAGGATATGTCACATGAGAGGGCTGTGGTGCGGTCTGTTTCACGGGTGCGGGTGAGAGCAGCTTGGATCAAGGTTGGGGGATTTCCACGCTGGATGAAGCAGGAAGCCATGCGAAGGGAATGGGTTTCGAAATCATCGTCCTGGCTTTAGAGTCGACGAAGGCGGAGGAATTGGGCATAGGCTATGGAGTGTTTGTTGTGGGTTGGATGGGTGGAGGTGAATTCGAGATAAGATTGGGAGTCTGTTGGTTTAATGAATATGGAAGTAGAGAAGGTGTAGTGAGAGTGATTAATAGATAGAGAGATATCTAGAAAAGCGACAGAAGAATCGGAGAAAGGAGGTGGTGAGATTGAGAGCAGGATGGAAAGATTGGACAAAAAAAAGAAAACAGTCGAGCTGTTCTCATGATAGAGAGGTGGCTCCGATGCAGTCATCGATATAACGACCGTATTGCTCAGGAGTCGGTCCAGCGTACTGGGAGAAGATCTGGGCTTCGACGTAGCCAACAAACAAGTTGGGATAGTTTGGACCCAATCTGGGTCCCATCGCTACCCCAGAGACCTGCTGGTAAATTTCACCCGAAAAAGAATATTCATTAAGGGTGAGAACAAATTCAGCTAGACGGAGAAGAGTGGTAGTGCTGGGGTAAGGGTAGGGCGAAAATCTAAAAAATGCTCGAGAGTGCGGAGGCTGTCATCATGAGGGATGACGGTATAGAGAGAAGTGATGTCCAGGGTAAAGAGGAGGCGGGAAGGACCAGGAGGGAAGCAGAAAGAGATGAAAAGTCTAAGGGCATGATTTGTATCGTGGATGTAGGAGGGGAGATTGCCGACCAACGGGGCGAGGATGGTGTCTAAATATTCAGAAATTATCTCGGTGGGGCAGGTGCACGCAGAAACGATAGGACGGCCAGGATTATTTTGTTTGTGTATTTTGGGAGGAAGAAGATGGTGGGTGTGCGAAGGGTGCGTACAATAAGGTTGGTGGCTCTGGGGGTAGGTGAGAGGAGGAGATGAGCTCGTGGATGTTGGAGGACACGAGTTGTTGGTAGCCAGGAGTGTGGTCGGAGGATAAAGCGCGGTAAAAAAGGGTATTGTGAAGTTGGCGGAGGGCTTCAGCCCTATAGAGGTCATCGCTCTAAAACCACCACAGTGCCACCTTTGTCAACAGGTTTGATGACAATGTCATCGCGACACCGAAGGTTGCGAAGAGCGGAGAGCTCAGTTCGCGTGATGTTAGACCGACGAGAATGCTGGTGGAAACGGAACCGATTCACAGTAAGCCGGCAAGTATCGACAAAAAAGTCGAGGGTGCTGAACTGGCCAGAGCTCGGCGCCCAATGTGATTGCCGGCGACTGAGACGAGGGAAGTCATCCGTCTGTGTCGATGATGGCGTGTCGTGAAAAAAAAGCTTTCAGCTTTAATCGATGGAAGAACCCTTTATTCTAGACACGTGTGCGGAACTCGTCGCAGGTAGATGTGGTTGGTATAAAACGCAAATCGCGGGCGAGGGGGGCACGCTCAGCTTCGCGGAGTGGTAGGTCCTGTGATATGGTGATTACAGTGCAGGGACGTGAGGGAGTGAAAGAAGTGGAGGCGGAGGTGGAGGGGTCAAGGTGGTTGGGCAAAGCGTGTGCAGATACAGTGGTAGGTGACTGGATATATGGTTTAGGGTTGGAGGTGATATGAGTATGGGTGGTGACGGCAAGCAGGGAGCGGAGAGGGTCCAGTTTATGATTTTGTATGGAAGTGAGGAAATTGAAAAGGAGGCGATTGAGGTAAAGGATGAATTGGATAAGGTATTGGGCGAGGAAAGGGTGGCAAGTGGACGAGAGATGGAGGTAGGCTTGGGGAGATCTCGGTCGAGAGAACGGATTTGGGCGAGAGTTGATAGAATGGTCACCCGCATGAGCTGGCGAGAGGAGCGGGTAAGGATGGGCTCAGTGGTGGGAGCAGCGTAAGAGGTGAGGTGAAACTTGAGGCAAAAACCGCGGGGGATGAGGTGGTGGTGGAGATAGCGACTTAAAAATGTGATGTGTGTGTTGTATCGTGTTTTGGTGAAGTTGAGATTGGAGAGATGCAGGGAGGATTGGATGCATATAGGTGGGGAGGAGGTTGGAGGACGCGCTTGAGAGTAGAATGAACCTGGCGGAGAAAAGATTTGAGATTAGGCATATTAAAGGTACTAGGATGGGAGTGAAAAATTGACGGGTGAGAAGAAGAAGGTGGTGTAAGAAGATTGTAGTACAGGAAAATTGGTAGAGAGTCGTGGAATATTTAAATGCAAGAAGCAAATAAAATTTCAAAGGTACGAAAGATTTCCTGGTGGAAGTTCAGGTGTACTCCGGCTTGATATTCTGTTTCGAATCAGAAAATCCAACGAATTTTGAGAGGTCCACGTAAGCGTTGATATATATATGTATATAAAAGGTAAACAGAAATAACAACACAATCGGTACAGTATATAGAAAGTATATATTAGGTTAATGCTTGATATAGCAGGAAGAGGGTCTATTATATATATATATATATATATATATATATATAATACATATATATACAGAGAGAGAATAAAGAAAACGAAAAATCAGTGATGCATCTGGACTTAATTTATTGCGTGTTACAAATGTTTCGCCGCCAGGTAGCTCGAGACATGGTCCTTGTATGGATCTGGCTGATTCTACTTCTGCGGGTTCTTTCAGACACGAGTGTTTCGTCTGGAGAAAATTTTATCACTGGGGTGTTATCATCAAAAAGCACCCTAAAAAACCCTACTTCCACTCTTGTCATGCCATTGGCTGTTTTTACTCCACGTCACCACAAGTTCTGGTCAGTATCTGCTGTCACACGATTCATCAGCCATTTTCCGTCCGACACATTTCGATGGAATCATGCTGGGTTCAGTATTTCACCCGTCTGTTCACACTTCAGAGTAAGCACTCACACATACTAAAATACACACATAAACACACACACATGCAGACACATACATATTTATGCATACACACCGGAACGCCTACATGCGCAGACACACACACACCCACATACATACATAAAAGTATATATACACACACCCTCTCTCCCTCACTTCCACGGAGACAGTCACACCCACTTGTTGATACATATCGCCACAAGCCTTATGACGGCTGCTTACTTTTCGCACTGTATCATTTGGGATAAGCATGGCCTACTCAAACATACACATATATACATACATACGCGTGCACACATACATACGCCCAACCTTGTATACATTTATATATATATATATATATATACACTCATACACACACATATATACATACACACATACATAGACATACATACATATACACACACATGTGTATACACATATATATACACACATATACATACATACATATACATACATACACACACACACATATATATATATACTCACACATGCCCACACATACATACAAATACACATACGTACACAAACATTACATACTCACGTAGACACACACACACACAAACACACACACACACATATATATATATATATATATATATATATATACACACAAAAACGACAACTTAACATGCATACGCACATCCAAATATATACATACATATACCTACGCATATGCCGATATACATACATCTACACATGCATACGAACACGTGTTGCCATATGCATAAACCTGCACATATGCATATCTGCTTACACACACATGTGCTTCCACATGTACATATATAAACAAAACCGTAAATTAAAGTTAAAAGTACATTATGCAATAAAAAAAATATACCCCAAAATAACGGTAAATTACCGTAACATAAAACATATATAATGTAATATAATATACAATATGATATATCTCTCTCTCTCTCTCCCCATATATATATACATATATATATATAATACAAACAGAAATATTAAAGTAAACGACACAGCACAATGAAGAAATATATTACTAATTTTAGCACGATATTTTAAATATATATATGAATATATATGCGTGTGTGCGTATATATCTATATTCGTTCATGCATGTTTACACTTACGCCTATTCCTTTCTAAAGAAACACATATACATATACAGAGGATTCAACACATGAACCAATGATATTCATTCATGCATGCTAGGGTTTTGTTATATAGCATTTTCGTTCCGAGCAGCAGATAACTCATGTAAATTTAATAAGAACAGAATTGGATCGAAATTAAACAGAGCGTGAGTAAATAGTCGAAGAAATTTAGTCACCTATTTTTAAAATTCTAAAAGCTAAACTGTCCTTCATTGGTTTTGTATTAATAAACAATCCAATAAATGCGCAACGCTTAATAAATTTCACAATATCGATATTTGGCGAAAATTGACTTACATATGCTTAAAGTGTACATTACTTAGGCAATTCTTATACACACACACACTCTCACACACGCACACACACACACAGATACACACATATATATATATGTATATATATATATGCATATATGTTTATATAAATATATGTATATATATATATGTATATACATATATATATATATATATATATATATATATATATATATATATATATATATATATATATATATATATATATATATATATATATATATATATATATACACGCAAACGCATATATATATATATATAAACGGAGGAAAATAGACGGGAGGTAATCTCACACAAATTAAATGTTCTCATCAGCTTTTAGACCGCCTGTGATTTCGACGATGTAAGTAAAAGGACCACAGGTGTATAGAAAATTTAATGTTTGTGAGATTCCATCTCGTCTATTTTATCACCCCTTTCTCATTTCTTGCTGTCACTTTTGCTAATACACTTCTAGCCACTGACGCCGCCATTGACAGCATTTTCCTGTTTTAACAGTTTCTTCGCGTTGAGTTCTTCGAACTACTCTATGAATTCTAATACACTCAAATACAGGAAAATGCCCTCAGTGGCTAGAAGTGTGTTAACACACACACACACACACACACACACACACACACACACACACACACACATATATATATATATATATATATATATATATATATAGGAAAATGTTAGACCCCGTAAACGGCTATTTCTGGAGGTCCAGAAATAGCCGTCGAAACGGCTTGAGGTCTGCCGTGGGGGTCTAACATTTTCATATACATATAAATATGCTAACACACTTCTAGCCACTGAGGGCATTTTCCTGTATTTGAATGTATTAGAATTCATATATATATATATATATATATATATATAGGAATGAGTAGGAACCCGACGGCTGAGCTCAAGCCGTTTCGACGGCTAATTCTGGACTAAATGAACATTTTTATCCTGGTATATGAATAGCCGAGCTTGTCAGGGGGTAATTCCATATATGGTAAAAGTGATTGTCACAAGGATTGGTTAAAAGTTTGTTGTTGAGACACATAATTCTATCATGGCAATTTGTGGAGGGAAGGGGTAGCTGGACCTGCCAGTAGAAGAAAGAGGGAGTGGGGGTGGAGGAAACCCAGTTGAGCGTTAATAGTGCCAACTACAGCTGGGCAGGAGGTCAAAGAAGTATACTAGGGGGGAGGGAGGAAGTCGAAACAATAAGTAAAACAATATGGGATAAATATATAGAAAAATACCGAGAATGTTAAAAAACAATTAAATGTACAAAAAAAAAACAATTTCTAGTTACTATAACCTAAGGACAGCTATCAAGTCTCTCACTGGTACTGCGAGACTAAAGAAAGGTTTACTAGGAGAGACGGAATTATAATGAGACCCTTTTAAGAGGTATAATTAATCAACCGAGTATATCTTACGGTGACGGGTCAACAAGTGGGGGGCCAAAATACTAAAGAAGCTACCACGAAATAATAATTCATATATATATATATATATATATATATATATATATATAAAATTGCAAACTTGACTGTCACCACATATTATGAACCTGAAGATTGCGAAAGCATGAAAGTACTTGTTCAATTAACACTTAGAATTTAATATTCTATCATACTATTTCATTATAATACCATTATAAATTTTAAAGGATTGTAAATAAAACGAGTAAATCAGACAAAGTTGGAATTCCTCTTATTAATATATATATATATACTTCACTTTTGTGTTTGTTTTGCAAGATTTCTTATCTGAAAACGTGTATTGAAACAGATATTGTTATATTTTGGGATGGTCGTGCTAACAATAAAAATACACGCGAATGTTGGTTTTTCACTTCAATTTATTACAAATTTCTGGTTGGTTGGTTTGATAACCGTATGGTTGTTTATATATTGTCATGTGAAAGCTCTTTCGTCACACATTATGTGACCCTCAGTGACTGGTTTGTTCTGCGCAAGACAAAACTGAGGAGATTACAGGATGTGTGACGAAAGAACATTGAGATGACAATAATTCCAGATAGATACGATTGTATAAAGCTAAGAGATAAATAATTACAATTTTAGGAAGTTGCAGGGGTAAGATTTTAAGAGAAAAGATTTTATAGAACATTTATTCTATAAAATCAATTGAATTGTTAAACGTAGTAATCCGGTCAGAGATTGAAAATTAAAATACGAATGAAAAATTAATAATGATTTCTTATATAGGCACAAGGCGAGTAATATTTGGGGGTGACTCGTACTTTATTTTATCGAACCCGAAATGATGAAAGGCAAAGTTAACCTCGGCGGGATTTGAAATCAGATCATAAAGGGCCGTAACTCAATGTTGCAAAGCATGGCGTCTGCCCCTCTACCGATTAATAATAATTGATATGAGTACTAGTTATTATTATTTTTTCTGTCCTAATTTTTCATTCATATTTATTTTAATTATTAATCCCTTACCGGATTGTTACATTTAACGATTCAATTAACTGTCCTACATGCAAGTAGGACAGTAAGGGTCCATGTTCTTAGGATTTCCTGGGATGCGTGGTGACAGAGGGCTCTGACACCCTCCTCGACGTCAAGTTTTCAAAGAGAGAGAGAGAGGTGGTACGGAATTCTTTTAGAGATTATTCTCCAAATCAGACCCGAAGACATAAAAATATCCCAGACAACCTTAAAGAATCGGGAGGGTACAAAATCAAGTCAGCAAACGGCTGCACTGCTTAGTGTCTGGTGAAGCCACACACCTGCGAGCCATTTGTCCCTGGCTAAAAAGTTCAGGGGCCCCACAAACCTCTGTTGCGGCCACAGCCGATGCCAAGCCAAAATTCAACATCAGCACAACCGGCAATAGAAAAGGGACAAGCACCACCGGCAACAGCAGCAACAAGGATCATTAAACCACACTAGGGAGTTTCCCCAAAAGTTAGCCCTCTCACCCACTTTCAAACACACACACACAGAACAACACTCATACAGCCGTAAACACTCCCGCCTCATTCTGACAGAGTCCCCTGGCACTAGTTCCTCCACATCCGCAATGGAAGATGAACTGGAACCCCCAAAAAGAAAACCCCAAAAGAAAAAAAAATTCATCTTCTCACATACCCCAAAAAAGGAAAACAAAAGACAGACACATCCACAACACCAACACCACAATCGTCAACAAAAACACAATCCCCGCCAAAACACCGGCAAAACCGCAAATCATGCCCCACAAAAGAAAACAACAACAACGATAGATACATCTATCTTGGTGTTACTAGGAAGGACAATAAAAAAAGTATGACCCTTGTAACACGAAGTCAAGACATTGAGACAGAGGGAGAGATATTTGGCACCTGCACAGTTAAAGTCCCCCAAGCTCTGGTTATGGTATGGATGCCAATAAATATTTGCAAAACTTTAAGTAGAGCTTTCCAGATAACGTGGGGCGCCCTAATGTGAAAGCCTCGAGTAAGCTTTTAAAGAGGTTCCCTGTGGAAACCCCACCAATTATGGAGGTCGAACCCCCCGAAATCCAGAGACCCTGGGGAGGTAAGTAAACCTTTCAACTCTATTTTAGCCTACCAACATGGCCATCCTAAGAGTTTAAATGTTCGTTGTCTGGGGTGGTCCTGCTCAAAGACCCGACGCACTGGCGTCGATTTAATCGACTTTCTTCTTTTCTTCATCTTTTTTTCTTGCTCAACGAGGCCAGGGTCATCCTAAGCCAGTGATCCCAAAGCGTCGTCTTGCATAGAGCCGACTAGGTCCATCAGTGCCCTCCATCTCTGTCGCTGGCTGCCCCGCAGCTGCACCTTTGCATCATCCAAGTAGATGTCGAGCATCCGGAGATCTTCCCTGAGGATATCCAGCCATCTAGTTCGGGTCCTGCTACAGGGCCACTCTCAATCTGCAGTCGCTGGGTCAAATGAGAGTAAAGCCCTGTAAGATGATGTGTTGGAAAGAGGAGGACATGTCCGTATCAGCGCATACGGCGGATAGCTATGGAGCGAGAAGCTGTGGGCAAATGCGTGCAAACACATTTGAAACGTGGTGGTCCCATCTGATGTTTCCGATGGTCCTTAGGGCTCTGATATTGAAGCTGTCAATCCTCATTGCCTGGGCCTTGGTGAGGCGCCACGTTTATGGCGCAAAAAGCGCTTCCATTGGGTGTGCATGACACAGTAGCCAGTCTGCAACTTTGATCTCCGGAATCAGGCCTCTATTCCTGGTGACAGTCGAGCCCAGGTATATAAAGGATCATTAAGTTCTGGTGAATCTGGGCCATTGCCGAGAAGCATAAGCTTTGTCTTTGCCCAGCTTACCCCAAGGCAAAGCTTTACTGACTACTCTCCGTATATGGCCAGTGCGTCTCTGAGTTGATCGATCAAGTTACTGAATAGGGTGGTGTCGTCTGCGTACTCCGGGTAGTTCCCGAAAGTAACGTCAGAAACTCGCTCACAAACCTTGGTCATCAGATATTCGATGGCACAGTTGAAGAGGTAGGCGGCAGCCACACAACCCTGTCTAACTCCACTGTTGATGGGAGACCAGTCGGCGTCCTTCCAGTTCACCCACACGCAGCTCTCGGCACTGCTACAGAAGCGTTGTAACAGAGCGGTGATCTTCGGATAAGCGCCGACAAGTTGGAAAATTTGCTAGGTGAATATGTGGTTGACCGTGTCGAAAGCCAGCCACCTTGAGGTTGACGAAGGTGACATAGAGGCGGAGATCTTTAAGGGACACTCGAGATCATTCGATAATGAGGCGGAGGGCAGGAATGTGGTCAGCGGTGGATCGATTAAGTATGAATCTGGCTTCTTGTGGGCGTCGTTCGCTTCTAATGGCTGGAAGAGCACGGTTGAGGAGGTTCACGTTGAAGACCTTCCTTGAGATAGAGAGAAGTGTGATGCCACTGTCATTGCTGCAGACGAGATTGTCGCCCATCCGTTTCCAGAAGGGGGGGATAATTCGTCGGGTCCAGTCATTTGGAGATTGCTCTGAGACCCATACATAGCTGACGAAACAGGTGAGCCACTGGATCATATTAACTCCAACCGCCTTTAACATCTCCGCGGTGATAGTACAGATTCCAGGGGGGTTGTGGTTTTTGAGCTTCTTCAGGGCGGCTCTGAATTCATCGGATGTGACAGAATCGACTCTGCAGGAGACGTTGGCTGCAGCGATGTCTGCGGTGATGGTGATGAAGATCGTTTTTCAAAGCGCCTTATACGAACAGCTTTGGCCGACACTTTTTGCTTGATTGTTTCTATCAGCATGTTGATTTTATACTGCATGTTCGTTTCAATTTTCTAAGTTTAGTTTGTTTAACATGTTCAACTACTTTGTAGTTTGCTAAAATTTCTATGTCAGATCGGAGGTTTATTTGGCGATTGATGTTTTCTTGCCAAGTAGGTTTTTTGTGGGGATTCCTTTGTTTTTTTATTTTCCCTCCACATAAGTGAGTGGTGACTCTAGAGATGATTTAGATCAGTAATGTTTAGTTTATTTGTGATGATAATGTTTTTGAGAGTTATGTTAATCTTGTGTATTATCCTTTGGTTTTGTTTGGAGTTCTGGATCTTAGGGAGAGTGTCTCGTTCCCCCATGTCAGATTCTTTCATTTTCATCCATTCGATCATAATTTCATTCTTAAAGTCGGTGAGTTCATTCTCATTCATTTCTCCCTCCACTTTTTCGATCCTTTCTTTAATTTGTTCTGTTGTCAGTGATTCCGCCCCAACCCTGGGATTCGAAGTGTTACAATTTACCTCGTTTTCACTGACACCTGTTTCATTTTCCCTTCGCTGACTTTGCGCTAATTGCTTGATCTGATCAATTTCTATATCAGTTAGTAACATTTTCTTAACAATATTCCTTCGTATATTAGCTAATTTGTTACTGTCAATATAGCCTCTGTTTTCCGGATGTTTCTTTTTCCAGTTGATATAAGTCTGTTCTGTATTCACTCTATTTGATGGGTAGTACATGGCAGTGTAGAAAGCCTCAAGGACGACTTCTTTATTGTCTTCCCATGACCATTTTTCTCTCCTTTTCTTTGGATTTCTTGGTGGTGAGCATGGAGGGCCAACAGTAGGAGTATTCCGGTTATGGGATGTCTCCAGCTCCGAATTGATTGGAAGGTTTGAACCATTAGCTGATATTTCGACCCAAGTCTGGTTCCTCTCTGAGGGACGCGGCCCTTTTTGACCCGGGTGACGGCCGAACCGGTATGAGATTTTATCATTTTTGTTGTGTTTTATCCTTAACCGCCAAGGGATAATCATTTCGGGTAACACTCCTAGGATGAGTGTCAACCAAGACTAGAGGGGTCGTTCTTCCCTAGAGGGTTATTCCCCGCCGGCCGCCATCCCGGTATTTCTTGGTCACGAGGCTTTTTTTTGTTTTTTAAATTGTTATTATCATGGGTGGTTCCTTAATGTAAGCCCCTCGTGCCTGAGAAAGAAATTATTATTAATTATGTAATATACTTTTTGTTGAAGTTGCTTCTTCATTGCCATAGCCGTTAACTTTTGACCGAGTCACTATGTCAGTCTATTTATATCTTTTGTTAGCCTCTCCCTTGTCTAGTGTTAGTGCCACCTTCTCCTTTCTTAAGTTAACAGAAGGTAGTGGGGGAATACTGGTGATAGCAATGATGGAGTGGTGGCGCCGGGGATGGGATAGTGGTAGTGTAGTGATGGTGTTGTAGCCACTGTATTCTGTTGAATAGACTGTAGCTAGTATGCGTTTGTTTGATCTGTATGTCTATGCGGTTTGTCGCCTATGTTTAATATATATGTTGACATATTTCCTCAAAATTTGAATTAGACATTTTGAGAAAACTTGAGATACAATAATAATAATTATTATTATGCTGGGATTGGTGGTGGTGAAATTGCCGTTATTTGGCTGTTGTATTTAGTGTACACGGGGGGAGGGGGTAGGTGGTGTATTTAGGTTGTGGTGGTGAACTTGTCGTTATTTGGCTCTTCTATTTAGTGTAGACAGAGGGGAGTTTTCATCCAATTATAACCATTTTCTATTTTTGAATATAATATTTCTAATACAAAATTGAATATTTGAACCATATGACAGGGTGTCATAGGAAACTATTTCCTGAGAGCTAAGACTGGTGCCTTATGTCCCATCTGTACTAAGAATTGTTATATCACAATTGTTTTAGATATGTTAAACATAAAAAAATTACGGGAGCGATTCCATTACACTCTATCCACTACGTGCGTCTCCTTTTATTATTATTATTATTATTATTATTATTATTATTATTATTATTATTATTATTATTACAGTTGCATTTATCTTGCTTTATGTTCATACGAGTTATCACCAAGTCACAACCAGTGACCTCAACAGACAACAAGGTCCGCCATGTTCAAGGAAGAACATACATACTCACACATGCATCTTTAGTGTTTAGACTTGTGATGTACTTATATTGACAGAATCTTCCTTAGTATATGGGCAGTTCACATTAGTACTATCTTTTGTATTTCTCCTATACGCGGGTTTCCTGGGATTTGCGATAAGTAATCATTAGACCTCTTAGGTATCATTCCCATAGCGCCTACAACCACTGGTATTGTTTTAGTTTTCAATTTCCACATTTTTCCAATTTCTATCTCCAGGTCCTTATACTTGCTCAATTTTTCAAATGTTTTTATAGATACATTCTTGTCTATTGGAAAGGACATATCAATTAGCAGGCATACCCTCTTTTTAAAGTCCTTCAATATTATATCAGGTCTATTTGCATCTATTTTTCGGTCTGTTTGGATTCTAAGGTTCCACAAGATTGAGATGTGATGTGATCTTTTTCAAGTATGGGAGGTGGTTGATGCTCCCACCAATTATTTTGATGGGGCAGGTCAAAATGCTTACACATTGTATGTATTGTGCAGCTTTGTCATGCCTGTTTAGGTATTCGGTTGGAGCTATAGGGCTGCACATTGAAATTATATGGTTAATGGTCTCTGGTTGTTTTTTGCATACACGGCATAATGGGCTGCATCCATTTTTTATTATGTTGGCTTGGTAATTTTTTGTTGGCAGACACTGATCTTGTGCTGATATAATCAGTCCTTCAGTCTCCGATTTCAGTCCAGAGGATGCCAACCACTGATGGGTTAAAGTTTTGTCAACATCAGGATTGTTAGCTCGCTCTGGGTATTTTCCATACAGAGGCTTTTCTTGCCATTTCTTAGCCAATTTCTGTAGCAGTTCTTTCTTTCCAGTTACTTTTACCTGCTTTGCTTTTTCTGTGTTTTCCATTTCAGCAGTAAATGGACTTCTGAAATTTGTAATCCATTACTGTATCTTTGTGCATCTTTTGTAATGGAATATGATATTTTGATGCTTTCGTGTTTCAAAACGAGTTTGATCATCCAATCATGTGATTCCCTTAGATATGTAGATAATCCAATTGTTGCAGTTTTCAACGCAATGTCTAACTGGATTAACCCACGTCCTCGTTCTTTCCTAGGGAGATATATTCTATCTATATCTGCCTTAGGGTGATGCATTCTGTGCACGGTTAAGAATTTTCTAATTTTTGTATCGAGCCTACGGATCTCTGTGCTTGACCAGTTGATGACACATTGTAACTGTAGGTTACTACTGGTATGGCAAGCGTGTTTATGGCATCGATCCTATTCCTTGCATTCAATTCCGTTCTTAAGATTGCTCTTACTCTGCGGTAACATTCCTTCCTTATCCTTTCCCTCATTGTCGAGTGCTTGATTCCGTCTCCTTCACAAACACCTAGATATTTGTAAGTTTTTTCTTGATCAAGTTCTCTTATCACGTTCCCCCGATCAAGATTAATGTCTGAACTCTTCAGCAGCTTTCCTCTGGTGAACGTTGCTTTGGCGCATTTATCTAGTCCAAACTCCATTTTAATGTCATCACTGAACTGCTTCACAGTGGATAATAGCCCTTGCAATTGTTCATCATTTTTTTTGCAAATAGTTTCAGGTCATCCATGTAGAACAGGTGATTAATGGTTTTGTCATAGACTTTATATCCATGTTTTGTTTCATTGAGCATTTTACTTAATGGTATAAGTGCGATGCAGAATAAAAGCGGTGATAAAGAGTCACCCTGAAAATTTCCACAATTAATATTAACTTCTCCAGCTTCCAGTGATTTTGTTTCACTATTCAAAAGGAGTGTCGTTTTTCATGTCTTCATACTGAATGACAAAAACCTCCTGACAACGGGGGATATTTTGAAAATCTCTAAACATTTTTCAATCCAACTGTGTGGCAAACTATCGAATGCTTTTTTATAATCTATCCAAGCAATCGATAGATTTTTGTGTTTATTATGACAATCTTCCAGTATCATTTTGTTAACCAAAAGCTGATCCTTACAGCCATATGAGCCTCGTTTACACCCTTTCTGCTCAATGGGAAATAGGTCATTTGTTATCAGGTGGTGATATATGTATTCAGTTAGGACTGATTTTAAAATTTTATACATTGTCGTCAAGCAAGTTATCGGTCTGTAATTTTTGGGATTGTTTGTCTAATCATTCTTCGGAAGCAGGAATGTAATGCCGTTAACTAGCCATGATGGTATCTTTTCTGGCTCCTTAACTATTTCATTGTAAAGTTGGGCTAACAGCTCATGAGACTCTGTGAAGGCATTTATCCAAAAATTTTGTATTCTTTCTTTTCCTGGGGATTTCCATTTGTTGGTATTTCTTAGAGCCAAGCGCAACTGTTCAACTGTTATATTTTCCCATATTTGTTCCTCAAGGTGAGCTGTATCTTTCATTTCTCTGTCTATCCATAGGGCATGTATGTTATGAACTTTTTCTTCGGCCCAGATCTTTTCCCAGAATTCTTGCACTTCCTCCTTGGGTGGTATTGATTTAGCAGTTATTGTTGACTTACCAATTTTTGAGTAGAAGTTTATTTGGTTGTTTTTGAACATATTATTGTCCTTATAGAATCTAGATCGTTTTTCAAAGCGCCTTATACGAGCAGCTTTGTCCGGCACTTTTTGATTGATTATTTCTATCAGCATGTCTATGTCACTTGTTGATTTTATACTGTACTTTCTTTTCAATTATCTAAGTTTAGTTTGTTTAACATGTTCACCTACTTTATAGTTTGTTAACATTTCTATGTCAGATCGGAGAAGGTTTATTTGGCGATTGATGTTCTCTTGCCAAGTAGATTTCTTGTGGGAATTCCTTTGTTTTTTCATCTTCACTCCACATAAGTGAGTGGTGAGTTTAGCCGATGCATAATAGAGATGATTTAAATCAGTAATGTTTAGTTTGTTTGTGATGATAATGTTTTTGAGAATTATGTTAGTCTTGTGTATTATCTTTTGGTTCTGTTTGGAGTTCTGGATCTTAGGGAGGGTGTCTCGTTGCCCCATGTCAGATTCTTTCATTTTCATCCATTCGATCATAATTTCATCCTTCAAGTTGGCAAGTTCATTCTAATTCATTTCTTTATCATTTACGATTTCATTATTTTCATTTGGAGTTTCATCTTGAGCATGCACTCCCACCACTTTTTCGATCCTTTCTTTAATTTGTTCTGTTGCCAGTGATTCCGCCCCAACCCTGGGATTCGAAGTGTTACAATTTACCTCGTTTTCACTGACACATATTTCATTTTCCCTTCGCTGACTTTGTGCTAATAGCTTGATCTGATCAATTTCTATATCAGTTAGTAACTTTTTTCTTACAATATTTCTTCGTATATTGGCTAGTTTGTTACTGTCAATATAGCCTCTGTTTTTGGGATGTTTCATTTTCCAGTTGATATATGTCTGTTCTGTATTCGATGTATTTGATGGGTAGTACATGGCAGTGTAGAAAGCCTCAAGGACTTCTTTATTATCTTCCCTTGACCATTTATCTCTCTTTTTCTTTGGATTTCTTGGTGGTGAGCATGGAAGGCCAACAGTAGGAGCATTCCGGTTATGGGAGGTTTCCAGCTCCGAAGTGATGGGAAGGTTTGAACCTTTAGCTGATTTTTCGACCCCAGTCTGGTTCCTCTCTGAGGGACGCGGCCCTTTTTTACCCGAGTGACGGCCGATCCGGTATGAGATTTTATCATTAGACATTTTCTTTATTTTGTCGCGTTTTATCCTTATCCGCCAAGGGGTAATCATTTCGTGTTACCACTTCTAGAACGAGTGTCAACCAAGACTAGAGGGGTCGTTCTCCCCTAGAGACACGGCTATTCCCCGCCGGCCGTCATCCCGGTATTTCTTGGTCACGGGGTTTTCTTTTTGTTGTTTTTTTTTAAATTGTTATTATCATGAGTGGTTCCTTAATGTGAGCATTGCGTGGGTTAAGAATGAAATTATTAATAATTGTCTACACTCCAGGCACAAGGCCAGCAGTCTCCCAGTGCATTACAATAATATAATATACTTTTTACTGAAGTTGCCTGTTATTATTATTATTATCAAATCCCGCCGAGGTTGACTTTGCCTTTCATCCTTAAGGGGTCGATAAAATAAAGTACCAGTAATGCACTGGGTAATTTGCTGGCCTTGTGCCTAAAGTAGAAACAATTATTATTATTATTATTATTGTTATTGTTATTCCTTGAATCTCAGTCATTGATGTTGGTTAACTGGAAAGTCCGTTGGATTGAATATCAAGCCACTACCTGCAGCCTCAGATATTCAGGACGTATCGGAGGGTTCTTGCCGTTCCAAGCAAGCATGCCTTTTGAAGCGTTCCAAAAAGCGTGAAGGGGCCGATTTTCTTTAACCATCCCTGGAAACCTTTGGAGATAGTCCCCAGTGCGCCTATGACAATCGGGATCACTTTGACTTCATGGCAGTTCCAAATCCTTTTCACCTCCCACTTTAGGTCCTGGTATCGGTTAATTTTCTCCCTCTCCTTCTCTTGCACTCTCGTGCCGAACGGGCAGGCCACATCCACAATCAGGCACGATCTTTTTTCTTTGTCCACAACCACCAGGTCAGGTCTATTGTGTTCCAGTTTTTTGTCCGTCTGTATCCTAAAATCCCACAGCACCTTCACCTGACTGTTCTCCATCACCGCCTCTGGCCTATGCTCATACCATTTCTCAGAATTTGGTAGATTGTTTACTTTGCACAGGTGCCAGTGGATCACCCTGCCCATCACATTGTGTCTCCAGCCCTTATAGTGGGTCTGGGCTAGGTGTTTACACTCGGACACAATGTGATCCACAGTCTCCTCTCTCTCTCCACAGATCCTGCACAGTGGGCTAGCCTCCTCCTTGTAGATATGGTGCTTCAACCACTTCGTTTTGAGGGCCTGCTCCTGCGCAGCCATTAGCATTCCTTCTGTAGCCTTTTTGAGGTCTCCTCTTCTCAACCAGTTCCATGTCCGTGGATCTCTAAATTCAGTTTTCTCAAAGAAGGTACTATGAAGGGATTTTCCCTTAAGGCTGCTCTTCCTCCTTGATGTTATTTCCTCCTTGGATATCCCCTGGCCTACTGTCCCCTCCTTCAGTACAGCTCTGAGCATTGGCTCCTTACTATAGGTCACGTATTTGTATAGGTTGTTTTTCTCCATCTGAACACAGTCCTCTATGCTGATAAGACCTCTTCCACCCTCAGATCTCCTTAGGTAGAGTCTATCGACATCACTCCTCTTGTGGAACATGTTGTAGATAGTCAATAGCTTCCTAGTCTTCCTATCCATTTCTTTTTGTTCAGCAACATTCCATCTCAGAATTCCCGCACTGTACCTAATAATAGACACAGCTCGGGAATTTACTGCGCTTATGGCATTTCTGCTGTTCAGATGTGACTTCAATACGCTCCTTACTCTCCGAATGTATTCAGTTCTTAACAATTCCTTCATTTTTTTGTTCTTTATGCCATCAGCCTCCAGAACGCCCAAATACTTGTATCCTTCCTCAGAGTCAATTTCCTTTATCATCTCACCTGTTGGTATCTGGATCCCGTTACTTCTGCTCAACCTACCCCTCCTCATCACAATGACTCCACATTTACCAATACCAAACTGCATACATATATCACTGCTGAAAATACGGACAGTGTCAACAAGCACATCCAACTCCTTCTCACTTTTCCCGAAGAGCTTAAGATCGTCCATGAAGAGGAGGTGATTGATGGTAAGCTCTCCCCTTCCCAACTTGTATCCTGCTCTCACTTTTCGCAGCATAATGGTCAAGGGAATCAGGGCAAGGACAAACAACAGAGGGGACAGGCTATCTCCCTGGAAGATACCTCTCTTGATCTTCACGCTTCCTAAGGATACTCCAGTTGATGTCAACTCTGTCTCCCAGGACCCCATACTCCTGCCCAGCAACTGTCTGATGTTATCTGCCACCCTGAAGATCTCCAGGCTTTTGGTGATCCAGGAATGAGGCACCATGTCAAATGCCTTTCTGTAGTCTATCCATCCCATGGCAAGATCAGTGTGTCTCCTCCTGCAATTCCCCATTACCATCTTATCAATAAGCAACTGGTCCTTTGTACCACGTGACTTCTTTCGGCATCCTTTCTGTTCGTCCGGCAACAAGTTGTTTGTGTGGAGGTGATGGTAGATTTCCTCAGACACAATGCTCGTCAACAGTTTCCACATTACGGGCAGACATGTGATAGGTCTATAGTTGGTAACATCATTACCCTTGATTCGGTCTTTCATTATCAGAACTGTGGTACCTTTTGTCAACCACTCTGGCACCTCACCCGACACCAAGCAGTCATTGAACATGGCCGTCAGCTTCGGGTGGAGGGATGTTAAATGTTTAATCCAATACCCCTGCACACCATCTGGGCCTGGTGATTTCCAGTTGGTTAGTTTTTTGGCTTGCCCCTTAAGAGTTTCAGCTGTGATACTCAAATCAGTCTGTTGCTGTGCCTGCTCACCGATCTCCCTCTGTACTGTCTCAATCCACCCTGCCTGGGCATTGTGTCTAACATCCTGCTCCCATATTCCTCTCCAGAATGTTTTAGCTTGTTCCGCCCCAGGGATCAAGTCGTTGCCTCTTTCTTTCCCCTCAAGCTGTCCAAACAGCATCTTCTGGTTGTTGTCGAACATGCGGTTCTGTTTATACTGACTGACTCTGTTCTCGTATCGCCTGATTTTGGCACTCTTTGCTACAATGCGTTGCTTCAATTCCTCTATGATAATTTTTAGCTTTTTACTCCTAGTTTTGTATTTTATTTCCAGTCTATTTTTAGTGCCTATGTTTTTTAGTGTCCCATTCAGTAGTGACTCAAGCTTTCCTATGTCATTTCTCATTTCCCCGATTTTCCCACTCAGTCGCTTCTTCCACCACGGCTCTGCTCTTTCTTGTCTGTTGTTTCCTCTCGCTTTTATACCAAGTAGTTTCCTCACCGTATTTGCTGTTGCTTTGAGGATATTGTTGCACTGGTGAAGACTCCTCGCCTCAAGGTATGGGATGACTTTGTTTACCCTAGCTGTTGTTTCTTTTAACTTTTTCCTGTCTACAAATCTTAGGTTCATAGGTCTCCCACTATCATTGTTCAACTCATCTACCACTAAATTTAGGATGTCAACCGAATCTTGTCCTAGCCCGTCAGCATTCATCTCCTCAGTGGCTGTATCTCTGTTCCAGGTATTATTTATCTCAGTATTCAGATCATTGTCTGCTTCGGGTGGTTCCTCCGTTCTCAGGACCTCCTCACCTTCATTTCCCGCCGGCTCGCTTGTCTGGCATACTACACCCGCCATCTCCAAGCCATTCTCTCTGCTCAGTTCCTCCAGTTCCAGCTCGCTTATCCACCCATTAGTTCTTATTACCCGAACCCGCCCGGCCAATTTTTGTTCATCTAATTTAAATAAACCAATCTCGTTCCAGATGTTATGCATCCGTCTCCTGTAGCCCCTCTCCTTGGGGTTACTTTTCAGGTAGCATTGCATAACAGTTCTATTCAATTCTTTCGTCCAGTTGGTTCTGGCCCCTTTCCTTCTTCTTCTTCCTCCAACATCAGCAGTATTTGGTTGACAGTCAGGCTCCTGCTGCTGAGCCAGGGGGCACCTGTTGGGTGAGAGTCTGTCACATGACGTTCTAGTCTCCATTTCACCGTTATTCGAACTGTTTATGTTCGATATTTAAACACTCTTATCGAGGATTGGCGAATGTATGTTTACATAGCCATCTGTGGATCCGCCATCCCACTTGGCCCTTGTGTGGCATTATCACCACGCTGTATACGGACACACATAAACAAACAAACACACGGGCAGAAAGGGCCCCAAAAATGAATAAGCATAAGTTTCATTGTAATGTAGTATTCGAATGTCTGACTTAGTTTTTGTTTTTTAAGTTTTACTTTTTCCCCCCTCTTCTCTGTCCGTCCGCCTGCTTCTCTCTTCATTCTTATTTTCTTTACGTTTTGGGGGTTTCTTTTTTTGTTTTTGTTTTTCTCTGTTTGTTTTTCTCGTTTTTTGCTGTTGTTGCTGTGCTGCTTTTTTTGTTTGTTTTTTCTTTTTTCTTTTGAGTCTATCTATATATTTTGATGCCTTCCTCTTTGTTAGTAGTAGGAATTCTATAATGTGGAAGTGGCAGCCAGCAGAGACTGGCGGCGTTGGCGATACTGAGACAGTGGTGGTGGTGATGTCGATACCGAGGCAGTGGTGGCGGTGATGCGACCGTATTACTGTAGTGATGGTGCTGTAGCGGTGGCAGCAGCCATGAAGGAGTCAAGGGGTGGTGGCGGCGGTGATGGGAAAGTGGTGGTAATGATGGCCGTAGTGAGCGGTGGCGGTGAAGGTGAAAATGCTGTTGTGTTTAGTGTACACAGATGATGGAGTGGGTGGTGTATCTAGTTTCTGGTGTTGGTGAGTTTCGCTGTCCTATATAGTGTAGCCAGAGGAGAGGAGGGGGGGGTTCTTCTTCTTCCATTTATAGCCATTTTATTTTTTTTTTGGATATACAGTGTACAATACAAAGTTTTATTATTATTATTATTATTATTATTATTATTATTATTATTATTATTATTATTATTATTATTATTATTATTATTATTATTATTCCTTGAATCTCAGTCATTGATGTTAGTTAACTGGAAAGTCCGTTGGAATGAATATCAAGCCACTACCTGCAGCCTCAGATATTCAGGACGTATCGGAGGGTTCTTGCTGTTCCCAGCAAGCATGCCTTTTGAAGCGTTCCAAAAAGCGTGAAGGGGCCGATATTCTTTAACCATCCCTGGAAACTTTTGGAGATAGTCCCCAGTGCGCCTATGACAATCCGGATCACTTTGACTTCATGGCAGTTCCAAATCCTTTTTACCTCCCACGGTTAATTTTCTCCCTCTCCTTCTCTTGCACTCGCGTGTCGAATGGGCAGGCCACATCCACAATCAGACACGATCTTTTTTCTTTGTCCACAACCACCAGGTCAGGTCTATTGTATTCCAGTTTCTTGTCCGTCTGTATCCTAAAATCACACAGCACCTTCACCTGATCGTTCTCCATCATCGCCTCTGGCTTATGCTCATACCATTTCTCAGAATGTGGTAAATTGTTTACTTTGCACAGGTGCCAGTGGATCACCCTGCCCATCACATCATGTCTCCAGCCCTTCTAGTGGGTCTGGGCTAGGTGTTTACACTCGGATACAATGTGAGCCACAGTCTCCTCTCTCTCTCTCGACAGATCCTGCACAGTGGGCTAGCCTCCTCCTTGTAAATATGGTGTTTCAACCACTTCGTTTTGAGGGCCTGCTCCTGCGCAGCCATTAACATTCCTTCTGTACCCTTTTTAAGGTCTCCTCTTCTCAACCAGTTCCATGTCTGTGGATCTCTAAATTCAGTTTTCTCAAAGAAGGTACTATGAAGGGATTTTTCCTGAAGGCTGCTCTTTCTCCTTGATGTTATTTCCTCCTTGGACATCCCCTGGCCTACTGTCCCCTCCTTCAGTACAGTTCTGAGCATTGGCTCCTTACTATCAGTCACGTATTTGTGTAGGTTGTTTTTCTCCATCTGAACACAGTCCTCTATGCGGATAAGACCTCTTCCACCCTCAGATCTCCTTAGGTAGAGTCTGTCGACAACACTCCTCTTGTGGAACATGTTGTAGATAGTCAATAGCTTCCTAGTCTTCCTATCCATTTCTTTTTGTTCAGCAACATTCCATCTCAGAATTCCCGCACTGTACCTAAAAATAGACATAGCTCGGGAATTTACTGCGCTTATGGCATTTCTGCTGTTCAGATGTGACTTCAATACGCTCCTAACTCTCCGAATGTATACAGTTCTTAACAATTCCTTCATTTTTTTATTCTTTATGCCATCAGCTTCCAGAACGCCCAAATACTTGTATCCTTCCTCAGAGTCAATTTCCTTTATCATCTCACCTGTTGGTATCTGGATTCCGTTACTTCTGCTCAACCTACACCTCCTCATCACAGTGACACCACACTTACTAATACCAAACTGCATACATATATCACTGCTGAAAATACGGACAGTGTCAACAAGCACATCCAACTCTTTCTCACTCTTCCCGAAGAGCTTAAGATCGTCCATGAAGAGGAGGTGATTGATGGTAAGCCCTCCCTTTCCCAATCTGTATCCTGCTCTCACTTTTCGCAGTACACTGGTCAGGGGCATCAGGGCAAGGACAAACAACAGAGGGGACAGGCTATCTCCCTGGAAGATACCTCTCTTGATCTTCACGCTTCCCAAGGATTCTCCAGTTGATGTCAAATCTGTTTCCCAGGACCTCATACTCCTGCCCAACAACTGTCTGATGTTATCTGCCACCTTGAAGATCTCCAGGCTTTTGGTGATCAAAGAATGAGGCACCATGTCAAATGCCTTTCTGTAGTCTATCCATCCCATGGCAAGATCAGTGTGTCTCCTCCTGCAATTCCCCATTACCATCTTATCAATAAGTAACTGGTCCTTTGTACCACGTGACTTCTTTCGGCATCCTTTCTGTTCGTCCGGCAACAAGTTGTTTGTGTGGAGGTGATGGTAGATTTCCTCAGACACAATGCTCGTCAACAGTTTCCACATTACGGACAGACATGTGATAGGTCTATAGTTGGTAACATCATTACCCTTGATTCGGTCTTTCATTATCAGAACTGTGGTACCTTTTGTCAACCACTCTGGTACCTCACCTGACATCAAGCAGTCATTGAACATGGTTGTCAGTTTCGGGTGGAGGGATGTTATATTTTTAATCCAATACCCCTGCACACCATCTGGGCCTGGTGATTTCCAGTTGGTTAGTTTTTTGGCCTGCCCCTTAAGAGTTTCAACTGTGATACTCAAATCAGTTTGTTGGTGTGCTTGCTCACCGATCTCCCTCTGTACTGTCTCAATCCACACTGCCTGGTCATTATGTCTAACATCCTGCTCCCATATTCCTCTCCAGAATGTTTTAGTTTGTTCCGCCTCAGGGATCAAGTCGTTGCCTCTTTCTTTCTCTTCAAGCTGTCCAAACAGCATCTTCTGCTTGTTGTCGAACATGCGGTTCTGTTTATACTGACTGACTCTGTTCTCGTATCGCCTGATTTTTGCACTCTTTGCTACAATGCGTTGCTTCAGTTCCTCTATGATAATATTTAGCTTTTTCCTCCTAGTTTTGTACTTTATTTCCAGTCTATTTTTAGTGTCTATATTTTTTAGTGTCCCATTTAGTAGGGACTCAAGCTTTCCAATGTCATTTCTCATTTCCTGATTTGACCATTCAGTCGTTTCTTCCACCAAGGTTCTGATTTTTCTTGTTTGTTGTTTCCTCTCGCTTTTATGCCAAGTAATTTCCTCACCGCCTTTGCTGTTGCTTTGAGGATATTGTTGCACTGGTGAAGGTTCCTCGCCTCAAGGTATGGGATGACTTTGTTTACCTTAGCTGTTGTTTCTTTTAACTTTTTCCTGTCTACAAATCTTAGGTTCATAGGTCTCCCACTATCATTGTTCAATTCATCTACCACTAAATTTAGGATGTCAACCGAATCTTGTCCTAGCCCGTCAGCATTTATCTCCTCGGTGGCCGTATCTCTGTTCCAGGTATTATTTATCTCAGTATTCAGATCATTGTCTGCTTCGGGTGGTTCCTCCGTTCTCTCGACCTCTTCACCTTCATTTCCCACTGGCTCGTTTGCCTGGCATACTCCACCCTCCATCTCCAAGCTAATCTCTCTGCTCAGTTCCTCCAGTTCCTGCTCGCTTATCCACCCATTAGTTCTCATTACCCGAGCCTGCCCGGCCAATTTTTGTTCATCTAATTTAAATAGACCAATCTCGTTCCAGATGTTATTCATCCGTCTCCTATAGCCCCTCTCCTTGGGGTTACTTTTCAGGTAACATTGCATAACAGTTCTATTCAATTCTTTCGTCCAGTTGGTTCTGGTCCCTTTCCTTCTTCTTCTTCCTCCGACACCAGCAGTATTTGGTTGACAGCCAGGTCCCTCCTGCTGAGCCAGGGAGCACCTGTTGGGTGAGAGTCTGTCACATGACGTTCTAGTCTCCATTTCACCGTTATTCGAACTGTTTAGGTTCGATATTTAAACACTCTTATCGAGGATTGGCGAATGTATGGTTACATAACCATCTGTGGATTCACCGTCTCCGGTGGTTGCGTCGCTCCACTTGGCTCTTGTGTGGCATTATCACCACGCTGTAGACGAACACAAATAAACAAACAAACAAACAGGCAGAAAAAACCCCCAAAATGAATAAGCATAAGTTTCATTGTAATGTAGTGTTGAATGTCTGACTTAGTTTTTCCCTTCTCTTCTCTGTCCGTCCGCTTGTTTCTCTCTTTATCCTTATTTTCTTTACGTTTTTTTGTTTTTGTTTTTCTCTGTTTTTTTTGTTTTGTTGTTGTTGCTGTGCTGCTTTGGTTTTGATTTTTGTTTTTTCTTTTGAGTCTATCTATATATTTTGATGCCTTCCTCTTTTTTAGTAGGAATTCTATAATGTGGTGGCAGTGCTGTGCTAGCAGCAAATAGCAGGAAGCAATGGGAGAGAATAGCGGCGGTAGCGATACTGAGGCAGTGGTGGTGGTGATGTGATCGTATAACTGTAGTGATGGTGTTGTAGCGGTGGTAGCAATGAAGGAGTGGTGGCGGCGGTGATGGGATAGTGGTAGTAATGATGGATGGGCGGCGGCGGCGGTGACTGTAGTGATGGCGTTGTCGTTACTGATGTCCGTTCGGTGAATCTATGGGGTTAGTCGCGTACATGTGTTGACATAAATTCCCGTAATGTTGGAATTAAACATTTTGTTAAAACTTGGGACAATAATAATAGTATTTATTATTATCATTATTATGTTGAGATTGGTTGTGGTGGTGGTGAAGTTGCTGTTATCTGGCTGTTGTGTTTAGTGTACACAGAGAGGTGATGGGGTAGGTGGTGTATCTAGTTTCTGGTGTTGGTGAGATTGGTGTTGTTTGGCTGTTCTATATAGTGTAGACAGAGGAGGGGGGGTTCTTCTTTTTCCATTTATAGCCATTTTCTTTTTTGAATATTATTATTATTATTATCTGAGTTCAAATCCCGCCGAGGTTGAGTTTGCCTTTCATCCTTACGGGGTCGATAAAATAAAGTACCAGTAATGCACTGGGTAATTGCTGGCCTTGTGCCTAAAGTAGAAACAATTATTATTATTATTATTATTATTATTATTATTATTATTATTATTATTACGCCGACGACGTCACCGTGGTGGTGTCGAGCACGAGGCATGTCCAGCTACTCGGCACCGCTCTCAAGGAATACGAAGCGGTGACAGGAGCAAAGATAAACCAGGAAAAGTCGGTGGGTTTGTAGCTCGACACCTGGAGAGGCAAGTCCATGCCATCCGACAGCGTCGTGGGGCATTGGACGGACCGGACCGGTTAAATTGCTCGGGGTTTGGTTCGTACCGGACCGCCAGATTGAGAAAAACTGGAACGAGGTCACGAGCAAGGTGGCCTCCCTCAGCCAGAAATGGGCCGAGAGGAAGCTGTCCCTGAAAGGCCGGGCGGAGGTGGCGAATGCGTACATCGCATCCGTCATCTGCTCCGGCCCAACTCTCACCAAAATGGGGCCTCCCCTTCCACTTTTTGTGGAAGGGACGCGCTCCCATGGTCAGACGATCTATCTGCTGTCAACAACCGTTGCGTGGAGGACTGGACATGCCATAGCTGATATTGTGCATACATGCGCTGAGGCTGCGACATCGCTGTGGCTTCCTTGACGGTGAACTAGTTTGGTCGCCGTTCGCCAGGCACGTTTTCACACAGTTCGTCTCCTTGACGGAGCTGCAGTCCTGGGTCAGAAAAAGACCGAGGGATAGCGCTTGGAAACTGGAATGTCTCCAGGCGCTCACTGCCCTCTGCCAGCTGGGCACCAGTATCGGTGGAACATCCACCTCGGCGTTCTATAGAGGACTAGTGGAGGGAAGAGCGACGACGTTCTCGGAGATATCCTGGGCGTTGAAGAAGATCAGCTGTTTGCTCTCTTCCGGAGAACTTCAAAAAATCCCTGGCCTGGCAGTGCTACCGGAGAGCGTTGCCCGTTCGAGATAAGCTCTAAGTGCCGTCAGCCGGGCCTGTCCGAGATGCGCACAGAGCGACGAAACCGTCGTGCACACACTCGTTCAGTGTTCGAGCATTGCTGACTTGTGGAGCTATGTCGAACAGTTGCTGTCGCGTGTAGGACTGATCCGGTTATCGACTGAGTCCATTGTGCAGATGATCTCGCCGTCTTCCTTCGATTTTCATCTGCCTGGTGGCCATGGCGAAACATATTGTGTGGTGGACAAGGTTAAAAGGGTTAAAGACAGACACTTTCCTCTTCGGCGAATCCCTAATTAACTTTTTCAAGTTTCACTTGAAGAGGAAAATCAGTGTGGAGAGCAAGTGCTGCATTCTAGCAAGTTTGTTGAAAGGTGGGTGAATGTAGCGAGAATGGTCCGAGTGAACGGGACTGCTCTGAATATACGTCTGTAGTTTGAGAAATGGAAAAATTGAGAGAGGGCGCTTGCCCTGGTGGTCAGGGTAGCCGTGGTCTTTTGTGTGGTTTTCGCCACGAGTAACCCTCCGAGGTTTCCCCCCTATTGGGGAATTTTTCATTGTTTCAATTTTCAATTTTATTGTTTATATATATATATATGTTACTATGGCCTTTTTTTCGTTTCTTATATAAATAATAAACATATTTACACGCACAAAACCCACATCGTACGGTCCTGTAGAGTTCTGTGCCGTCTGTAATGTTTTTCATGATGTCAGCCCTTGTGGCCAATAAAGAAATCATTATTATTATTATTATTATTTTATTATTATTATTATTATTATTATATATATACACACACACACACACACAGAGACACGCGCACCCCCCCCACACACACACATACACACATATATATATATATATATATATATTTGCGTTTTGTGTGTATTATATGTATGTATATCTAATCAAAGATTTTGTGTCCGCGTTCGGATTAAGATACTCTCGCTATCTCTTGAGATATTTGAAAGCTTCATCTGTAATACGTACTATAGTTTTTTTTTAAATGTAATCAATCTAAGACTGATTGAATTTCTCACCTGATCTTTAATATCGTTTACGATCTCATCAAAACAATACACACTTAAGTGTAAAGTTTGTAACTTTACCATCAATAGGTCACTGAAAGTATACATACATATATACATATATAAATACATAGATATACATAGATACATAGATATACAAACACATACATACATATATAAATACATATATGCATACATAAACACATACATACTTACATATATACAGATATATATATATATACACACATACATATACAAACATACATACATACATATATACATACATACATACATACATATATATACGTACATACACATACATATATGAAACTCTATGCCAAGAATATAAATAGGATGAACAAAAATGTTGACCTGGTTACAACATTCTCAAAGTATATAGGAATGGAGTTTGGCCAAGAAAATGTTCATATATGATTGTAAAGCGGGGAAAAACTACAACCCAATGTAACAACATTTTATCAATAGCCTAACTGTTTCACCGATATCTGACGAAGAATGCTACAGATATCAGGGGATAGATGAGAATATATCCTATAATGGTATTTGTAATAAAGAACGAGTAACCCGTGAATAAGAAAAATATGGTCATCGGAACTCTCTACGTACAATAAAACAGTGGCTCACAATGTTTGCTGTACCTGTCCTAACACCAACTTTTGGAATACACGATTAGAAGATTGACGAAATCCGAGCAATTGATGTTAAAATGCGAAAAATCCTAAACAACACCGGAAACTTCAACATAAGCAGTGACATAGACCGCCTCTACTTGAAATATAAGCAGGAAGGCAGAGGCCTAACATCTGTCCAGACAGAATTTTAGTGTCGCATCATATCCCTCCGACAACATTTACGAACCTCCAAACGTATGAACCCATCTACTGGGAAGGTTTGCACGAGACAGATAAGATCATGAGAATTGAGAAGTAAATCCTTGAAAGATACTCCCTGCATGATAATCAAAACCTCACACCCAGGGAAATTGCCCAGCAATACCGGAGGAATCCATGGATGAAAAAATGCATGTTTATCAGCAAATGGTCATGGATAGATATGTTGCCAGGAAGCTCCAGAGTGAGAGTAATATAGATAAACAAAGTAGTCTATCTAGGACCAACAACCGTTATATTGGATCCAACTTTGATGAATATGCTTTTGCAATCCCAAAACAGGAAATCAACAGAAAATACCGGATTCACAAAAGAGATAGGGATGCAGGCAAAACATCTAGATGTGACAACAAATGCAGACTATACAGAATTAACATCGAAGATGTCACCCATGTCATAAGCAGCTGTCTAAAGATGTCATCACGGTACTATCTGCCTATGAGGCATGATGTAGTAGCCAAATCACTGTACAATGCAATCTGTAGAAAAGATAGCCCCGATAACAAACACATTAAAAGTTACAGCAATGTGGAAGTCATATACATACATAATATGAAAGTGTATTGTGGAATGTTCCAGTCAAATCCCCAATAAAATGCAAACATAGCAGACCAGATATAATAATATGGGACAGGGAAAAGAAGGCATGCATGCACAGTAGAGGAAGTTAGTTGCCCAGCAGATGTCAATATTGTATTAAAGATCAGCGAAAAGGATAATATCTATGCAGAACTAATAAGAAACCTGCAGATACTCCACCCTGACTATACCTTCAGTTTTATACCTGTGATTATTGGGGGACTGGTATATGTTAGTAACTGCCTCAGTACAAATCGTGAGAAGCTAGACTTCGGAGAAACAGAAATAACACGACTAGTTATGAAATTACAAGTACAATCTATTAATGGAACAGTAACATGATATAAATCATTCCAAAAAATTCTGCATCTAATAACTGAATGTAAAAGTGTGATAAAAAAGGGTATTGTGAAGCTGGCGGAGAACTTCAGCCCTATAGGGGTCAGCGCTCCAAACCACCACAGTGCCACATTTGTCAGCGTGTTTGATGACAATGTCATCGCGACGCCGAAGCTTGCGAAGAGCAGATGTACAGATACAAATGATATGCATATGCACACATATAACTCAGAACATGCACATCCACACATACATTAACATCCGTAGATGCACACACATGGGTGCATGCAGACATGCATACATATCTACCTAGTTGATGTTGTTTAAATTCCAATGAGAGAGTTTTCTAACAATGCTAGAAACTGACTCTGTCTCTCTATTGGTAAACATTTCTAAAATTATAAAACTAGAAGTACATACATTCCGGTGGATTGTGCCGTTCGTGTTTGGCATTTTCTGATACGATAATTTCCTAAAAACTTATCTCTATATTTTTGATTGCTTGTTTAACCTTGGATTGTGATTGAATAGAATTACAATAAAAGCTGTTCAATGCATGGACGCTGCATTCGTATCAACAAATAAAATTGAGGCAAACGTGATAGTGGACGAGAGTAACTGTGTTTTAATTATTGGTTTTCTATTGCTAATATTATCTGTCGGTCTTAATTGTGTCAATAAAAAGGAGTTGACGAGAGATAGCTCGATGGAAACAATGTTTCCCTCTGACATTCTACTGATACTAACAGTCGGTCACAACTCCTGACAGAATTATCAATGAGAAATAAAATATATTTTCAAGAACATAAACCGCCTTAAATTTTAGGAGTCGACACCCCGAACATACAAACGTGATTCCAGCTCCCGTACCACATTGCAACACATCGAAATTTTATGTAATCTCACATACATTAATGTATGTGAGTTAAGGAGTTATTTACGATTCAAAACACCGATCGGTTCCAATTTGTTTTATTTACAGGTTAGTAGCTTTTGCTATCTAATTTTCTTACACTACCTTACGTTATATTTGTAATTTCATACACACTAAAACACGGTGTCACCTCGTATGGTCGCAGTCAAGCGATTGAAATCAATAGCGGAATGAAATATGACACAATAGGGAAGTCTTGAATTTTTGTAGGATCATTCAATAGGAAAATGAAATCAACGAAATATTACGGAACTGTGTCCCGTGAAAACATGATTGTAGCACTAATTTCAGGCATACGTCTAACGACAGTGTGGTAGGAGTCAAAGTGTGTTCTATAGCTCTTTAATATTCTGTGTTCTCTAGAGCACGAGTGGCAATAGCATATACTTCTTTACAAATTGTTCATATGCAAGAAAGTTAACCTCAAACAATATTCCAAGACATATGAATATTAGCTGCAGTAGTCATATCACTTTGCTTTCAATTGAAGAACGGACATGTTTTCTGTCTCATTCAGTTACATTTAAACATTTTGTCTTATTTTCTTGTAATTTTGAATCAGTAGGAAATTCGGATGTCACTTTTATATAGATTTCTAATGGCGTTTAAATTACCGACTACATACTTTCTAATATCTGTACATGTGTTATGTGTTATGTCTAGTAAATAAACTATCTATTCCCCTCTCCCCCCCCCCCCCGCTATGTTTCACACGATAGATACGTAAAGAAGCAATTATTGAAGGTGTTATCACTAGAAATAGGAAGGATGAAATTAATCTTCACTTGTTCTTACTTGAAAAAATGTATCTTCTTTTGGGACGTTTTTGTTGCAAGGCCATATTTAACAATACCTATTTTTTTAAATTCGTACGATGACAAAATATGTTTTGTGTTGCATAAAAAAATCAATTTCAATTCATTAATTTCACAAGCGGAAAGCAACTTAATTTAGGGTTACCATAAAACATTTGTTTGCTGCCAAAGGCATGCCATATTCACAGATGTCTGGAGTAGTTATTTCGTAATATATATCTTATTTAATTCGTTAAAACCAAAATTTAGACAGGTTTTATAAAATCTATTTGAAATAAATATACTGTGAGTTGCTTGCGTATTAACTCCAGTTAAGTTGTATTTCCAACCTTTCAGTAACTTGGTGTATATATACAACCAATACACTTTGGTTAGCTACACAGGTTCATTTCCCCCAAGCGTATAATATCGGTCATGAGAACAATCCACTATAACAAGAAAAAAGTCACAAAACAGATAAGAGAAATAGTTTTTTGAGTGCAACCATTGCACCACCAAATTATACGTTATTAGGAAAGCGGCACTGAAACCTAACATTGAGAACCAAACAACATATTGAAACCTGCAGTATTGTCATCGTTGTAATAATCGCTGTTATCCGTTTATATCATATGTTACGGAATCTATTAACTGATATACAAACAGATATTCCGAGCGTTGTATTATAGTTTCCTTGAACATCTCATAACCAGAAAAATGTTTAAGATAATATATTCAGCAAACAATTTCGGATTTCGATTTACGTAGCATCCATGGAATATACATTTATGAACATCATTAACTTAAGATTTACGCTTTTCGTCACAGCAACAATAAATACATAGGGAAGTAACAGATAATAACTTCTATTCATCGTAATAATACAAGAGGATATACAGGACAAATAGTTACGATAAAATGTTTCGCATTTTGTACAAAATGAATGACGTTCATCACAGTCTGAGATTACAGAAATGTGAAACCATCGTATTAGTAGCCTGCAGGTGAAGCATGTTGACGAGCCACATCATATTACCATATACTATTCAATTTTATTCCCTATGACTATGTGCAGATCCACATTGTTTTGGCATGTTTAGTTAAAACATACCAGAGCTGTAACATATCAAGTTACTCTCTAAACATTTCAATGTTTCAAAAGCAAGCAATGTAAAATATTGTACATTTACTATGTGACGTATATTATGGCTTTGTGGTTAAGGTGTTGGGCCCACAATTATAATTTTGTATTTAGATTACCGGATATGGCATGTATTATATCTTTGAGGAAAACATTTTTTTGCATTGCTCTATTCCACTCAACTTGAAGAAATCTGTTGTGGCGTCACTAGTGCCACGTTGTACCTGCATCTTCCTTTTCCTTGGACAGCATCCTATCGCAGAGAGCGGAGATTTGCATGCATCGTCCTTCGCAAAGCGACTTGGCTAGGCTTGTATATTGGGGAGGAAACTGTCAAGGCAACTTTATGGTCAATAATAAGAGAACAGAGCCTATATTGAAAGGAGCAGCATTCGATGATGATATTACATGTAAAAGCAGTTTCTACTTTTGGCACAAGGCTAGCAATTATTCCAGTGCATTACAGCTACTTTATTATTATGTAATAATTGTTTCTACGTTAGGTACAAGGCCAGAAATTACCCAGTGCATTACTTTATTTTATCGACCCCATAGGGATGAAAGGCAAAGTTAACCTTTATGTAATAATTGTTTCTATTTTAGGCACAAGGCCAGCAATTACTTAGTACATTACTGGTACTTTATTTTATCGACCCCGTAAGGATGAAAGGCAAAGTTAACCTCGGCGGGATTTGAACTCAGAATGTAAAGAGACGTAACTATGCTAGAAAGCATGGCGTCCAACCCTCTACCGATACTGCCAATTCACAATGTCCAAATGTATACACATATACAATAAATTATATACTGTAGTATCTTTCCAGTTCATTGAATAATTATTTCTAATTACTTATCATTTGTAATGATCCCAACATTACATATGTTAACACAACCTCAGCAACAATACTTGTTTAGCAACCAAATATATCAGTGACTCTTTCGATGTTAATCTACAATATTCTCTGGTGTTAAGACGTTAAGACCTGCGTATTTAATAATAATTTGTCTTACATCTTCTCCCTGTAGGCAATGCTGCCAATAAATGTATCTTATGCATTGATTCGTGTTTAAAGGTACTTTTTATGTGATTCAACTTTAAACAATTTCAAGGATATTATCACTGGAGAAAAAATAACCACGATAGCTACACCACAGGAAATAAAGTGTTGAATATCTTTGTTTCCCGAGAAAGATCCTTACGTTATACACAACGCGATTCAAGTATTGTCAGATTAAAATAATTTGATAACTTCCAATTCAGAATTATTCCAACAATTTATACAATCTTGGATTACCTCCACTCATATATCTGCATGTTAAAGCATGACGTACGAATAAACAAAAACACCATCATCATCATCATCATCATCAATAACAACAATAACCACTTATCTAAAATATATTATATCCGTTCTTGAATCTAATTACTGCAGTAGTTCGTTTTTGTGCCAGCCTATATTTATTTTCATTTAAGTTGCTTCATTTATTTCATCTGTTACTGTTGGTTAGAGGTTACAATCTATTGACAGCACATCATGTTATTTCTATCGTCGATGTAATTCTGAAAGGTGTGAGGAAAATGGTTTCTCATTTATAGACATTGTCAATCCATACATTGTTATCTAAACTGTTGGTGGCACTGCTTGTATGTCACTATGTGTTTGAGGATGATAGTTAGTTTTCTAGTAGAAAACGGTGTTAATGTATTGATTTTTAACTATGCTGTTCAAGGTATTGTAATTGCATCACAATTTAAGTGATATTCTTAATTGTAATTTTCTGAAACGACTCATTTGGGGATGCCTACAAAATGTTAATTACGACTTTACATTCCGAATTAAAATGGTCTCACCCTATTAAATGACTGCACAGTTTTATTTGTTTTACTTTTTCTTTGGTAACAAGCAATTCAAGCAATGATGCTTGAGCTGACGGGTTTTAATTATTGGTTATGATATTTCAGCTGTTTCGTGTTTGTAATATTCGTAGAATATTTCAATGTTGTTGCTGTCATAATCGATCAAAAATATGATGCAAGCACGGTTACCTCGTTGGTTATCAGACGTAGAATATGCAGGAATATATAACCAAATCTGAGAAGCCATTCTATTTCTTAAAATGATGCATTGTTAAGATGAAACTGTTAGTATCTCTAGCGGCCGACCGATTCAGTACAAATGCTAATAGTCAGGTATTAACCGCAGTCATTTTTATTGATATGATCGTTGATGTTTATCCCAGCAAAGAGGTCTGGTAAGAATAACACCTATTTGAATTTCAGGAATGTGTTGTAACTACTAGCCGTATTTTGGTAAAAAGTGCAGAGCATTCGTCAGTTATTTCTTCAATCGCTACCCATTCTCTGACTATTTTAAAATAAAATAACTTGAACATTTCACCCTAACCAGGTAAAAAAAAAAAAATACACTAAATAACACGGATTCCACCCACTGAACAACTATATCTCCTAATTACTCTCACATCGACAATCCTCTACAAACTCAAACCTGTATATTTTTTCTACCCTTTCTATGCTATGAATCCGTCAACAATGTATTCTGTTTAATGTTCCTAGACTATGTCTATATACCCCACTTTCCAAATGCTAAATCACCTCCTTTAACTTTCCTTTAATAAATTGTCTTAAAAATACACATTGTATATTTATTACAATTACAGATTCCCTTTTGGGGGCTCCCTCCCAGTTAAAGGGAAGGCACACAAACATTACAAAATGAGTCAATATAGCGTGGATATCCCAATAACCATCTGAAAAAGACGGCTAGAGAAACAATCGTACCTAAAATCCACCATAGTTTTTGTAATAATCATCTGTCCTACTATCTCTCTATTTCTATCTCTCTCTATCTTTCTTTCTCTCTCTCTCTCTCTCTCTCTCTCTCTCTCTCTCTCTCTCTATCTCTCTCTCTCTCTCTCTCTCTCTCTCTCTCGCTCTCTCTCTCTCTCTGTATATATATATATATATGGCGAGAGAGAGGAGGGAAGTATTAATATAGTCATCAAATAAGCGCTTTTGTAGTCTCCAGGAATCTCTAGGAAGTTACGCAATTAATGTTTCCAATTATACATACACAGACACAAACGCGGGCACATTTTCATATATAATCGCACATATGCACACACACAGATTTAAGAGTACATTGGTGTGTCTCTGTGAGTAAGTGCGCAGTAAAATAAGGCTATATTTAAGTGAGAGATGGGAGGCTTTCAAAAAATGATTACTTTTCATATTATATATTTAGATATTTTTAGTTAGTTTATATACAATTTCATATATATCAGTATTGCCTTGTATATATTGGCTTGCATTAGTATGTAAATGATTCTTTGAAGTGCTTGGCATTTGGGTTGCTTTGCCATAACAGTGATTAGAATTCAATGTTCCAGTCGTATATAGACTCTACAAAATAAAACATCTTCATCTCAATGTATTTATTACCATGAAAGTGTTTATAGTTTCGGAACTTCATATAATTGTTGCCAACGAAAGAGAAAATATGAGATATATCTACTGAATATTTTATATTATAGTCTTTCGAACACATTTTTCAGATAATAAAACACAATAGCTTTTTGGGAATATGTCAGTATTTAACATATACATTCTGTATGATGGAATAAAATTATTCGAAAATACAGGAATATATCAGTGACATCTAAAAAATAAATGATAAAGCTAAATATATAATGTAATACTTATTCATTAAAGAAATATATGAATATCATTATGTATAAGATCTGCTCTATAGTAAAGGACTTATATAATATATTTTAATAACTTATACAATTATAATAACTGTAGCAATTCACGTATCATCTCAGTCAATGTATTGCTTTACCTTTACTGTATCAATTCGTCAGTTAACATATTGTTACTTTGCAACTTCCTTTTAGCATTAATAATATATATATACGACTATGACAAATGTTACCTACGTAGTCTGTCTGATATATTCTAAATATTTCATTTCCAATCATCTAACGAAGTAGAAGATTTGAGATATAAATATATATAACACATGCTATGAATGTTTTATTTCACTGCTTCCATCATATTGCAACACAATTTTCAGGAAATGTTAGTCCAATATACTGTTTAAAGCATGTGAATACGAGTGGTTTACCATAATATTACGATACATAATCATATTGTATAGGCTATTGCTATATTATATATATATATATATATATA
>OZ024742.1:54474249-54501749 GCA_964016885.1 Eledone cirrhosa
TGTCCCCATTAGAGCTTTGGAAACCACAAGCAGTCACTAATAACAGGGGGCGCCAGCTCTCCTACCCTGATGTCATATCCAGAGATTAACGTATTGAAATCCAGAATTTAGCAACGGCAATGAACGACAGACACACAAGGAGATCAATTGTTGAGTCCATTCCGGCTGAGGCTGCCGGATGATGATGATATGTGTAAATGATTCAAAATTATCACAAGAACCAATAATCGTTTTTGAGTAAAAAAATATTTTATATAAACGTTTATTAGATTTTGAATAATTCGCGTGATGAACATGGCACCAGCAATTCATATAAGATTGTTGAAATAATAGATGAATTCTATATTTATTTTACAATATATTTAGAAAATCACAAATGTCAAATAATACAGATCAAATATATAATTATGAATTCTAGATGCTTACAAAGACAACTAATCTATGAATGGCATGTGGATGTCATATATAAAAGATATATTATATCTACATGCAAATATTTAATACGATATTCGAAGCTACTTGTTTCAAATTGTAAGAAGCATTGCCAGGTTTCCAAAGCTTCATATTCGGCTATTAGGATTAGGTTCAACGTTTCATTTCCTTCCTCAGCATGAATACTTTTTATTGTTATCTATTGTTTGTTACGTTGATCAGTTTTCCTTTTCTGATATTCGATCACTTTTTTACTGGTCCACATGATAAGGAGTATTATTTCCATTTGTTACAAAGTCAGTGTACTTTATTGTATTTCCATTTATAAACTTTTATCCATTTATAAACTGTATCAATACACACACACCACACACACACATATATATATATATAATTGTTTTTCACCGCTCCTATTAATGACGTATTATATTCGTTGTTTCCCGTTCTTTGCCAGGGAATGTTTCCACGAACCAAAGTATCGTCTTCCTGTCTTCCTCCGGCTGCAACGTTTTTTGAAATATCCAGTTCTGCGTTTACAGATTGACTTTGTTAGTTTCAGAAGATCCCGTTAAGGGTGAAAGCAGCGATTCTTTGCTTAAACTTTAATCTGTTATTTTAATAAATATTTGCCGTGCGGTTCTTATATATTTGATATATATTTATCCTTATCGAGCCCTCTTTGGATTTTAGTCTTCAAATTTATTATTATTACTATATATATATATATATATATATATATATATATATATATATATATATATATATATATATATATATATATATATACTCCTTTACCTGTTCCAGCCATCCTGCTAAGGCTATTCATTGCAATATCTTCTTCTTATTCGAAATGTGAAAGACGGGACCTTTGGTACCACACAGTGACGTCCTGTCTGGAGGCTGGTCCAGCTCTCAATGCCAAAGTTTGGTGCTAGTCCCTCCAGGACTTTCCATACGTATATCATTACATATCCTTCCCGTTTTCGTTCCGTGGAGTAGAGTTTCAGTTCTTTTAGCCTCTCCCAGTAGCTCATATCCTTCATCGTCTCAATCTTCTTGGTGTAGCTTTGTTGGATTACCTCAAACTCCGTGGTTAGTTGGATACTATGGGGTGACCACAGTTGGGAGCAGTAGTCCAGTCAGCTTAGGAAAAAATGTCCTCCATAGTATCAACATGGTCTCTCGGTCTCTTATCTGGATAGTCCTCAAGATCCAGCCAGCGAGTAGTCTGCACATTGTCGCCATCCTCATGATGTTACAAGAAAAAGATGCATCATCACTCATGTGTATCTCCAGTTCTCGTATCGATTTCGACGCGAGGATTTCGATCCCTCCTGGTCAAGTGTAGATGTGTTGTACTGTTTTCTGTTAACAGGTTGGAATTGTAGGGGTTGAAATTGTCCAGCATAAACTGCATGTTGGATCACGCCATTTGTATATGTCATGCAGATCTTGTTGTAAAAGGGCAGCGTCAGCCGGGTTTTTGATTGCCTGTGCTACCTTTGTGCCATCAACATAGCTAGTGAGGTATGTTCTATGTACTATAATCACACACACACATATTTATATATATATATATATATATATATATATATATATATATATTAACAACATGAAATTTATGACCCAGATAGAACGTTAGCTAAAGTTTTTAAATATATTTGATTAAACATTTAGCTAACCCTCTAACTGGGTTACATATCATGTCGTTATTTTTCATTTGTTAAATCAAAAGAAAATAGAAAGTCTGATAGTACTAGTTAATCACTTTTCAAAGAAATTGAATTCTTTCAGATTGTAATGTTTTTACTTTTATTTTGATATTATTTATTTATATTTACTTTCTTAATTCTAAACAGTTATTGATCGGCTAATGTTGATTCGGAATTTGAAGTTTACTGTTTCGTAAAGCCGCAATAAAATCGATATGTGTGCTACTAAAGTAACGCTACTAATGTAATTGTATTACTCATGTAAGCCATTCTTCGTGAACGTTTCGTTCCAAACATTTCTTTTTTTTATTTGCATAGTTTAAGTATTTTCATTTATTACATTGTATAGTTATTTTAAGGGAAATATATCTATATAGAAATATATAGTGACATATTTCATACATACATCGATGTTATTTGTTTACAGACCTTTACGAGATTATCATTACCGTATCTCTGTCCTTCGTGCATTGTATGTAATTGTACGATTCATTTTTGCGCTAATATTGTCTCATTTACGCAGTGTAAAGGACTAATTTACATAATACCATATATATGCGCTCTTTTCCATTATATGATCTTATATGTAACATTTCACCTACAATTAATGCCACAATTACACACACCAATAAATATATGAAAGTTATACGGTAATGATAATTTCATAAAGGCCGGTAAACAAATAATATAAAGACATATACAAACTACCTAACTTCTACTTTCTATGTAGATGTAATTCATTCACAAAAAGCTCTATATTCATTCATTCTAAATCTTTCAGAAATAGAACCAGAAGATACACACTGTCATTCTAACCATTTCTGATATTATTACAATGGATTTCACTAAACAGGCGGTGCTCTTCCCGTATTGTTTGCCCAGCTACAGCACATGTTAATCTCACTCCCACTCGTCACCACTATTGGGATCAGAACCCAAACTTTCACCAACTGTTTCTTAAATTCTTCCTCTCCAGAATACGTTTCATTGGAAATTCCGTCCTTGTAGATGTATTTTCATCCACTGTTGAATATAAATTATTCATGTGTTAGAATGATACAATTTTGCATAATGAAACTGGTCTGGCAATCATATTTCAACCTTATTTTAGTCTTTAATTGTGAGTTTAAGTTACGAATTTGCAGTTCACTGTTAATACGATATATCATTCATGATATTAACTATTCTGTTTACAAATCTATAGTGAAATCCTTAACTCTGTGATTTCCGAGTATTTATGAAAATAATAAAGAATTTGAAAAAAGTCAATGATATAAATAAACTTCTCGCTGTTGCCTTGGTGTCAGAATTTCTAATATAAAATTATGGTTGGTGTTTGGATAAATATGAAGAATTTAAAACAAATAGTTTTTCTCATAGATGCAGAGACTGTATCAAATGGATTGGTACACAAATGGTTAAACACGAAGTGAATTTGAAATGAAATCCGACTCTAACCATAAATCCTTTCTTCCGACACTTATGATATGGAAGTGACAGCTGCAGTAATTAAAAAATAATGAGGAAATTTTAATTTAGGTCACAAATTATTCCAGCCACCGATCTCATAAAACTATCAACTGCCTTTAGGAAAATTAAAGCATTAATAACGTTAACTGAAATTATAAATATCACAATCAACTTACTTCTTGTCCTTATATAACATGAGTGCTTCTAAAATAAATCATAATTTGCCGTTGAAATTTCTTTTACAATATTGAGATGATTTATGACAAAGTCGAGTAATATTTCCTTAAAATGTATGTATGTGGGTTTTGGATCTCCGATTACTATTCCTTTAAAATGAAAGTGTATATGTGTGTTTTAGTATTTATGTATGTGAGAGATGGACACACGTAAATATTAACGTGCGTTTAGCCGAGAATTCCAGAGACACGATACTTTGACGTAGATTTTACCAGAGAGATTCTACGTGATACAGAATGTTAAAAAGCTGTCCCATTAAAGTACAATTAAAACACATTTTATTTCAGATGTGTGGCGCTGGAGCAAATTTAGGTAATGTTTCTTACTCAAAGAAACAACGCAACGCCGAGGAATCGAACTTATGACTTTACGATTGTAAAACGAGCAGACTAACTACTATGTAATATGGCGTCTTATTTGAAATGTCAGTATTGCATAACATATATTTATTTGATCCTGTTGCCATCTAATTTATAATTAAATCACAATCCTTGGCATATTCAAATAATTGTTTATACTTTTGATTCAAATAATGTTTAAGAACTAATATGAAGACCAAACACTGCAAAATAATATAATACAATTGATTTGATATGTGATTAAGAAGTTCACTTCTAGGCTTTTGTTTCGGTTGCTGTGAGAAACTATAGTCAAATGATTACGTTTATAGACATAGTGTTAGCAATGCAATGTATATATATATATCAACATATTTGCTTCAAACGGGGTGTAGATGTAAATACAGGTGTCGACAGTTACAAATATAAAAAAAACTCACCACATATGCCTTATTACTTTAGGAAAATAATACGATAATGCTTTTGCTTTCACACACACACCATAGGGTCAAACCATCGTCGCGGTATAATCCCGTGTGGAAGTTCGGGAATCTATTACGTAATATATCTAAAATAAATAAGCCAACCAAGTCGCATACATCAGCACTATCGAATGATCCCATTGAGATGTCGAATAGTTCTCAACAAGGAGTAGCCTGAGCAAAGAAGTCAACTACTTCAGAACTATTTGACGTCTCAATGGGATCATACGATAGTGTTGATGTATGCAACTTCGTTGGCTTATTTATTTTAGATATATTACGTACTAGATTCCCGGATTTCCACACGGGATTATACCGCGACTATGGTCTGACCCTATAGAGCCATAAAAGTGGTCATTACCTGGACCGGTTTAAAACATATTTAATTTCTACTTTTAATGAATTAGGACTTAGGATAACGGTAGCTACCAACCTCACTAGCGTAGAATACTTAGAAATAAATTTACACCTTCGTACACACACCCTTAGACCATTCCATAAATTAAATGAAAAACTTAATTAAATACACAAGGACTCATGCCACCCTCCTACAGTTTTTAGAAACTTCGTGGATTATATCCGTACTAGAATCTCTAACCTCTCCTCTAATAAAGCAATCTTTGACAGAGCGACACCCTACTACAACGCGGCGTTAGCTAACAGCGGCTTCGCGTAATCAATTACTTACTCCCCCGCTATCACCAACATCAATAAGAAAAGAAATCGTACCAATAGACAAACTATCTGGTTCTCTCCCCACTTCTCACTCAACGTTAAAACTAATGTAGGAAAAACCTTTTTAGCTCTCGTAGATAGACACTTTCCCATAGGTCACAAATAGTGCTCCATCTTTAACAGACACAGGGTGAAACTAGGATACTCCTGTGCTAAGAATATGAAGACCCAACAGCACTAAGAGCAGCACCCCACCAGGATGCTTTTGCCGAAAACCCGAAGCTTGTTCCCTTCAACAATAATGCAACACACCCGCTGTAATTTATGAAGCTGTGGTCACTTCCAGCCGGCTAAATCAACAACAAGAGGTTAAATCCTATGTAGGTATGGCGGAGGGCCGGTTTAAGGAACGCTTCCCGAACCATCAGTCGATCTTTAGATATTCGGACAAACGAACGTCCACGAAACATGCGAGCCACTTATGGTCCCTCAAAGACTCACGCGTAGACTACTCCATCCATTGGAAAGCTAGCACTACGTCCAAGTCATACGCAAGGGGTAATCCGTCCTGTGGACTGTGCATTGAAGAAAGGATCAGTATCCTGAGAAGTTGACGCAATAACAATTGCCTAAATTCAAGGTATGAGCTTTTCTCACGTTGTCCACACGTCTGGAAACACCTCTTGCATAATTACAAAGCTTCAGATTGAATGACATCAACATTCTAATATTCTGATCAACTTGAATAATTTATTTCGGACATTCGCAGTTATCTCCCTTACACCTTTCGACCGTGGGATTATATCTCCTAGGATGGTTTTTCCTTTTCCGTACAACTTCACTCTGAAGATCTTCTTAAGGTGAAAAATGTGTTCTCGGTATGGTGACCTAACTCTTGTAGAGCTATTCACACACACACACACACACACACACACACACACACACACACACACACACACACACACACACACACACACACACACACACACACACACACACACACACACACACACACACACACACACACACACACACATACACACAAACACACACACACACACACACATATATATAAATATATGTGTGTGTGTGTGTATATATATCTAAAAAACTGAAAATATCTGATAGAACCGAGCCTGTAACACCTTGTAACCCCACATTTAACGTAAAGGATTACAAAAATAATTTCGAAATAGACCCCGCAATTAGATTAATATGCCAATCGAAATCGTAATAGGTAGAATTAGCAAGTATATACTAGATAGAGTAATCGCACAAATTAAGGACAAACTAGTAATTAAGCTATGGGGTAACACTAACGAAGCAATAGACTGGTTCAGCAAAATAAACAGTAGAGAAACATCCAACTTCGTACAGTTCGACATTAATGACTACTACTCATCCATATCCCCAGTCACCCTGGATAAAGCGCTAACCTTTGCCCAGAAAAATTCGGACCTTACCTCGGACGAAATTAAAATAATACTAGCTGCTAGGAGGACTATCATAGATTACTGGGAACGAAAGAACAGACAGAATAGCTTCGATATCACAATGGGATCTAACGACTCGGCGCAGGTAACGGATTTGATAGGAATATATATAGCGCACAACTCACATAAGGAATTCAATAACCTCCAGGGAGGAATTTACAGAGACGACAGACTCCTTTTAGCCAAAAACTTAAATAATCAAAACATGTAAAAATTACGAAAAAACATCAGAGTATTATTCAACAAACTAGGCCTAGGTATCACTTTCGAACTTAACTCTAAAATAAGCAAATTTCACTCAACCTAAACACAGGATTAATAGAGCCCTTCCATAAGAATAAAGATAATCTAGCCTACATTAGTTATAATTCAAACCACACCCGATCCATAATTAACTCCATAGTACATAGGCGGGATATTCTGAGGGATATACTATCTTCTAACCTAAAGATTTTTAACGAACCCGCAAACTATTATAACATAGCTTTACATAAAGCTGGACATAAGGAGAAGCTGGAATATATACTAGATAGAGACAGCAGCAACAAACCTAACGAGAACTACACTACTCGCACCTATAGAAGTAACACGTATAGGACTAAGCATGGAATTAGACAACGAGCACCAAAAATAAATGAACCGAACACTTATATAAGGACACCCCAAAACTATAGAAGGGACAGAGATAGAAAATATCTATGGTTCAATCCAATATTCAACTCCTCTATAAAAACTAAACTACCTTCTACATTATTTAAGCTAATAGACAAGCACTTCCCTAAACTACAAAAATACCATAAAATCTTTAATAGAAAAACTATAAAACTATCTTACTCTACTGCAGCCAATATAGAATCACACATACGTAAAATCAACCACAAGAATATCTCTAAATGAAATTAACCTACCAACATACACCATAGCACCAAATACAAAACGCAAACACATAACAACATCAACACCACAAACACATCAGAGCGCATCACAACAAAACACTAATAGGCCTAAATTACAACTCACACACAACAACTTACAAAACCGCAACGGAGAACCTGCACACAGAAAAACCTCAAATTGTAATTGCCACCTACCAGATAAGTACCCACTATAAAATAGATGCCTGGATTCGAGTATGGTGTACCTGTGTACTGTAAATTCAGGCAACTCTACTTGGCACTACATAGGCTCCGCGGCTGGAGAGTTCAAGAAAAGGTGGTAAATCCACAGACACTCCTTGAACCGTAGACTAGAGCACTCTACGACGCTCGCCAATAAAATCTGGCAGCTTAAAAACACAAACCAAGAATATAAGACTAGCTGGTCCATATTATCGGTAGCAAGGGCCTAAAGCAACGGAATGTCCCTCTGCGGAGTTTGTAATTTAGAACTATTCCATATTTTAAGGTACGATAAGATATTGCTTAACAGCAAAATAGAAAGACCAATTTTCTGTAGGCATAGAATAGCTACCAGATTCACAAACTTCAAACCACCGTGATTCGAACCAGCAATCCCAAAATTTGAACTGAACCACCTGGATTTTAGCATATGGAATACACACCATCACACTGCTATTAGCTGTCAAACGGCCAACTGGGCACTAGATCATAAATCTCTGAACATCTCGTTCACCCTCTTTCCCTGAAACAACATCAACCCCGTTAAGACAAGACAATCAGCATAACATTTACCACACATGTTTATCAAACCTCCCTTCACCATCCACCCCTAGCCCTTAAATCTCATATTTGTGTCCCCTTATTAATCTCCAATTTATTGCTTTTTCTTTTTTCTTTTATCTGTCACTACATCAGGCTCTCTACACGTATCTATGTATGTTTCGAATTTGACTTTACATGTTAGCACTAAAGCCACCAAACAATCCTTATAAGAACACTTACTCACCACCACCGCAAGTATACTCTGTACTTACATGCTCTCAGTTATCCTTATTTATTTCTTTATATTTTCCATTTTCTTATTTTCTTACTTTCTTAATGTATCTTTTCTTATCTTTTACATTTTACAAGCGCACAAGTATAGCTGCTTTTACAAAACGTTTTTTTTCCATTTCAGGTAGACGCGCTCTATCATCAACTTTTCTAAAAAGATAAATCATACACAAAACGCCAGCATCAACAGTTTTCCAAGAGATGTTAACATCAAGGGATCTGTTATTTTTATGTAAGAAATTTTTTCCGATTAAAACCCGGCCGTCCCTTCAATCTATCTTATTTCTCATTCTTTTTTCTGATGAAGAACTAGCGTCCAAAACGTTAAGACCTTCTTCCTGCTACTTCAAGCGTTAACCTAATATATTCCTTCCATATACTGTACCGATTGTGTTGTTATTTCTGTTTACCTTTTACATATATATATATTTGTAAAAAACAAAAAACAAAAACAATAACAAAAAGTGCCGTACGAACAATGTGGTATTAGGTTTACGCTTGAGAGTGGAAGTGCGGGACGACGTTTCAGGAATAACCCCTTCAATAGGAGAAGAGTGGGAAGGAAAAAAGTTCAGAGCGTGTGAGGGGGAGTGGTGGAAATACATTAAAAAGGGGCAAAAATTAAAAGGAAGGAAAAAAATTAAAATGAAAACAAGCGGTGAATGGGTGTGAGGCGTGTAGAGGTGGTGGTGGGTGGATGGAGGGGAGAGAGGGGAGAAGGAAACGGGGTCCGAGCGGGGAGGGCGGAAGGTAGTGTGTGTGTATGTGTGTAGGTGTACGTGTATGTGTGTATGTGTGGATGTGAGTGTGAGTGTTTGGGGAAGAACGAGGTTCCATGTTCGGGTAATAGGAAAACCAGTGTGTACATGGAGTGGGGTGTAAGTCAGTGTGTGTGTGTGTGTGCGTGTGGATGGAGGGGGGATGGGGGAGAGGGGCGTGCGGAGTCCGGAGGCCGAGTAGGTGTATGTGAGGATATGTATGTATTATTTATACAAGGTGTCCCCAAACAATGTATACACATATTTATTAGAATGCTGGTGAAGTGTATATACAATTTTGGGACACCCAGTATATATATTCTCTCTCTCTCGTCTGCGACTTCACAGAACTTATGTTTACCGAATTCGCAGACCAGACCCCTTCTTCCTCCCGTTAGACCTGTGCGAAATTCCTTCCTTGCTCACATTTCAACCAGGTTTGATGGTCTTTATTCTCTCGTTCACGATTCCACCGAATTTATATTCATAGAAATCTGGGACTTGTTTCCTTCTTCATCACTTTCTGCTGCTTAAACCATTTTGTTCGTTTACCCTAGCGTCCCCCTTATTTACGTGTCCCAACGACTTTTTTTTAGCCGTTGCTCGCACCAACCTGAGGTATATGGCCTTTAATGCGACGAAATGCCTACGACGGTTGGATGGCCACTGATGAGGACAAACTTTATCATATGTAACCCATTTGCAGCGCCGTAGCTCCATTATTATCATATTTACACATATATTTTTTCCTCCGCTGCCACCAGTCTGTTTCGTTCTTTGTGTCTTTACCCTTTCTAGCAGTCTCTCTCTCTGTTAGCCTCTTCCTCACCTTTCACTCACTCACTCTCTGTCACTACCTCTCCTCCTCCCCTTTCTTCCCGTTTGACCTGTCCATAATCCTTTTCTTGCGGGCACTTGGCCAAGCCGGTATGAATTTTTTTTCTCTCTCTCTCTCTCGTCTTCGACTTCACAGAACTTATGTTTACCGAATTCGCAGACCAGACCCCTTCTTCCTCCCGTTAGAGCTGTGCGAAATTCCTTCCTTGCTCACATTTCAACCAGGTTTGATGGTCTTTATTCTCTCTTTCACGATTCCACCGAATTTATATTCATAGAAATCTGGGACTTGTTTCCTTCTTCATCACTTTCTGCTGCTTAAACCATTTTGTTCGTTTACCCTAGCGTCCCCCTTATTTACGTGTCCCAACGACTTTTTTTTAGCCGTTGCTCGCACCAACCTGAAGTATATGACCTTTAATGCGACGAAATGCCTACGATGGTTGGATGGCCACTGATGAGGACAAACTTTTTCATATGTAACCCATTTGCAGCGCCGCAGCTCCATTATTATCATATTTACATATATATATATATATATATTTATGTGTATGTGTGTGAAAATATCTATTTACTTGATGTGGCTCTCTGCCCGTCAGTAATTTCAGAGAAAGTACACATTCTTCAGGGGATATTCGGAATCAAAAGAAAAAACAACAATATATCATTACTTTCTTTCTAATGTGTTATGATGCTAAAGCGAAAAGAGTAAAACATATTCCTCACTATATTTTGAAATGCAATAAATAAACTGCACTAACCATCTCTGATTAGCACATTTAAATATTGCTTTGTCACTTATGTAATCTTCTGAAATAATAGCCTCATTCCTTATGTCATATTTTGAAAAATCATTCTCTGAACTTCATCTGCTTGTGCATTAGTCTGTTTCATTTTCTTCGTTATTTTGTTTCATTTCTTAATTTTGATTCCCAATGTAATAGGAAATTCAAACGGGTAAATTGTATAAGAACGTCATTGTTTCCATAGTTCAATCCCTCCACTGTGCGCTCGCCTCAATAAATAATGTTAAACAAAATTAATTGCTCTGCAAATAACAAAATATATCTGTTTTGACGGATTACACCACTCGTTGTGAAGGGTTATATTGTGATCATATAGGTAAAGACGTTGGCTATGTGGTAAAGGAGTTCACTTTCCAACCACCAATCAGTCATGATGCGTTGCACAAGAACAACCGTCTATTGTCACACACACACACACACACACACACACACACACACACACACACACACACACACACACACACACACACACAGACACACACACACACACACACACACACACACACACACACACACACACAGACACACACACACACACACACACACACACACACACACACACACACACACACACACACACACACACACATATATATATATATATATATATATATATATATATATATATAAATATACAGTATTTATTTTTCAAATACGAAAACAGATAGAGGTAGCTGAATAAGTTTTAGCAGCTCAAAAATATGAGATTTATTACAGTGAACTGTACATCAGGCTACATCATATTTTTAAAAATACCATGACCTCCTTAAATTAAAATGATATAATTGGCATTATTTGTTCCCACTCACTCTCTCTTTCTCTCTCTCTCTGTACATATATATATATATGTACAGTGAGAGAGAGTGAGAGCGAGAGAGAGATAGGGACATAGAGAGAGAGAGAGTGAGAGAGAGAAAGAGGCAAAGAAAGAGAATTATATATAGAGATACATAAAAATAAACACATATATGTGTGTGGTGTTCTTCCTTTACCAGTTTTGGTCGATAAATGAATGAATTAAATAATTACTCAATTTATCAGATCTATATAAAATTATGAGTGTGAAGATCAAATAGACAAAACATGCCTAATTTTTCTTCATAACGTTCGTCGACTGGTGTGCAGTTAAATTGCACCTAAGCAATGAGGTAGCCGGCTTGTCAAGGCACCTCTCAGTGCAAGGATAGATTCCCGAACTGACCGTTACAAGACACAATTTTCAAAAGGGAAAATTATCACATGGTTTTACTGTCATCAGAGGGGTAGTAAAGGGTAGACTCTGAGCGAGTAATAGAGTTGCTAGTAGAAGCTGTCTATTTCAGCCTAAATTTTACTCAACCATACGGGAGTTAGGACAAATTATCGAACATTCGTATACATGTGGTTACATAAGTATGAAGGAAAGTAAGGTATTTTTTGTCTATTTGCTCTTTACACTTACATTTTTTATTATATATATGTACATATATATATATATATATATATATATATATATATATATATATATATATAAAGATAAATTAACGGAGCCATAGACATTATTCCCTGTAAATTATGTGCTCAAGGGAAAAGGAATCCTGAGCTCTTCAAAATACAATATGTAGAAAGGATGACACACTAGAGAGAGAGGGAGTGTGTGTGTGTCTGCGCACACCATCAATAAAACAGGGAAACCACCAATGTATGGAATCTATAACCTATGGAAGGTAGGGTAGACACATAATAATTAAAAATATAAATTAAAATGCGCACCTCTATAACTATATAACACACACGTACAAACCCAAAGAGATCTGTTTGGCCAAAAAGTTATTAACTGAAATCGAAGCGCCTATGGGTCATCTTTGTTTCCAAAATGGCGTAGGACAGAACAAAGGAGAGGCACAAAAACAAAGAAAAGAATCCCCAGTCACTGAAGAGGTCACAGAATGTGTGACGAACGAACTTTGACAATATATAAACAACCATCTGATTGTGGAACCAACCAACGAACCGGAAATTTGTAAATTCCTAAATTTATAAATTTATTATAATAAATTGAAGTGAAAGCAACTGGTGCGTGTGTTTCTTATTGGCAACATGACCCTCCCAAAGTATAACAATATATATATATATATATATATATATACATATATATATATATATATATATATATATATATATATATATATATATATATATATATATATATATATATATATATATATATATATATGTTAGACACGCAGTGACTAACAACACAGAATGTTTTATGTCTACGTGTCCGCCATATATGCGTAGGTTGTGAATAAAAAAAATCAAGGGGTGTTACTGGCCGTGGTGATCGCTCCCAACCATGTTTTGTAATGTATCGTCTTATTGGCTAATTTCATCGTCTTATTGGCTAATCAACCAACGAGAGTAATTGTTGCTCAAAAGCATCCGCCATTTTGTTTGCACGTTTATTTATCGTTTCGCTTTCGAATCTTCCTCCTGTATTTCGTCGTTTTTCATTAAAATATTTTTCTCGTTTTGGTAAGTTATATTGTTAATTTATGTATGATTTTTAAAATTTATATTAACTATTTTTTTTTCAGTTCGTTATAACATGCTTATAATATTGGTTGTATCATATTTACTTGTATATTAGTCCATATTATTGTTCGTTTTATGTTAGATTATTTTATTATTATTATGTTAGATTATTTCTTTATTATTATGTTAGCCTATTTTGTATGTAATATTTAATTTTTATTAATTCAACTATAACAATTATTATGTAAAATATATTTATTTAATATTGATTGTTTTTGTAGTTAAAAGTCTGAAAATATTTTTATACATCTTACAATAATATTTATAAGATCATTTATAAAATAACAATTATATAATCTAATTACATTACAACGATAATTTATTATAAATATATATCATGTTTAACAAGCGTTGCCTTAAAAAATATTAAACTAGGCCTGAAAAATACGCAAGCTCAAAAGAGCCACAGAATGTTATAATAAACCTTAAAAAGTGTTGGACTAGAGTTGTTGCTAAAAATATTGTAATCATTGTCTAACGTACGCTCTGTGGCATCCTTTTATAAAAAAGAGACTCATAACGAACTCAAGACGACACGATAATTATTTAAGTGAATGTATAATATAGAATTCGGTTTAAGTGCATTTCGTATTAATCATTACTAAACATCTAATATGAGATATTAAACATTAGCTTAAATAATTATCGTATCGTCTTGAGTGCGTTATGAGTGTCTTTTTTATAAAATAATGCCACAGAGTGTACGATAGATAACGATTACAATATTTTTTGAGCAACAACTCTAGTCCCAAACTTTTGAAGGTTTATTATAACATTCTGTGACTCTTTGAGCTTGCGCATTTTCAGGTCTAGTATATATATGCGTGTATATATATATATATTTATATATATATATATATATATATATATATATATATATATATATATATACATATATATATATATACATATATATATATATATATATACATACATATATATATATATATATATATATATATATATATATATATATATATATATATATATATATATATATATATATATATATATATGCGTGTATATATATATATATGCGTGTATATATATATATATATATATATATAAGGCGGGTAAAATTCTCGAGATCCATGGACGAGTTCTCTCCAGCGGTCCCTGTCCCTCATTATCGATGCATGTCCTGCGTCTCCAACAGACCAGTGTCTGTCCTTAGGGCATCAACATACGTTAACCTTGGTCTTCCTCTTCTAGTGTGTCCATGTGTGTGTGTGTGTATACTAATAATAAATAGGGTGAAGTGTTAAGTTTTCATTACTTTTATTGAGATGTGACGCGCGTTACGCGATCGATCAGCTCAAGTTTCGATCTGTATCGATCTGACCCGAATCTTGAATCAAAATCTCGTAAGACCTCTGTTACCATAACGGAAGTCCGACGAGCCTTTGATTCCAGAGTTGGGCCAGATCGATGCAGACCGAACATTAAGTTGATGCATCGCAAAACGCATGTCACAACACAATAAACTTAATGAAGACCTAACATTTCGTCGTATTTAGTATTAGTATTACACTCTGCTTAGTACTGCACCTATATAACTACTTGAAAGTAGGTGAACCTGCAGATGTTGGACGTTACAATCCTTATATATATATAAATTGCCGAGATCTATGTAATTTCTATATATATTGTATAAAGCTATGCTTGAAGCGAAATCCTATTTCTTTTCTATTATAAGTTGAGTCAAATTACGCAGCTTCATATGCAAATGAGATTAATCACCTCATTTACACAGTCGCAGAGCAGTGGGAGGGATCGTCCTGACGATATCCAGTCAAGCCTAAAATGCATATATGGTTGTCCCCCTTGCTTCTGCCGGACAACACGAGAGGGCATTAGCCTCCCCCCCCCCCTCGCATAGCTACGGCTTCCTAAAATCGTATTTCGAAAGAAATATGAAATTTCTATACATATTGTATAAAGCTATGCTTGAAGCGAAATCCTTTTTTTTTTTCTCTCTCTCTCTATATATATATGTGATACCATGGTGACATATTTTTCTAGTGTGTTAAGCGATTTCTTAGATGACACCGCAAGCGTTTTCATACGCTTAAAAGTATCATATATCATCAGTTACGTGTCGAAATGAGAGTTATATAATAAACGAAAAACCAAGGGTATTGCACGGGATTACATGAAGTTATCATACAGTTATTTAAAATGAATCAGACTTTTTCGAATTAGACAGGATTTAGCTCTATCAAAAAGAAGAAAACATATGCACATTCTCATTGCAATAACAATATAGTATATGTTATTTAAAATGTTCATGATCATAATAACACTTCTTCCAGCGGGTTCTGTCAGTTTTCAATTGGGCCGGCACGATTCCCAAGCTAAACCAGCCAAACACATGCTTGCTATCCAACCATCTTACTCCGGGTCTATCCCTGGGATTCCTGGTGGTTGATTTTGCCCTTAAAATCTGTCAAGCGATTCTCTCCTGAGGCATTCTAACCACATGCCCATAGTATCGGAGCTGTGATCTTTCAATTAGGAGAAGTAACAGTTCTACCGGGAGTGACTATTTGATCTTCGGGCTAGGCACTCTATAGAGTAATGCTTCTCTAAGGACCCGTCGGAGGAATTCCATTTAGGCCGCTTGTATTCGCAATCGTATTCTTTTCGTCATTACCCAAGATACATGACCATTGTTAAGGTTTGGCACGAGTACCGAATTGAAGATAGCGAGTTTGGCTTTTACATCTAAATCATCGCATTACCCAATGCTGAATTTGGCGCAATACTGCACCAGTTCCTGCACAATCTTGCACTTAATTCAACCTCCTGTCTTCCATAAGTCTAGCACACGACCCCATGTAGACTGCACTGTGCAGGCTTCAGACGGCGAATGTCTCTGTTTTCGCAGCAGTGATGTTCATTCAGCTACGCAGCACTCGTCATCAAACCTATCAAATACCAGTCGGAGATCACCTTAGTCGAGTTAAGCAACTCCATCTCGTCTGCAAATTCCAGCCGACTGCTTTCACACCTGCCAATCGTAATACACTTTCATCCCGTCTGCACATGTCAATCCTGTTCGCATGTCAATCAAGTTCATAGTGAACTTAGGAGGTGACAGTAGGCACCATTGGTGGAGTCCGACTCCTACATTGGATGATTTTGATTTAGCACCATTTATCAAAGACATTAGGACAGCAAGAAGCTGACCATCGATAACGTACTCCTGCAGAACCTTCCATGGTAGGTACCTGGGAACGCGATCATATACCTTTCCCAGTTCTACAGCACAAAATATAACCCTTGGCACGATTTCGCGAAAGGCATGTAGCAGTGTGAATATTTGGTTGTTTGCGCTGCGTTCGAGGCAAAACCCTAACTGTTTCTCAACTAGCTTGGACATGACAAACGTCCTGCATCTCTTTGCCAGGCACTTAGAATAGACTTTACCAGGTTAGGCTTAACAAAGATCTCTCTCTCTCTCTCTCTCTCTCTCTCTCTCTCTCTCTCTCTCTCCTCTCTCCTCTCTCTCTCTCTATCTATCTATCTCTCTCTTTCTCTATCGCTCTTGTTGTTCTCTGGAACGATATCTCTTGTCGTCCTCTTTAAAATCGGGATCATCACTCCCGATTGCCTTTGCATAGGTGCCTTTTCAGAGATCAATGTCACCCGGCATACCGGAGTCAGCAAACGTATACTTTCTCTATTTAAGGCTTTTAACATCCTGGGCCGGATTTCATCTTCTCTAGCGCCCTTGCCACATTTGACCTCAGTCTCCGAGATTAGTCACCGCTCCCAGGTGCAAGTCGTGTACATTAGATGATGCATTTTTGATCTGGTTTAGGTGATCAGCAAAGCATTCTCTCCACCTCGCATGGATGCACCTTTCTTAAGAGAAGGGAACCGGAACCTCAGACGCGTTCCTGATAGCAGGTTAGGAGGAAGATTACTTATCACAAAGTCGGTGGATGGTCTGCCATCCCGCATTATTTGCTGATCTGAAGTCGGATTCCTACGTAACCCCATAGTCCTCCCAAGTCTTAGCTGTGGACGACATGTTTGTGTTTGCGGTGACTTTTCATGCCTAATTGTATCGCAAGTGCAAGAAGGGGGACTTATTTCGAAGCAAAGCTTTTTAGGCCTTCTTCTTTTCTCGAATGGCATCTTTGACCTTTTGTCTGAACCAAAGGGTCGTCCTGCTACGCGCATCATTCAAATGCTGAAGCAGAAAATGCTGAGCTAAACAATATCCCCTCTGTCTCAACATCCCCATTTTGCTCAGGAAGTTCTCTAAATTTTGATGCATAGTATCTGCATACCTGGTCGGGCTTCCCAATTTATCCTGTAGGATGAGTTGCCGGTTTTGTGTGCTTCTTTGGCTTTAGTTTGTCACTAGTTGCAAATAACTAGATAGTGACAGTTGACAGCTCATTCCCTCTCTTAACACGAACATCCATTACTAAATCGAAAAGATCAGAGAAATAAGTAAATCAATTATTGATCTCTGTCCTTGATTCCCTTCTATCAATAATATTTATGGATATCTATGTGGTCGAAGACGGTATCCATTGCTTGAAAAGAAGTCTAATAAGGTCGTTGTTCCTACCAGTCACTCCATTCCATGTCAGGTGTTTAATATCGACATGCGCATTGAAGTCTCCCATCAGGATATATGACTCAATCATGACTACCTCTAACGCTGCAGTGACGTAATCAAGGGAGGATATGTGGTCGGACTCCCTGTTTTGTGCATAAACTTGACCATTCACAGAGACCTATATTTCAGCTTAAGCATCAAGAGGCAAATCTTCCATCCTAATGGTATCCAGTCCATAACACATGCTGTCATCACGGGGCTTGGGTATATCCCAACACCCATATGCGTACTCATTTCTGGCGTCACACCTGAAGTTTCCATCCTCTATCCAAATCTACAGTGTCAAAGTCATGGAATTCTGTTGAGGAAATCCGTCTCGTCTCCTCCACTAGTTCCTACTCCTAACCTGTAAGGGTTGTAAGTTTCAGATCCCCATTGTCAAGTTTTGCTCACTTTCCTTTGGTGTATCTGGATACGCAATCTTTGTGCGTCCATCCAACGCCTCCCAGGGAAGGTCGCAGGCCCATCGCTACTTTTTGCAATATGAAATTATACTATCTATTTTAAATAATACGAGATATTTTTATATTTTAGCTGACTAGAAATTTAACTTTTGATATCAAAACAATATAGTCGCAAGGATGGAATAAAGTATGAAACCGCATGTAAACAAAATTCAATACCACGATTCTCTTATTACGACATAATTTATAAAATGATCTCCTCTATATCAGCAAACATTTCTCCTTATTCAATAAAACTTTTCCATTATACTAACTGTATGTAACTTTCAAGGAGAATGTTATGCGCATAACTATATGAAATTAAAACATGACGTTGTAACAGAATTGCTATTCGCTAAAGATTCCACACGTTTGTCAATTAAATAGTTTCAAAAGTGTAACTTTATAATGCATTTAAAACATATGAATATTACTTATGTGCATTGACAAAAGGGAAAATATAATTCAAATAGCCTAATGTATGGAAATAGAGTTTTTATAATTAAATATCATCAATAATGTTTAACTGTAAAGGTGCATTGCAAATATGAATTAGACAATAACATGTAAAGTCAATGCGAACTTGGAAATACTACAGGGTGTTATCTATTCATAATTGACGTGTATTCACGTAAACTAAAATGAAATATTAGCATTGTAAGACAAGGCATTTAGTACCGTATATTCAGCAGTTTGTATGAATGCGATTATATAACAATTTTAACGAGAAAAATACCACCAATTATTAAATCATAGGTATATTTATTATTGAGTAGTTACAGTATTTGTAATAATAGAATTCCATAACGGCTTAGAAAATACGTATTATGAGATATATTTTTCTCTGTGACAGCTGTTTGTATGAATTCGTAGTACTTAGATATAAGGCATTAATATAATTTCAATCATTGTTTTTATACAAAAGAGTCACATGAATATACACTGCTCTCTGTCACTGAAATGATGAAACACATAATAGTTGTAATGTAGAATTCTTTGAAAATGTTACAATGAAATGCTATTCAAAGTGGTACTTTTCAAATGTTCCTATTCAAGCTAAATGTAGTTACTTACGCATATTCCAGTTTAGAAATTTCATGAAATAAATACAAAGGATATATATATATATATATATATATATATATATATATGTATGTGTGTGTGTATATATATATATATATATACATATATATATATATATATATATATATATATATATATATATATATATATGTATATATATATATATATATATATATATATATGTAACGAAGGAAATGTGGTAAGGAACCAGGTGGACCATAACGCACCAAAGTACTCAATACTTGAGGTAGTAGAGTGGGCAATAGGAACCAGTAAGACCCCGACAGCTGAGCTCAAGCCGTTTCGACGGCTAATTCTGGACTAAATGAAAATTTATCCTGGTATTTAAATAGCCGATCTTCTCAAGGGGTAATTCCATATATGGTCAAAGTGATTGTCAAAAATCAGTAGTAATTCTGTGGTTGCAAATTAGTAGGGGAGATGGTGGCTAAACCTGCCAGTAGGAGAAAGAGGGGAGGGGGTGGAGTAGACCCAATCAAGCGTTGGTAGTGCCAGCTACAGCTGGGCATGAGGTCAAAGAAGATACAGGGGAGGGGGAGGGGGAGGAAGTCGGAACGGTAGGTAGAACAATGGGGGGTAGAAATATATAGGAAAGAAAAAATACTGAGAATGAAGAAAAGCAAATAAGTGTAAAGAAAAAAGTAAAGTAAATTAAATTCTACGACCTAGGTCTCAGGCTATTGTTAGGCTAGAATAAAATAAAGAAAGAAAGAAGTAAAGAATATATAAATAAATAAAGAAATAACGAAATAAGTAAAAGAACTAGGTGGGACGAAATAGGCAAGGACCCTTTTAAGAGGTATAAGTACGTAAATGATACGGTGACGGGTCAACAAAAGGGGCAAAAATACTAAAGAGACTACCACGAAATAAACAATAAAGGTTTCCATCCCGGGCCAGCAACGACCCAGTGCAGCAAAGTGAACTTGTACGAGATAATAATTCTGAGTCCCGAGAAAAATATATACTAATGCTAACTCTAAAAGATCTAAAACAAGCTACATGAAAGTTCGTACGAAATAAAGGTAGAATACGGAGAAATAAATTCAGAATCCACCCCGCCCAGAAGAAAAGCGAAGTAAGAAATACTGAAACGAAAAAATAAGGCATAAGTGCCACTAAGAAATATAGAGGGCACAGAGAATAGTGGGAGCGGTCGGAAAAAGGGGGCAAGTATCCGGGGTCTAAGCCAACTGCTATAAAGGGCGGAGTCCGCCAAATCTATCATAGACTAGGGGAGAGGGTAGTGGTGGGGGTACTAAGGCTACATGGGGCCAAAGGGCAGCCTCGGGTGGGCGAGAAAAGACGCCGACAAAGGAGAAGAGCTGGGGTAGAAGGACAAAGGAGAGAGGGGGGAAGGAAATAAAGGAAGCGATAAAAGAATACAAAGAAGATCTTACGTCTTCCTTGGCAAGCAGGGGTTACCCATTGCAAAATCGGCAAGTGGGGTGTTATAGCCCTAGTCTACCCCCCCCCCCCGGGTCAATATGGGGTTTGAGGGCGAGGTAAGTCCTACGCAATCTATGTTTACATGCAGTAACCAGTTCATCTTTCTTGTTTAGGAGTTGGTCCGTCGAAAACAGCATTTGTAAAGTCTCCTCCGAGCATAAATTGCACGGACGGCGTCCTCCCGTGTAAGAATTATATATCGTACATTCTGTGGCATCCTTTATAAAAATAGCTTAAACCAACGAAGCCTTTATTTTTACGCTATTTCACTTAGTTAATTCTTAGAGTGTAACATATAAAAATATGATTTACAACTATAAAATAAATTAATTAATATAATAACAGAGCTGCGGAGCTGAAATTTAGGAAATAAGGGAATGTCGGATCCTGAGTTGGAGCCAGTCAATTTTTGGCCGACTCCGCAGCCCTGTATAATACATTTCATATTAAAGTTATTAATAAACCTATTTTACACTGCATGCAAATTACCATGAGATATTGATATTAGATATAAGATACAGCGCAATATCTACAGCTGCAAAAGTACGAAAGCGAATGAATAATAAGTGGCTTAAGGTAATTCCAATATGAAAGTTTGTAGTGATAAAAATTTGATAATGCAATACGATTGTTAATATTATAGTTCTATGAAAATGTAACAATAGATAACTAAATTATTTTACTATTAGTATATTTAAGAAATTATCATTATAGATTTGATCGTTCATATAAGCATCATATTAATTTTCAACACAATTATTTTGTTACTATGAGTATATGATAATAATATTACGTAATTATTTATAGCTGTTATTACATTAAACATAGATGTATTTATTTTTATATGTTACACTCTAAGAATTAACTAAGTGAAATAGCGTAAAAATAAAGGCTTCGTTGGTTTAAGCTATTTTTATAAAGGATGCCACAGAATGTACGATATATAATGATTACAATATTTTTTAGCAACAACTCTAGTCCCACACTTTTGAAGGTTTATTATAACATTCTGTGGCACTTTTGAGCTTGCGCATTTTTCATGTCTAGTTTAATATTTTTTTAAGGCAACGCTTGTAATAACTCTAGTTAAAGAGGATATATATTAATAATAAATTATCGTTGTAATGTAATTAGATTATGTAATTGTTATTATAAATTATCTTATAAATATTAGTGTAAGATGTATAAAAATATTTTCAGACTTTTAATATAAACAACTACAAAAAACAATCAATATTAAATCAATATATTATACATAATAGAAAACATAAAATAAACTTTACAAAAACAAAATATTTACATACAATTGCAATTATCAGTGTATATACATTTTCTTTATATTCCCTGAGCAAATTAATAAGATTTGTTTTTATTGCACATAATTTGATGACTTGTTGGAGTGTATTAAAAGATAGCAACAATTTGTGATTAAATTGTTATCTTAAGCAACTCACTTTTTAATAGTTGTTGGCTGAGCGAAATTGTAAAAGCCTATGAGCAAATATAAAAAAAAATACACAAACAACATTTCCTTGTGTTATTACAACATTAGATAAAATAATTGAGCAATGTCGTTATATTTTGCTCTTATTGCACATTAATAGTGCTTCTATTTTTCGGCACAAATCCATTACGGCAGTCCATTACTGGTACTTTATTTTATCGAATTAGTAAGTATGAAAGTCGAAGTTAACCTCGGCAGGATTTGAACTTAGAATGCAAAGGACCATAACAATACTGCAAAGCATGGTGTCTGACGCTCTACCAATACTTGTGTTGAGCTGGTCATTAATTTATGGTGGTCGTGCGTGGAGTAGAGCAATCGCTAGTTGAAATATTATGAACAAAACATTTTTATTTGCCGAAGAACATATTTTCAATACTGTTTGTGAATGTGACGAAGGAAATACATTCTGATATGGAACAGTGTACAAAGTGTGTCTGTGAATAACATAATGTTACCTTATGTTGTTGTCAAGACATAATGGATTTCGTATATCCAGTTAGAAGATGAAACCTAGCCATCTCGGATTAGTTATATTTCATGCCATGTGTAAACGTGTTTGAGGATAGCAAAATATGCGTGTTTCTTGTCTGGAAATTTTCTGCTAAACTGATTGGTTTCGTTTTTGGCACTATACAATACTCATCCAACAGATAGCTGTATTGGATCCTTGATTGGTTAATATTTAGGTGAGGGTGCTTGATGCAGAGTTAGTGCAAAATGGATCAATGAGTGTAATAATAATAATGATAATAATAATGAAAATATTGTGTACAATGCTGAGGTGCACTACAACTCATCAAAAGTGCATATATAATACATAGGGTAATATAAAAACGTCAGGAAAAAAGAACAGTGCATGAGTCATGATATACACATATGTGCATGTGTATGGAAGGGGGACATCAGGTGTAGTTTTGGTGTATTTCGGAATGTATGATGGTTTTAAAGGATGCAGTGTGTCATCAGCTAATAACTGATGCAGGAAGTTTGTTCCATCCTTCAGCAACTCTGAGCATGAAGAAATATTTCCTAAATTCATGGGAGCTGTGTTGTTTTCTGACTTTGTAGGCATGTCCACGTGTTAGACACATGGAGATCAAAAAGGTGTTCGGGGTTGTTGTTGGTCGGATGGTTAATAACTTTGTGGGTGTTTACCAAGTCCATTGCCAGAGGGAAGCAAAATATTCAGGGTATGGTAGGTGTCTGATGGAGGGTATGCGCTTGGTTGCATGTCTCTGAACAGTTTCCAGGAGGTCAATGTTCTGAGCAAGATAGGGGTTCCAGACTGATGACGCGAACTCCAAGTGTATTCGTACCATAGATGTATACAGCTTTAAATAGATGGCTGGAGAGCAGCTAATGAAGGTCTTGCTGATTGATGCCAAGTCAATCTTAATAAATTGACTCATTTATCTGTTCACTACTGCTAATCCACCGCTGTTTGTACAATTTTTTAGATAATGTCAATTTGAGCTTGAATCATTGGCGTAATGAAATTTGAAAAGATTATAAGCAAATCTTTTTTAAAATACACAGACAACATTTAACTGTATCGTTGCAACATTAGATCTAATAATTGTTTCTACTTTAGGCACAAGGCCAGCAATTACCCAGTGCATTACTGGTACTTTATTTTATCTACCCCGTAAGGATGAAAGGCAAAGTCAACCTCGGCAGGATTTGAACTCAGATCGTAAAGGGACGCAACTATGCTGGAAAGCATGGCATCCGACCCTCTACCAATACTGCCAAAATAATGGAGCAACATTTGTGCAGAATTATTGTTTGTGCAATAAGATATTTGCAGATCTGTACTCGGTCTGCTCTTTAGCCAACTCGGTACGTTTAGAAGCTCTACGCTCGGCTTGCTTTTGAGATATAATAGCTGAATTTGCAGATCTATACTTGGCCTGCTTGTTTGCCAACTCATACCGTTTTGAACATCTATACTTGGCCTGTTTTTGTGTTAATTTAGCAAAATTCACAGCTCTATAATCGGCCTGTTTTTGTCTCAACTTCTCCCGATTCCGCATCCGGTAAGCTGCTTTCACATCCAATTTAATACGCCCATCTAGATTATTAGCACAGGAATGTGAACAAGCTTGTGGGACCGCATCATTGTAAGTAGATGAACTGCCTGCAACATCAAGACCCAATTCACAAGTGCAGCGTTGCTCATTCACGATCGGCAGTGGGGACACCAAAATCAGTGACAGGTCTCGATTCACTCGCGAGATACATCACAGCTACACTATATATTTAAACATATATACAGTGATACCTCGCTACTTGGCGGTTCAACTATCGCGGATTCACGATTTCGCGCAGTTTTAGAATATATATATGAACACCTAAAATTTTTCATTAAATCCATTAAAATATTAATAATAAACACAGTTCTAATCATACGCTATGTATATATATATATATATATATAAATATAAGTAATTAATACCGTATAAATGGTACAAAGACTGTTTATGTAAAATGTATTTCTCAACAGAGTATTGAATACTTAGGAGAAATTCAAAACGAAGAGTGATAAAATTTCAAGCAAAGAGTTTAATTAGGTAATGACTTACACATTTGTTTCAGTATATAGACAAAGCCTGAAGCGCTAATTATAATAATTAGTTAATAATATTACCTGAGGTTGACTTTGCCTTTCATCCTTACGGGGTCGATAAAATAAAGTACCAGTAATGCACTGGGTAATTGTTGGCCTTGTGCCTAAAGTAGAAACAAATATTACAAAATATATTAATATTATATTAAATATATACTGAAACAAATTTGTAAGTTATTACCTAATTAAACTCTTTGCTTGAAATGTTATCATTCTTCGTTTATATATATATATATATATATATATATATATATATATATATAGAGAGAGAGAGAGATTTATCTAGTCCTTCGCTCAAGATTAATCTATAAGTTTAGATGTCTGCCTTCGTTTAAGTAAATATTACAGTAAGATTTTTAATATAAACAACTACAAAAAACAATTAATATTAAAACGAAAAAATTATCAATGATAAAAGAAGCGGATGCAACTTTTTTTTTTATAAAGTTATATTCCTGTTTCTTTAAAGAACATTTCATTTTTGTTCTATTGTTGGCGAAATAATGCAATGGTTTAATAGGGAAGATATAACTTACCAATTATGTCTCTAACCGTGTAACGCTTTTTAAGTAGATAGCTACAATTGAAAATACTAAAGAAATGGAAACAACAATTCAATTTGAAAGTCGTCTACTTATAGTGACAGTGTATTACTGGTACTTTATTTTATCGACCCCGTAACGATGAAATGCAAATGCTTAAAATTTAAATTGCCTTAATTCTATCGTCTGCTGTTTCATTAAAGGGAGATTCTCGTCTGTATTTAATTCTATCGTCTACTGTTCCACTAAACAGATATACCTCCACTATCGTCTCTATTTATACATTTTAACTTATAACTTATACACATTTGATTTGAAATATTTTATCTAGTCCCCCCTCTCAATATTATGATGATTTCTTTCGAATGAAACAGTTCTAGTCCTGTAGAAGCCATTTATATATATAATTGAACTGAGTTAAAAATTCGCAATATTTATAATTAAATAAGCTCATATATATATGTGTGTATTTATCTGTTTATTGTATTATATATAATGTGTGTATATACAGGATGTCCCCCAAAAATATATACACACTTCAACAGCATTCTAATAACTATTGCCTGTACAGGTAATCAAAGTGTCAATCGAATGTTAGTTTCGTGTTTTGACAGTACAAATTTACAATACACACATAAAACCAGTGTATATACATACATGAGTGTGTATACACATACATGAATGTGTATATACAATATATATGTATATATATATAGACACATATATTCACGGTGCAACGGAACATTAAAATATAGATGCGGGAGGGGGGTGTATATATAGGGGCGCTGGGGATAAAGGAGTGTAAAGCGTGTGTAATTGATATATTGAAGGAGAGGAGCGTGCAGCGATAGAGTAACAAATATATAGAGAGGGGGAGAGATGGTATTGAAGGGGAGGAGTGCAAAGCGAAAGAGTAAGAGAGATATATATATATAGAGACGGAACAGATAGAGAGAAACAGGCGTAAGTAACAGTGGAAGAGATATATAGAGAGGGGGAAATGTGTTATTGAAGGGGAGGAGTGTAAAGCGAAAGCGTAAGATATATATAGAGAGAGGGGGAATAGTATATATATATATATATATATATATATATATATATATATATATATATATATATCAACACTTACTCTGATTGGTTGAAAATTAGCCAATGACATACGATCACCACCACCCCGGCTATCCCCGAAAAATTTATGAAGATGTTAGGCATATATGTTAGAACACGAAAAGTGAACATTCTGTTGTTTCACACTTTTCGTGTTCTAACAGATATATATATATATATATGTATATATATATAGAGAGAGAGAAAGGATAAAAAGGACGATTGATTATTCCTTCATTGCATTTATTGATAGGTGACGCGCGTTTCGCCACTGCTCAGCTCAAGGTTCGATCTATATCGATCCTACCCGACTCAGTAAT
>OZ024742.1:54519249-54521749 GCA_964016885.1 Eledone cirrhosa
GGGAGACTAAGGACAAAGAGAATAACCAAGACGAACACACAGACACACAAAATAGGGTAGATAACAACATTGAGCCAGTGGAAAGAGACAGGAGTAATTATGAGAGACATAGAAACAACCATGAAGCTGAGGCTGCTGCTGTTGGTGGAAATAGAAACAACACAACTAACAATAGCACTAGTACACATAAAGCAGCAGCCTGGAACTCTCCGTTTTATAACCCCTCCGATAAATCATTCGACCTACGACGAGTCCACGCCACGACTTTGCCATTTAACAAACGCACGCAGTTGCCGTCGCAGGTCGATGAACAAACAGAAGCACAATTTAGTATAGCTAAATCCGAACTTAGAAATATTATAGAACAGTATAGCAAGAAGCATAATAGAATAGAGGCCCAGCAACTGGGAGAAGAATCTGCAAATGGCTTGCGTAAGCTCATGCAGCGCTCACGTAATGGAGAGATAGCATGCTTTCCAACAGACAAGTCTGGCAGAATGTCGGTTGACAGCCTGCCAAACTACATCCAGGCAATGCAACCCCACATCACTAACACAAGAGAGGTAACACCACAGGAGCATGAGGATAGAGAAAAAACCCTCAATGCCCATATGGTGATGTGGACAAATATAATGCAGCCCAACAAAAGGACTGCCAACAACTTCCAGGCCTGGAACAATGACGTGCCGGCGTTGTATGGGCTTCGAAAAGACCATAAAACGGGCTGGGACCCTGTCGCGGGACCACCAACACGGCCAGTCTGTGGGGCTAACATTGCTAGTAACTACAGACTGTCCTACTTCCTCTCCCTGATCATACGCCCCATCATTGAGATGTCCCCAGATGTGTGTGACAGCACGGAGGACCTCCTCAGCAGAATCGGCGCGGGTAACCGATCTGGGGACCTAACAAACTGCATAATAGGCAGTATGGATGTTGTGTCCCTGTATCCATCTATTGACGTGGATTTTGCTGTGGAGAAATGCGTCGAAATGATCAGCGAGAGCAAGGTTGAGTTCCGTGGGATTGATACCAGTGAGCTGGGACTTCTACTTAAGCTTACCCATAGTAATAGTTACCTAGACACTTATGACCTTAGCAACCTGTGCCCTACAAGACCAGCAAGAGGCAGACCACCTACCATTACCTCAATGGCCAAGAAAACCCACACATATAGATGGAACGGGTGGACCAGAGCCATACGGACACCCGAAAACCACGATGAACTGAAGAAAATGATTGCACATGCGGTAGGGGCCAGCATAAAATTAACCCTTAAGGAACATATGTTCAAATTTAATGGTAAAACATATGCCCAAGAGGAAGGAGCAGCCATTGGTGTTAGCATTGCAGGCGACATAGCTAACTTGTTCATGGTATGGTGGGACAGTAGACTTAAACAAAAACTTAATGAACAATTAGAAGACAGCTTAACCCTGATAATGTACTCCCGCTACGTAGATGATATAAACATCGTAGTTAAGACACCCCCACTAAAGAACAGTCAGGAACCAGAGAAAAACACAATGGAAAGCATCCAGCAAATAGCAAACTCCATCCACCAGAGCATTAGAGTTACTATAGACTACCCAAGTAGACACCCCAACCATCGATTACCTGTACTAGACACAGAGCTCTGGTTAGATACTATTAACAACCAAAAACAAATCCTCCATTCCCATTATGCCAAACCCATGACTTCCAAACATCTGATCCACCGAAACTCGGCCATTTCGGACCATACCAAAATCAACATACTGATTGCGGATTTGGTACGGGTGATGAGAAATGTGTCCCGCATGTGCAACCCCGAAGAACTAGAGAGACACATACAACACTTCATCCACCGTATGCAGTTCTCTGGCTACAATCAGAGAGATAGAATCAGAGTGTATAAAGGAGCCAGAACCAAATGGGAAAAAATGGTAAATAATGACATAAATGGGACCTGCCCCTTGTATAGGAGCAAATTTTGGAATAGAATAGAAAGAACTAAGAACAAGGCCAATAGAATAAACTCATGGTATGATAGCAATAAATACCAGAGTGTAATGTTCATCAATACAACCCCTAGAGGCGAACTAGCCTACAAATTTAGAAGGGCCCTAAAGAAACATAATCTCAATATTAAGATAGTAGAAAGACCTGGTACCTCCGTAAAAACACTTATTAGCAAGACATACCCGTTCCAAAGACCCTCATGTATAGATAAGAAATGTATAACCTGTAAAATAAGCCCCCATATTAACTGTAAAACTAGAAATGTAGTATATAGCATAAGATGTACTGAAGGACAATGTAGAAACAAAAATATAGTGTACATAGGTGAGACAGCTCGTAGTATAGGGGAACGAATAAATGAACACTGGCGAGACCTCCAAGATAGTAAAGAATCATCTGTGCTCTACCAACATGCTAAGATAGAACACAGGGGTAAATTAGAGAGCATAGAAATAAAAATAGAATCCACACACAAGAAAGACGCAATGTTTAGGCAAAT
>OZ024742.1:54549249-54551749 GCA_964016885.1 Eledone cirrhosa
GATGATGAAGAGAAGTGGGCCCAACACAGTGCCTTGTGGGACCCCACTACTGACTTTGGCTGGGCTGGATTTGACTCCTTCAACTACAACATGTTGGGTTCTATTTGACAGGAAGCTCTTGATCCACTGCAGCAGCTTTCCAGTGACCCCAATATTGGACAGCTTTCTCAGTAGAATGTTATGATCAACCCTGTCAAAGGCCTTGCTGAAATCAAGGTAGATAACATCAGTGTTGGAACCTTCTCCCAAGGCTCTCAAAATGTCATCAAAGTGATGCAGTAGCTGCGTCAGGCAATCCCTTCCATTACGGAATCCATGCTGGTTGGAGTTCAGCATATTGTTACTCTCAAGGAAGTGGGTCATTCGCGATCTCACCACTCTCTCAAATACCTTAATGATATGAGAGGTGATATGTATATATATGTATATATATATATATTTATATATATATATATATATATATATATATATATATATATATATATATATATATATATATATATATATATATATACATATATATATATATATATATATGTATATATATATATATATATGTATATATATAAATGTATACATACATACATATATATATATATATATATATATATATATATATATACGTATATATATATATATATATATATATATATATATATATATATATATACATATATATATATATTTATATATATATACATATATATATATATATATACATATATATGTATGTATATATATATATGTATGTATATATATATATATATATGTATGTATATATATATATATGTATATATATGTATGTATATATATATATATAAATATATATATATATATAAATATATATATATATATATATATATATATATATATATATATATATATATATATATATATATGTATGTATATATATATATATATATATATATATATATATATATATATATATATATATATATATATATATATATATATATATATATGTATAGGGAACTTCTATACCAAAGAACATAACTTCCTCGATCATCTATTTAATTCTAGACGAAATCCTCCTTCCAACAAAAATCTAGTACAATTCGAGGAAGAATTAACTAAAATAATAAAAAATCTTAAATTCAAGAGATACCCTTACAAAGGACAAGAGCACCTTGTAAATCTCAAGAACACAATTTCTAACCTAAATTCCTCAAAAAATGTTTTAGTCCACTCTGACAAAACCAATAACTTATATGGAATTTCCAAGGATAATTATAACAACCTTATCCTAAAGGAACTTAGGAAAAAGTATCGTAAAACCAACCATGAAAATTTAGAATACATAAACCTTGAAGCCTCTGAGATTATGTCAAAACTTGGCATTGAAAAAAAGACCGAACCATTCCTCCCAAGAACTTCGAGGATAAATCTCAAGGATCACAAAAACAATTTTCGCACTGAACTACCTATTAACTTAATCGCCCCCTCTAAATCTGATCTGGGGGTTGTTAGTAAAGCCATCCTGGATAGAATTATTCCACAGGTTAGTTCTAATTGCTCTTCTTTGAACCTAAATTTATGGTTTGGTACTTCGGAAGTGATTGGCTGGTTCAACAAATTGGATAATAAAAACAAACTAAAATTTATTCAATTTGATATTGCCAGCTACTATTCCTCCATTTCGCCTTCACTACTCAATAATGCTCTATCTTTCGCACTTAAATATTCTGACATCACCACAGATGAACTTCAAATCATCCTCACCGCACGTAAAACCATCCTAGAGTTCAACAACGAATATTGGACCAGAGCCGATACCTCTAACAACTTCGACATCACAATGGGAGCATCCGATTCATCCCAATTGACTGATTTAATTGGTATCTTTATTTTGAACTCTTTGAGTCGGAAAATTCCTCAACTTCGCGGTGGAATTTATCGTGACGATGGACTCTTTACTATCTTAAATTGCAATATAGTTAACCTTAATATTATTAAGAACAATATACGTAATCTCTTTAACCAACATAACCTAAAAATTGAATTTGATAATAGTATCAAACTAGCTAATTTCTTGGATGTATCTCTTAATCTTGACACTGGCCTATATTACCCTTACCATAAAAACAATGAGAACCTAAATTATGTTAACTTTAAATCTAACCATCCTACCAATATCAAGAATGCTATAGTTAGTAATATTGGAAAAAGAATATCTAAAATATCTTCTAATAAAAACATCTTTGATGCTAACGCCAATTACTATAATAACGCACTTTCTAAAGCCGGTTATCCAGATAAAATCAAATATAGTAAAGAAACAAATTCTAGAAAAACTTACAGTAGAATAATTAATCATGATCATTCCAATAACACTAATAAAAGACCTAGATACAAAAACATAATCTGGTATAATACTCCTTTCTCCATCTCTATTAATAACAATATTCCTAAATTATTTTTTAGTGCCTTAAATAAATGCTTCCCTCCCTCACATATCTATAGTAAAATATTTAACAAACAC
>OZ024742.1:54574249-54584249 GCA_964016885.1 Eledone cirrhosa
TATATATATATATATATATATATATATATATATATATATATATATATATATATATATATGCATATATATATTTATGTATATATATATGTATATATATATATGTATTTATATATATATATATATATATATATATATATATATATATATATATATATATATATATATATATATATATATATATATGTATATGTATATATATATATGTATATATACATATATATATATATATATATATATATATATATATATATATATATATATATAGATATAGATTTCTTTATTTACCATAAAGGCATAAAAAGAAGGGACAAATACAAAGGGGGAGTTTACATATCATCGAGTAAAAAGGGTGTAACATGAAAATAATCGAAAATAACCTCAAAAGGGAGGGGACGTGATGGGGGTTGCACACACCCCCGAAAAAGTGTGCAATCCTTTGCTCGGGGAGCACATGGAGAAGGTGCTCCCCTCTCCTTTACTTCTTTACCTACAGGATGGTATACAGAGAAGGCCCATTTACACGAGCCATTCTCGCCACTATCACCCACCTTTCATAAAACTGCCTGTGGCCAAGCACCTCTCTCTCCATTCTTATCCTTCTTCCGAAGTGATATCGGAAGAAGTAGACCAGACTATGGCCAGAGAGGAAGTTGCCTGACCTCAGACCTTTCAATCGTGTCCACCAAATAACCTCTTTCAACATGGCTATTACGCACAGAAAAACCGCCTTTGCTTCCTTTGTGAAGAGGGGAGGCGGTTTGATTGTCATCACGGACTCGGCGGTCAATTTAATCGGCGCCACTCGCGACAGCAGTTGTTCGGCGTAGCCCCACAGATCAGCCACGCCCGGACATTGCACCAATGCGTGCGCCACGGTTTCTTCGTGACGCACGCATCTAGGGCAAATCTTTTTTGAGGGATCCCTGCCCGGGCGCCCGTGTCTGTAGAGCCTCTCTCGAACGGGTAGAGCCCCTCGGTAGCACTGCCAGGCCAGTGACTTCTGGAAGTTGTCCATTGGTCCTGGGCCGAAAGTCCTACCGAACAGACTGGCCAGTTCGTCTTCTTCCATGTCCAGCGACTCTCCAAGGGTGTCATCGCCCCTGCTAGCCACTAGCCCTCTATAGAATGATGAGGTGGATTCTCCAGATGGCCTGGCCCGCTTGCCAGAGAGCCCTGAGCGCCTGAGCACACTCAGTGTGCCAGTCCCCCAGTTTTCCAGATCTTTGCTTGACCCAGGACTGTAGCTCGGTGAGTGAGACGAGTCTCGGAAAGGCTCGTTTCACGAACGGAGCCCACACCGGTTGACCAGTGAGGAATACCTGTAGGTGCCGTAGCCTTAATGCGTGCCTACGCATCATCAACCACGGCATCCCCAGCCCTCCTTTCGAAGGTTGTTGGCAGCAGATGGATCTTCTCACCATAGGAGGACGCTTCTTCCAAAGAAATTGGAAGAGCATGCGTTCCATGGTGGTGAGTGTTTCCTTAGGGCAAGGCACGACAGTCAGGCGGTAGTAAGTGACGGACGCTATGTAAATGTTCGCCACCTCCGCCCGGCCTTTTAGGGACAGCTTACACTTGGCCCATTTCTGGGTTAGTGCAAACACCTTGTTCGTAACCTCGTTCCAGTTCTTTTCCACCTGGAGGTCCGGTCAAAACCAGACCCCAAGCAACTTTACCGGGCCCTCCGTCCAGTGTCCGACGACACCGTCAGGAGGCATCGGTTTGCCTCTCCACGTTCCGAGTTGCAGCCCGATGGATTTTTCCCGGTTCAGTTTCGCTCCTGACAACCTTTCGTACTCCTCCAGTAAGGTACCGATCGCCTCGACTCCGAGTCGGTTGATACCATTACTGTTACGTCATCGGCGTAGGCCGACACCGCTTTGCTCAATCCTGGTTCCAGGGGGATACCCTGCAACAACTCCAACTTCCTCAGTAAAGGCTCGAGAGTCAATACGTACAGAAGGGAGGAGAGAGGGCACCCATGTCGAATGGATCGTGTGATTTCGAACGGCTTCGAAAGGTAGCCGTTCACCTTGATCCTAGAACAGATGTGGTTGCTATGTAGGGCAGTGATCCAGCCTCTGAAAACAGGACCGAACCCAGCCGCCGCTAGCACCGCATCCAGGTAACCATGGTCGACCCTATCGAAGGCCTTAGACTGATCCAAGTTGATCAGGGCCCCACCGAAGCCGGGTTTGTTGCCAACTCTCTCTATGATGTATCGCATGAGGTGGAGGTTATCGTGAATGGACCTGGATGGGATAGCACATGTCTGCGCATCTCCCACCAGGCCACCTACGACAAGCGCCAACCTCTTTGCTAACACCTTGGCCAAAATCTTTAACTCTGTGTTTAGCAGGGTTATGGGCCGAAAATTATTTATACTATCCCCCTTGTTCTCATCCTTCCTCACCAGCGTGACTACGCCCTTGGCTACAGAAGAAGGAATTCTCCCGTTCTGCTGCCAACTGCAGTAGACCGCTTCGAGGAGTTCGGAGAAGAAGACCGGCATTGATAAATAAAGTTCGTAAGGTATACCATCGAGACCTGGAGATTTGCGTCTGCTGCATTGGCTCAGCGCATCTCCGATCTCATCAGCCGAGATTGGTCCCTCGCAGGACTCTGCCTCTTCGTTCGAGAGACGCGGCAGGCCGTCGAGGTATGGACCGAAATCCACGCCCCGGCCCGGACCCTCGCCTCCCCCGAACAATCGGGCAAAGTGCTTTTGAAAGGCCTCGCACATCTGCTTAGGCTCCCGGATCACTCGTCCATCTTCGTCTTGCAACGACCGGATGGTGGATCGATTTCCACTCTTAGCTTCTGTCACGCGGGCCCATCCAACGGCTTTGGCCCCCTCATTACCTAGAGCACGTATTTTACTTCGAATGGCGCAGCCTTCGTGCTTTGCATCGAAAAACTGGTTCAAGGCCGTCCTCGATGCCAGCACTCTGGCCACATCTTCGCTCTTGATTGCCTCTTCTAATTTACCTGTTAATTCTTTCTCGTTTCTATTCCTATCGGCAGCTAACATCTTGCTATAACTTATTGATTCTGTTCTAATCTCTCTTTTGAGAGATGCCCACCATCGGTTGTTGACGATTGCACCCGTCAACCTCTCCTTAACTAATCTGCTAATCCGGTTTCTGTAAGTCTCTTTTGCCGGTAAAGACAAATTAAGTTTCCAGTAACCGGGACCCTGTCTATGTGTTTTCTCGAGATTGACCACGCAGGTCACTAATTTGTGATCCGTGTAGCCAACCGTGCGCATTTCTGGACAGCTTAATATGTCCCTATCCTTACTTCTAACTAAGAATCTATCTAAGTACGATCTAGATTGACCACTGTGGTTTCTCCAAGTCCAGGTAGGCACAGTTGGAAAATCTAGTCGATATCTATCGACCAAGTTAAAACGGTCGAGTAACCCCTTGAGGCTATTACACCCCTCTCTATTAGGACATGCTCCTGCATAGTCCCAACGTGCATCCAGGATGTCATTCCAATCCCCCGCTAGAAGCAGGGAACGCGACGTTCCCAGAAAAGTCTCCAAACGCTGGAAGAAGTCGGGCCGTTCAGCTCCGAAAGGGGAGTAGACGGCGACCAGTCTCAAGGCCGCACTTTCACTACTGCCAACGTCTAGCACCAACAAACGACCCTCCGGGTCCGAGTGCACAACCTGTACGGCAAGACCCAGGTGTTTTTGCAGCAGTACGACAACCCCACCCCCACCTCCAGGTTGACAGAGAGATGCATGCACCTCAAAGTCATCGAAGGTGGGGGCCAGCTGCCGCACGACGCTGATTCGAGTCTCACAGATAACCATTACATTTATACTACATGACCTGAGGTCATTTAGAAGCTTTGCTTGCTTCCAAGTTGAGCCCAGGCCACGTGCATTCAAACATCCTACTCTTAACACATCCATGTGGGCGGCAGAGCCAAAGGAGAGTGTAGAGACCTACCTTTCCGCTTCCCGGGGTTCGGGTTGCACGACTTCCATGGGGTCGGGGGTGTTGGGTGAAGGGGTGTCTTGTGGTGGTGTGGGGTCGTCAGTGTGTGGTGGGGTTGGGGTGTTTGGAGTTGTGTTGGGGAGGGGAAGGGGAGGGGGAAAGCTTTTTAGTAGGACGCGGTTTATGGGTTTGACAGAGGGTGGTCCTACGTCCTCCTTAAAATCCTTTTTTAGTTTTTGGTAGAGGTTCATTGGGATTTTTATTAGTTTTAAATGTGGGTGGTTTTCTGACGAAACAAAGTTTACACCTTCGGTTTGTACCGAAGGATTATTGTATATGAGTTCATTTAATTTATTATTGTTTCTGTTGATGTAAGTATAGTGTAATGTCTTTTTTTCCGATGGTGTGAGTGTTTCGAAGAGGGGAGGGGCAGGTTTGGTTTTGTTTGTTGCTGGAGGGGTGTTTTCTGTTTTGTTGGATTGTGTTGAGATTTGGGTGGGGGTTGTTTGTACTTGTGTGTTTTGCACATGTTTTCTTTTTTTCCTTTTAATCTGTCTGAAGGACTCCGTTTCTTCCTCCGAATTCGTTGGGTTATCTTCAGTGTTGGAGGGAAGAGGTATGTTTGCTGGTAATGTTTCCGTGTTGGTTTTCTTTGTGGGGGAGATGGATGTCACTATGTTAGACTGTGTTGTGTGTTGTGTCTGCGGTGGTTGTGTTGTTTTATTGAGTGAGAGGTTGGGTGGGCCTGTATTTTGTTTTGGGGTAATGTGTTGTGACTGTTTGTGTTGTGGTGGTGTTGTGGTTTTACTGAGGGACGGGTTGGGTGGGACTGAGTTTTGTTGTTTGTTTATCTGTTGTGGTGGTGGTGGTGGAGCTGGTGTTGGTAGCAGAGTTTTCTTTTTGTTGAGTTGGGGACAAGCGGCCTTCAGGTGCCCTCTGCCTGCACAGATATGGCAGGACGGCCTTCTCCCCTCCACGCTAATGTTTATATACCCGTGGTCCTCTAATAGGATTCTGTCGGGTATTTGGGCGATGCGTTCAGGCTTCATTTGTACTACCAGCTCTATACCTGTTCCACTGAACGCATTGCCTGTGGTTTTCCCAATGGAAATCACGTTGTCATTCACTGGATCGATGAAGCCAGCTATGAGCCAGCAGTAGTCCACATCTGGCATCATTGCATCCAGCCATATGCGTTGAGTTCTTTTCCCCATATAAGATGGATAAAAGGTGAAATTTTTCGAACGAATCGGTGACAAAGCACATTTTTTTGCCACCGATTCGTTCTTCATGATAATTGCTAGGCTTCCATACAGTCTGTCTTTTCTTATGAAAGTTGTTTCATTCAGTACTTCTGTGAGTACTGTTTTGATATCTGCTTGAGAAGGCTGTTCAGGTTTTTTTGTACTGTTGTTGATGGTCCGAAACTTGACCGTTCGGCTTTCAATGTCTTTCGTGAATTCTTGAGGCATTTTTACCGATAAAATACCATTCTCACCTTCACTTATGTATTGTTTGGCGTCCGTGATCCTTCGTACCACATCTGAAATGTTTTCCGCTATATAAGTCAAAGATTTCTTTGTTTTCTGTGCAAATGAAATCTTGTCGTCTGCTTTGTTTTCTGATATGGTGTTATTTTCAACTGTTATTTTTTTGTTTGTTGTGTCTTTGTTTGTGTTATTAGTATTGTCATGCAATTTTTCAAATTTTTTTTTTTCTTTGTTGGAATCCAAGTCCAGATTTGTGTTTTCGTCATTTAATTTTTTCTCCGCAGATTGGTCCGTTTTTATTTTAATTTTTCCTTCCTTCTCTATGACGTTAGTTGGGAAGGAAGGGAGGACTAAAGCGTGCGAGCTTACAACTCTTACCGCTGTCCCCCCACCACTATTTTCGTTCGCTGCGTTTAACATTTCTGTTAGACGATTGAAATTTTTTACACAAAATTTTTTAAAACAGGTTTTTCACCTCTAGGAGGGGTAAAGATGAGCTGACCCACCGCCTGACAGTTCAGACGGAGGGTCAAGCTACACAATTGTATCAAAATTAAGTTTGAACTCACAAAATTTCCTCAATAAATTTGAACAAAACTTCTGTGCGAAGTGAATGACATCCACACTGTAGAACAGACGACAGCTAGTCATCTATATATATATAGATATAGATAGGTAAATATACACGGGTGTGTATGATTGTGTATAGATTATATTAAAAAGAGGAATTCCAACTTTGTCTGACAAAGTTGGAATTCCTCTTATTAATATATATATATATATATACATATATATATATATATATATATATATATATATATATATATATATATATATATATATATATGTATATATATGTATATATATATATATATATATGTATATATATATATGTATATCATCATCATCATCATCATCATCACCGTTTTACGTCCGTTCTTCCACGCTAGCATGGGTTAGACGGGTTGTCCTGTTGTGGGCAGTGTCTGGTCGGCTGACCATGCCTTGCTCATACAGGAACTGATCTGGCTTGATTTCTACAGCTGGATGCCCTTCCTAACACCAACCTCATTTACAGTGAGTGCTGGGTGCTTTTTCGTGGCGCCTACACGTCTACTTTACAGTGTGGGCTGGGTGCTTTTTTGCCGTGGCACCTCCACGACCACCTTGCGGTGGGGGGGGGCATATTGTTTATATGCTTCAGCATGTACCCATGGGAGGTCGGGTACCCTGTATTACTGCGTGACGCCAGAAGTCACGGTCGTGTGTCATTGACTTTGAGAGGTGTGGTTGGGTAAGGTCGGCTTTTATCACCTCATCCCAAGTCATCTTGGGTCTCCCCACTCCGCGGTTTCCATCAACTTCTAGTGCTCTGCACCTTTTTATGCAGCTGTCATCCTTCATACGCATCACATGTCCATACCAGCGTAACCGCCTCTCCTGCACGCAGCATTTGATTCCTCTTATGCTCAGTCTCTCTCTCAATTCCTTTATGCTTTGTCGTTCACGTATATTACTGTTACACATCCATCGGAGCATGCAGGCTTCGTTTCTCTCTAATCTACGTAAGTCTTCCACCTTCAGCGCCCAGGTCTCACTACCATGCAACATCGCTGTTCGGATACACGCATCATACAGTCTGCCTTTCATTCTGAGGGAGAAGCCTTTTGCAGCTAGCAGTGGTAGTAGTTCCCTAAACTTCTTCCATCCCGTTCTTACCCTAGTTATTGTACTTTCTGAGCACCCACGTCCGTTGCTAATTCGGTCACCTAGGTAGCAGAAGCTGTCTACTGTTTCTACAGGGCCCTCCCAGAGATTGGTGGTACTTGTTTCCTGTGGCTGTTTGCTTGCTGTTTCAGCACAGCTGCTGCATGTGAATCCTACATTCTTAATTAAGCTTCCTGAGATCCCGCTACATCTCTTGTGTACCCATTGTTTGCATTTGGGGCAGAGAATGGAGTTCCTACCTACACCTTTCCTACATACTGAGCACGGCCATTTCCCTGAGGGGATCTGGGTTCTGTTTTCTCGTCTACTTATAAGGACCTTAGTCTTTGTCATGTTGACTTTGAGGCCCTTTCTCTCTAGTCCCTGCTTCCAGGTTTGGAATTTATTCTCTAGTTCTACCATAGATTCAGCTATGAGTGCGAGGTCATCAGCATACAGGAGTTCCCATGGGCATCCGGTCTTAAACTCCTCCGTTATTGCCTGCAGGACTATGATGAACAGGAGAGGGCTAAGAACAGAGCCCTGGTGGACCCCAACCTGTACGCTAAATTCCTCGCTATACTCATTGCCAATCCTAACTTTGCTGACTGCTCCCCTATACATGGCTTGTACCGCTTTCACAAGCCATTCATCTACTCCTAGTTTTCTAAGAGCCCACCAGATTACTGCACGTGGAACTCTGTCAAAGGCTTTCTCAAGGTCGACAAATGCCAAGTAGAGTGGCTTACTTTTAGCTAGGTACTTTTCCTGTAATTGCCTCACAAGGAAGAGGGCATCAGTGGTGCCTTTCCCTGGTACAAACCCAAATTGCATCTCGTCTATATTCACCCGGTCCCTAATCAGCTGTGCTATAACTCTTTCTGTTACTTTCATGACCTGGTCCATCAACTTTATACCTCTATAGTTTCCTCTATCTAGTGCATCGCCTTTACCTTTGTAGCAGTTGACAATGATGCTACTGCACCAATCTTTTGGTATGGCCCCCTCTAGTATTACCTGGTTAACGATACGTGTGGTTATAGTGTGACCTACAGACCCAGATGCCTTCAGCATCTCGGCAGCTATACCCGATGGACCGGTTGCCTTCCCTATCTTCATATCTCTGATTGCCTTACTTACTACGCTGCCGCTGACTTGTACTGCTGGTCCCTCTATAGGGTCTACGTGGGGTAGGGTCTCTTCTTCCCATGCATTCTCCTCATTTAGTAATCTATCATAATGACTCTTCCATGCATATTTCTTCTCAGCACTTGTGAGGGCAAGCTCACCTTTATCATTCCGGATACACTTCTCTCCAATGACATCACAACTATCTCTGACACACTGCCTCGCAATGTTGAATACCTCCTGTTTCTGGTCCTCACGTTGTAAAACATGCTTGAATTTTCTATCCTCTGCTTCCCTCCTAGCTAAGTATACTTGTCGCCTAGCTTCCCTCTTGGTCTCTATGTAATGTACCCTGCTCCCCCCGTTCTTCCATTCTTTCCATGCCTGTCTCTTGGCCTTGACTGCTTCATCTACCTTATTGTTCCACCACCAAGTCACTCTCCTCCTGCTTGAGGTCTTACTCCAGCCACAAACCTCATCCGTCGCCTCTAGTAAGTTATTTTTTAGGAACTCCCAGTTCTCTTCTACGTTAAATGTCTCTATCTGTTCTTCTTTACTGTCGTAGGCGTTGAGTAAAATATCTTTAAATCTGTTACTGGTTGAGGGGACTTTCAGCTTCCAGATCTTTCTTCTCCAGGTTGGCCTCTGTTTCAGGGCTCGTCTAGTTCTGACCGTGAGGTCACTGACAACTAAGCTATGTTGGGATGTACATTCCTCACTAGGGAAGGCTTTTGTGTTTACGACCGTCCATCTGTCACGTCCTCTGATATATATATATATATACATATATATATATATATGTATATATATATATATATGTATATATATATGTATATATATGTATATATATATGTATATACATATATATATATATATATATATATATATATATGTATATATATATGTATATATATATATATATATATGTATATATATATATATATATATATATATGTATATATATATATATATATGAAAAAGTGAGTCCTCATCAGTGACCCTCCAACCGTCCTCGGCATTTGATCGCTTTAAGTGCCATATGCCTCAGGTTGGTGCGAACAACGGCTAAAAAAAGTCGTTGGGACACGTAAATAAAGGGGGACATTAGAGTAACAACAAAAGGGTTATAGCAACGGAAAGTGAGTAGAAATAGACAAGTCCCAGATCTCTATGAATATAAACTCTGTGAAATCGTGAACAAGAGACGAAAGACCATCGAACCTGGTAGAAATGTGAGCAAGGAAAGAATTTCGCCCAAGTTCGACAGGGGGGAAAAAGGAGAGAGAGAGAGAGAAAGAAAACTGGTCTACGAATTCGGTAAACGCAAGTTTTGTGAAGTCGCAGACGAAAGAGAGAGAGAAAAAAATTTATTACCAGCTAGGTCAAGACTGCGCGAGAAAAGAATTACACACAGGTCAAACTTGAAGGAGGAGGAGGAAAGAGGAGGAGGAGAGGTAGTGACAGAGAATGAGTGAGTGAAAGTTGAGGAGAGGGTAACAGAGAGGAGACTGCTAAAAGTGGTAGAGATACAAGGAACGAAACAGACGGGCAGCATGGAGAGTATATGTGTAAATATGGTGAAAATGGAGCTGCGGCGTATATATATATATATATACATATATATATATATATACATATATATATATATATATATATATATATATATATATATATATATATATATATATATATATATATATATATATATATATATATATATATGTATAT
>OZ024742.1:54601393-54668893 GCA_964016885.1 Eledone cirrhosa
ACACTGGAAGGTAATATCCGTAGTGGTAGACCACTCAGTGCATGGGACGATTTAGGTAGAAGTGGTTACACAACAGTTAGTTCACCATACCGGGAACAATTGTTTCCCCTTAGCGGATCCTCAGCTCGTAATGGACATGGTTATACGGAACAGGAAGGACAACCGTACGAATGCGCATGCGCAGAAACCGTCACTTCACACAGGCAATATTAAAAAGCGTGCGAGTGGAGTAAGGGAGATAACTGCGAAAGTCCGAAAAGTTTCTAGTTGATAAGAAAATTAGGATTTTGTTGTGATTCAATCCGGAGCTTTGTAGTTATGTAAGAGGTGTTTCGAGACGTGTGGACAACGTGTGAAGAATTGATTTCTTGTGATTAGGCAATCACTATTGCATAATCTCTTTAGAATATTTATTCGTTCATCAATACCACTTCTATATATATATATATATATATATATATAGGGGAGGGTATTATTTGCGTAATATTGCCAGAATTAATAACAGAACACACTCACTGTTTGGTTGGTTTTCGCTTCTTGCTGTCTTTTATATATATATATCTGCGATCTAATTTACTCGGTCCTCAATGTTGCCATTGACTGACCGGCGGTCAAAAATAATACAGATACAATATAGACACAAGTGTTTCACAAAAATACGTTGGAATGCAAAGGTAAACAACAACAACAACAATAATAACGGTAGTAGTAATATAAACAATAACTCTGGGTATAGAAATAACAGCCATAACCATAACAATGGCAGGAAAGTGAGAAATAGTGATAATGGCAATAATACTAGCGATAGACAGAACAACAACAACCACAATAATAATAATAATAGAAACGTTAACCACAGACACAGCAACAGTGACCACAGTAGTAATAACGGTAACAATACGAACAACAACAACAACAATAGCCACAGTGGTAATAATGGAAATAGTACATGTAGCAACATCAACAAAAACAAGAAACATAATAATAGTAACAACCACAATGGTAGAAATAGCAGTAACAACAACAACAATAACGGTGAAGTAAACAACAATACATCTAGCAATCATAACAATAATAATATTAATGCTAATGATAGAAACAACAACAACCACCATGATAACAATAATAGCAACACACACAACTATGACGATAGAAATAACGACAACCCCTTAGAGAAACTATTTTTCAACCCAGCTGACAAAACATATAAGATGGGTAATATCTATCCTACGAGGTTACCCTTTAATAAAAGAGTTTGCATACCACAGCAAATAGATGACGAGACGGAGGCACAGTTCACCATAGCTAGAAATAAGATTAGACAAGTAGTAGACAGGTACACTATGAGACAGAGCAGACCAGAGGCCCAACAACTTGGGATAAAACCTGTAGAAGGCTTGGTTAGCCTCAAGCAGCGCACAAGGGATGGTGAGGTAGTGTGTCTACCCACAGATAAGTCTGGTAGGATGTCAATAGATAGCATGCCGAACTACATCGAGGCAATGCAACCCCACATCACCAACACGAGCGAAGTTTCACAACTAACACACGATGGGAGAGAAAAAATCCTCAACGCTCACATGATGATGTGGACTGACATCCTAAAGCCAAGCAGACGCACTGCCAACAACTTCCAGGCGTCTAACAATGGCATACCACCCTTGTATGGGCTCCGCAAAGACCACAAGACAGTCGACGACCCGACAACAGGACCACCAACAAGACCCGTATGCGGAGCTAATATAGCTAGCAACTACAGGATCTCCTACTTCCTCTCAATGGTTATACGCCCCATAATCAAGATGTCCCCAGATGTATGTGAAAGTACAGAGGACCTCCTCAGCAGAATCAGTGAGTGCAACAAAAACAGGAGCCTATCCAACTGCATAATAGGCAGCATGGATGTGGTGTCACTGTACCCATCCATTAACATTGATTTTGCTGTGAAAAGATGTGTGGAGATGATCATTGAGAGTGAGGTGGAGTTCTGCGACGTCGACACAGACGAACTGGGCCTCCTACTTAGACTTACCTACGACACTGACTACCTATACAGCCATGACCTTAGATGTTTCTGCCCTAGTAGACCTATAAGAGGTAGACCCCCCACCATAACCTCAATGGCTAAAAAGACTCCCATAGGAAGGTGGATTGGGTGGACCAAAGCTATACGGACCCCCCAAAACACTGATCAGGTAAGAAAAATGGTCGCACATGCAATAGGGGCTAGTATCAAAACTACCCTAAAGGGCCACATATTTAAGTTCAATGAGAAAATCTACACCCAAAATGAGGGAGCAGCCATCGGCGTCAGCATAGCTGGTGATGTTGCCAACCTTTTCATGGTATGGTGGGAAATGAGACTTAAATATCTCCTTAATGAAAGCTCCATAGACCTCATCATGTACTCTCGTTATGTAGACGATATCAATATAGTTATAAGAACACCCCCACTAGAGAGCACTAACAAGTTTGATTTAGAACGTAGCACGATGGAAAGCATCCAGCAGATAGCTAATTCCATACACCAGAGTATAACCGTAACTATAGACTTCCCTTCCAAACACCCTAACAATAGACTACCTGTATTAGACACAGAACTCTGGATTAACACTATAGACGAGAGAGCCCAAATTCTCCACTCACACTATGCTAAACCCATGGCCTCCAAATACCTGATACTCAAAAACTCAGCAATGTCCAGTAGTGCTAAGTTTAATATTCTGATCGCAGATTTGGTACGAGTGATGAAGAATGTGTCCAGCATGTGCGACCCAACAGAAATGGAAGGACACATCCAACACTTCATCAACCGCATGCAGTTCTCTGGCTACAACCAAAGAGACAGAGTCAGAGTATACGAAGGAGCCATGGAAAAGTATAAGACCCTCATAGAACTGGACATGAAAGGAATTTGCCCACTATACAGGATCAAATCATGGAATAGCTTAGATAGGGCTAGACATAAGATAGGGAAGGCCACATCATGGTACGACAACCAGAGATATCAGAGTGTCATGTTTGTGGACGCCACCCCTGGAGGGAAATTAGCTAACCAGTGTAGAAAGGCCCTGAGAAAGACCCACTTAAAAATAAAGGTGGTAGAAAAGCCAGGAACCACCATAAAATCCCTGATCAGCAAAACCTACCCTTTTAAGAAAACCCACTGTACTAATAGGAAATGTATCATATGTAAGGTGAACCCCCGGATAAACTGTAAAACTAGAAACGTAGTCTATAGCATAAGATGTACAGAGGGTACTTGCAGAAACATGACAACAACATACATAGGTGAGACAGCTCGTAGCATAGGTGAAAGGATAGACCAACACTGGGGGGAACTAAAAGGACGAAAAAACGGGTCAGTACTATACGAACATGCTAGACAACAACATGACGGTAACATAGACAACATAGAAATTAGAATAATATCTAAACATAGGAATGACCCAGCAGATAGGCAAATCAGAGAGGCCAGTGAAATAGAAATTAGAAGACCAAAGCTAAACAGAAAGAATGAGTGGAACAACAACAACACCCAAACAAACAACACTGACATAAGAGAAGTATAAATAAGTAAATAAAATAAAATAAAATAAGATAAATAAATACATACACAAGCACATAAACACACACTAGTCACCCAGCAGACACAACACTATACACACTAGTCACACATCACACATAACACTATACACACACGCGAACGCATGCGCAAAGAAGACAAAATAAAATAAGATAAACAAACAAGCAAATAAATAAATAAATATATAGACAGACTGAACAAAAAAAAAAATGGCGTAGACATACAACACAACAGGAGGAACAATGAATATAACACCACTGACGATGTTGCAGATGTGCAACGAAAGATTTATGTAAATTATGTAAACTATATATATATGTGTTTGTGTCTATATTGTATCTGTATTATTTTTGACCGCCGGTCAGTCAATGGCAACATTGAGGACCGAGTAAATTAGATCGCAGATATATATATATAAAAGACAGCGAGAAGCGAAAACCAACCAAACAGTGAGTGTGTTCTGTTATTAATTCTGGCAATATTACGCAAATATGACCCTCCCCAAATATAACAATATCTGTTTCGACACACGATTTCATATAAAAAACCTCGCAAAACTAATTCATCGCCGCTATATATATATATATAGTTATAGTAAATGTGAAGACTAGTTCCAACGTTTTCCAAAATATTTACTTCTGCGTTCACAGATTGAATTTTTTAGTTTCAGAAGATGCCGTTAAGGGTGAAAGCAGCGATTCTTTGCTTAAACTTTAATCTGTTATTTTAATATATATATATATATATATATATATATATATATATATATATATATATATATATATATATATATATGTATATATATATATATGTATATATATATATGTATATATACATATATATGTATATATGTGTATGTATGTATGTATGTATGTATGTATGTATGTATGTATATGTATGTACATATGTGTGGGGGGATGCATGTATATGTGTATGTGTGTGTGCATCTTTAGCAGAAGTTTAGCAAACAAACGCTTTAGAAGAATTGAAAACTCACACCATGTGCTGAAGTTGGTTTTCATGATTTGTAACACTATTCCCCTGCCATATATATGTGTGTGAGACTAGATAAAGATCTTCGAGGAACGTGTGCTTAGGGATAAGTTGCTAATTGTGTATATGTGTATGACTGTGTGTGTATCGACATTAATTTGGATGATGATTTCTTTAAATTGTGATGGCTCCGGCAATCCCACTCTACCACTTAGCTAATAGAAATTCATATATCCATCGTCAAAATAAACCGAAAATGTGTGGTAAAATAAGATTAGCTCTACCTGATAATTGGCTATAACCATTAAATTCATTCGGCGTTGATAGGCAAGTTTTGCTAGGTTTAATTTCACATTTAGATTTGAAAAAATAAATTATTCCTGTGTGTTCCCTGCTAGATTCTCTCTAAACTGAACAACATATCTATTCCGAATCATTATTACTTTGCCTTTCATCCTTACGGGGTCGATAAAATAAAGTACCAGTAATGCACTGGGTAATTGCTGGCCTTGTGCCTAAAGTAGAAACAATTATTACTTGTATTTTAATGCTGTTCTTATTCGTGTTTTGCTATCAATTGCTCCCCTTCGATATATATGAGAACCCATCATCTGGTAGTCTGTTAAATCTCTTTTGTTTATGGGTGTTTACTTCTCAATATTGATCCCTGTAAATTCCATATCATTTGTATGCCACTAAGCTGGACATAATGCTGTAAATATGCAAAGTAGATACGTTGTCAACTTTAGCCTGGGCATGGCTTTTCTAGTGACATCGTCAATTTCAATAAATACATGGGAAACTATAAATGTTTTTTGAAGTAACAACTACACTTAGGTTTGTCTACCTGGGCAGCACAGTAAGTAATTAGGTCTCCTTAGATCATTATATATTTCTAAGGATTCATAAAGCAACTCGATACTTCAAATCTCGTGTCGTGTGTCTCGTGTCTGGTCGCAAAATGTGAATGATTTAGGCGACTGCTTTGCTTCTTTGCCTGAGGTGGGTCTGACTATAAATACACATGAGTATCAGAACATGTGTACGTTACCAGAAAATGTTACTTTTGTATTGATTTACCGTTTAACGCTTTGATCTCCCAATAGCATTGTGTCATTGAGCAAGACACTTTACTTCACGTCTCTCCCTTGTATCCAACTGGAAGCATTAGCTGGACACCGCTACTGCGAAGTTGTATAGACTTTTGTCTCTCCCTTGGGCACCATCGTAAAGAGGGCAAACCTGTATACATGGATGACTGCTGGTCTCCCACAAAAACCTTTTGTCAGGGATCGTGCCTCGTAGGGAGAAATCCAAGATGTAAAATTCAAATTTATTCGTAACGGAAAGAGGTATTTTAACGTATAGGGGGTAAGCGTATTAGCTTGTGTATATTAGCCAGAATATTGTACAAGGTATCACATTGTGTGACAATATACTTAGTAGGGAATGACGCCTGTAAATTTGCAGTAGTTGATGTTAGCTAGAATCGTGTTTGTGTTCCATTCTAACGTTGCTAGTACTAGTGAAGGTCTTTACTATTCAATCGTGCTGCATCCACTCACCAATATAAATGCAATAATATTATATTAGATTTTATTTCAAATCCTCTAACTCCACTTCCAAGTTTCCTCATGACCGTTCTCATGACCTCCTTTTCCTAAGTCCCCATATGACTGTTCTCAGAGCTTCCGCTTTCCAAGTTTCCACATGACAATTCTCCGAGTGTTTCACATCGGATACATTACGATATTAGGTTTCCACGTTTTCAATTGCCATATCATGTGGCATATTTTAGACTTCCAGATTCCATTACAATGAATACAATTAATGAAGTCAATTGGGCAGAATTCAAATTTAAGAACATACTGAAGTTCATTCATTTATGTTTGTATTTACTCTAAATACATCTTAGTAGCATGACATGTGAAAAGGTAAAGCCTATTTATTTGTGATAGCAATACACTGAGAAAAGAAGTATATTTATATATTTTCATTGGGGACAAAAACTGAATCTTAGGTGTTGCCATTGGTTATAAGGAGATGGCTATATACTTACAACTAAGAAATTGAAGCATGTCTGATTGCTATGAAATAAATAAAATATACAGAAATACCAGCGTAGGAAATGATTGACAGACACGATGTGCAAGCATTATTAATAATGTGGCAAGAACGAAAATATCAAATCACTGAATTTAAGTGTGTATTCATACTTGTATGAGCATGATTGGCAGCGTCTTGGTGAACATGAGAAAGCGAACTAATTCCTAAAACAAATGCTACAGGAGAAGAACATGATAGACATCTAGATATATAAAACAGGTATTCAACCAAGAAGCCAAATTGATAAAAATGTGTTAAAGCTGTGCAAATATTGATACCAGCCAAACAAACGTAGTATGAAATCAGATGCCATATTTCGTTGGAGTCTGTGTGTGTTCCGTTGGAGTCTGTGTGTGTGTGTGAGCATGGTGCGCATAGGCCAGTATTAGTATGTATTCATAAATTTATGTTACACTAGCTGTTTAACCCGGTTTTACCCGGGAGATTTGGTTCACTGATAAGAATTCAACTTCTTTTCTCCACCAAGAAACCAACAAAAATCACAAAAAGGGAACACGAAAAACAAAAGAAATATTAAGAATAATAAACCGAAATCATAATAAATTTACTGTCAAATAACGTTGAAAACAAAAATATGAAAACCCCCAAAAAAGAAAAAAATATTGAAATCCAAAAAAACAAAGACAAACATAAAAATCAACCAAATTAATAATCACAAACTTATGTGCATTTATTTTCCTTGCAATAAAAATGGGGCTGGCACAGAAGCGAAGATCGACATGAAATCGAACCATGTATGGCACGGAAAAGAGGCTGGCACAGATGCGAAGATCGACATGAAGTCGAACCGTGCATGGCACGGAAAAGAGGCTGGCAATGAAGAGTGTTATCATTGTAGAGCCTCTTGGTAGACGACATTTTTAACTTCTCTTTTTGTTGAGTAAATGAAGTCCCCGCGAACTTCCTACTCGAAAACATCCAACGTACAGTTGGCCATGTGAGAATGCCTGTTTACTCAGATTCAGTCCAACCACTTGCATCGATTGTCCCTGTGCCTTGTTGATGGTCATGGCAAAGCTGAGTTTGATGGGATATAGCAACCGCGTAAATTCGTTGAAGATGTCAGAGGGACTGAGTTTTACTGGTGGAATTAGAACGTCTGTGCCAGCAGCTGGTCCATTCAAGATTGTCGCAACCAGAATTTTGGACTTTAACGATTTGATGATCATTCGTGTTCCGTTGCACATTGTTGGAGAGTCCAAGTTCCTTAGCATCATAACCGGCGCACCAACTTTTAACTGCAGGTCGTGAGGTGGAAGTCCAGGAGGTGTTTGACTGTTGAGGAATTCAATGGGAAACATTGTGGCATCCTCAGCATTTTTGTTAGTTTCAATAGACTTAAATGAAGCTGTATTCCTTGGAAGCCGATCGAGGAGCTTTATTAATTTGAATGTGTTGTTTATTCAGTAGAAGTTTTCTTAGAACACGCAAAACATCAAATCTAGTAATCGAGTGTTCACGATACTAACGTGACGTTGAAAGTTGGCCTTCCCTTTGGCTAGCCGTTTTAGGGAAATTCCTGTTTCATCGATTTTCTCCGTAACCATGGAAGCTTATAGCTTTGAAAGTGGACCCAACGCCACCTCGGTTCATTCTGCATAACTGTGTAAATTTTCGCTGCATTCCACCAAGCCGTTTGACGTTTATCCGACTACACCATATACAACGTCCGACCACTTCCAATTTATATAGTAGATTTAGAAAAAGGGTCAAGTTTAAGACCCTCTACGATCATAAATGTATCTAGTGGGTTTCCCTCCGAGACACAAGCTCGAGCACGGTTTTCTGTGAAACACCAGCATTCGCCCTTGTATAACTGACTTCCCTCACCACCTCACTGTTATTGTCCAGGGAGAAAGGCAAAGGCCGACACAGCTTAGATCAATTAACCTTGTAATCCATTTCTACGGAGAAGTGTGTTTCTGAAGGACACAACGCATCTACTGATCTTGAAATTGAACTTACAAACGTTTTCTTTAGTGGAAGTGATCATTTGCATACAGTGAAAAACTTAAGCGTCTAAGCATAATATAGTTATATATGAAGATGTAAAAAATGTGGGTAGTAACGCTGCCGAAGAAAAATGTTTCTTTCTTAATGAAAGAATAGCGGAACTAAACGAAAGAAATTATATCTTTCTCAATGTTCTTCTATGAATATATCATAGAATTGCCAGCATATTCTAAGTGCCAGGCAACGTTGTTTATTGTATACAAACGTATTATATATTTTTATATACGTTTTGATATACACATCTCTTTCACTTTCTCTCTCTCCCTCCCTCTCACACACATACAAACAAACACACACAAACACTCTCGCTCTCACTATATATACATATATATATATATATATATATAGAGAGAGAGAGAGATAGAAATATTAAAACAATGAAATTAAACAGAAAACTGTTAATTCATCATGAATTAACACTTTTGTGTTTAATTTCATTGAGTAAATATTTCTATTTTGACTCTGTATCCAATTGAATTATATCGTTGATAAATTTTTTGTATTATAAACTTTTCTTCACGACATCATCTACGTACGGATTACATTGAGTTCTTTATACGGTTTAGACCCTACCATTGAGTGGGAGATTTATATATATATATATATATATATATATATATATATATATATATATATATATATATATATATATATATATATATATATATATATATATATATATAAGGCGGGTAAAATTCCCGAGATCCATGGCCGAGTTCTCTCCAGCGGTCTCTGTCCCTCATTATCGCTGCCATGTCCTGCGTCTCCAACAGACCAGTGTCTGTCCATAGGGCATCAACATACGTTAACTTGGCTTTCTCTTCTAGTGTGTCCATGTAGGGGATCCCAAAGGAGCACTGAGTGCAATGTCAACTCTGGATGTCGGTGAGCATGTCCAGCTAACCTCAGTCTCCTCTGTGTCACTTTTGAGCTGACTTTTGGGATGCTCCCATACAGCTCTGAGATTTTCATCCTCAGTGTATACTGATTAATGTTCAGAGCCATCCTCAGCATTCTCGTGTAGCACCCATCCACCATCTGAGTGAGTTTCTTGGTCAGTGTCCAAGTCTCAGACCCATACAGCAGCACAGACTCCACTACAGCAATGAAAAGGCGGATTTCAGGTCTCTACGAAGGTCCGACTTCCACACCGATCTCAAGCTTTGGCACGCCGCCCAGGCCTTGTTCTTCCTCTCAACCACATCATCTTCTGTATTCCCAATCTTTGCTCCCAAGTACAGGAAGCCCTCAACCAATTCTAGCGGCTTCCCACCTACATTAGTGATCCCCTCTGGCTTCTCAACATTCTCTACCAGATATTTTGTTTTAGTCTCATTCATTCTCCGCCCCACACTCATCGACACAGTCTCAACCCCCCGCATCAAATCCTCTGGCTCCTTCACTGTATTTGTCACCAAAACAATGTCGTCGGCAAATTCAGCATCCGATACCTTTTTCGCCCTAACGCTCCTGCTCTGAGCCGGTGCTACAGTAAAGCCAGAGTCCTGGTGTTTCTCCAGTGCAAGGCGCATACAATAGTCCACTACGATGATAAAAAGGTAGGGAGCCAATGTATCTCCCTGGAGCACTCCAGCCAGTATCTCAAAGAACTCTGTCATCCCATCAGGTGTAATTACTTGGGCTTTGGTTTTTCGTGTAGAGCAGTGATATCAGGTCCACTATCTTCTTGGGGATTCCATAAGCCTGTAAGATCTTCATCAGGCAGTAACGGTCCACAGAATCAAAGGCCGTCCTAAAGTCAATGAAAACCATGACCGCAAGAAGGCACTTTGCTCTAGCTCCCTCTAATATCCCCCTCAGCATCAGGATGTGACTGGTGGTTGATCTACCCTCTCTGAAGCCGTTCTGGTTGTACCTGAGCTTCTTCTCCATCTCAGGCTGGATCCTGTTAAGAATCATCCTGTTGAGGGTATTGGCCACAAGTGACGTCAGTGAGATCCCCCTGTAGTTGTTGGTGTTAGAGAGATCTCCCTTCTTTGGTACTGGGACGATGTTACTGATCCTCCACTGATTCGGGGCAACTTCTTTCTCCAGTGCCCGGTTACAGAACCCCAGGATGATATCATCAAAATCACACCTCTTCATCACCTCTGATAGCACTCCATCTTCTCCATGAGCCTTGCCCTCCTTGATCCTCTTTTTGGCTCTCTGAAGCTCATTCTGGTGAAGGGCTCTGTCTTAACATCCAGTTCCCCAAACAGCTGCCTGATCTCCCCAGTGCTCTGGACTGTGGAGGGTGGCTCTCCTAGTAGGGTCCTCAAATGGTCTAGCCATTTCCTCTTCCTATCCTCGGGCCCCGTTCCCTGGATCTGACTCGAACACTTTCTCTTCCTCCCTGTGATCTCGTTGATGATCATCCAGCTCTCCTTACATCCGGATCTGTCAACCGCTCTCTCCACACTTCTGATCTTCTCTATCAGTGCCTCCTCTCTGACCTCAGTGTAAGCGGTACAGAGCTCTTCCCTCATCACCTCCACAGTCTCCATCTTCTCCCCCGTAGGATCAGCATAGAATTGGTCCTTGGCAGCTTTCAGGTGTTCTCTGGCTGCACACACTTTTGGGTTTGCAGAGCTGACGTGCTTCTCTTTGTTCTTTTTCCTCGGCACCAGGGTTTCACATGCTTCCGCCACTGCATTGGTGAAGTGCCCGTACCCCCTCGTCACACTCTCCTCAGTCCATCCAATCTCTCTCTCCTCTGACTCTCCACACAGAGCACTAAACCTGTTTCTCACTTCCACTGTGAACCTCTCCTGTAGCTTATCATCTTCCTTGAAAGCTCCCCAGTTATAGATTGCTCTCCGGGGCCGAGCTTTGCTCTTTCTTAAGCTCACCCGGACCTCACTCATAACAAGCCGGTGGTCACTACCCAGTGTACTGAAATAGTTGTATGGCTCTGTGTTCCGAACACTATTCCGCCACTTTTTCCTCACCAGAATGAAATCAATCTGGGACTTGGACAGGTGCATATCTGAGATGTAGGTCCCCATCTTCCCCAGATTCTTCCTAAACCTTAGGTTGGTCGCCATCAAGTTCGTCTCCGGCAGGGTGTCTCTCAGTAGTCTTCCATTTCGGTTGGTGTTGTTATGGAAGTACCAGCAAGGATCTTCACTGCCCTCCTTACTCAGATGTGCATTGAAGTCCCCCAAAACAAGCAGGATATTGTGTGCCTGAGTGGTGTTGATAGCTCTACACACCTCCTCATGGAATTCTTCTGCACTCACATCACTGTCCCCCTTGGTTGGACTATAGGCTGAGATGACTGTCAGTCTTGGGTTTCCATTGAAGGTCACCCTCAACACTCGCGGGGAGATAGGCATTATTTCCCTCACTAACAGATTGGTTTTTGCACTGAACACAAAACCCACTCCGCCTACTGCAGCATTTGTTGTGTTCTTCACTGCTGATGTAGTGATGAGCTGGCTCCTCTTCCCGATCATCACACTCCTCACGGGCTCATCGTGTAGGATCCTGTGGTCGTGGATCGCAAGTATCTGTAAATATATATATATATATATATATATATATATATATATATTAGGGTGGCCCTTAACAATAGGTAATGTTCTTAAAGTTAACACTTTGCTGCTCCCACCTCTAAAACCCGGGGTGTGCAAAATTTCAGCTCAATCGGACAACTGTTAGGCGACCTTCAAATGCGTTGAATTTGGAAGATAGTATAGGCAACGATTAATTCTGTTCAAAAGTGGTATACTGTTCCCTATTACGACCATTTTCTTTTTTATTCTTAGAGAAATTTATGTGGTCACATCTAAGCGATCCCAGCAGATGTTTAAAAACGTTCTGAATCAAATTTACCAATAGTTAATTTGAAATATTCCTAAATAACGTGAAAAACGTAAGAAATATTAGGTTTTCTTAATAAAGCACACAACTTCTATAAGAGAGACGCATTTTTATTTATTTCTATAGAATCAAAAACATAATGTGAACTCTGAACACTGAATATTGAACATTATTTTTGCATTGGCAGTATCGGTAGAGGGTCGGGCGCCATGTTTTCAGCAAAGAGTTACGGCCCTTTATGGTCTGAGTTCAAATCCTGCCGAGGTTAACTTTGCCTTTCATTCTTACGAGGTCGATAAAATAAAGTACCAGTAATGCACTGGGATAATTGTCGGCCTTGTGCCAAAAGTAGAAATAATTATTTTTGCATAAGAAAGGATTTAGTGTGTTTTATGGTTTTCGGTTACGATCTGTAAAACTAATTCTTTATCAGTTTCATCTTTTGTGAAAGTGTTATTGAAATCCTGAAAGACACCTCTTTCTCCAACACCATTCACAACAACTGTCTTCTCAAGTTTTTAAAATCCAGTTTTGTGACCAGGATCATCCTTTCATGTCGAAGGGTCTTTGTCGAGGAAATCGGTGCTGATAGAAAATCTCGAGGAGAAAGTTTTTGTAATAGGAGTTACAAAAGACGAAAACTCGATGTTTGTAAAGGAAGAAAAGTCATTTTGGTGCAGAATGTATCTTTTCAGTTGATTTTTCTTCTTCTTCCTCTTTCCCCCCTTTTGTCTGCTTCCAACATAACTTGAGCAATATTTGCCTTAACCTCTCCTTGGTCTCCTTGCTCTCCGTGTTCTTCTTTTCTCCTTGCTCTCCTTGCTCTCCTTTTATCTTTACTCCCCTGGTTCTCCTTTCTCATTGCTCTCCTTGCTCTCAATTTCTCATTCCTCTCGCTTCTCTCCTTTTATCCTTGCTCTCCTTGCTCTCCTGTTCTCATTTATCTCCTTGCTCTCCCCTTTATCCTTGCCCTCCTTGCTCTCCTTGCTCTCCTTTTCTCATTGCTCTCCTTGCTCTTCTTTTATCTTTGCTCCCCTGGGTATCCTTTCTCATTTTTCTCCTTGCTCTCATTTTCTCCTTCCTCTCGCTGCTCTCCTTGTTCTCCTTTTCTCATTTCTCTCATTGCTCTCCTTTTACCATTGCTCTCCTTGCTCTCCTTTTATCGTTGCTCTCTTTTCACTTTCTTTCTCATTGCTCTTCTTTTCTCCCTGCTCTCCTTTTCTTCATGCTCTCCTGACTCGCCCTTTCTCCTTGCTCTCCTTGCTCTCCTTTTGTCATTGCTCTCCTTGATCTCCTTTTATATTTGCTTCCCTGGCTCTCTTTTCTCCTTGCTCTCCTTGCTCTCCTTTTATCTTTGCCCCCCTGGCTCTCATTTCTCATTGCTCTCCTTGCTCTCATTTTCTGATTCCTCTCGCTGCTCTCCTTTTTATCCTTGCTCTCCTTGCTCTCCTGTTCTCATTTCACTCCTTGCTCTCCTTGCTCTCGTTTTCTCATTGGTCTCATGGCTCTTCGTTTATATTGCTCCCCTGGCTCTCCTTTCTCATTGCTCTCCTTGCTCTACTTTTCTCCTTTCTGTTGCTGCTCTCCTTTTATCCTTGCTCTCCTTGCTCCCCTTGCTCTCCCTTTCTCATTTTGTCATTACTTTCCTTTTCTTCTTGCTTTCCTTGATCTCCTTGCTCTCCTTTCCTCATTACTCTCCTTGCTCTCCATTTCTCATTGCTCACCTGTTCTCATTACTCTCTTTTTCTCATTTCTCTCCTTTTCTTATTTCTCTCCTTGCTTTGCTTTTCTCCTTATTCTCCCTTTCTCCTTGTATCTATGTACTTGTTTATATATAAATACAATGAAAAAAGGAGAACAAGGAGAAATATGAAAGCAAGGATTGTAAGGAGAGCATATACATATCATACATATATATTTGTATATATGTATATATATATTACTTAATACCGAGTACTCATTTCTCTCAGCTGTCAACCACATACAGATATATGTATATTAGGGTGGCCCTTAGCAGTTGGTAATTTTCCAAAAGTTAAAATGTTGCTGCTCCCAGAGTGAAAAATAGGTGTTTGCCCTATACCTGCGCTCTGTGCCCAGCTTTGCCAGTTGCCTTCCCCATTATATTTATTGTCACTTATCCTTCTAATACCAAGAATAAGTCTGAACAAGTTTTTAATTCAAGAGAAAATTATATAAGAGATAAAAAGTTTTTATCTGAAAAAATGACTTTCAAGGCGAAAACTTCAAACTTTGACGGTCGATGAGGGTGGCCCTGTAATTGTCCGCTTGAGCTAAAACTTTTCGTAGAATGTTTTCTTGTTAATCTGAACAAGGTAGGAGGTAGGAGCTAAACGTTTAGAAAGATGAAAAATAAAGGCCACCCTAATATGGAATATTTTTTTCTCATCATTTTACAAACACATATAATGTTAGCAAAATCCGGAAATACGTCGGTGCAGATAATTACATCATTATCCATAATTGATAATTTGTATATTATTATTTAACTTACTATTATTTGAAGAATTAATGGCAACGCTGATCATAGTTGTATTTGATTTCAGAACGCCAGTCAGCGTTTTCAAATCTGAATTTATTGGATATGTTTACACATAAAGTATAGTCCATCTCAAGAAAAACTAATGCATAAATATATATTATATCTCTTTCCTCTCTCTCTATTCTTTCTCTTTCTATTTTTCATTGAACTTCATTGCCTGTTGTTTTGCTTTTTCCGTTTGCTCCTCACACCCACACACCCCACACACATACATACATATATATATATATACATACATATATATATATATATATATATATAGAGAGAGAGAGAAAAAATTTACGAAATGGAAATGCGGGTATATAACGCAGCATGTGATATTGTTAGGAAACTGAAAATTGACGACAGAACGGTACCCCTATCCCCAGCTACACCGACTTTTAATCTGAAGGACCATAAGGATAACTTCGATACTAACCCTAAAATTAGATTAATATGTCCTTCAAAGTCCGATATAGGTAGGATTAGTAAGTACATATTAGATCGTATTATCCCCCAAGTTAAGGCTAAGGTAGATATTAAATTATGGGGTAATACTCATCAGGCAATAAGATGGTTCAATAACATTAGGGACAAAAACAAATCTTCTTTTATTCAATTCGATATAGATGAATACTATTCCTCTATTTCACCCGAAACCCTGCATAAGGCCCTCTCTTTCGCTAAGACTAACTCGGACCTCACAAACGAGGAAATTAATATTATACTTGAAGCTAGACGCACAGTAGTGCACTTTGAAAATAGTTATTGGGTCCGCAGGGATAGACCCTCGGAATTCGACATTACGATGGGTTCTAATGATTCGGCGGAGGTCACGGATTTGGTTGGGATCTATATAGCCCATAGACTCCAGAGCGAATTTACGGACCTCCACGGCGGAATATACCGCGACGATACACTTCTATTAGTCAAGAATATGAACAAACAAAACCTAGAAAGGCGACGTAAAAACATTAGGAAACTTTTCTTAGAACTAGGGCTTAATATTACCTTTGAACACAATCTTAAGGTGGTCAACTTCTTGGATGTTACCTTCAACCTTAATAACGGTAATATAGAGCCATTTCACAAACTTAATAAAAATCTTAAGTACGTTAATGTAAAATCGAACCATCCTCATTCCATTATTAAATCTATCCCTAAAAATATATCCATAAGGATCTCCCGACTGTCGCCTAATTTGCAGACCTTCAACGAGCATGCTGAATATTATAATGACGCACTTAGAAAAGCTGGTTACTGCGAGAAAATTGAATATCTAGACGATAACCACATAAGTACTATGAATAAAACACATCTAAGTCGAACTAGTATTGCACCACACACACACACATCAATAGGCATACTAATAGGTGCAAACCAGCAAATAGAGTCAGACGTAGAGAGTACATATGGTATAACCCCGTGTACAATTCTTCTATTAGCACTAAGATTATCTCACAATTCTATACACTAATCAATAAACACTTTACAACTTCACATAAATACTATAAAATCTTTAACTCGCGCACCAGTAGACTCTCATACTCCACTGCACCTAACATAGAACAACTAATTAGAAAACTCAACTCAGCAATACTGAATAAGTACATCCCTAATGATTCAGCGCACCAGCATAGCAACATGCAACGCACTAACACGCAACCGCAACCCCACCAAACTATCCAGGATTCTACTGCAAAACCTAAAAATAGTTGTAACTGCACCAAACCAGGTACGTGCCCACTGAATAACCAGTGCCTAGCACGCAATATTGTCTACCGGTGTACAATAAATTCCGGGACCAACAAATGGTATTACGTCGGATGTACCGCAACTTCTTTCAAGGCTCGCCTATACCAACATCGATCTTCGATCAGGCACGAGAAAATGCGCTCCGTAACAACCCTCGCCGATAAAGCCTGGCAGCTTCGGAGGAACAATCAAGCGTTCTCCCTTGATTGGCAAATTATTGCAGCTGCGCATGCATATCAGCAAAATCATCGATTCTGCAAGTCATGCAATTTAGAGATATACTGCATTTTAACGTCGGTAAACAAACTTTTGAACAGCAAAATTGAACGTTCTCTATACTGTAACCATCGTTTGAAAACGACTTTTTTCTTTTTTTAAATGCATATAATGTTACCTTTTTACACCAACGTTTGCAAATTTCTGTCTTATATGTTTATACACTAGATATGACTTTCTATAATAATAGTACTAAACACTGTTTTTATGGACCCCTTTAGAAATAACCTGCTACTATAATAGCCCTAATAACTTGTCTGTGACATTGTACCACTTTGACCCCTCTAACTAAATTTTGTCCGAACAACACCACTAGAAGTATCTACTTCCCAGCCAACCTTAGCACGCCTCATTAAGCTAACTGCTGCCAAAACATTCTCTCTTCACAATCTCTACTAGTCTGACAGTCTTAAACCCTAAGACTCCCTCCACCTTACTCACTTCCCTCTTCCCCTTCTCTTCCTACCTCCTTCTTTATCTTTTATCTAGTGTATAAAATATTTTCATATCATTCTAATTACAAAGGTCTGATGACATGGTGTGTTGGCTTACAGTGTACTTTCGGTTTTTGATAATATTTGTGTATTATTCAAATAGCGAGGTATAGGTAACTCATACACTATAGAAACAATTGTTACCTAATAAATTCTATATACCCGCATTTCCATTTCGTAAATTTTTTCTCCATATTTTCTCCGGATTTTAAAACACACTTTATTATACGTTGAGCAATCTCTGACGTCAGTTGACTCCATCCAATGCAACTACTTAGTAACATTGGAATACAAATTATCTAATTATATATATATATATATATATATATATATATATATATATATATATATATATATATATATATATATTAATAATACAATTCCAATCTAATCCATCCAAAAGAATGAAAATACACACGGGAGATAAACATAAATTTTATTGATCGAAAATTTTTAAATCAACAAAGAAGCATAAATGTTTATACAATTAAGAATATGTATATACAAATAATTAACCAGGGAATAATGAAGTTTTAAAATAAACATATTTATATCCAATATTAATTACACAACAGGCTTACAAATGCCCATTGGCAGATTTTACCTGATGGAGCAATAATATACATTTTATGAGAAATTTTAAATAGGATACATCAGACATTATAGAATGTTACCGTTATTTAATGTAATTAATATATATATATATAATTATATATATATATAATTATATATATATATATATACATGAGTGTATATATAAAATATATATATAATATATATAATATATATATATATATAAATATATATATATAATATATATATATAAATATATATATATATATATATATATAATATATATATAAATATATATATATATATATATATATATATATATATATATATATATATATATATATATATATATATATATATATATATATATATATATACATATGTATATATATATATATATATATGTGTGTGTGTGCATGAATGTGCATGTATGTGTCTGTGTGTGTCTGTGTGTGTAAAATATCGAAATTTAAAGGAAATAAATACAATTAACGTACAATCAGCTGTTTGAGCTAAATCAACCGACAGTTATAGTTAAAGAAATTTTTACTGTCAGGATATACATACAGCGCAGCAATAAATTGCAACAATAAAATAATTTCGTACATATTTTAGCATAATAGTCTCAAACACGATGGGTAACAAAGGCATACTGTGAAGCCTTTTGAACTAAGTTCTGTAAAATGTTTTTAAAAATTAATTTAGAATTCAAAGAAATGAAAATAAAATGAGGGAAGTTATGTAATACATATCATAGCATGTCAATTTCCCCGTAAACAAGATTTCATTTAATTGTCACAAGTTTTAAAAAACGGACAGAAACAGCATTATTATCTATTATTGCCGCAAAATCAAAAATATGTGTTTCATCATTAGCACAGTGTCGCTCGTAATAAAAACCAAATTCTAATGTTATGTGGTAATACGTAGTAGAGGTATCGAACAAGAGATACGTAATCCTACAGCTTTGGAATGTGAATAACGCTATGGGATATAGTACACTTGTACACGTAAAAGATAATGGCAACAATAAAGTTGACTGGGTTAATGTTTATATTGAATTCAATTTCCTCTGCGTTGCTTTTAGAATATCAGCATTTATTATTCTATTGTGTATATATATATATACACACACACACACATATATATATATATATGCGTGTTTAATAGTAGCTATGATGCTTCCATAGGCGGTATGCCAGATGAGCACTCTATGTTCTTACAGAGCAGAGTGTGATATAATATGAAACGAAAAATCAGTGATGCATCTGGACTCAGTTTATGGTGAGAAAATTTGTTCTGAAAGTGTTGCATGTGTCCGAAGAACCTGCAGATCTAGAATCAAACAGATCCATACAATGATCCTGTCTCGAGCTATCTGCCGGCGAAACAATTGTAGCACACAATAAACTGAGTCCAGATGCATCACTGATTTTTCGTTTTATATTATATATCTATATATATATATATATATATATATATATATATAAAGAGAGAGATAGATATACACGAGAATGCTGAGGATAGCTCTGAACATTAATCAGTATACACTGAGGATGAAAAACTCAGAGCTGTATGGGAGCATCCCAAAAGTCAGCTCAAAAGTGACACAGAGGAGACTGATGTTAGCTGGACATGCTCACCGACATCCAGAGTTGACATTGCACTCAGTGGTTCTGTGGGTGCCCCTACATGGACAGACTGGAAGAGGGAGACCAAGGCTAACGTATGTTGATGCCCTAACGACAGACACTGGTCTGTTGGAGAGGCAGGACATGGCAGCGATAATGAGGGGCAGAGACCGCTGGAGAGAACTCGGCCATGCATCTCGGGAATTTTACCGCCCTAGATATATATATATATATATGTGTTTGTGTGTGTGTGTGTGTATGTGTGTGTGTGTGTTTTTTTGTGCGTATGTGTGCGTTTGTGTGTGTGTGTTTGCGTGCGTGTATTTCTATGTGTGTGTGAGTGTGTGTGCATATGTGTGCGTGTGTACGAAATTATCAGTGAGAGAATGAGACAGTAGAATAAAAGCATATCATAGTTTGACGCTGGGTAACTTAGGAAAAGCGTCTTAACGTGTCAGACGTAGGTATTTCATCAGAACAGATAATTGTTTCTACTTTTGGCACAAGGCCAGAAAATTACCCTGTACATTACTGGTACTTTATTTTATCGACCCCGTAAGGATGAAAGACAAAGTTAACCTCGGCGGGATTTGAACTCAGTCCGTAACGGGACGTAACTGTGTTGCAAAGCATGGCGTCTTCTACCGCTACTGCCAATCCACCTCCCTCAGAACAGATAATGACAGATAGAAAAATGTTGGCAACTTGAGTTGAAGGAAAATACATTTTGTAGTAGGAAAGCACGTATGTATTGCATATATATATATATATATATATATATATATATATATATATATATATATATATATATATATATAAACATTTGTCGTACTGCCTCTCTGTTCTGTCCCTGTTCAATTTTTTATTATATATATATATATATATATATATATATATATATACTGTAATATATATATATATATATATATATATATATATATATATATATATATATATATATATATATATATATGTATATATATATATATGTATATATATATATTTAAAAGAATAGAGGTGTAACACACGAGTTATGATATATTGGTAAAAGGAAAAGAAAATCCTGACAATTGACAATGTATATATATATATATATATATATATATATATATATATAGTAATAATAATAAATTTGAAGACTAAAATCCAAAGAGGGCTAGATCGTATAACAGAAATAAAAGACCATGTGACCTCTGCGCCGCTGAGGCCCTGGAAATAGTCTACGCCACAGACCACTTCTTAAACAAAAAATCTGAGGCAATTTCGGCTTGTAAACATAAATTGTACAAAAGTTTCCTGTATTATACCCTAACGGATAGTACGATGTATACGCGGATATTTTACGTCTTGATGTTATGTTTATACCATCACTTATTTGCATAGGTAAGTATATATTACCTGTATGTTTTGTGAAGGTACGTATACTTTCTCTTACGTATATTTGATTGTATATGTTATGGCGTATATTTTTTATATATTCTGGTACATATGCTTTTGGTTATGTATATACGTGAGTTTTGCGTCTGTGTGAGTGTGCGGGTTTGTACGTATGTAGGGTGTGTGTAGATGTGTACTTCGTGCTTTGGTTTACGTACGTCTCCGAACATTTGTGTATCTACATGTAGGTATGTGCGTGCGCTTGTTATATAGGTATTTATTTATTTATATACGTTTATTTAATTATTTGTATACACGAACACACACACACACACACACACACACACACACACACACACACACACACACACACACACATATTTATATGTGCGTGTATTTGTATACCTATGGCGAGTGTTTTCGCGTATGCTTGTGTATGAACGTATTTGGGTGCGTGTATGTATTTATTTAATTTCTATTACCTCTGTATTTTATTTACTTTATTCTTAACTCTGAAGCGGTGAATCATTCGGTTTCCTAGTTAGAATTTTAGTCTACGACTTCAGTTATACCATTTTACATATATATACAATTTTACATATATATATATATATATATATATATATATATATATATATATATATATATGTAAAATGTAAACAGAAATAACAACACAATCGGTACAGTATATGGAAGGGATATATTAGTTTAACGCTTGATATAGCAGGAAGAGGGACTTAACGTTTCGAACGCTAGTCCTTCATCAGAAGAAAGAATGAGAAATAAGCTAGATTGAAGGGATGGGCGGGTTGGAATTGGAAAAAATGTCTTTAGATAAAAATAACAGATCCATTCATGTTGACATCTCTTGTGTGTGTGCGTGTGTATGTGTGTCAATATGTATGTGTGTGTACTCGCATACGGACATATAACTGTATACACTGTATATTCATATCTTATTAAAAATTTATTTTAATTTTTTCATTTTTGTAAATCCAAGAAACGGCATGTGGAACAAGAGAATGAAAATTAAACGTACAATTATAAATATAATATAATGCACCTTAATGCATAATTAATTGGCTTTATTTTATTGAAAAACAGTAATATAATTCTACAATTGAGAGAAATAAAGATAACAATATGAATGTGGTAACCCTCAGGATCCACCAATAGAATTGTATTTAAATAACAAGTAAAGCTTTGTAATATTGAATTATACTACAATATGTTTAATTCAATCTTCCATGCATACAAACGAATACACACCCATTGATATGCACGTACTCATATATATATATATATATATATATATATATATAAATGTGTATGCGTTTCGCTTCGCTTTTCCTGCCCGCCGAAAATGCGATTCCCGCTGAATCTTTATTTGTATATATATATATATATATATATATATATATATATATATATATATATATATATATATATATATATATATATATATATGCATGACAGTATCACAATATTCATTTTATGTGTTAACCTCTTCTATGGCGATATATATATATATGATAATTCTTTGAAACATGGGCACAAGGACAGCAATTTCTGGAAAGGTGAAAAGTCGATGATATCAACCCTGTTCTCAAATGGTACTTTATTTTATCGACGTAAGTTGTATGAAGTACAAAGTTGACAACGTTCATATTTAAACTCAAAATGGTAACTAAATGAAGAAAAATCTGATTTCTTAACAATTCACATCCATTTGGATGTATAATAATTTTTCGAGTTATGGCACAATGCTAGCAATTGTATGGGGAGTGGAAAAGCGATTAATTCGACCCTAATGCGTCACTGGTACTTTGTTTTATCGAGACCTTCGAAATGACAGGTAATGTTTACAACGGCGGGTTTTGAAATCAGATTTTAAAAACATCGTAACCAAATACCCCCCAAAAATTTTCCGATGATCTTCCGATACTCTCAATTATATTAAATGTCGTTTTGTAAAAAAAAATATGAATATAATTGTGCGACAATAAATAATATATATCAGTTAAACAATGCACAATGATATTACTGTTTCAGATTTAAATAATCTTGCCCTATGTTGAAGATTATTCTACTAGTTATAAACAAAAAAACCCCATAGATTTGAGGTGGCCACTTTGCAATCGAAACACATCAATTTAGAATATTCTATTCTGGATATCTGGTGGATTTTAATATAAATGGACATCTACACTTGTATATAGCCTGCTGTGACGGAACTTTGCTTAGTTATTAGTGTGTTCGGCTCAGAATCGGAGAATACTGAATTCAAATTTATGTGGCATGTTGAGCACTTGAACAATAGTCTTTTCTTCACATTGTTTACTTTCAGTCAACTGAAAAAGAAGATACTTGTACCTGCAACGCAAAAGGCCAGTCTTGTTACACACGGCGTCTCATCGAATCTTTTTGAGAAATGATTTATTGCTATACGTTGCTGTTGATTGGTCAGCCTTTCATCAGTAGCCTATTCTGTTAGTCAAACAATTGAAACACATGGCATTTTTAGTAACAGATGCCTAACCCCAGCTTGCTGATGGAAATGTCAACATTAAAAAAAGTCAGAAATAATCTAGTAGTCAAATATATAAAGTGAAAAAAAAAATAGATAATAGATGTATATTTTGTCTACATTTCGCCATGCCAATTTATGAGAGTCAGGTATTTTCTAATTTATTTGCGCATGTGCAGATGTTTTGGAACGAGAATGCAACTCATCTTTGGTAAATACCCGTTGTAACTGAGCATTAGTTAAGCAAATATATCCTTCCAATCGTATATATAAATGTGCATGCAAGGGTGTTTGTATGCGTGCTTATGTGAGAGGGTGTATGTGTGTGCGTGTGTGTGTGTGTGTGTGTGTGTGTGTGTGTGTGTGTGTGTGTGTGTGTGTGTGTGTGTGTGTGTGTGTGTGTGTGTGCGTACACTTCCAAAATACAAATTACGCACCTGTAAAATAGATCGTTGAACTTTTCATAAATAAGGAATAATAATAATTTTATTTTTATAAGATTGATAGAGATGAGAAATAACACACACAGACACAGTCACGCACAGCCACCCCAATATATGTATATATATATATATATATATATATATGTGTGTGTGTGTGTGTGTGTATATATGTATATATATCATCATCGTCATCATCATTTTACGTCCGCTTTTCCCTGATGGTAAGGGTGGGACGTGAATTGATTCTAGCTTGATTTCTACAGCTGGATGCCCTTCCTAACACCAACCTCAATTACAGTGAGTGCTGGGTGCTTTTTTGCCATGGCACCTCCACGACCACTTTGCAGTGGAATGATATGGACCCCACTCCCTATCATCTCATTTCTACAGGTTGAATAAACTGGACCAATGTCAAATAAAGTATCTTGCTCAAGGAAACAACACATTACCCGATCTGAGAATTGAACTCACAACCTTTCGATTGCAAGATCTAACCACTAAGCCATGTGCCTATATATATACATACACATATTAAATTATTGACTATTGAAAGTTACAGATATTTTAATTTTAGCATTTCATAAACACGTCGTATATTTTTCTTATATACACCAAATTATATTCACACAGCAGTTTGAAATGGAGTGAAACAACGTTCCTATTATAGGAAAAAAATATGGAGGGAAATTACTATGTCTTACATGTCTGTAATAGAGTAAAGTTAGAAAATACACAGATAATAATTATTTAAATACCAAATAATATGACGATTATAATCTATCAATATTATTTAGAAAGTGTCATATTAAGTGCTTTGCTCATAATAATTGATGACATTATATCTTCCTCACCTTTATCCTGATCACTAACATCACCATCAACCAGATCATTTGTCATCATAACTATCATCATCAATTATGAGCTGAACATCTCCAACCGACTCAGATGCCATTATTATGATATATATCAACTTTAGATTAGTAGTATTTGTATAGTTTCTAGGTAAACATCAATAAACACTAATTGCTTTAACATTTATATAACAGACCGAAAACAAACAAATCTTATTTAACTCTGAGTTGAACATTTACACACAGCAAATATGTTTCAAAGAAATCGTAAAGTTTGCACACACACACACGCACACACACACATACACACACACACATACACATACACACATACACACACGCACGCACACGCACACACACACACATACACACACACACACGCGCGCACACACACATACACACACTCACACACACATATATATATATATTTATACTTCGTTTTTGTATTAGATTTCTTATGTAATCTAAAAACATGTGTTGAAACAGTTAAAAGCATGAGGGTGTAGGACCGAACAAAAGAGAGAAACAAAATAACAAATTAGTCACCGAGGAGGTCACAGGTGTGACGAAATGTGTGACGAAAGAGATTTGACGAAAAATAAACATCTATCCGATTATTAAACCAACCAACTCGAAATCTGTAATAAATTAAATTGAAAACCAATAGGTGCTTGTGTTTTTATTGGCAGCATGACTGTCCCAAATTATAACAATGCACACACACGGACACACACACACACATATATATATATATATATCAAACCGTGCGAACAACGATTATAGCGACTGACTGAAATAACACAAATATTGGTTTCTGATATAGGCACAAGGCCACCAATTTTGGGGGAGGGAAAAGTCGATTAAATCGACCCCACTGCGTGTCTGGTCCTTTATTTTATCGACCCCGTAAGGATGAAAGGCAAAGTTAACCCCGGCGGGATTTGAACTCAGATCATAAAGGGCCGTAACTCTATACCGTATAGCATGTTGTCCGACGCTCTACCGATACTGCCAATCCGCCGCCCTGCCATATATAACACAAATAATACAAATATTGAGGGAGATATAGAAACACGATACAAGAAAACATATATGCACCTTATTCAATATATTTATTTCATCAACATGAATATCATGTATAAGTTCGTGGTTGTATATATGTGTGTCTGTATAGATGTGCGAGTTTATGTATCCGTCGGTAAGTATTTGTCTACATTTCAATTGTGTGTATACTGAAGTGTGTATTTGAGGGAACAAAAATAAAAATTATCATTGTTTCAGAGATTTGGTACTCAGGGTCCTTATTTAATTTATTGCATAATGTGTTACCAATTTGGACTGGCGTTAGTATAATCTATTTCACACGTCTATTTCACACAAAAATCCATTACTATATATAAATATGTAACATTTCGAAGTTCCTAAGTTAGGACCTGCAGATAATTATAATGTTGCTTTAGATAAATGGTCTAAAATAGTTATTCAATGCTCCAATGAGGCTCGTGTTAGTACAACAGATATTAACCGAACTTATCCATTTTTTTAAAAGGCCTACTTTTGGATGTACATTCTACGAATCTATTACTGATTCAAATGTAAAATGCGCAATCTACAGAATTTTTCAAGAACCAAATTCATGCATTCGGGTTCCATTCGTAAAGCGCACATTGAACAGAGGATAGACATTTGCCCGATATAATGTGTATGCATTTATGCATGTGGAAGCATACAAGAATGCATACAAATACAGATTTGTAGAATGTGTTCAAATATACTTTCAAATATCTATGTATTTGTTTATATATAATTACGTAGGACTGTAAACGTAGGTAAATAAAAACATATAAAAGAAAACCGGTAAAAAGAAAACATATTAAAATGGTTTGTGCATATATGTGTATGGGTGCGTTTATCTTTCGCAGATGTATGTAATCAAATAACGTAAACATCCGTCATAAATACCGGAAACAAGTAACCTGTTAAATTTAATTGACTAGTTAAAATTAATTCACTATGTTTTCAGTTTTCAATATCACAATGACGAGTACCAGGATATATATGTAATATTTAACAATTAATCATTAATTTAGTGTTGTCTGTAATAAAATGCATGACTTTTCCCTGTTTCAGACAGGACAGAGATGCAAGAAATTGAACATGCACATATATTTATTCATGTAACATAGATATTGGGCCATCAAGTACGAAATGTGTAGAAATTTGTTTTTTTTTCTACAAATCACTACAAATTTCATACTTAACGACACAATACATACAGACTGTGTCTCCAAAAGTTAAAATGTTAATATCGATATTAACTAAAGAACCATGAAGTAAACAAATGAATGATCGTAATATGAATATATAACCTACCAAAACATAGTTTAAAGTGTTATTATATTTTCGAATAAGTCACCGTTTTCTTCCATCATAACTTATAATTACTTCTAAAATATGCTTTATATGTGCCGACATATTGAGGGACTTTTGTATACTCATTCTTGATTTTCCTTTCCGATTCTTCTCACAACACGAAATCATATCCATGCACCCCCCCCACACACACATGCACGCACAGACACACACATTCACAAACACCACACACACATATATATATTTCTATATATGTACATATATGTACATATATATATGTTATGTGTGTATATATATATATACATATGTACATATATATATTATGTATATATATATATATATATATGTGTGTGTGTGTATATATGTATATATATATATATACATATATATATACATAATATATTTACATAATATATATAAGTATATATATGAGAATATATATATATATATATGATGTAAGTGAGTTAGAATTACCAACGCAACAAGGGAATTTAAAGAGAAAAGGAGGCGAGGAATATATCAGGTTAAAAATTACTGAATTCTAAAGATGTTTTCAGATTAACTCCACTGTCAAGAGACTCCATAGCATCGGGGATTCAGAGAAATCGGAGATTGCCTTCCTGCTCGCAGTCAAATTCTTTCTTTCTTTTAAGACAATCTTCGATTTCTCCGCCCCCCCCCCCCCCCACACACACACAATCCTTAGTGGCCTTAGTATTATTATATTCCAGATGCAACATTTTCGGATAAAATATATAAATGGAGTTGCTGGTGTTTGCTTCACAGGAATTTATAATCATTAATATTATTATGAACGTGTTTGCTTTGAAGCATAAAGTTCAGGTCCAAGGAACGTCAAATTTCCCTTTCATCCATTCGGGGTCGATAAAATAAAGTACCTGTCAAAAGGTGTGGTTGCTGTACACAACCGCCTCGAAAATTCCAGTTCTTGTCCCAAATTTTAGAGAAAAATAATTATTATTCATAATATTTTTTATATTTTTGACTCTTCAATAAGTAGTGTTACTGTATCGATAAGCTTTATCACTCTGTTTATAGAGTTTTGTACGCCACAGTGCACCAAATACTGTTAGTGTGCTTTTAACCTCTATGTCTTACATTTTAATTATTTAGTAGTCGAGTGAGTTTTGATTTTCCCAGATCTCTTCATTTTTCAAAATAAATTTGACAGTCACGATAGCAATATTTCATGCCGTACAGGAATTATTAATCGTATCCTGGATTAATTTATCTGACGTGTTTGCATTCATAATTTTGATAGGTTCGATAGGCATGTACTAGGCGATTGATACTAGAACCGGTGTTGAATATATTTATTGGTTTCACTTGTCATTTATTACCCAGAGAAAATAACTACAACGCGATCATGTCTGTGTATATGTTCAAAATTGGCAAGAATTTGGCAACATGATGTGTGCCATTTTTGCACCGGATGGGAAGTATTCAATCACCCATTGTAATACTGGTTGTAAATCTTTCAAACACCCCACTGTAATACCGGAATTGCTGAATCCAGCCATGATACCGGTCGCATTACGTGCACTTGATTATAGCATAATCTTTCATGATTTTATTTTATGACGAGACTTTAGATTTATGCAGCTAAGAATGGGGTCTTCTCATTCTAATTTTTCGATTTATCGTTGTCTGACATGTACTCACATTACAACGCCTCTTTCCCCGCTCTCTCTCTCCTTGTGTCATATAATATCTCATTTGAACGTGTTGGGTATTGTGAATCCAGCGATTCTTTAGTTTTATTACAGAATATTTCTGAATGGTACTTTGAAGTTGTCTATCGTTTTCTTATAAATTTTTAGTTATTGTATTCGTCCTTATTTTAAATTTCTATTTGATTGCTGTTCATTTTCGAGTATATTTTTCGTTCACCTATATAAAGCGTAATATTGTTATCATATTTATTCATTAATCTTATCAGTTTCCCATAGATTGCTAATTTGTTTCCTTTGATCGCATTTACTAGTCAGATCAAATGGAATAAATTAGTCAGTGATACCTTTCATGGTAAGGACATCTGGGAATAAATTGGCAAACTCACTTAATATTTTCTCTGTGAGCTGCAGAAAGTGGGAAGACAACCTCAAAAGAAAAAAATCAAAACAATACATGTCTACATGACCACCCATCAAACTTACAAATGAATTGAAGTACTGTAAGCGGCTATTTCAGTCAGTTGTTTTGGCCTCAGAAGAGTAATAACATTTTTATGTGAAAATCAGAGAAAGTGGCCTGTCAGTAGCTGCTCATTCCAGAACCCTTTCTGCTTTCTTGGTAATATATGTAATCTTTGTTCAGGTGTATATCCAGGGTGTTGTACATCACCAGTGTAAGAGACTTATGTAAGGCTAGCAAGCAAATCACAGAATAATAATTTTGCTAGTGTCCGTTATTCGGCGGCAGGAACATTTCTAAGGTTTTTTTCATCCAGTAGCCACGTTGGTATTGGTTCTGGTGCTTGACCCTAGATTGGAAGTTGTTGCGATGCAATGAGAACAGGTCGATTAGTTCAGGCAGAAATGGTGGGTAATTCTCAACATTTTACATGCTCTTTAACTGATTGCGACATTTCGTTGAACTGCTGAATTTTTGGGTACGACAACGCTCCAAAATATTACATCTCTTTCAATAGTGATTAAATAATGCAATTAGAAGATTAATTATAACCAATAACAAGAACAATGGTCATAAATTGTGCCCTTAGTAAAATTTAGTGATCCTGAAAATTTGAATGTAAAACCCCTTTTCAAAGTTTCGAGGAACACATACACAGACACATTCGATTTCGCAAATGTAATTGCATTTTATTTGAATTTTTATATATTTTTTAATGCAGTCATATTCGAGAACAACAATTAAAAACATAATCCCAATAGATTACAGTTTCTGTGTAGGTGTATCTAATGTATATAATTCATGAGTCACGAGGATGATGAATATCGTAATGTCTTCGCAAGATATCGCACCTCCGTGTTGTTATACACACACTTACACATACATTCATATATACGCTCACAAATATATATGGACACACACACACACACACACACACACACACACACACACACACACACACACACACACACACACACACACACTCACACACTCTCTCTCTCTCTCTCTCTCTCTCACACACACACACATACACACACACACACACACACACACACACTTATACGTATATACATATACACGTGAGTGTGTGTAAGTGTTTATTCTTGTCTGTATTTTCGTCACAAATTGTACGATGCAGAAATCGAATAATACTAATTTTATAAAGTGTAGCTGATATATTTTCCCCTTATTAAATTAAACTCTCATTGCTTCTATCATTTTATGTGTTGAACAGTTTAGAAACAATGTAGTTTAAGAAGATACAATCTTTTATTTGCGAACAGCAGAGTCGATCATAGTGTAAAAACAACGTGACTATAATTGTTGAAATTAGCCGGTAATTAGAAGCAGCGTGCTAATTCTAACTCTAAACTTAATCCGAAATAATTTTACAGGAAACCAAAACAATATAAACAAACTATTTAGGAAAAAGCTCATACCATAAACTTTAGACAAGGAAATCTATGACGTTAAGTGTAATAAATAACATAAGGAATTTGAAAGCGATTGTTTAGATAAATTGTATTGTTATCTCAGGGGCAACTACAAAATCAAGTTATCGTGTATATCAACAACGGCCGGTTCAGGGACGTAACGTAAAAAGAAAACGAGAAATATCATATCAAAAGGAATGAACGTAGTCGTTTACTGCCGCTTCCGCCAATATATATGCCCTAGCATTAGCGTAAGACAAACAGAAACATAAAAAAGATTAGAAAATACGAAGATTAAAACAGTTGTATATTATTGGACATATATCGCATAATCAAATGCCGCAAGGGACATTGACTTTTGTAAATGAATAGAAAACAACATGAGTCTGCACGGCTGAAGAATGTATTTTTTGCAACATTAGATCACTCGTTCCCAAACAAGATTGAAAAAGAAAGGAAGGAAGGGCTAAGTACAAAATTAAAACAATAAACTTAAAGAAACCATAATATTAACACATATGCACATAATATTGAGTACCTATTCGCCTTTAAGTATACATGTTTCCTCTGTTTCGATTGTTATTGTCGCCGTATTTGCAATTATTGCAACCTGGAAGTGGAATAATTGTAGCAGGTTGTCTGTGGGAGACTTCATTTAAAGAATATGGGTCATTGATGAAGAATTGTTTTGGAACCACTAATTTAGATTAATAAATTAAGCATCACGAACGAAAATGTTACTGCGAAAAACAAATGCAACCTGGGAATTTTTTTGTCGCTGAATATTTACACCTACTGATCTAACAGAAATATAAACTCTAGCTCAGTCATATGCCTGAACTTAATTAACAGAACAGTAAATATAAACAATTATATCAAATCAGCATGTATATGTATATGTATATGTATAGATAAGTGTATGCATACATATTTATGCACATACACACACAAACACTCGCATACATAAATATATGTACGTATATATATATATATATATATATATATATATATATATATATATATATATATATATATATATATATATATATATATATATATATATATATATATATATAATACATATATATATATGAGTTGGGCAGGTTTAATTGTAAGAATGTTTGCTTCGTGAATATTTCATATTGTTTCACGTTAATGAATTATGTTTTTGTCAAGAAAAGAGATTTATCGCTGCAGTTGGTATAATTATGATAAGGTTAATATTATATTGATGCTAAATATATCTCGACACAAACATTAACAATTATTTTCAAAGGATATATTCTTATTAAGTTGTATATATGAATAGGTTTCATCGTCATGCTGCTACTGCATTTTCATATACAGTATTTAACGAATTGTAATATGGTGAACTATGGAAATCAGAAGAACATATATTATTTAAATAATAGTAGCTCAATTACGCAGTGAATTGATAACACATCTACACGTAAGATTCGTGGTCGGTGTCGGTCATAATTCCACTTAACACCAGGGTCAACCTATTCATTTTTTCATCACATAAATAATTTGCATCAGACTCACACATGCATACGTTCACACACACACGCACTCACTCAATCTCCCCCCCTCTCTCTCTCTCTCTCTCTCACACACACACACACACACATACAGATACACACACACGCATATATATATATATATATACATACGTGTGCGTGTGATAGTGTACATAAATATACAGATATACAAACATACGTAAGTATTTGCTTATTCCTTACACATGCATAACTTAATTTTCATACTCCTACATCATGCACATTCATAGATATATTTTCTCTGTGTATATATATGCAAGTAAGAACATATGTATGTATATTTATGGAAATAATACAGTCTGCAAACTATTGAATTGTTGTAGTTGACAACATTTCCGATCTTTGTCATATATACTGTCTGGCTGGGCGTTTCTTTACAACGAGACACATCAATGCATAAAGATCTTTTCTGAATGAGGGGTTCAAAAATGCATATATTACAGGATTTGCTACATTATAACAAAAATATGCGTAGAAAATGATTGGCGTGTATTTAATTACTTTCACCGCCATTAACCAGGCTGGTAGGAAAGCACAAATGAAAACTAAATTCACAACAAATAGCATAACAGCAAGTTTGAAATTAGCGAAACGATTCTTGTCTTTAATTGTGACTTGTCGTTTTAGTGTGTTCGCTTTTGCACCCTTCTTTAATATAATTTCTGTTTCATTGTTAGAAGCCTCAGTATTTATGTTTCCTCCTCCTGCCACTGTAGTTTCTTCATCACCGGTTGCATTTGCAGCTGTGTTGTTGAAAGTTTTTAATTCAGTCACTGTGGTATCAATTACTGTGTTTGTTCCTCGTGACATACCACCATTGCTTCGAAGGATTTGCTGCTGCTTCAGCTGGACTTTCCAACGTTTTGCTCTTCGCCAGAAAACACAGCGATATATCAAGCCATATAGTACTAATGTACTAAGGAAAGACAACAGGAAAAACGATGCATACACCTTCTGATATATTTGTATAAATTGTATAGAGAAAAGCCGGGAGGTATAAGTACATACATATTTTGTACATTCCTGTTCTGAATGTCCGTCCAAGTGTATTGAATTGATATAACTACTGTTGAAATTGTCATCAAATAATTGATCCTCGAATCTCATCATATCAGTAATATTGAGTACAGTGTCTTTAGAAATGTTAAGACCCTGCATTGCCTCCAGCGCGGCGGATGAATTAGAATTAGAACATGAAGGTTTTATAGAGTGCATCAAAGATGTGATTACACCGAGAGAACATGAGAAGAGCAACATAGTTATTATAGTAAATATTGTGTTTTTAGGTTTCATCAAATGCAGAAAAGGATGACACACAGACAAATAACGCTCGACTGCAATAGCAACCATGATGAACGCCGAGAACGGTACATTTGATGTGATTAAGAAATAGTAAAGTTTGCACAAGACTTCAGAGTTAAATGCAAATTGTATGTGAAGCATATATATAGCCATTGGAATGAGTATGGAACACGTAAGAAAATCCGTGAATGCGAGTGTAATAATAAATATGGTATGTGGTAATTTCTCTTTTTTCCTGGCAAATACACAAATTGCTAAACCATTACCCAGCACACCAACAACAACAAAGAAGCCAAGCATATATTCCACACTACGGTCTTCTTCACTCTCGGCTGCGGTAATATTCATTGTGTCGGCCATGTTGTGGATAGGTTATAACTCTGCAATGAGAAAGAAAAATTTGGGTAAGATATATGGTGACCACTAATCAATATGAACAGATTAATATTACCTTCTTTATTTCAAACATATAACATAAATAGAACAAACGCTTTTATCCTATTTAACCAGGTTACGGAAGACCTCGATTTCTGGAAACCGTTATCATGCATCGCGTGACCTTCATGTTATGATGCCATCAGAATCGCATTTTTCATCAAAACTTTGGGTACCTCTTAGGACGTGCAAACATATGAGGCGCTTATTCGAAACCGTACACAAAAACGTTCATTTGCTTAGAAATTTCCTTAGGTTGGATATTTGTCGTTTACATTAATGACACGTGAATATAATGCGAAATATATTATAACCCTATAACAAAAATAGTATGTAATATATCTGGCATGAGCCTTTAATATTTTATGTATTGCATAACGCAACACTTACCTCATATTGGTATAATATCATATAAACCAATGAGCAGCGAGTAACACACCTTCATGGCATCTGATATATCAGATATATTCCGTCTTATTGATAATTATATAACCGCAACGATCACGATTTCTTTTAGTGATTCTATATCCATAGGGGAAAATAATTACATTTCAAAAATTATTTTTAAAACAACCTATACATGTTTAAGAGGCATGTATATGTATATTGTTATGGGAGGCATTTGTTTATATTAATATAGAATATGTGAGTGTATGTGTGCCGGTTAAGTGGATGGGGTGTCTTGTCATGTGAATTAGTGTTTCTGAATATATAATTGTACAAATATATGGCATGATGATACTATCTCTGTAAATATATATATATATATATATATATAGTAATAATAATAGTAATAATAATAAATTTGAAGACTAAAATCCAAAGAGGGCTCGATAAGGATAAATATATATCAAATATATAAGAACCGTAGAGCAAATATTTATTAAAATAACAGATTAAAGTTTAAGCAAAGAATCGCTGCTTTCACCCTTAACGGGATCTTCTGAAACTAACAAAGTCAATCTGTAAACGCAGAACTGGATATTTCAAAAAACGTTGCAACTGGAGGAAGACTGGAAGACGATACTTTGGTTCGTGGAAACGTTCGCTGGCCAAGAACGGGAAAAAACGAATATAATACGTCATTAATAGGAGCGGTGAAAAACAATTACGCGCAAAGACAGAACCACGTTTATGGTATAATAGAGGTCGTAGACTAATGTTCTCTTAGGTGGTGCATAGAGACGTTCTCTGGCGATGAACGAAAAAAACGAAGATAATACGTCATATGTGGAGCGTGGAGAAGAATAGCACGCAAAGACAAAACCACTTCGGCTTGTAAACATAAATTACCACAAAACTTTCCTGTATTACAGCCCCACGTTATACCCTAACGGATAGTACGATCTATACGTGGATATTTTACGTCTCGATGTGGGAGCTAAGTATATGTTTTATTTATACCTTTACTTATTGGCATAGGTAAGTATATATAATCCGTATGTTTTGTGAAGGTACGTATACCTTCTCGTACGTACATTTGATTGTTATGGCGTATAATTTTTTTATATTTTCTGGTACATATGTTTCGGCTATGTGTATACGGGAGTTTTGCGTCTGTGTGAGTATGCAGGTTCGTACGTATGTAGGGCGTGTGTATATGTGTACTTCATGTTTTGGCTGACTTACGTCTCCGAACATTCGTGTATTTACATGTAGGTATGTGTGTGCGCTTGTTATATACGTATTTATTTATTTACCTATGGTAAGTTTTTGCGTATGCTTGTGTATGTACGTTTCTGTTTGCGTGTATGTATTTATTTATTTCTATTACTTCTGTATTGTATTTATTTACTTTGTTCTTAACTCCGTAGCGGAGATTCATTCGGTCTCCTAGTTAGAATTTAGTCTACCACTTCTGCTATACCATTTACGTGGTTTTGTCTTTGCGTGCTATTGTTTTCTACGATGCACATATGACGTATTATCTTCGTTTTTTTCGTTCATCGCCAGAGAACGTCTCTATGCACCACCTAAGAGAACATTAGTCTACGACCTCTATTATACCATAAACGTGGTTCTGTCTTTGTGCGTAATTGTTTTTCACCGCTCCTATTAATGACGTATTATATTTTTTTTTCCCGTTCTTAGCCAGCGAACGTTTCCACGAACCAAAGTATCGTCTTCCTGTCTTCCTCCGGTTGCAACGTTTTTTGAAATATCCAGTTCTGCGTTTACAGATTGACTTTGTTAGTTTCAGAAGATCCCGTTAAGGGTGAAAGCAGCGATTCTTTGCTTAAAATTTAATCTGTTATTTTAATAAATATATATATATATATATATATATATATATATATATATATATATATATATAAATATTTATATATGTGCGTGTGTGTGTATATGTATGTATATATATATATATATATATATATATATATATATATATATATATATATATATATATATATATATATATCTTTGTATGTCAGTATATATGTAATTATGTACATACATATTTGTATGAGTTTGGGTTTGCGTAAGCCACGCGAAATATATTTGTGCATATATGTGTAAATGTTTTCTCAACGAAACTAGATGTCTTTAGATTCAAAAACTCGGGAAACATGTGCGTATGTTTACTTATATGATATGATCAATTACACTGCGAGACTATAGTCGATTCTCTAACGTAAACTTTGATCAAATGTTAGCGAATCGTGTCGGAGTTACGGTGACAGCTTGCTAAATACTGGTCAATATATTTTATTGACAATTTATATATTTGTTATTAATATAAATATTGCTATATTATATTTCATTACACAAACGAGTCGATATACTATTTTTACACACCCTAGATTAGTCAGAAAAGGTTATGAACAATTTCCTATGAATAGACATGGAATGAAGTGTATGTATGTATATATATATATATATACACGCACACTCATATATATATGTTGACAATCTTTTAATAATGTCTTCCTTGTCAAATTTGTGGTCTTGTTTTGCTTAACTAATGAATATTTCCAGCGACCTAGCTGCCTTCCACTGCATATTGCACACTGAGCACATGCCTTTACGCTTTGGCTTCTAACTAATTCACCAATCACTCTTCGCCTCTCCTATGTCCATCTCTCTCTTTAAGATTGGTCACTCTTGAACTGTGTATATGTATATATATATATATATATATATATTGTTATACTTTAGGAGGGTCAGGTATATATATATATATATATATATATATATATATATATATATATATATATGTGTGTGTGTGTGTGTGTGTGTGTACGTGTGTGCGTGTGTGTGTATGTGAATTCATATCGCTTAATTAGTGGCGCAAAAATGAATGACCGATACTATTAGTTCCACATTCAAATAATAATTTTGCGGCAATGATCAGCTTAAACATTTGCTTTAAGCGTCCATCGGTACAAAGAATAATACATTCTAGCAGAATGGGCCGGCGCTGCTCGGGATTTGCTCTAGGGTTCTTATATATTTAATATATATTTAACCTTATCGAGCCTCGTGAAATAAATACGTTTGTTTATACTTTTTCATTGTGCATGCAAAAATATCTGGACACGAATATATAATTATATATATATATATATTAAAATAACAGTTTAAAGTTCAAGCAAAGAATCGCTGCTTTCACCCTTAACGGGATTCTCTGAAACTAAAATTTAAAAAATCAATCTGTAAACGCAGATGTAAATATTTCGAAAAACGCTGCAACCGAAGGAAAACAGGAAGACGATACTTTGGTTCGTGAAGATGTTCCCTGGCATAAGAATATATATATATATATACACACACTATATATATACATATGTACACACTGATCGCGTCATAATGACGTGATTCAGACAGTCAGGCATACAGACAGATATTATAAAGGCGCGACGTCATAACTATGTATCTATCTGAAAAGAGAAAGACTAAGAGAGAGATAAAGAGATCGCTAAATCGCCCACTGCGGTCCGAAGGGCATTGAAAATTTGAAATTTTTGGGGCTCAGAACAACCAATAGGACCATAAGTATTACATGTGTAAAGTTTGAAAACAATCGGTTGGGTGGTTCTCGTGTTTTAGTGATTGTACAGACAGACAAACAGACATCCTCTGATTTAGTAATATAGATAAGCATCGCCTTGTTTATTTGTTGATAAGAACCTCTGTTCACATTCATAGTTTGTCTTTATCTGTAGTAAATGTCAGAGTCGTTAAAACGACGGAAAGTATTTTTTGTTGTATTGAGTCCAGAGGCCTGCGCTCTGAATTCAATTTCTACCAAGCTGAACTCAGCATTTCATCTAGATGGGGCTGGCATTTTGAATTAGAAGTACATTTAATTCACGCTGCTTACAGCAACAATTATAACAACAGAACACTTAATGCCAAATAACAAAAAGAATTGTTTCTACTTTTGGCACTAGGCCAACAATTTGTCAGTATGTTACTGGTACTTTCTTTTATCGACCCCGTAAGGATGAAAGGCAAAGTTAACCTCGGCAGGATTTGAACGCAGTCCGTAAAGGGACGTAACTATGCTGCAAAGCATAGCGTCCGACCCTCTACCGATACTGCCAAAAACAAATACTTATTTGTAACCAAAGCAAAACAGCCACTTCGAGCAGGGGTAAAGTGGATTAAATCGACACCAGTACTTGACTGTTTCTTTATTGTATCGACCCAAAAGTAAGTAAATAGCCGTAAATAAATACTGCAATGAGTTTTGTCAGACGCTGTAAGACACTAGTAATTTACCATTCCTGCAATAATAAGGATACTGATAACCATATAATTAAAAGTATAAATTACAATCATAGGAATGGCTAGAAACAATCAAAACACCTATTAATTACAATTCACCACTTTATTGATTTACAGATGATCATGAACCTAATGACTTTAACAAAATGTATTAAACACCATTCCTTTCCCCTTCGAAAAATAACCCATAATCCACTCCCACTATTAAGTGAATAAACAACACTCCCAGAAATCAGACACATAAACTCACTAATTGTTCATTGATTTATTCATTTAATTATTCAATCAATTTTTTTCGCTTGATTCAAGAATAATTATGTTTCCTATCCATATATGTATTTACATTTATTTATATTACATTTATTATATACATTTATTATATACATTTATTCATATTATGCCAAGTTGTGACATTATCAGCTTCTGATGTTTGATAGAATTATACATGATCTGATTGTAATGGTTTCAGCAGTGTTTTCTAAACATTCTTGGTAAAACACACACCGAGAAAGATTTTAGTCTACATTGATGACCTTCGGATCTTAAAGAATGGGAGGCATCCTGGCATCAATAATATATTGGGGCATCCGTACGTATTAAACTCAAATATTTAAAAGATATACAATTTATCTGGGAAGCGTTGGGAGTTTAACATATAACATTTTAAAATATAGTCGCACTTATGCACATAATTCAGAAAATAATGGATAATTATAAAGAAAATAAAAAAAATACCTACTGGAGGAAGAAAAAAATGTCAGGAATTTGTATGAAACAGAAAGTTTTGATTACTGGAAGCTGACATGAACAGAGTAAACTTCATAGCAACACTCAGTCAAAAGTTTGGGAACATTTATGGATTGTTATGTAAACCAGGATGATAGGAATTCAAGACAAATATTTCACATCAATTTAATCCAACTCTTCTGTAATCACCAAATTTGAAAATGTCATGCAGTATATGTAACACAATCATTGTGGAGCCACGTGGCTTTTTAGGTACTCTGATCACGAACACAAAGTGTGTTATGGCCTTGGGTAAATCATTTTATTAAACGTTGCTCCCTTCCACTCAGCTAGAAAATATGACTTGTACCTGTTTTGAAAAGCCCTACCATATTCCACAACGTACCACGCTGTATCTTCATAAAAGCCACGTTAACGGAAGAGCTTACTGTAGAATGCTCAGCCACTTGCACATTAAGGTCACAAGTAGTCTGATCCATTGATTTATTGGGAATTGGGAAACGTCTGAGACCTAACATAAGACATGGAAAGAAAATCCAAAGAACAATTAGAAATAACTGACATGTCGAGCGAACCAGGATACTAAGTAAATGATCGGAGGCCATGTTCAATTGATTCAAGTTTATTCAAAAGTCCGTTATACATATTTCCCTGAGGACTATCAATTATGATAGCCTGAGCTCTTCAGACGCCAAAACCTAAAATAAACATAAATAAATATAATTAAACATATAGGTTACTTAGGAACTTTTGATATTTAATTTAGGCGTTACCGTCTGAAGAGCGCAGGCTCTCATAATTGATAGTCCTCAGTGAAATATGTATAACGGAGTTTTAAATAAACCTGAATCAACTGAACATGGTCTCCGATCTTTTATTGATATATAATTTATACAGATCGTTGAGTGTTTCTTTTTATTTGCTTCACAACCGACAGATCATGGCGTGATGCGCACATCCCTGTTCTGTTAACCCGTTATGGTCTTTCTCTCGCCCTTCTCTCTCTCCCTCCCGCCCACTCTCGGTCTCTCCCCCCTCTCTCCCTCCCCCCCCCCTCTCTCTCTCTCTCTCTATATATATATATATATATATATATATATATATATATATATTTAGTAATAATAATAAATGCTAAGACTAAAATCCAAAGAGGGCTCGATAAGGATAAATATGAGTTTCAGAATATCCCGTTAAGGGTGAAAGTAGCGAAAATTGGTAAAACTTTAATCTGTTATTTTAATATATATATGTATATATATATATATATATATATAGGAAAAGAGTTAGGACCCCGACGGCTGAGCTTCGGTAACATATATATGTTTCAGCTGCTTTGAGGCAGCAACACCAAACATCAGCCCGGGGCATATCAATGAATGAAACAACAGAAGTAAGTTATATTTTTTCTTTATGTTTTTCTGGGTTTTTTTTCTGTTAAATTCTAGTTGCCTGATGAGGTCATAATTGTTGCATAGCGGCTATCATTGAAATATATATAGCAGTGATTATGAATAAACGAAGTGAATTATACCTCGACTCGTTGACTTATAATTATACTCCGTAGTAAACAGTCTCACTTGTGTACTTCATCAAGCGCTCTACCTTGCATACAAAAGTGTCGGTGATAAACTAACATGTACTCTAATTCATATTATGTTTTTTATTTTATCTAATTCTACTTAATGTAGAGAAAAAAATTGTGTATCATGCTGCTATTTCTAGCAGCATGAAATACCAGCATGAAATATCAGCATGAAATATCAGCGAGTCTGTATTTCCCGCTATTTCTAACGGTCCAATAAGTGTGTGGGTCATTTTAACGGCTTGATTTATTCACTGGGCAGAGGGTGATATATCTACATCTATACGGACTTATGTCTAGTAGATTTGGAAAAGCTATCTGAAGAGCTATATCTTTCCATTGGAAATTCTCTGAATTTCCAATCATTTGATAAGCGAAATCGTACGGTCATAGCACTAGAAGAGGTAAATATTTTAATCGTATTTTAATTTATTTAAAAGATTGTTTAATGTTTACTTGTTCCGCTCATATATATATATATATATATATATATATATATATATATATATACATATATATATATATATGTATGTATGTATGTATGCATGTGTCTGTGTCCGTGAGTAGTGGTAACATATGTCTATTAGAATAATCAGTATTATAAAATCTTGAAGCTGCGTTATCCGAGAAATTCATATTAATGAAACCAAATTAGAACAAATGATACTGTTCCAGGATTTGAAATCATCTTCCGACTAGGGTTTCGCTTCAGATTGTTACAATTAACACATTTCAGTAACTTCTTTAAATTTTATAATAAAAAAATTAAATCATTTTTATTATTTGAGAATTCTCCTATAAATTTAATTCCAACAACATGGTTACAATAAATATTTAAGTAGCATTTGTTTAATCCTTCTAGCTTAAATATACGCCACTTGAGGAAATAGAAGTGAGTAAGAATATTTACAAAAGGAAACCGTAATAAAGACGTATATAATGGATTATATATTAAATTTGCCTACAGCAAATTCAATATTTTGTTGTTCCATTTAGGAAAAAGGTTTAATTTCCGTTACGTGTTCACTGTATTTTTATGAATACATGATTATATATATATATATGAAAATATAAATATAATTATATATAAATAATTATATATATATGTATAATTCTATACAAATAATTTTATATATACTGTATATATATATACATACACACTCATGCGCATATATGTATATATAATATATATATATATATATATATATATATATATATATATGTGTATAAATATATATATATATAATGATTATTCTTGCTTTGCAAAGATCCAAAAGGACTATAAATGGGGACTTTCAAAATGGCCAACTTCATGCTAATACTTTTAAAGTTCTTTGCACATTTACGGGCTTGTGCCAAAATATATCGTTTTATAATCGCATTCCATAATCTTTATATAATCACTAATTAAGAAGACATGTTGAAAGTTTTTTATACAAATGCCTATACATAGATAATTACAAACACACACACACACACACAGACACATACACACACATACACACACACATATATATATATGTAAATACACATACACGCATACATAATATTTTTCATTACCTTTTTTTAGATGATAATTGTATGATTGTGTAAGTGAATGTATATGATGAATTTAATGTAATTATAAATAGAATTATAATCATCGCTGGCGATGTTTCACGGGTAGTTGCACTTTTATTCGTAAATAAGTAAAACTATCTTGCTGCTCACATTGACAGATATTGTTCAGAAACCATTTATAACAATTATGAGCCAAACAACCTAAATCTTATGCCACACGACTCCATGATACATACATATGTAATTTGACATTATGATATACATTTATATGCCTCTTTTCCAAAGTACATGATGTTTCCTAAAGCACTAACCTATATTTTCTGTGTATTGTCATGATGTTAAACATGTCTTCATATTTTGATCTCTGCCTATATCCAATCGTTGAGGGAGAATTCTATATATTAAAAGCTGAATACTTATTAAAATTAAGTGCATAACTTACAAACTCTACATATATTTCAATGAATGAATGAATGTGTAGAATATATATTGAGCTTTTACAAAGTTCACATTTTCGGGCATATAATTTATTTTAATGTTCAAATATGAAAATTGTGAATCTCAGGAGCACAACCTACATGCAAACACTGTTATATATTACCATGTATAAGCAACTCATGTTCACATGCAAACAATATATGTTTTAGTTTTCGCGTACTCATTATATGCAATTTATGAATTATTAAGTTTATTATCGTCTGCCAATATTCATTTGATTTAAATCTGTTGATATGTTATTTCATTCTAATATTTCCTGTTGTTCTCAATTACGACTCAAATTGTCAACGCTATGAAACGAAAGAATCCTGACATTTTCTAAAGATGTTATACATGATTCGGAGTACAATTATGAAAATTTACGTATTTTGTGTAGCATACAATATATCAGAATAAACTAGAAGTTCGCGTGGTTGCTGGTCAACAGTAATATTTAATATTCTTATTTCATCTCGGGATGTCGGATAGAATTCTTCCCAGTACCCATTCCTGCTCTCTGTGAGTTAAAATAATCTTGTCCTTCATTCATTGGTCTATAAATGAAATATTAGTTCAGTACTTGGATCAATTCTTTTTCTGTATTACTTTCTCATTATTCAAAAAGGATGAGTTTCATCTGATTTAAATGTTCATGTCATGCCATATACTAGGCCATTGCAGCTTCAAACAAACTTATCCACTAGGTGTCAAGTATCAATGGGATGAGTGGAATATTACATCACAGAATAACACTGACATTATATTACAATTTCAATATCAGCAATATCTAGTGTTTGTGCTTAATAGCCCTATTACCAAATAAAAGCGCTTTATAATGTTTCGCCATTTTCAGGTTAATCCTATTTTGTGGCTTAAGTGCCAGTATAATAATAGAATTTATTTGAAACAGTGGTTAATTATTTCTTCTTATTCACACGATTCATACGGTTTGAAGAGTTTAATGGCGAATACATAACTGCGGCTCCAATATCTAATCTGGAATGAATGTGCACATTATATTAAGACAGCGTATGTGCTTCTCATGATTGCAATATCACACCAAAGCGATCGTACAATCTCCTTAATATCTCATTCCCCAAAACTACCAAATTTTACACAACATTTACCTTTATTATCGTTACGGTTTGAAATCGAAACCTAAAATGGCATAACGAACAACCGCAGATTTACAAGATGATAAAGCTTTCTCCTGATTCTATGAATCATAGAAGTCAGGTTATATATAATATACAGTTGCCCTTAAACGGAAGGCTAGGTTAAAAAAAAAACTGCAACAATTACACACACTCTAACATATACACACCCTAATATACACATATATAGATATCCTATGAGCAATATGTTACTCACTGCAATAGCCAAAACAACCATATCCGTTCATTGCTTTATTTCACTCTTCGAAAATACACTTTTCACGAAAAATCGATTCCGTTTACTTCAACATATACATTCGTATTTAGGACAGGAATATATTAACAAACAGATGCTATTGATTTATATCAATGAATGCACGGACATATATTTTTCCCATGCGGAAAGACAGCGGGGATGTGTTGACTAGACACCAATCGGCAACACTAATTTCTAATTAGTTCATAGTTTCTGCATTTTTTGCGTTGTTTGAAACGGAAAAAAAAGTGATAGGTAATGGCAGGAAATCTAATTTAAATTTGTATGTAAATTCTGGAAAATTGTTTCAGTAAGAAAATATATAAAACATTGCTGTTTTATGTCTTTACTATCGTGTAAGTCATCGTCGTCATCATTACCATCATAAACAACAATAAGAACCTCATTATCCTTTCCACCTTGACTTTCTTTCCATCTTCACCTTCTTTACTACTACTACTACTACTACTACTACTACTACTACTACTACTAACGTCACCCCCCACTACCACCACCACTACTAATACTAGTATTGATGATGATGGTGGTGATAATGACGACAGAAATATCGATGCCGACAATTTTCGATGTCTTACCGATTATTTTCCAGTCGAATGTTGTTTTTTCTTATTTGGAATTGGTAAACAAAATGTGGCATTCGGCACAAACAAAGTTTGTTTTGTAGTAAATTAAATGAGAGGGGGAGGGGGGGTTATTTGATATTCTCTGTTTTGCTTTTGTGTACAGTGCCAACAACAACATTTTGACTATTTTGTTTGATCAACAAATCACACATGAAAATATTGATATAATGAAAATAAAGGAGGCTCTATTAGCGATAACAAAACTATGCGTTCACACACATACACTCTTCAATGAGTGAAAACATTTTTCTTTTGGATAGTCACAGTGCTTCGTTTACGAATGTTGATAGTCATACACACATACTGAATATGAATTTAATTACCAATTATTGTGAAAGTGCTCTTTGGGCTAAGATGGTATTCTGTTTCTTAATATGTCATGTAGGAGGAAGTCTAAGTCTAAAGTCTGTCTGAAACCTGGTGGCTCAAAATGGTCGGTGTTTATTCCGGTTTCCTTGGCGTTCACGACTAAGAGTACAATATCCCCGTCTGAACTGGATGACAGTGTTCATTTTCACCTAAGTATACTGGAGCAAGGTGAAATGAAATGGTTTGCTATAGGATGAAATAGGAAAATATATTCAACAATATATAATGTATAGGTCGACTGAAATTATATAGTTCTGTACGCATTGCATTCATGAATGAGGATGTGAACAGTGAGACGGTCGACGGGTTGAGATATAATCTTGAGCATATGTTTGTGCCAGAGAAATTTGGTCAATAAATAACTGTGATGTATGCTTGTAACAAATTCGATTTGAGGCTTAACCTAATGGCATTTCGAGATGTTTTGGGGGCTCAAATTACAAAGAATGGCCCTTGGCGCGCTAATGGACAACGTAGTTTTAAACTATCCGAAGAAGAGACGAGCATTTGTAACCTGCGATTATTAGGGGGCACGGGGGTAAGTAAATGGGCGATCGCATTTTCAATGCACATGATTTGACAGAATATCCCAGAGGTTTTGGGGATGTATCTTTACTGGAATTATCCTAGTGTATCATCCCGTATCGGTGGTGAACTAATTCTTATTAAATTTTATGAACTTTATTTATCGTATAATGGATATTTATTGTCATTTGTTTACAGTTATACCCATTGTCTCCCCGAACAGCTGCTCTCTGCTCGTTAAAGTACACAAACACAAATTCTGTATTATGTTGTTACTTTATTGTTTCCAAATACTTCAGCACGTGTGGCCAGTAAAAAATTCCTTATTTCAGTCTGATAAATATTACTAATATTTTACCATAATAATTTTACTATTATTATTTTAACTTTCAATATTATTGCTAAATACTAAAATTAGTAGTTGACAACAATTTTCATTGTTAGCATTATTATAAACTAAGCTCGAGATGAGCGCAGTGTGACTAAACCGTTCTGCACGCACTCGTCCAGTGTCCCTGTATTACTGATTTGTAGATTCATGTCGCACAGCTGTTGACGCATGTACGACTGGTCCAGATATCGACAGAGTCTATAGTGAATATCGCCCCGCCGCCTTCTTTTGGTGAGGAGAGTCATGCAGTTTTCCTCTGTCTTTGAAAAAATTTGAGGGTTGAGAAAGAACGGGTTCCTCCAGCACATTGCTAAAAGGTGGGTGAATATTGCAAGAATGTCCTATGTAGGCATGCGGCTGTAGGCTAGTTGATTTAGAGAGGAGAAGGGCACTATCCACTTCAACCCTCGGATGATTTAGGATTTGTGGGGATCCTAAGTCACCCATCGGTGGTCTACCCCCTTGTAGGGAATTTTTATTGATGTAATTATGTTATTCATTGTTATTTGTTCGTTAATTTTTTCCTCCTCGATTTCAGTAAAAACTCCCCACTGTCCCGGCCCATGAGTGAATTAAAATAATAATAATAATAATAATAATAATAATAATAATAATAATAATGATTTCTTTATTAACCACAAGGGTTTACATAAAGTAGACATTAAGGACAGTGCAGGACAATGCAGGACGGTACAAATGGGCATTTCTGCGTGTAAAAAACAAAAACAGAGGATGTAACAAAAATAACAATGAAAATAACAATGAAAAATTCCCCAATAGGGGGGAGACTTCGGAGGGACATTTGTGGTGAAAGCCCAGTAAAAAGCCACAATGACCCTGACCACCAAGGCAAGTGCCCTCTCGCAGTTTTCCACCTTTAATTTACAGATATATACTCAGAGTAGGCCCATTCACTCGGGCCATTCTTGCTTCTCTCACCCATCTTTCAACAAAATGCTGGGAAGAGAGCACTTCCCTCTCTACTCTGATTTTCCTTTTCAAATGAAATTTGAAAAAGTCAATCAGAGCATCACCGAAGAGGTAAGTGCTCGTCTTCAGCCCTTTCAAACGTGTCCACCATACTATCTCTTTCACCATGGCCACCAGGCAGATAAAAACTGCCTGCCCTTCCCGGCTAAAGGAGGAGGGTGGGGCAATCCTCACGATGGACTCAGATGATAGCCGGATCCGTCCTAAACGCGACAGCAGGTGTTCGACATAAACCCACAAGTCAGCAATTTTCGGACACTGGACGAGTGCGTGCAGGACGGTTTCGTCGCCCTGCGCGCATCTCGGACATGCCCGGCTGACGGCACCTCCATGCCTGTAGAGTTTATCCCGAACTGGCAAGGCTCCTCGGTAGCACTGCCAGGCCAGAGATTTCTGGAAGTTGTCCATAGGCCCCGGCCCGAAAGTTCTTCCGAAGAGATTGGCTAGTTGATTTTCGTCGACGCCTAGAGTTTCCCCAAGTACGTCATCGCTCTTCCCCTCCACTAATCCTCTATAGAACGCCGAGGTGGAGTTTCCACCGATCACATTGCCCGATTGGTCGAGGGCTGTGAGCGCCTGAAGACATTCCAGTCTCCAGGCGCTCCCTCTCGGTCTTCGCTTGACCCAGGACTGCAGCTCCGTCAAGGAAACGAGCTGGGGAAACACGCGCCTAGCAAACGGCGACCACACCTGATCACCGTCGAGGAAGAGGTGGAGATGTCGTAGCCTGAGCGCGTGCCTGCGCATCATCAGCCACGGCATGCCCAGCCCTCCACGTAGCGGGTGTTGACAACAGATGGACCGCCTGACCATCGGAGCGCGTCCCTTCCACAAAAAGCGAAACAGCAAACGCTCCAGCGCAGTCAGGCGAGGCTTAGGACAAGGTACGACGGTCAGACGGTAGCAGATGACGGACGCGATGTACGCGTTAGCCACCTCCGCTCGACCTTTCAGGGATGGCTTCCTCTCCGCCCATTTCTGGGTGAGAGAAGCCACCCTGCTCGTCACCTCGTCCCAGTTTTTGTCCGTCTGGAGGTCCGGACCGAACCAGACCCCTAGCAATTTAACCGGTCCGTCCGTCCAGCGTCCGACGACGCTGTTGGACGGCATGGACCTGCCTCTCCAGGTGCCGAGCTGCAGGCCCACTGACTTTTCCTGGTTGATCATTGCTCCTGTCACCGCTTCGTATTCTCTTAGTGTAGTGCCGATCGCCTCGATGTGTTTGGCGTTCGACACCACTACGGTGACATCGTCCGCATATGCTGACACTGATCTTCCGCATCCTAGTTCGCGCGGGACTCCCCTCAACGTCTCCAGTTTGTGCAGTAATGGCTCGAGAGTCAATACGTACAAGAGGGACGAGAGGGGACATCCTTGGCGGACCGAGCGCATGATGTTGAACGGTTCCGACAGGTGACCGTTCACTCTCACCACAGAGCAGATGTCGCTGTGCATGGCAGCGATCCAGCCTCTGAAGACGGGCCCAAAGCCAGCCGCGCTCAGGACTGCCGCTAGGTAACGATGGTCGACCCTATCGAAAGCTTTCGACTGATCTAAATTGATCAAGGACCCACCCGTGCCAGGTTCCCTAGCTACCCTCTCTACGATGTATCGCATGAGGTGGAGGTTGTCGTGGATGGATCTGTCGGGAATGGCGCATGTCTGCGCCTCTCCCACCAGACCACCAACGACAAGCGCCAACCTCTTTGCTAGCACCTTGGCCAAAATCTTAAACTCTGTGTTTAGCAGAGTTATGGGCCGGAAATTGTCTATGTTATCCCCCTTGTTCGGATCCTTTCTCAGCAGTGCCACCGCTCCTCGGCTCACAGAACTGGGAATTCTCCCGTTCTGTTGCCAGTTGCAGTAGACGTCCGCCAAGAGGCCTCCGAACAAGTCTGGCATCTGTACGTAAAGTTCATAGGGCAGACCATCCAAACCAGGCGATTTACCCCTTGTGCAGCCAGTCATTGCCTCCCTTACTTCAGCGGCTGTTATCGGCTTTTCGCAACACTTCGCCTCAGTGGCCGAGAGCCGCGGCAGTCCGTCGAGGTAGACACTAAAGTCCATCCCTCTACCCGGCCCCCCGCTGCCCCCGAACAGCTGAGCGAAGTGTCGCTGAAAAGCTTCACACATTTGCCCGGGATCGAGTAGCATGCGCCCGTCGTGGTCCACCAAAGACCGGATCGTGGCTTTGTTGCCACGACGCGCCTCCGCCACTCGGGCCCATTGAACGGCTTTCGTCCCCTCGTGTCTGAGAGCACGCACCCTAGCTCTGACAACGCAGCCTTCGTGCTTTGCATTGAAGAATTGGTCAAGGGCCAATTTCGCCGCAAGCACGTCGGTCGCAATGCCTTTGCTAAGCGCCTCGTCTAATTTTTTAACTAGTTCTCCCTCTGCTCTATTTTTCTCTATTGCTAAAGCATTACTAAACCTAATCGATTCTATTCTAATCGCTCTTTTCAGAGCAAACCACCACTTGTTGTTGACGATGGCCCCCGTCAACGCCCGCTTAACTAGTTCGCTAATCCGGTCTCTGTAGGCCTTGCGCGCTGGTAAGGACGCGTTTAGCTTCCAGTAGCCGGGTCCTCGTCTATGAAGCCTATCTAAGTCAAGCACACAGGTCACGAATTTGTGGTCCGTGTAGCTGACTATCTTGAATTGTGGACAGCCTATGCTAGACCTATCTATTTCCCTACAAAATACTCTATCTAGATATGATCTGGATGACCCTATGCGGTTTGTCCAAGTCCACATTGGCACATTCGGGAAATCCAATCGGTACCTGTCAGACAGTTCAAAACGCCTGAGCAGGTTGGTGAGGCTCTTGCACCCTCCACCCCTATCCGCTAATCCCACACAGTCCCAGCGTGCATCTAAGATCCCGTTCCAGTCGCCCACTAACACTAAAGAGCGGGACGTTCCAAGAAAGGTCTCCAGACGCCGGAAGAAATCAGGCCGCCCTGCTCCTGTCGGGGCATAGACGGCCACTAGCCTGAAAGCTTGCCCGTCTCCGCTGGTCACGTCCAGCACCACCAGCTTACCCTCTGGGTCCAGGAAGATGGCCCGTATGGCGAGATCCAAACCTCTACGAAAAAGCACAGCAACTCCTCCACCCGATCCAGGACGGCTGGGAGATGCGTACACATCGTAGCCGCCGAAGATCGGTGCGAAGGCCCGCGCTTCGGAGATTCTGGTCTCGCTGATGGCCACTACATCTATGTTTAGTGACCTGAGGTCGTTGAGCAGGTGACCCTGCTTCCATGACGACCCCAAGCCACGCGCATTTATGCTGCCTATTCTGAGTGAGGTCATGTTTAAAATAGAGTGGAAAAGATGGGAAAGACCACTTACCGTACTTTTGGTAGAGGAGGGATGGTTTTTACATCCCTTTTCACTTGATCGTCTGTTGAAGGGACCGTTGAATCGTCCCTTCGGCTGGTCGTCGGCTCTTCTAAGAGAATGTCTGAGTATACTCTTCGATTGATGGTTCCTCCTAGGTCCCTGAAATCACCAACTGCGTTGGGGAATTTCGTTTTAATGTTTGTGTATTGTTTCTGTGCTATTTTTAGCAGTCTTATGTTAGTTGGCGTTTTGATTGGTGCTGGTATTATGTAGTCCTGTTGTGAAATGTCTGTGTGTTCAATTATGTAAGTCATTAGTTTCTTGTTGTGTGTATTTATTGCCGTGCATTTGTTTTTCTGGGGGTGGGGTGTGGTTCTACTATTTTCTTGTCGTTGTTGCTGGGTGTGTGTGTTTTGTTGTTGTGTTTGCGATGTTGGTGCTTGTGGTGGTGGTGTTAAAGGTGTTGTTGGCGGTGGTGATGGTGGTGCTAGTGTGGGTGGTGATGGTGTTGGTGTTGTTGCTGCTGTGGGTCTCTTTGCAGTAGACTTTACCCTTTTCTCATTTCTTTCCTCCCTTTTCAAAGGCGACGATGCGCTGCTTCTGCGTTTGTGCCTTCTTACGACCTTTTGCCATCCCTCTCCCACCTCACACTCCATGTCTGATTCTGTGAGGTCGGGGAGGGGTACCAGCTCCACTCTTTCACTTGTTGTTGGTGATGTTTGCACTGGAGTCTCTGTTGCAGCTGCATTTGGTATTGCTGTTGTTGTTGTTAATATTTCCACTGCTGCTGCTGTTTTTGATTTCCGTGGAGTGGGTATGGGTGCCACGGACCTATCGTTCCTGGTTGCCGCTTGTCCTGTTGCTGGTAGCCGTGGAGCCGGATTCGGAAGGAGGGGGGTTTTCTCCTTTCTCAGGGTCTTCTCGTTGCAGAAGGCCCTGAGGTGAGTCTTCGATCCACAGCGAAAGCATTTCGGGCGTTTGCCCTCAACACTTATGGGCAGTTGAGTGCCGTTATCGAAGTCTATCACATCCGGGATAGCTTCGATGCACTCCTGGTTGGTTTGGATTAGCATCTCAATGGAGGAGCCGATCCAATCTTCTCTTACTTTTTTCTGTACTTGCAGTACAGTTGTTTTGTCCTCGATTCCGACGAGGACAGACGCAGCCAGCCAAGAAGGGGTCATTCCGGGGGGGGGGGGGACGTGGGTTAGTTTGACCCTCACAATTTTTTGCCCACAGTAGGAGGGCACCAACACCATTTCCTCGCTCCTTAGGGTCACTACTGATTGGGCCTTTGCCTCCTGGGGTGTGGCAAAAAGTACGTCTACGGTGGCATATTTTTTGCCTCGGGTGATGTGCGTTTTCCGCTGCCACACAGACCCCAAGGCTTTTTGTATTTGGGCCTCTGTGGCTCTTTCCACCCTACGGGATTTTGTACTTACTGTACGGTACGTGACCGTACAGTGCTCTTGGGTTTCGAAAAATTTTTCCGCTGCCTTGCAGATTGCTCGGTGTCCGTTCTTTGTAACCATCTTCTTCGCTTCCTCTAATTCCTCATTTGTTATGAGGATTGTTTCCAAGTTTTTCGCAATACCTGCAAATGAGATTGGTTTTTCTCTGCTGTTGTTGTTGTCGTCAGAGCTGCTGGTACTTTTGTTGTTGCTGCAGGTACTACGACTACTGCCTCCGCCGCTGTTGCTGTGGTTGTGTTGGTGTTGCTGCTGCTAATGCTGTTGTTGTTTATGCTGCTGGTGATGTTGTTGCGGCTGCTACTGTTGTTTTCATTGTCACTGTTGCTGTTGTTATTACGGCTGCTACTGCTATTATTCCTGACGTCAGACGAATGAACTGGGTTTTCGTATTTCCCGGACACCTGTTTCGTCGCTGTCGTCGTCGTCGTGGAGAAACTTTGCACGCTTTGCACGAGACTTTGTTTTTCTTTCGTCACTTGCGAAAGAGAAGGGAGGGAGAGAGACACATTTAAAGAAGGGAGGGAGAGAGACAATCTTCTCTCTGCTGTAGTGATGATTGAGGAAGAAGAAGACGGAATGAGTGGGAGTGACGTATGAAATTTCTTTTTCGTAGCCATGTTGTTTTTTGTTTAAAATGAATATTGGGTACAAAACCCCAATAACTGGTTATTTAGCCCCGAAGGGCCAAATAACGGACAGAAAGACCCCTCTCACGAGGAGGAGGGTGTCTTTATCAACAATTTGGTTCAAGTTTTAAACAATTTACAATTGTTTTAACGGTTAAAAATTACTATACCTTACAGAGCCGAGCCTCCGTCAACCATGGCATTCAATAATAATAATAATAATAATAATATTATTCATTTTTGGGGCCCTTTCTGCCTGTGTGTTTGTTTGTTTATGTGTGTTCGTATACAGCGTGGTGATAATGCCACACAAGGGCCAAGTGGAATGGCGGATCAACAGATGGCTATGTAACCATACATTCGCCAATCCTCGATAAGAGTGTTTAAATATCGAACATAAACAGTTCGAATAACGGTGAAATGGAGACTAGAACGTCATGTGACAGACTCTCACCCAACAGGTGCCCCCTGGCTCAGCAGCAGGAACCTGACTGTCAACCAAATACTGCTGATGTTGGAGGAAGGAGAAGAAGGAAAGGGGCCAGAACCAACTGGACGAAAGAATTGAATAGAACTGTTATGCAATGTTACCTGAAAAGTAACCCCAAGGAGAGGGGCTACAGGAGACGGATGCATAACATCTGGAACGAGATTGGTTTATTTAAATTAGATGAACAAAAATTGGCCGGGCAGGCTCGGGTAATAAGAACTAATGGGTGGATAAGCGAGCTGGAACTGGAGGAACTGAGCAGAGAGAATGGCTTGGAGATGGCGGGTGTAGTATGCCAGACAAGCGAGCCAGTGGGAAATGAAGGTGAAGAGGTCCTGAGAACGGAGGAACCACCCGAAGCAGACAATGATCTGAATACTGAGATAAATAATACCTGGAACAGAGATACGGCCACTGAGGAGATGAATGCTGACGGGCTAGGACAAGATTCGGTTGACATCCTAAATTTAGTGGTAGATGAATTGAACAATGATAGTGGGAGACCTATGAACCTAAGATTTGTAGACAGGAAAAAGTTAAAAGAAACAACAGCTAAGGTAAACAAAGTCATCCCATACCTTGAGGCGAGGAGCCTTCACCAGTGCAACAATATCCTCAAAGCAACAGCAAATACGGTGAGGAAACTACTTGGTATAAAAGCGAGAGGAAACAACAGACAAGAAAGAGCAGAGCCGTGGTGGAAGAAGCGACCGAGTGGGCAAATCGAGGAAATGAGAAATGACATAGGAAAGCTTGAGTCACTACTGAATGGGACACTAAAAAACATAGGCACTAAAAATAGACTGAAAATAAAATACAAAACTAGGAGTAAAAAGCTAAATATTATCATAGAGGAATTGAAGCAACGCATTGTAGCAAAGAGTGCCAAAATCAGGCGATACGAGAACAGAGTCAGTCAGTATAAACAGAACCGCATGTTCGACAACAACCAGAAGATGCTGTTTGGACAGCTTGAGGGGAAAGAAAGAGGCAACGACTTGATCCCTGGGGCGGAACAAGCTAAAACATTCTGGAGAGGAATATGGGAGCAGGATGCTAGACACAATGCCCAGGCAGGGTGGATTGAGACAGTACAGAGGGAGATCGGTGAGCAGGCACAGCAACAGACTGATTTGAGTATCACAGTTGAAACTCTTAAGGGGCAAGCCAAAAAACTAACCAACTGGAAATCACCAGGCCCAGATGGTGTGCAGGGGTATTGGATTAAACATTTAACATCCCTCCACCCGAAGCTGACGGCCATGTTCAATGACTGCTTGGTGTCGGGTGAGGTGCCAGAGTGGTTGACAAAAGGTACCACAGTTCTGATAATGAAAGACCGAATCAAGGGTAATGATGTTACCAACTATAGACCTATCACATGTCTGCCCGTAATGTGGAAACTGTTGACGAGCATTGTGTCTGAGGAAATCTACCATCACCTCCACACAAACAACTTGTTGCCGGACGAACAGAAAGGATGCCGAAAGAAGTCACGTGGTACAAAGAACCAGTTGCTTATTGATAAGATGGTAATGGGGAATTGCAGGAGGAGACACACTGATCTTGCCATGGGATGGATAGACTACAGAAAGGCATTTGACATGGTGCCTCATTCCTGGATCACCAAAAGCCTGGAGATCTTCAGGGTGGCAGATAACATCAGACAGTTGCTGGGCAGGAGTATGGGGTCCTGCGAGACAGAGTTGACATCAACTGGAGTATCCTTGGGAAGCGTGAAGATCAAGAGAGGTATCTTCCAGGGAGATAGCCTGTCCCCTCTGTTGTTTGTCCTTGCCCTGATGCCCTTGACCATTATGCTGCGAAAAGTGAGAGCAGGATACAAGTTGGGAAGGGGAGAGCTTACCATCAATCACCTCCTCTTCATGGACGATCTTAAGCTCTTCGGGAAAAGTGAGAAGGAGTTGGATGTGCTTGTTGACACTGTCCGTATTTTCAGCAGTGATATATGTATGCAGTTTGGTATTGGTAAATGTGGAGTCATTGTGATGAGGAGGGGTAGGTTGAGCAGAAGTAACGGGATCCAGATACCAACAGGTGAGATGATAAAGGAAATTGACTCTGAGGAAGGATACAAGTATTTGGGCGTTCTGGAGGCTGATGGCATAAAGAACAAAAAAATGAAGGAATTGTTAAGAACTGAATACATTCGGAGAGTAAGGAGCGTATTGAAGTCACATCTGAACAGCAGAAATGCCATAAGCGCAGTAAATTCCCGAGCTGTGTCTATTATTAGGTACAGTGCGGGAATTCTGAGATGGAATGTTGCTGAACAAAAAGAAATGGATAGGAAGACTAGGAAGCTATTGACTATCTACAACATGTTCCACAAGAGGAGTGATGTCGATAGACTCTACCTAAGGAGATCTGAGGGTGGAAGAGGTCTTATCAGCATAGAGGACTGTGTTCAGATGGAGAAAAACAACCTATACAAATACGTGACCTATAGTAAGGAGCCAATGCTCAGAGCTGTACTGAAGGAGGGGACAGTAGGCCAGGGGATATCCAAGGAGGAAATAACATCAAGGAGGAAGAGCAGCCTTAAGGGAAAATCCCTTCATAGTACCTTCTTTGAGAAAACTGAATTTAGAGATCCACAGACATGGAACTGGTTGAGAAGAGGGGACCTCAAAAAGGCTACAGAAGGAATGCTAATGGCTGCGTAGGAGCAGGCCCTCAAAACGAAGTGGTTGAAGCACCATATCTACAAGGAGGAGGCTAGCCCACTGTGCAGGATCTGTGGAGAGAGAGAGGAGACTGTGGCTCACATTGTGTCCGAGTGTAAACACCTAGCCCAGACCCACTATAAGGGCTGGAGACACGATGTGATGGGCAGGGTGATCCACTGGCACCTGTGCAAAGTAAACAATCTACCACATTCTGAGAAATGGTATGAGCATAGGCCAGAGGCGGTGATGCAGAACAGTCAGGTGAAGGTGCTGTGGGATTTTAGGATACAGACGGACAAAAAACTGGAACACAATAGACCTGACCTGGTGGTTGTGGACAAAGAAAAAAGATCGTGCCTGATTGTGGATGTGGCCTGCCCGTTCGACACGAGAGTGCAAGAGAAGGAGAGGGAGAAAATTAACCGATACCAGGACCTAAAGTGGGAGGTGAAAAGGATTTGGAACTGCCATGAAGTCAAAGTGATCCCGATTGTCATAGGCGCACTGGGGACTATCTCCAAAGGTTTCCAGGGATGGTTAAAGAAAATCGGCCCCTTCACGCTTTTTGGAACGCTTCAAAAGGCATGCTTGCTTGGAACGGCAAGAACCCTCCGATACGTCCTGAATATCTGAGGCTGCAGGTAGTGGCTTGATATTCAATCCAACGGACTTTCCAGTTAACCAACATCAATGACTGAGATTCAAGGAATAACAATAACAACAATAATAATAATAATAATAATAATAATAAGAAGAAGAAGAAGACGCACATGGTGGATAGAAGGTCGTGAAATCGCTCCCGTAAGTTTTGATTTTTTAACATATTTAAATCAATAGTGAAATAACAATTCTTAGTACAAATGATACATAAAACATCCGGCTTGAGTCCCAAAATATTCAGACCCATAATATATTGTTATATCACTCAAATATTCAATTTTGTATTATACATTTTATATTCAAAAAAGAAAATGGTTATAAATGGAAGAAAACCCCCTATGTCTACACTATATAGAACAGCCAAATAACAGAAATTTCACCAACACCACAAACTAGATACACCACCTACCCCATCACCCCTCTGTGTACACTAAACACATCAGCCAGATAACGGCAATTTCACCACCACCACCACCAATCTCAGCATAATAATAGTAATTACTATTATTATTGTCTCAAGTTTTAACAAAATGTTTAAATCCAATATTAAGGGAATATGTCAACACATATACGCGACTAACCCCATAGATTCACCGGTCACACAAAAATACAGTTCATTCAACAAAACTCAAAAATGACAACGTCATCACTACAGTCACCGCCACCGCCGTCCATCCATCATTACTACCACTATTCCATCACCGCCGCCACCACTCCTTCATTGCTACCACCGGTATCCCCCCATTACCTTCTGTTAACTTACGAAAGGGGAAGATGGCGGTATCACTAGACAATATTAATAAACAAGATTAATATTTAATTTGGGATCAGGAATGTTAGAGTCGAAAAGGAGGAAAATGACAAAATGACTAAATAACTAAAGATAATTTCACCACCAACACCACCACCACTACCACGATGAAAACTCTGGTTACGTCGACTCAACCGCTATTTCTACTCCAACTTCAAAACCATCACTACAGTAATACGACCACATCACCACCACCACTGCCTAATAATGATTTATCGCTACCGCCGCTATTCTCTCCCACTACCTCCTGCTAGTTGCTGCTAGCACAGCACCGCCACCACCACCGCCACCACCACCACCGCCACCACTGCCTCATTATCACTACCGCCGCTATTCTCTCCCGCTACCCCCTGCTACACCGTAGAACCCCCACTAAAAGAGGAAAGCATCAAAATATATAAAGAGACTGAATTGATGACCCGGACAAATTAAAAAAAAAATAATAAAAAACTAAAGCAGCACAGCAACAACGAAAAACGTAAAGAAAATAAGAATGAAGAGAAAAACAAACAGACGGACAGAGAAGGGAAGGGAAAAATTAAGTCAGACATTCAAACACTACATTACAATGAAACTTATGCTTATTCATTTTTTTTCTTCTTTTTTTTGCCTGTTTGTTTGTTTATTTATGTTCGTCTACAGCGTGATAATGCCGCACAAAAATCACGTGGAGTGCCGGAACCACCGGAGACGATGAATTCACCGGTGGTTATGTAACCATACATTTGCCAATCCTCGATAAGAGTGTTTAAATGTCGAACATAAACAGTTCGAATAACGGTGAAATGGAGACTAGAATGTCATGTGACAGACTCTCACCCAACAGGTGCTCCCTGGCTCAGCAGCAGGGACCTGACTGTCAATAAAATACTGCTGGTGTCGGAGGAAGAAAAAGAAGGAAGGAAAGGGACCAGAACCAACTGGACGAAAGAATTGAATAGAACTGTTATGCAATGTGACCTGAAGAGTAACCGCAAGGAGAAAGGCTATAGGAAACGGATGCATAACATCTGGAACGAGATTGGTCTATTTAAATTAGATGAACAAAAATTGGCCGGGCAGGCTCGGGTAATACGAACTAATGGGTGGATAAGCGAGCTGGAACTGGAGGAACTGAGCAGAGAGATTAGCTTGGAGATGGAGAGTGGAGTATGCCAGGCAAACGAGCCAGTTGGAAATGAAGGTGAAGAGGTCGAGAGAACGGAGGAACCACCCGAAGCAGACAATGATCTGAATGCTGAGATAAATAATACCTGGAACAGAGATACGGCCACTGAGGAGATAAATGCTGATGGCTAGGACGAGATTTGGTTGATATCCTAAACTTAGTGGTAGATGAATTGAACAATGATAGTGGGAGACCTATGAACCTAAGATTTGTAGACAGGAAAAAGTTAAAAGAAACAACAGCTAAGGTAAACAAAGTCATCCCATACCTTGAGGTGAGGAGCCTTCACCAGTGCAACAATATCCTCAAAGCAACAGCAAATACGGTGAGGAAACTACTTGGTATAAAAGCGAGAGGAAACAACAGACAAGAAAGAGCAGAGCCTTGGTGGAAGAAACGACTGAGTGCTCAAATCAGGGAAATGAGAAATGACATTGGAAAGCTTGAGTCCCTACTGAATGGGACACTAAAAAATAGACACTAAAAATAGACTGGAAATAAAGTACAAAACTAGGAGGAAAAAGCTAAATATTATCATAGAGGAACTGAAGCAACGCATTGTAGCAAAGAGTGCAAAAATCAGGCGATACGAGAACAGAGTCAGTCAGTATAGACAGAACCGCATGTTCGACAACAACCAATAGATGCTGTTTGGACAGCTTGAAGAGAAAGAAAGAGGCAACGACTTGATCCCTGAGGCGGAACAAACTAAAACATTATGTAGAGGAATATGGGAGCAGGATGTTACACATAATGACCAGGCAGTGTGAATTGAGACAGTACAGAAGGAGATTAGTGAACAGGCACACCAACAAACTGATTTGAGTATCACAGTTGAAACTCTTAAAGGGCAGGCCAAAAAACTAACCAACTGGAAATCACCAGGCCCAGATGGTGTTCAGGGGTATTGGATTAAAAATATAACATGCCTCCACCCGAAACTGACAAACACGTTCAATGACTGCTTGATATCAGGTGAGGTACCAGAGTGGTTGACAAAAGGTACCACAGTTCTGAAAATGAAAGACTGAATCAAGGGTAATGATGTTACCAACTATAGACCTATGACATGTCTGTCCGTAATGTGGAAACTGTTGACAAGCATTATGTCTGAGGAAATCTACCATCACCTCCACACAAACAACTTGTTACCGAACGAACAGAAAGGATGCCGAAAGAAGTCCCTTGGTACAAAGGACCAGTTACTTATTGATAAGATGGTAATGAGGAATTGCAGGAGGAGACACACTGGTCTTGCCATGGGATGGATAGACTACAAAAAGGCATTTGACATGGTACCTCATTCTTGGATCACCAAAAGCCTGGAGATCTTCAAGGTGGCAGATAACATCAGGCAGTTGTTGGGCAAAAGTATGAAGTCCTGTGAAACAGAGTTAACATCAACTGGAGAATCCTTGGGGAGCGTGAAGATCAAGAGAGGTATCTTCCAGGGAGATAGCCTGTCCCCTCTGTTGTTTGTCCTTGCCCTGATTCCCCTGACCAGTGTACTGCGAAAAGTGAGATCAGGATACAGGTTGGGAAAGGGAGGGCTTACCATCAATCACCTCCTCTTCATGGACGATCTTAAGCTCTTCGGGAAGAGTGAGAAGGAGTTGGATGTGCTTGTTGACACTGTCCGTATTTTCAACAATGATATATGTATGCAATTTGGTATTAGTAAGTGTGGAGTCATTGTGATGAGGAGGGGTAAGTTGAGCAGAAGTAACGGAATCCAGGTACCAACGGGTGAGATGATAAAGGAAATTGACTCTGAAGAAGGATACAAGTATTTGGGCGTTCTGGAGGCTGATGACATCAAGAACAAAAAAATGAAGGAATTGATAAGAACTGAATACATTCGGAGAGTAAGGAGCGTATTAAAGTCACATCTGAACAGTAGGAATGCCATAAGTGCAGTAAATTCCCGAGCTGTGTCTATTATTAGGTACAGTGCGGTAATTCTGAGATGGAATGTTGCTGAACAGAAAGAAATGGATAGGAAGTCTAGGAAGCTATTGACTATCTACAACATGTTCCACAAGAGGAGTGATGTCGATAGACTCTACTTAAGGAGATCTGAGGGTGGAAGAGGTCTTATCAGCATAGAGGACTGTGTTCAGATGGAGAAAAACAACCTATACAAATACGTGACTGATAGTAAGGGGCCAATGCTCAGAATTGTACTGAAGGAGAGGACAATAGACCAAGGGAGTCCAAGGAGGAAATAACAACAAGGAGAAAGAGCAGCCTTCATGAAAAATCCATTCATGGTACCTTCTTTGAGAAAACTGAATTCAGAGATCCACAGACATGGAACTGGTTGAAAAGAGGAGACCGTAAAAAGGCTACAGAAGGAATGTTAATGGCTGCGCAAGAGCAGGCCCTCAAAACGAAGTGGTTGAAACACCATATTTACAAGGAGGAGGCTAGCCCACTGTGCAGGATCTGTGGAGAGAGAGAGGAGACTGTGGCTCACATTGTATCCGAGTGTAAACACCTAGCCCAGACTCACTATAAGGGCTGGAGACATGATGTGATGGGCAGGGTGATCCACTGGCACCTATGCAAAGTAAACAATTTACCACATTCTGAGAAGTGGTATGAGCATAAGCCAGAGTCGGTGATAGAAAACGATCAGGTGAAGGTGCTGTGGGATTTTAGGATAGAGACGGACAAGAAACTGGAACACAATAGTCCTGACCTGGTGGTTTTGGAAAAAAGATCGTGGCTGATTGTGGATGTGGCCTGCCCATTCGACACGAGAGTGCAAGAGAAGGAGAGGGAGAAAATTAACCGATACCAGGACTTAAAGTGGGAGGTAAAAAGGATTGGGAACTGCCATGAAGTGAAACTGGTCCCGATTGTCATAGGCGCACTAGGTACTATCGCAAAACGTTTCCAGTGATGGTTAAAGAAAATTGGCCCCGCCACGCTTTTTGGAACGCTTCAAAAGGCATGCTTGCTGGGAACAGCAAGAACCCTCCGATACGTCCTGAATATCTGAGGCTGCAGGTAGTGGCTTGATATTCATTTCAACAAACTTTCCAGTTAACTAACATCAATGACTGAGACTCAAAGAATAATAATAATAATTATAATAATAATAATAAGATGCACAAAGATACACAAAGATGCACAAAGCTACAGTAATGGACTACACATTTCAGAAGTTCTATTTACTGCTGAAATAAAAAAACACAGAATAAGCAAAGCAGGTAAAAGTAACTGCAAAGAAAGAACTGCTACAGAAACTGGCTAAGAAATGGCAAGAAAAGCCTTTGTATGGAAAATACCCAGAGCGAGCTAACAATCCTGATGTTGACAAAACTTTTACCCATCAGTGGTTGGCATCCTCTGGACTGAAATCGGAGACTGAAGGACTGATTATATCAGCACAAGATCAGTGTCTGCCAACAAAAAATTACCAAGCCAACATAATAAAAAAAAATGGATGCAGCCCATTATGCCGTGTATGTAAAAAAAAAACAGAGACCATTGATCATATAATTTCAATGCGCAGTCCTATATCTCCAACCGAATACCTAAACAGGCATGACAGAGCTGCACAATGCATACATTGGATAATGTGTAAGCATTTTGACCAGCCCCATCAAAAGAGTTGGTGGGAGCATCAGCCACCTCCCATACTTGAAAAAGATCACATCTCAATCTTGTGGAACTTTAGCATCCAAACAGACTTGATATAATACTGAAGAACTTTAAAAGAACAATACTAGTCGTTGTAGGCGCTCTAGGAATGATACCTAAGGGGTCTAATGATTACCCGCGTATAGGAGAAATACAAAAGATAGTACTAATGGGAACTGCCCATATACTAAGGAAGATTCTGTCAATATAAGTACATCACAAGTCTAAACACCTAAAGGTGCATGTCTCTTGAGGTTACTGGTTGTGACTTGGTGATAACTCGTATGAACATAAAGCAAGATAAATGCAGCTGTAATAATAATAATAATAATAATGATTTCATTTATTAGCCACAAGGGCCGACGTGTAGGGGACAATACATAGACGGGGACAGTAGGTGTTTACAATAAGGTCGAGTAAAAGTGCACAATGGCAAGACTAATTTAACAATGAAGATATAAAAATATAAAATAAACTATGCATAAAAATAACAAAATAAATTCCCCGATAAGAGGGGTGGACTACCCTGGGGTGACTCGGGTACCCCACCAATCCTGAACCACCCTGCACTTCTAGGGCACTCAGGGAGAGCACCCCTCTCTTCAAGTGAGCTATCCTATAGGCGCATGGTCAGAGTAGGCCCATTCACACGAGCCATTCTCGCCACATTCACCCCCATTTTAGCAAATGTACTGGGGAGCAGCACTTCTCTTTCCACCCTCACCTTATTTTCCAGGTGAAACTTGAAGAAGTTGATGAGGGATTGGCCGAAGAGAAAAGTGTCTGTCTTCAGTCCTTTTAACCTGGTCCACCATATAACCTCTTTCGCAACTGCCACCTGACAGAGGAAAATGTCCTACTCTTCCTGACCTAAGGAAGGCGGTGGGTCGATCTTCACTATGGACTCGGCCGATAGCCGGATTCGTTCCACACGCGACAGTAGCTGTTCGACTAACTCCACAAGTCAATAATGCACGGACATTGGACAAGTGCGTGCAGAACGGTTTCGTCGTTTGGTGCGCATCTTGGGCTGGTCCGTCTGACAGCACTTCCGTGCCTGTAGAGTTTATCCCGAACCGGCAGAAACCCCCGGTAGCACTGCCAAGCGAGGAATTTCTGGTAATTTTCCATCGTCCCCGGCTCAAAGGTCCTCCGGTACAGACTGCTCAGTTCGACTTCGTCGAGGCCCAAAGCTTCTCCGAGTGCGTCATCGCACTTGCCCACCACTAATCCTCTATAGAACTCGAGAGTGGAAGTTCCACTGATCGCATTGCTCGCTTGGTAGAGGGCAGTGAGTGCTTGGCAACATTCCAGGTGCCAGTCACCCGGTTTCGGTCTCTCTTGACCCAGGACGGCAGCTCAGTCAAAGAAATGAGCGTTGGAAAGGCCCGTCTGATAAACGGCGACCACACCTGTTCACCTTTGAAGCAGAATATCTGGAGATGTCGCAGCTTCAACGCATGTCTGCGCATCATTAGCCATGGCATATAATAATAATAAAGCTTATTGACACGTAATTACCAGGCCAATGTGATGAGAAAGGGAATAAACCCAAAGTGCCGATTCTGCAATGCTGGGGTTGAAACAGTGGATCACTTAGTCTCTGTATGTAAAGTTTTATCACAAGTAGAATACAAATGTAGACATGACAGAGTCGGCCAATATCTACACTGGGTAATATGTCGGCATCACAAAATCAAAGCTGAAGACAAGTGGTACAACGATCACCCTGAGGCTGTAACTGAAGGAGAAGAAGTAACAATTCTCTGGGACTTTCCTGTACATACTGACAGGACCATAAAAGCAAATAGACCTGACATCATTATAAAAGATCAACATAGCAAGGTCTGTTTGTTGATAGATATGAGCAACCCATGTGATCACAATATCGCGGCAAAAGTGTTTGACAAGCTACGAACATATAAAGATCTGCTTATTGAAATTGAGAAAATGTGGCACCTCAAGGCCGTTACAATACCCCGATTGTGGGAGGACTGGGAATGATCAAGAAAGGAACAGAACAATATTTGCGAGTGATTCCTGGATTGCTCTCTCTGCACGAGGTGCAAACAAATGTTTTGACTGGTAGCGCACACGTATTGAGAAGAGCACTATCTCTATAAGATTTATATTCCTCCTTGTATTTACATATGCATATGCACATGAGTATATATGTATACTGGCATTTTCTTTTATTATTATAATCAATGTGCTGTATTAACTGGCTTACCACTGTGAATGTATTTGCCCTATGTTTCGGGAAGCATATATCTCAGAAACAATAATTGTTTCTACTTTTGGCACAAGGCCAGCAATTACTCAGTACATTACTGGTACTTTATTTTATCGACCCCGTAAGGATGAAAGGCAAAGTTAACCTCGGCTGGGTTTGAACTCAGATCGTAAATGGACGTAACTATGCTGGAAAGCATGGCGTCCAACCCTCTACCGATACTGTCATTCCACAATAATAATAATAATGATGTTAGCCATAAATTCCTTGGCAGTTCCAGTTGCCACTTATAGCTTCGGTGTCTTGAACTGGGATATGAGTGAAATTAAAAGAATCGACACCAAAATCCGTAGGTTATTGACTTGTAAAAGGTTGCACCACCCTAAAGCAAATGTGGATCGTCTTTACCTTCCTAAAGCTCAAGGAGACTGTGGCCTGATCCAATTTGAACTTATCTTCATGACCACCACTATTGAATCAACACATGACTGTATGCTGAATCTTGTTAAAAAACATGATAGAAGTAAAAAGCTTCTTTCTATATCGAAGGCAAAAAATATGCTACTAATTTCATGCTTGATCCCAGGTTAGATAGACTAAGGAAACTGTTGCGATTGACGCTGCGAAGCACATGGAAGTAATGGCAAAAGCAAAAGGGCAAGGGCAATCAGCATCAAAGTGGGAGCAGTAACCTCTGCAGGGCAAATATGTGGCCCGTAGCAAGCAAGCTGATGTTTACAAAAAGCACACCCATCAGTGGTTACATAAGAAACAATAATTATTATTAGGGAGGTGGTGATTAGCAGAATCGGTAGAGCATCGATCAACATGCTTAGCAACATAGAGTTACGGCCCTTTATGATCTGAATTCAAATCCCGCTGAGGTTAACTTTACCTTTCATCCTTACGGGGTTGATAAAATAAAGTACCAGGCACGCACTGGGGTCGATTTAATCGACTTTTCCCTCCCCCAAAGTTGCTGGCCTTGTGCCTATATGAGAAAACATTATTAGGGCGGCGGTGATTGGCAGACATGGTAGAGCGTCGAAAAACATGCTTAGCAGCATAGTGTTATGGCCCTTTACGTTCAAATCCCGCCGAGGTTAGCTTTACGTTTCATCCTTACAGGGTCGATAAATTAAAAAACAAGTCACGCACTGGTGTCCATTTAATTGACTTCCCTTCTCCTAAAATTGCAAGTCTTGTGCCTAGAGTAATAACCATTAGGGGGGGGGGGTGACAGTCTCCGTAGAGCGTCGGATACCATGCTTCGTGGCATATAGTTACAGCCCTTCACGTTTGCCTTTTATCCTTACGTGGTCGATAACGTATAGTAACCCTAACTAACAAATTGGTGTTCTTGGGCCTTTTGTAGAAATCATTCATATCATTATTATTAGATGGCAGATAATTGGTATTTGTGTGTATGTGTGGTGCTTTTCTCTTGCATCGAACATACACAATTTCCAGTTTGTGAAACATTATCTTGTTCTATATATTTCTACAGTGTACTCACTGCTCTCGGTTGTGTTGCTGTTTGGACCTTTTTTATTATCCTTCCTAAGATAACATTAATTAAAAGTTTTGTTTTTTTTCTATCTCAGTATTGTAATTTCTACTTTTAGAATTTACGGTTCGATTACTCTTTCCATTTTTTGTGATACATTGTCTAAAATATTGGGTATGTTCATGACGAAATATTTCCTTTCTTGGAGGTCATTAACAACAATATACCGTTGATTAGTAATTAAATAATTAGAGAACAGTGTCCAACTCAAAATATCTGTCAATAAATCTAAATTCAATTCCAGAAAAAAATGCATTTGTAAAATCCGAAATTAGATTCCAACTTCATGAATATAATAAACAGTTAAGAAAATATGAAAGATATACACTCAAACAAACATGAAAATCGAGAAAGAAAAAGATGTATGCAGAATTCCAATAAAGTTGAGACATGCTTAGTACCATAAGCAAACACAAAAACAAACAATCAAACAAAGAGACTGTATGCCCACATATGAAAAATGCTAGCATTCAAAATTTCTGACAGAGAAATACAAATGAAATAAATACATTTATTTATCAATAAGTCATTCGACAAAATACATATGACGCTCTCATCATGTCGGACAAAGGAATCTTCACACAAGTTAGACCTATTATTCAACAGCTAGAATTATATGGGAAGGGAAATGAACAATATACAAGGGATAAACAAAAACACATAACTATCACAGACATCAATACTATCATTATTGCTGATGCTGGTACTTATACGAAAACCAACAACATCAAATTTGATATATAGTAGTTGTGAACGATTTCGTTACCATATTTGTTATAAAAATCAGTGCATGATTTTAATATTATTTTAACATTATCATGTCGTAATATAGCTAGCTTTCTACTTATTAATCTAGTGTTTGTAATTTAATAAATGTTATTACATAAAAATATGATTGAAGTTTCTTTTAGATTGATTTAGACAGTTTAAAATAGTTTTGAACTGTAGAACCGGGAGCGGATTAAGGCGGTTTCGTATTTAAAATACTTAGATTCTATGTTGGTATCTTTATTTATATTTGTAGTATAGTATTTCTTCAGCACTATCTTATTATAATCTATATTTCGTTTCGTTGAACAGTACTGGGTCAGATTACGGGAG
>OZ024742.1:54673893-54686393 GCA_964016885.1 Eledone cirrhosa
AGACTAATTGTCAACAATATCTTTTGCATTTACATTCTTTAATCTATGTCCATACTTGTATTGTTTTGGCTTTATTATACATATACAAACGTTTATACCATATATATATATATATATATATATATATATATATATATATATATATATATATATATATATATATATATATATATATATATATATATATATATATATATATATATATATATTATATATATATATATATATATTATATATATATATATATATATTATATATATATATATATATATATTATATATATGTATATATAAATATATATATATATATATATATATATACGGTTCTTATATATTTGATATATATTTATTCTTATCGAGCCCTCTTTGGATTTTAGTCTTCAAATTTATTATTATTACTATATATATATATATATATATATATACATTTATATATATATATATTTATATATATATATATATATATATATATATATATATATATATATATATATATATATATATATATATATATATATATGTATATATGTATATATATATATATGTATGTATATGTATATGTGTGTGCATGTGTGTGTATACTGTACAAATTGCTACGCGCTTCTACGAACTGTCAAATGTTAGCGCTAACACACATTTCTACGTAAGATCTGATACAAAAGGTTAAGATCCAAATCAAAATAAGTTGTCACTTAATGCAATCAATCCATCCGAAATGGGAATATATTCTTGAGGCAACATAATGAATCGGTATATTATTTGAATCGATAATTATATTAGTCACACACTTAAAAACAAAAAGGACACAGTAAAACAGAGATAAACAATCATGCATGAATACACACACGCGCGCACGCACACACACACATACATATATATATATATATATATATGTGTGTGTGTATCTATATATATAAACAAATACATGCACAGTTAATACAGTCCTCTCTATCATTGTAAGGCACAAGGCTAGCAATAATTATAGCATCTAGTCTTAACTACAGTGGCAACAATACTATTAAAAGGGCTGTTAGGGCTATGGAAGAGAGTTACGGGAAGCGAAAGTAGGGACAGGAACAAGCAGACAAGAAATCGAGAACACATATAGAGAACACATATGGAAATAATCGAGAGGGGAGCTCGAGTTATCAATAAAAGGAGTAACCTCTTCAGAACCTGCCTCCACAGATCATCTGGAAACTTCCTCAAACTGTACGGACTAAGAATATAGTTGTACTAGTTGAAGACTATTGCAAACGTGACCATGGAAGCCGGGCGTGGCCACGCAGCAACCCCAGCGTAGGGTGAACCTTGGATATCTTGTTTGCTCACCTGGATTCTTTGTGTACATGTTTCATGTCCCCTGTTCCTTATTTCTCTGTTTATATACCTATTTTTAATGTATTTTTGTCCCGTTCTTTTTTTATTGTGTTCTCTATATGTGCTCTCGATTCCTTGTCAGCTTGTTCCTGTCCCTACTTTCGCTTCCCGTAACTCTGTTCCATAGCCTGACAGCCCTTTTAATAGTATTGTTGCCACTGTAGTTAAGACTGAATGCTATAATTATTGCTAGCCTTGTGCCTTACAATGATAGGGAGTACTTTATTAACTGTGAATGTATTTGTTTATATATATAGATATCCATCTATGTTTCTATCCCATTTTCGCTTAGAATGATAGAGGTGACTGTATTAACTGTGCATGCATTTTTTTATATATATAAATACCCACCTATATTTCTATCCCATTTTCGCTTCCTTGTTTCAACGGACTACTATTGTGGTTCGTTTATTTGTCATGGAAGCATGGCCTTTTCCTGTTGCCGCCGTCGCCGTGGTGGGATCATCATTGGTTTTGTTGTTGTTGGTGTTACCAATGGCTTAATATTAATATCAATGATACCACCACTACTGCGACGAACGGGGTGGGTGATGGGGGGTGTTGGTGCTTGCTGCCGTTACCATTGTTGTTGTTGCTATATATGGTCATGGTGATTGATACCACCAACTCTATGTACCCACCTACCCCTGAACTCCTTTTTATTGCTTTGGCGTATTCGCTATTATTGTCGACAAGGTGATACCGTCACTGCGACGGTTGCTGCCTGTGTACACGACGCTGGTCTGTTTTTTTACTGTTGTTGTCATTGTTGCTGTTGTTGTTGTAAGTGTTTACTGTAGCTGTTGCTTTAGTTGTTGTTGTCAGTAGGGTGGTGGTACCACTACGACTATTGCGGCAAGTGTGGGCAATTTTGGTCGGCGGTTTGCTGTTATTGTCATTATTGTTGTTGTCGTTGTTGTCTATAGGTGGTGTCAACAAAATATATACCCCACCCTTCCTCAGATCTCCATTTATTGCTTCCACTGTCTACAGTTCTTCGTTCTTTTCGTCTTTTTCATTGATAGTTTTTCTAGCAAACACGACGGCTGGCAAACCCTTCAAGGAACTCATATGTATTCTGGGCACACAGGCATTAGAAAGGTTGTTTTTTCCTGCCAGCGACACATCAAACATATCGATTTTCATCTGAGGATACCATTCTCATAATCAATAGCAAATGCATTGTAGTGACCTACATTCCGCGGGCTCACATACATTCTCTGTGCGTGATTTGGCTCAGCTCAGCCAATCAGCGCCAGGAGAAGAGGATGTATCCCTACGCGTTCTGAGAGAGAAATAGCCCGCGAAGATTTGAGAAATAAAAGACTCGCAGCTTGACCAGGCTAAGGTAAACACCACTTGTTCTTTTGCTCTGTAAGCACAAACAATATGTAACGTCAAAACATTACATACGGACCTGGCCAAACGCCTCAGCAAGTCGACCGTATTTTCTCTTGTAATCTTAATTGATTTGTTTTATTTCTCTTGGCATGCCAGCTCAACCTTTGTTAATAAATAATGAAAAACAAGCTAAAGTCGTTGTCGATATTCCTATCATATCTTTCTACCAAACTGGTGCTTCCTCGTGGCAACATTACAACTCTCTAAATATAAACTCTCTACTAAATTGGTGACCCTCGACGATTAAGTATGAAAACGCAGCCTATTTGAATTCGCCATTCGTTTTAATGGCTATGTGGAGTGGCTTAACATTTGGAGTGTTCGAATCGGGTAGCTAGACTCACTTAGCGTAAGTCCATAAAATTCATAATATTCCATTTGTTGAAGCACGCGGCCTGCACAATATTTCTGTCATAACTTTCATGGTAACACTAGTAACTCACGCATACAGACGAACACAAAAATACAACACAAAAAAAAATTAATTAAAAAAAAGAGGATTTCTCTGGATGTGGAATTTTGCTTTCGGCGTTCTGTTGAAATTACAAATGGAGACTCAGTAATTTTGTTTTCCCGCGTACGGCTTGTCTTCTCCAATCCCAGCCGTCTGATTGGCTGCATCGTGCCACATGACGGCTTCTTCATCACATACGTATTTTTCAATCGGCCATCTTGGATTTTCTTGCCGAATAATTTACATGGAAAATAATTTTTTTTTTATTATTCAAATTTTCTTTAGAGTATTTTAGAAAAAAAGAAAATATTAGCAGTATTTCAAAAACTTTTCGCCACGAGGAAATTTCAAAACGGCTACCACCAAGTACCAGCCATCAGCAGCAACACATGGCTAACTATTAACCAACACCAGGGAACGGCTTGTAACTTTACCGACGCAACCACCATACCTTCTGTCTCGTTACCACAAGCACTCGAGAAATTAAGACATTAGTTTTCTCACCATTATGGCGTCAGACGTGGCTGCCATGTTGGTGACGCTAGGTTCTTCAACGCTCGACTTCTACTCTACAGAAGATTCAGTGTGACTTTGCTGTAACAACAACAACAACTCTACTAGCTCCATAGTAAGAGCGTTCCCAAAGAAAAAAGAAGCGAACTTTTTGTTAAAAGAAAAGAAACAATTCTTTCTTTCTTCCTTTTTTTTTTTCAGGCATTTATTTTGGACATTTATTTTTTTATTTTTTTAAACTGTATTATATGAAAATTCATTTCTCTCTATCATTGTATATGTGACCGCACGCACACATTTTTTTTGCTGTATTACATGCCTGCATATATACACACACCAACATGTTGTTGTCTATGGTATGTGATCTTCAAGCGTCGTAATATTCTGCGAGATCCCTTTTCACCTTCTAGAGGTACCAAAACATGCTATCGACACTTGCAGCTTAATTCACCTGCACCGCAACACGAGAATGCTAATTGCAGCTGAACTCAAACAGTTTCGCATCTCGTTGCACATTCATCGTCCATAACAACCTCTATCTTGTTATCTTACCCAACTCACCGGAAAAACAACAACTAGAACTGGACTTGTCAGCATTTCCACCATTTCTATGGATTCGCCCGAATTGTGGGACTGCAACCCACCTACAGATTCAGCTTGTTTTTTTTTCTTATCAAAGCAACCAGCCATTTTTTCCTAGCTCCCTAGCACATTCGGCAATACATCTGGGAGGCCAACATTTTCTCGCCTTTGCCCATGTCAGACTTTATCTGTTTTCTATTAGACCTTTGGTGGTCACGTATAAACTACAAAACAGCTAGTCATTTGACAGCGGCTCAACACGGCCTGTAGCGCCTCATTTTTTTTCTTGCATGCATCTTTCTGCTCAATTATTTTTTCACTGATGTGCTCTTTCAGCATTTGTTCTTGCTGATTCAATAATCTCTATCGACTTCCGTCTAGAAGGGGGGTGTAAACTGTACCTTGTGGGTCCTTGGCTTTATCGTTAATGATTTTCGGCTAAAAATCTGCTCGGAGGTGATGTAGTGACCTACATTCCGCGGGCTCACATACATTCTCTGTGAGTGATTTGGCTCAGCTCAGCCAATCAGCGCCAGAAGAAGAGGATGTAGCCCTACGCGTTCTGAGAGAGAAATAGCCCGCGAAGATTTGAGAAATAAAAGACTCGCAGCTTGACCAGGCTAAGGTAAACACCACTTGTTCTTTTGCTCCGTAAGCACAAACAATATGTAACGACAAAACATTACATACGGACCTGGCCAAACGCCTCAGCCAGTCGACCGTATTTTTTCTTGTAATCTTAATTGATTTGTTTTATTTCTCTTGGCTTGCCAGCTCAACCTTTGTTAATAAATAATGAAAAACAAACTAAAGTCGTTGTCGATATTCCTATCATATCTTTCTACCAAACTGGTGGTTCCTCGTGGTAACATTACAACTCTCTAAATATAAACTCTCTGCTAAAGCATGAAGGACATCTCGATTTCATGGAGAATCGTCGAAATAATTATAATGATTAAACGATATATGTAACCTTAGCATCTTATTTTGTCAATTATGATACCCTGAGCTCTTCAGACTGCAAAACCTAAAATATACATAGAAGATTCCTAAGAAACCTTTAAATTACCTCCGATCTTTTATTGATATATAATGCTCCGTCTTGTACCATTTATGCACGTCGTTCAGCGTTTCTTATTATCTGCTTCAGAAACAACAGTCCAAAGTGTGATTCGCGCATCCCTGGTCTGTTATCCCCTTACTCTCCCTCTCTCTCTCTCTCTCTCTCTATATATATATATATATATATATATATATATATATATATAACAAAGGAATTGTGGTAAGGAACCAGATGGACCATAACTACTACTTAGGGTAGTAGAGTGGGAAATAGGAAATCGTATGACCCCCGTGGCAGAGTTCAAGCCGTTTCGATGGCTATTTCTGGATATAGTCCAGAAATACCCGCCGAAACGTCTTGAGCTCTGCCGCCGGGGTCATATATATATATACATATATATATATACATATATATATATATATACATATATATATATACATATATATATATACATATATATATATATACATATATATATATACATATATATATATACATATATATTGATCATAGCAATTGAAAAGCACTCACACACTCTTTTATTTACATAACCTCTTAGCTTCGTACGGACGTATAATAACACACATACACACACGCGCATACGCACGAACACAAGTATAGCTCGTTATACAAAACGGTTCTTTTCCGTTTCAGATAGACACTCCATCATCCACCTTTCTAAAAAATGTATTATATCAAAACGCCACCATCAACATGAATGGACCTGTTATTTTTATCTAAAAACCTTTTCCCAATTCCACCCCGCCCGTCCCTTCAATCTATCTAATTACTCATTATTTATTCTAATCAGGGACTAGCGTTCGAGACGTTAAGACCCTCTTCCTGCTATTTCAAGCGTTAACCTAATATTTTCCTTTCATATACTGTACCGATTGTGTTGTTATTTCTGTTTACCTTTTACACACACACACACACACACACACACACACACACACACACACATATATATATATATATATATATATATACATACTTACACATATCAAGAAACAATTGGTATGTTTACCTATCGTAGCCTAATCATAACTAGGTATGTAAAGATGGACATGTAGAAAAGCGAAGTGCAAATGTCAGCTTCGAGTTTGGTAAATCCAATCACAGGTTATGGGATTGTAGGGATGTGCCTTTTGCAACACGTTTCCACTTATCACCAACATTACCACCTTCCGGCCAATCACACCTTGTACGACACACCTCCCACTGCACCTCCTCCAACCTTGTCTTCGGACTCAATTGTACGCTATGTGGAGCGGCATATGTTGGATAGACAATACGGCGATTGGCGCACCAGTTCATTCCCCGTTCAATAATCACCTGCCACCTCCGTTCCACTTGATACTCTGCCTAAAACATTTCTGTCTGTAGCCTTATTGCTTGCTCCGGAGCCACGAAATCACGCTTAGACATGAGCAGCGCTGATTTTCTTTCTCCAGACTCGGACGGGTAACGGCTTGAAATCCACACCCATCTTCCTTTAGATCCCCTTCCCCACGCACATACAAACCCCTACACATCCCATACACTCACCCCATGAACACCGACCCACACACTTACAACCATATCCCGTTACCGTCCCCACATTTACCCGACCCCCAGCAACCAACTAATCTACTAACCGACCACCAGCACACGCCCCTACCCACCAATAACACAACTACCCCCTCTATCTCTTTTCTCCATCCTCCACTATCTGCACACTCCTACCGAACATCACCAATAATTACATACTTGACATGTCCATGCACACACACACACGTACACACTCACATACATAGAATCATGAAACAGTCGCCCCCCACCACACACACACAACCTCACGCGCACACACTAACAGTTCACTGCCACTCCCATTGATCCTCCTTTCACCTCTTCTACCTCATTAATATATTAACTGACCTACCCGCATTAATACCACTAGTCCTATGTCCAACATTACCAATAAGCTGAATCTTTACTATTTCCGCGTTCATTGGTGGATTGGCAGTATCAGTAGAGGGTCGGACGCCATGCTTTCCAGCATAGTTACGTCCCTTTACGATCTGAGTTCAAATCCCGCGAGGTTGACTTTACCTTTCATCATTACGGGGTCGATAAAATAAAGTACCAGTAATGCAGTGGGTATGTGCTGGCCTTGTGCCTAAAGTAGAAACAATTATTATTTAGGGGCGGTGAATTGGCAGTATCGGTAAAGGATCGGACGTCATGCTTTGAGTTCAAATCACGCCGAGGTTAACTTTGCCTCTCATCGTTACGGGGTCGATAAAATAAAGTACCAGTAATGCACTGGGTAATTGATGGCCTTGTGCCAAACGCAGAAACAATTTTTTTTTTTCCATCATCCTTATATCCAATCAGTTTAACCTGACGTTAATATTATCGTTAGATTTGCAGTATCGGTAGAGGTTTGGACGCCATGCTGTATATCATAGAGTTACGGTCCCTTACGGTCTGAGTTCAAAGCCAGTCGAGGTTAACTTTGCCTTTCATCCTTACGGGGTCAATAAAATAAAGTACCAGTAATGCACTGGGGTGATTGCTGGTCTTGTGCCAAAAATTATTATATATATATGTATCATATACATGTATGTATGATATATATATATATACATATATATACATATGTATGTATGTATGAGTCTGTGTGTGTGCGTATGTGTGTGTGTGTGTGTGTGTGTGTGTGTGTGTGTGTGTGTGTGTGTGTGTGTGTGTGTGTGTGTGTGTGTGTGTGTGTATTCATATATTTCTTATATAAATACCTGCCAGAGTACTAGGTTAATTAATATTCCTTTATTACTCAAATCAACATATTACGAGAAGTAGCGGATCTACTTGGAGTGACTCTCTGATCTCCGAGTTACGCACCCAAACGAGTAAGCTACTCCAAACACCCTCGGGGGCACACAATTTCGGTTATAATACCCAGATTCAAGTGCATAGGTAAGAGTTGGCACGACTACCGAATTGAAATTAGCGTGTTTGACTTTTACGCCAACCTTCCTTTTTCTGATTACTGAATCCTCAACCTGGTGCATTACTGCAAAACCTACTGCAATTCTTGCACTTAATTCTTCCTTCCATCACTCATGAACACGACCCTGAGTTACTTGAACTTCTCCACCTGATTCAGAGGAACTTCATACACATGTAGAGGTTTCCTTGAAAGGACGACTGTCAAAGTTTTCAGAGCACTGATGGTCATTCAAGCACTCGGCATCACAAGTGCAAGTCGGAGACCACCCTCTTTTGAGTAAAGTAATACCATGTCGTCTGCAAATTCTATCCGACAGATATTACTCCTGTCAGTCGTCAACCCACTTCCAAACCTGCTGTGTATGTCAATCCTCTTTATGAAAATAATGAACGGGAGAGGTGACAGTACGCAGTCTTGGCGGAGTCCGACTCCCCATAGAATTGTTTCAATTTAACACAATTACTTAGACATTTGTATAAATATATGAGGGCACCAAGACTGCAGTGTAATAATTGGGCCAGCTTCAGGATTCAGTAATCAGAAGGCGGTAGATATAAAATCCAGATTTGCTACCTTCAATTCGCTATTTCTGTAAACCTTACCAATCTCTCCAACACACACACACACACACACATACACACACACACACACACACATACACACACACACACACACACACATACACACACACATACTCTGAACGTTAATCAGTATACACTGAGGATGAAAAACTCAGAGCTGTATGGGAGCATACCAAAAGTCAGCTCAAAAGTGACACAGAGGAGACTGAGGTTAGCTGGACATACTCACCTACATCCAGAGTTGACATTGCACTCAGTGCTCCTGTGGGAGCCCCTACATGGACACTAGAAGAGGAAGACCAAGGTTAACGTATGTTGATGCCCTAAGGACAGAGACTGGTCTGTTGGAGACGCAGGACATGGCAGCGATAATGAGGGACAGAGACCGCTGGAGAGAACTCGTCGATGGATCTCTGGAATTTTACCCGCCTTAGATAGATATATATCTTAGTGCGGCTGATACTTAAATATATAATATATATAATATATATAATATATATTCTAGCACGGAGGGGTACCATCGCTGAACATTAATATCGGTAAGGTTTTTTTTATATCGATATTTGTCGGGCATCCACTAATGATTTATAAGTACCCACCTACATATATTCCTACGGACTATGTGTAGGCTTCTACATAACCAGGACATTATTGTCCCAATTTGTAGAAAACTTATAATGAAACGATCGTTTGGAAAGAGAGATGTATTTTAATTATGTCTCATATAAAATAATACAACTGGCTATCAACAAAATACGTATAGTTAGCACCCCAAACGTATAATTGGGATTATACTAAGGTATATCCTAATGTTTGTTGAGTGAGACGGAAGCCGGTCGGAGTATTGCTTAAAGCTTTCTCTGTTAATGTATTAAATATTATACTCTTGATTTTGGCAGGGATGAATATTTCCAGATACTTTTTAGGTATGACTTTCCGTATTTATCCTTTGTATGAAATATTGATTGTTCTTCCGGTATCTTATCTCTGTTTTTAGCCTAAGAAAATACCTATATGCGTGTATAAATAATACATGCATATATTTATTTTTTATATCCAATTGAGTTCTTCACGCATGGTTAAAATTATTGAAAGAATTAATTGACCCGCGTGCATATTATTTTATTATTTTATGTTATGCGATGACCTCCCCTTTCCGCTTGATGGCAGTGTGAGATTTCTCATTGTGAGACTGCTGGAATTTCAAATTTGGCGGTCATACTAGTACGGAGGGGTACCATCGCTGAACATTAATATCGGTAATGTTTTTTTTATATCGATATTTGTCGGGCATCCACTGATGATTTATAAGTGCCCACCTACATATATTCCTACGGACTATGTGTAGGCTTCTACATAACCAGGACATTATTGTCCCAATTTGTAGAAAACCTATAATGAAACGATCGTTTGGAAAGAGAGATGTATTTTAATTATGTCTCATATAAAATAATACAACTGGCTATCCGCAAAATACGTATAGTTAGCACCACAAACGTATAATTGGGATTATACTAAGGTATATCCTAATGTTTGTTGAGTGAGACGGAAGCCGGTCGGAGCATTGCTTAAAGCTTTCTCTATTAATGTATTAAATATATATATATGGGATAACAAATTATCATTATAGGTAATCCAGTTAGGGGTTGTGAGTACTCCGTATCGTGGATAGTTTTAACGTACGGCGGTGTTTGACTCAACAAGAGTTTTCCTTAGTTAGGTTGCGATATAGTTAGGCATACATTGTATTTAAAATTGAGTGACACAACTTCAAGTGATTAGCAATTTTTAGACAACTTAATCAATGAAACAATCGTTAATACTGTAAATAAAACCCTTTTTGTACTGCTGATCATGTTATTCTTCACTCTTTCACTATATAAATATATATATATATATATATATATATATATATATATATATATATATATATATATATGTATATATATATATAGAGATTACAATAATCAAAGTTCAGTTTAAGTCATTTATTTGCTTACAATTGTTTCCTCCAAACTGAGGTTTGGATTCTTCGGAGCAACTATTTACTGATCTATAACATACTTGACCTCCTTTTCAACCCAAGAGACACATAAAACATATGCGCATATTGATCAACATTGGGGTGACATTCATCATTATATATATATATATATATATATATATATATATATATATATATATATATATATATATATATATAATGTATAATAAACAACACAGTATAATTAGCTCATTACCCGAGGTTTCCTGAACAGGACGAACACCAGAGACGTCCGCATAATATTGCCTTATCTGACGAACGAATGCGGACGGCTCTTGTGTTCGTCCTGTTCAGGAAACGTCGGGTAATGAGGTAATTATACTGTGTTGTTTATTATACATTAAATATTTAGCTCTGTTACTTACATAGAGCACTCTTCATTGCTTTTAGTTTTTCCACGGAAACTTCAACACACACACACACACACACACACACACACACACACACACACACACACACACAAACACACACACACGCACACGCACACGCACACACACACACACATATATATATATATATATATATATATATATGTGGCAAAGTGTGCTGTGAAACACATCCCCGTTCCTTCGGCACTGTCCATTTTTTACAACGCCGACAATTCACCAACCTTACAGAACACCCTGATTGGATTACTTGATTTGCCGCGAATTACTGTAATCCATTTAAATATTTCTAACTAGTACTTATAAACAATTTGAGAATGCAATTCTTACTAATTTTCAGGCATATTCCTTGCCATGTTATATTTGATATGATATTACTTACAATGTTGTAGCAATTCAACAGTATTCCCTATGCAGAAATGCATTCACCAGACATATTATTTGCTACAATATGTCAGTAATTTTATGCTCACTTACATTATATTGCGTATGTATTTGGTCTGCATTGTTTGAATTACTGTAAATGCATCGAATTTCAACTAGTATCAATGATGTTCAATTTGTTATGTTACTTAATGAACAGAAATTACAAAGATATTTCCAGGATCAATCTGACATATGATGTACTGTTAGGTGCCTAGTTTAACTGCCATAACATGCTTATCACTCAGAAATCATCTGCCGTAATACAAGTTGAAATAAGATAGACGGACATATAATCAAAATGCTTATATATATGTACGGTATACAGTTGGATCTCTTTTATTACTGTCCTCAAATCTTTTAGCCCTAACAGAGTATCGTTTGTATCTCTACAGACAGAAGTGTTCCATATATTCTAGAATATTTTAATTTTAATATTCTACAAATTTAATTTATAAAGTTGTTTATACAAAAACAATACAGATTATTTAAGAGAACAAAAACGATAAATATAAGAACTACTTAAAATTGACATCTTTGCTACATTTAGGGAATGTCCTATGATTAGATGTGGTATGATTAAAATAGTACAATACGATAATATATTGTACTAATATACTCAGAAATGTAGAAGTGTTTACAGAATGTTTAAGTCTAAGTCTAGAGCGTAGAATTCCCAGAA
>OZ024742.1:54691393-54696393 GCA_964016885.1 Eledone cirrhosa
AGCTTCATTCCATCTACTGAATTATTATTTTTATATGGGTTCCTAGTGTCCGCGCATTGCCTGGGAACTTAGCTGAGAATAGACCCCCTGATGACGTAATGAATTCTCTATAGTTATATATATTATGTAACTATATTTATCCCATTACAGAAACTAATTAGTTGGAGTGAACATTTTAGTAAGTAAGTTGATTTTTAAAAATGTTCTTATTTTACGTCTTTCATATAATTGTTCTGCATTCACCTGCATAGAACCACATAGGTACTAAGATATAACTTATATATCTGCTAGCATGAGTGTACATCTGTACACATATGTTGGTAGATGTACTAATTCTCTCTCTATATATATATGTATATATTGCCCAGGTTCAATCGGGGGTAACCACAGTAAGTGAGGTACTCAATACATAGCAGAATAAAAATATTTAATATAGAAATTGATTCTACAGTAGTCTTAAACAAACATAACGTGTCGAAATGAACATTTTGAGTGAAAAAAGAAAAGCACTTCAAATATATTAACATTATGACATTAAAGTAATGCTGGCCTTGTGCCTAAGATAGAAGCAAGTATGACATTAAAGTAATGTGTTTCGCTTTATGAATATCTAATTTCTAGTTAGACCGGTTAATTATTGCAAAAGAAAGAACATCAATGTTCCTCCTTGTTGAACATACAATATATGTAAGAGATAAAGGTCAGTACGGCAATCGAACTCAGTAACTTACAATAAAAAACTGATAACTTTATGAATATGTGTTATGAAAATATACATTTCATCCAGCAAATTTTCGATTATATGTTCTGTATAATCATTACACAGTGGGAAATTTGTGAACATTAACAAATATACAGATGCATTGTATTTGTGTATGTTTTGCATGACAATAAGCAATCCTATTTGCCTTTCAGCAGCATAGAGGATTTGATATTCAAATTGACAGGATGAGGATCACATGATATAAAAATCATAACTTGCAAACATATATGTTTAAACATATTTTATTTCGTATGGACGTAAGTCTAATGTCTGTTCATCATCACGCAGGTATATATATAGGTACATAAATTCACGCACAGATACATATAGATATAAATATCTGTGTGTGTGTATGTGTGTGTGTGTGTGTGCGTGTGCGTGCGTGTGTGTGTGTGTGTGTATACAGACATGAGTTATCTATGTGTATCATTGACAGGAATGGTATACCCAGAAAACCATATGTATATATTATTATTAGCAATCCCACGCGCGAGCGCATATATACATGCCATCAACGTATTTTATTTCATGTTGTTCTTTTTATAACACCATTCTTATTGACGAAACCTGAACACACCGAAACATATATATATATAATCACTTGAGACGAAGGAAATAGTAGTTACATCCCCCTCAAAATGCCCCATACCCTATTGTAGGTATGGTCCAGAGAAGAGAAATAATTCTTATAGATGGACTACAGAGGGATAGCAGCTAAATCTTAGAAGCTTGCGTATCTCTATATTCCAATATGCGAACCATTACAATAGTTCAACGCATTATATATCCCGATAAATTGTATTTCAACATGCTACAATTTACAGGACTATCTACCATAAATCACACTGTCACGTTATGTATATATATATATATGAGAGACGTAAAATAAGAAAATTATAAAATTAACTTACTTACTAAAACATCACTTCCAACTAATTAGTTTCTGGAATGGAGTAAATATATTTTCCGAAGAAACATATCGAAAATCATTCCGTCATCAGGAAAGTCTTTTTCCGTGTAAGTCTCCAGGCATAGCGAGGACTCTGGAAACTTATTAAAAAAATAATTCAGTGGAAAGGAAATAGCGAAGCGTGGACTGGATTCCTAGCCATTGAGAAAGTCACTGCCTCTTCGTCTGTGGCAAATTCAAAAAGAATCAATCACGTGACATCGAGGTCAATCAGTGGAAAGCGAATGGTATATATATATATATATATATATATATATGTTATATATATATGTTATATATATATATATATATATATATATATGTTATATATATATGTTATATATATATATATATATATATATATATGTTATATATATATGTTATATATATATATGTGTTATATATATATATATATATATATGTTATATATATATATATATATATATATATATATATATATATATATATATATATATATATATGTTATATATATATATATATATATATATATATATATATATATTATAAAGAAAACGAAAAATCAGTGATGCATCTGGACTTAGTTTATTTCGTGTTACAAATGTTTCGCCGGCATGTAGCTCGAGTCATGGTCCTTGTATGGATCTGTTTGATTCTACTTCTGCGGGTTCTTTCAGACACGGGTGTATTAATATTGTTATATCATTGTTTTGTTACTGTTACCTGTTGTATACACGGACACGAGCCTGCATCTCATAATGCCTGTGTGTAATAAGCCACATGGACACACGCACCTTCTCATATACCTCCACCCTGTTTTTTTTCGTTTTTTTCTTTTTTCTTTTTTATTTTACCCGTTCCTTTATTTTACCCCTTCTTTTTCTGTACCTATTTAAGCAGTTACATACAGATTTAAGGTACCCTAAAATATTGTAAATTTATTTACCTATTTTATTTTATTATCTATTGTGCTTATTATGTTCACTAGTTTTTTTATGTGTGGACATATGTTTGTGGGTATATGTGCGTGTGTGTGTGTGTAGATGCGTATGTATGTGTATATATATATGCGTGGGTGGGTGTTGGGGTGTGTGTATGGGCATGGGTGCGTGGGTGCACGAGCCTATGCGCGCCTGTATGGGCAGACATGTGCATATATATGCATATGTGGCATACTGTGGGTGTATGTGTGTGTGGGGTGTGCGTATACGTGTGTCTATATATGAGCATATATATGTATACATATATATATATATGAATGTATATATAGTGTATTTTGCAATACACTGTATGCTTAATTAAAAACATTTCGAAGACCTTATGCTATTGTTTTAGAGTAGTGACAGACTCACTTACTTTAATTTTATAACTGATATAAAGCACTCGACAAGTTTTTGGAGTAGATATACGATATTAATAAATGGAAACTATATTTATAAAACCATATCTATTTCATTATACATATTTCAGGGATACCACATTAAATTATGGTATGCCTTCATCAGACAAAATACAATATATAACAGTTTTACAAATAGCTTTGACGTACCCTTTAAAATGCAACCATTACTTTTGGAGGCTGTCTGGATAGTGATTTGTTGATATTATTTTAATAAGTCATAGTGTTAAGCACAATTAGAAAAAGACGCAGAGAAAGAAAGAAAGAAAGAAAACAGATGGAGAGAGAGAAAGAAAACCTGGAGAAATATCGGAGAGAGAGAGAGACAAGTATGGAGAAAAGAAAGAGAGAAAAGGGGAAGAAATAAGAAAAACAAAGGAAAGCAACTGAGAGATATCAAGTCATCATACAGATAGAAAAACTCAAGAGAGAGAAATACTATATAAAGAGAGGGGGAGGCAATGAAAACTTTACATCATGTCATATTAAATTGAGTTAACAATTTATATGAAATGAATAATAAAAATATAAATATCAATATTCATTAATGGGACATAGATATATAATATGAGAAATTAAACATTGTTCAATAATGACTATATGTTTAGCTTAAAACCTTGAGATCAATATACCAAAATCTGAGTTAAATCGTTCAAAATGTACCCTTGGTATAGAGATCAGTATCTTATGCAAAGACATACAAATATATATATATATATATATACACACATACGCACGTCCTGAAAATAGAAATTATGTTTACTCAAGCCAACAATATAGCCATACAAAACGTAAATGATTTCTCTTAATCACTGCTATACATTCCTTGTGTTATAAAAAGTTCACAGTATATATACATAAATATATACGATTAATATTCATGTCCTCATATATACGATTACCATACATGTATTTAATATTATGTATATCTGCAACATACCTCTCATCCACATAGATATATATACATACATATATACATAAATAAATATTTGCGTGTGTCTTCCCGCATCGCTCATGCATGTATACAGACATATATACAAACACAAAAAAACCCATAACACTTTATATGCATGTTAATATACACATATGCATTTGTATAGAGATAATCACATATCAATATTTTACTAAAGGATTATAACTTGTAAATATAAGCATAACAATATAAATCTAAAATACCAAAGGAATATATTTTGGAAATGCAACTATATCAGTATATTCAAAAGAAATCTAGAAATATCAAAGCATTAAATATCTTTAAAACACTATAGAGTATATTAAGTTAAAATAATATGTTTTATATATTTAGTATAGAGATTTATCCTACGTATATCTCAATCAAGATATTGAAAGGGTAGACTTATGAAAGTTATGAGAAGCTATCAGAATCAAAACAAATAAATAAAAATAATTTAAAAGATTTAAAAAATCCAATGATTCTACAGATAACCTTATATTTAGTATAGAAATTTATCTTACGTATATTTTATTTAATACATTGGAAGTATAGACATTTTGGAGTAGTTTATTATATCCATGTTTATATTTAGGAAGAAAGTTTAAAAAGAAAAAGGTGAAGGAATCTAATGATTTATCGACAGGTTTCATATATTAACTAAATTACTTAATTAATTATACTACATTTTAAATTTATATTTATATTTAAACGTTGAGTTCAACCTATGTCTGCAGCAACTGAATAAATTGTTCCTTAGATTAAGGGAATTTTTGGACTTTAATATAAAGAATATTTCTTCAATACAAGGATCACAATTTTCTGAAGAGGAATTAAAAGGAGTAGCGTTTGAAATAATATTCCAATTCATCGAATATTTAATATTATCTCGTTTTAGGTCCCATAGTACGCTAGATAGCGAAGTTGAAGATTTTTTGTTTGGATCTGTGAAAAAATT
>OZ024742.1:54706393-54711393 GCA_964016885.1 Eledone cirrhosa
AAAACTAATCGGTGCTTCATCAATGAAATCAACGATGCTGGGTTTAAAATCACATCTGATCTCAACATCCTGGACCGGACCGAACCTTTGGACCCTATTTCTCCCAACTTTAGCCTTAAGGATCACAAATTCAATTTTCCGAACAACCCCTCTATTCGGCTTATTAACCCTACGAAGTCCGATTTAGGTAGACTTAGTAAAACGATTCTTGATAGAATTATACCTGAAATTAGAAGTTTGGCCCCTCTTGCACTGTTAAACAATTCTTTCGCGGTGATTGATTGGTTCAACGGCATATGTAACAAGGAACATTGTCCTTTTATCCAATTCGACATCAACAATTACTACTCCTCCATCACTTTACCACTTCTTAGAGCTATCAATTTCGCTAAAACACTCACAGTGGTTAAGGATTTCGAAGTCGATGTCATCCTCAATGCCCGAAAGTCGGTGATTAATTTCGTCGGCTCTATTTGGATAAAAAATCCAATAGTACCCCATTCGACGTGAGTGTGGGCGCCAGTGACTCTGCGGAGGTTACTGATCTTATTGGCCTTTTCTTTCTTTTCTCTATCAAGGACGAACTCCCCAACGCGGGCGGTGGTTTGTACCGTGACGATGGTCTTTTGACCATGACTAAGTGCGGACCTCGTGCTTGCGACAGGTTCAGAAAAGAACTCACAGCCTTCTTTAAAGGCTTCAACCACTCTATACAGGTTGAGACCAATCTCTCGGTCGTTAATTACCTCGACGTTACCCTCAATTTATTGAATGGGTTGTATTACCCGTATAGAAAACCGAATGATACGCTTAATTACATAAGTAAGTATTCCAACCATCCTGCCAGCATAACCAAGAACCTGGTAAGAAACGTTTCGTTGAGGCTTTCCCGTCTTTCCACCAACGAGCGTATTTTCAACGACCATTCCACTTATTACAATGAAGCTCTTGCTCGAAGTGGATTTGTCGATAAGGTAGCTTATACTGAGTACGAAAATAGACCTAGAAGAAATAGATCCCGTCGCATTTGTTGGTTTAACCCACCATATAATATGGAGGTGGCCACACCATTAGCTAACATCTTTCTTTCCCTTATTACGAAGCATTTTCCCCTACACATAAATATAGTAAAATTTTTAATAGAAATACTATTAAAATTTCTTACTCTCCGACTCCTAACCTTCCACATAACATCACAGCTTCAAATTTAGCTAAACTACCTAGCCGTAGGAACACGTGCAACCCTGTAGTTAGTACTAACTGTAATTGTAGGAATCGGGCTGATTGCCCCATATCCGGGAAATGCCTCTGTAGTAACATTGTCTACAAAAGTAAGTTGTAACACCTACGTCCCATAGGGCCTACATAGGGTTAACCGCCAATAGTTTCAAGCAGCGACTTTACATGCATACCCATTCTTTTCGTTACCCTCTAAGAAGGAATATGACGTCACTTTCAGCTTATATCTGGAGTCTAAAAGACAACCACACCCAATATGAGTTACACTGGGAGATCCTAGATAGGGCTAGATCGTATAACGGAAATAAAAGACCATGTGACCTCTGCGCCGCTGAGGCTCTGGAAATACTCTACGCCACAGACCCCATCTTAAACAAAAAATCTGAGTCAATTTCGGCTTGTAAACATAAATTGCAACTTTCCTGTATTACAGCCCCACTGTATACCCTAACGGATAGTACGATCTATATGTGGATATTTTACGTCTTGATGTGGGAGCTAAGTATATGTTTTGTTTATTCCTTTACTTATTTGCATAGGTAAGTATGTATTACCCGTTTGTTTTGTGAAGGTACGTATACCTTCTCGTACGTATATTTGATTGTTTTGGCGTATATTTTCATATATTCTGGTACATAGGGTTTGGCTATGTGTATACGCGAGTTTTGCGTCTGTGTGAGTATGCGGGTTCGTACGTATGGTGGGTGTGTGTATATGTCTACTTCTTGTTTTAGTTGACTTACGTCTCCGAACATTCGTGTATTTATATGTAGGTATGTGTGCGCGCTTGATATATACGTATTTATTTATTTATATACGTTTATATAATTATTTATTTATTTGTATACACGCATACACACACACACATATTTATATGTGCGTGGTTTTGTATACCTGTGGTAAGGTTTTGCGTATGCTTGTGTATGTACGTATTTGTTTGCGTGTATGTATTTATTTATTTCTATTACTTCTGTATTGTATTTATTTACTTGTTCTTTACTCTGTAGCGGAGATTCATTTAGTCTCCTAGTTAGAATTTTAGTCTACGACTTCTGCTATACCATTTACGTGGTTTTGTCTTTGCGTGCTATTGTTCTCCACGGTCCACATATGACGTATTATCTTCGTTTTTTCGTTCATTGCCAGAGAACGTCTCTATTAACCACCTAAGAGAACATTAGTCTACGACCTCTTTTATACCATAAACGTGGTTCTGTCTTTGCGCGTAATTGTTTTTCACCGCTCCTATTAATGACGTATTATTCGTTTTTTCCCGTTCTTTGCCAGCGAACGATTCCACGAACCAAAGTATCGTCTTCCTGTCTTCCTCCGGTTTCAACGTTTTTTGAAATATCCAGTTCTGCGTTTACAGATTGACTTTGTTAGTTTCAGAAGATCCCGTTAAGGGTGAAAGCAGCGACTCTTTGCTTAAACTTTAATCTGTTGTTTTAATAAATATATATAATATATATATATATATAATATATACATACATATATATAATATATATATATATATAATATAAATATATATAATATATATATATATATATATATATATATATATATATATATATATATATATATATATATATATATATATATATATATATATATATATAATATATATATATATAATATATATATAATATATATATACATATATATAATATATATATATATATATATAATATATATATATATATATATATAATATATATATATATATTTTTCAAGAACGGGACATGCTGGCTTTTTCAAGAACGGGACATGCTGGCATGGAGAGACAGGGATGGGATGCAGATTCGCCCACCCTAGGTCTCAAACGAACTATGCCCATCCTACTCGCGCAACATGCCCCAGCCAAAGCCGAAATAAGCCGCTCCAGAAGTATGCTGATGTCGCGCGCGCCGCAACAACAAGGAGAAGGCACGCACATGCCGACGAGATACAGATGGCAGCCGGAGAGCAGAAACATTTTTAGTGTTGGCAGAGAAGATTGTGGGACAGCTGACCTGGCTGCATCTTCTCCTGAGCCAAGGTCATCCACACCAGCACTCAAGACCATCACAGTTAAGGGACCCAGAGTGGCTGCTGCTGACACCAGACCAAGTGTCATACCGACAGCCATTACTGGCACCCCAAAAGTCACACCAGTGCTGCTGCTGAATGTCAGAGGCCTGGTGAAACTCAGTAACATGAGTAAAATTTCCTACCTGGGAGACTTAGCCATAAGCAATCAAGCACTATGCATGGCACTAACCGAAACGCATCTGACAAGCAGTATAGCAGATGCAGAAATAGATACACCGAAATATACTGTATTTGGTTCGGACAGGAAGGAAAGAACTCATGGTGGAGTTGCTCTGTATATCCGTGAAGATGTCACAGCAATTGTACTGTTGACAAATTCAAACTCAGTCTGTGACACACTGATAATACATATGAAGCAACTACAGACAGTAATATGAGTCACATATCGGCCGCCCGATGACCACAGTCATGAGGGTGAATTTGAGGATAGTTTAAGTAGGATAGAAGAGGTCCTTGACAAACTAGTCCAGGGTCTCAACATCCTACTGCTGGGAGACTTCAACCTACCAAAGGTCAAATGGCCTGAGGGCCACCTCCTCCCTGGAATGACGTCAATAGGACAGAGACAGACAGAATCCCTGCTGGCCCTCACCTACAGGCTGTTCATGGAGCAAGCAATACTCCTCCCAACAAGAGGCGAAAATGTCCTGGACCTATGTTTTACAAACAACGAAGTGCTCATCCACAATGTAAAGGTGACACCAACAATTGTCTCGGATCATAACTTAGTAGAGATAATGATATGTGGTCCAAGTGAACCAATAGAGACAAAACCATCAAGAACCTCCAGGACGCTATCCAGCCTTAACTTCTACAAGGCTAACTGGAAAACGATTAAGAGAGAAATAGGGAAGCAAACATGGAATGAAAACACCGCCACACAAGACACTAATACACAATTTCAACACTTCATGACAACGAAACACACTATATGCAAAAAGTTTGTCCCGGAGAAGGAGGCAAACAGACACAACAATCTTATTCCCAGAGATAGGAAATTCCTTATGAGACGTAGAACTAAACTCTCAAACCAGTTGAATAGTCAACAAAACAAAAACAAGAAGGAATCCTCTTTGAAACGTGCACTACTTGACACCGAGATTGCATTCAAACTTTCCCATGAGAATGAGAGGGCAAAGAAAGAGAACAGGGCCATAGAAAACATTAAAACAAACCCTAACGCCTTCTTTAAATTTGCAAAAGAAACTGCCTCAGTACACTGCAAGATTGGGCCACTCTTCCATACGGACGGTTCATTAACCGAAAACCCCCAAGAGATATGTGAAATACTGAACGAATAGTACAAAAGTGTGTTCACATGTCCACTGATGCACATGCAAATAACGAAGCCAGAGGAGTTCTTTGATGCCACAACACTACATGAAGAAATGGCAACCATCAAGCACATAGACATAACGGAGGAGGATGTGGTGTACGCCATTGATGAAATTAGAACAGACTCGGCTGCTGGACCTGATGGATTCCCAGCAGTTCTCTTAAAAATATGTAAGCGGGCCTTAGCAACTCCACTGAAGATGCTCTTCAGAAGCTCCTTGGCTAGCGGTGTACTACCCAGGGAGCTGAATGAAGGCACAATATGCCCTATCCGTAAAGGAGGTAGCAGAGCGGAGGCCAAAAACTATAGGCCTGTCTCCCTGACGTCGCATA